>JARBWK010000012.1:51011125-51626460 GCA_030556195.1 Anolis apletophallus | reverse complement strand
ACCCAAGTCACTCTACCACCCCATAGCTGGACCTGAGTGGGCTTGACCCCGCTTGCCAGCTGCAATAACTTATGCTTTGACCATTTTAAACTGAGAAATCATGCTTCCCGCTAGATTGAAACTCTCAACACAAAGGAGTTTCAGCCAGGACAAAAGATTCCCATTAAGGCACTCAGGACAAACAATAAACAGGAAGGTGGGCTTTCACATCGAAGGCCCTCCAGCCGCAAGGTATCTCAGCCATAAGTTACTTCCTCCACCCAGCCGTTTCTCCCCTTTGTGTCTTTTCCCCGCCTTGCTAGCTAGCTAGGATAGGCTCGTTCGAATTCTGGCGCGCTTCTCCTATTGGCCAAAGCGCCAGTCTCCTCCTGGCTCAGCTGACTTTGACAGCCAGGCCAATCAGCTGAAGCTACACATGGAAGGGGAAGGCGCCCGATTCAAATGTAAATGACTGCCTTTGACTGCTTTTCTATATATTGGACTGCTTCTCCATTAAAGACTATGTTTTTGCCTTTGGATTCCTGGCGTGGCATTGCATCCTATTCAGCTGAATTAGATTCTTCTCTCGGTAGTGGCGTACTTCCGTCTGGGTGAGCATTGATCTGGGTTTCTTTGGGATTTATAGTTCTGGGAAGATCATCCAGATTTTGGGCCTCGATCCTCGCTTTTAGGGGTGGCCTGGGCTCTCTCCCTTAAGGGAAGGCCCCCAAAACGTGGTTCGGTAATAATGTTGTATGTTACCCCTTCTCCCTCCCCTTTTACCTCAATGTCCTTAGTGTGAAATTAATTTAACAGTTTGATTTTAAAGTGGATATAACTGATTTTAATGTTTGTGTATATTTGTAGCTTGCCTTTTATCCCAGCATATAATGTTTGCCGTATTTATGTTGTGCTCCACCCTGAGTCCCCTTCTGGGTGAGAAGAAGGGAATATAAATGCAATAAATAAATAAATAAATAAATAAGAAAAATCAGATTTTTATAGGCTGCTATTTTTCTTATTAATTGCTCTTGTCTTTTGACTAATGTTATATATCCACAACACTACTGTAACTGTCCGTGAAAATCACAGAAGAATGAGCACAAGGAACTTGTACTTCTTCTTCCCATAATTTCAGAATGTATCCAAAAGGGAAGGCATTGGATGAACACATGTTTCTCTTTGGATAAAAAAAGGAAATTAGAGTACAAAATCACAAGACACTCATACATTCATTTTCTCTGCTTCTTTGGAAGATCTGAAGCTGCCCTACCAGAATAGGATTTTTTTGGCATGAGCTTATCTTGATTCTTCAGGCTTTCCCTGTTCTGAGACCTGGGTGGTAAAAGAAATTTGATTCCTTTCTTGAAGTTGCAAGAGGAATAATGTACCCATGCATATGCCGAAACCGTTTCTCAGGAGAAATTGCAATTATGCTTCAATGGATGTCAGAAGTAAACTGGCTTCAAACTGCACCATGTAATCAGGTTAGAGTTAATAACCCTTGAGATTTAACATCAAATGCAATAAGGACTGTATAACAAAATAAGCAGTAAGTAGTACATAGTACAGACCACTCAAAACAGATATTTACTGAATAATCTTTTTTCCTGCTGAGTAAAGATAAGTTAGAGTCGTATATGCTGAATTAATTCACATCATGATGGTGGTAGGAGACAGAGGAGATAGAGTTAACACGCTTCCGAGGAAAGATATACTTAGTTACGAGGTTAGAAAATAATTTCTACAGATGAAAAAAATGGCCTAGAAAGTAAATTAGCATCAAAACAGTTTTTTTGAAAATTGTTATGATGGGAAGCACTGACAGGTCTAATTCAGCCATGTTTCCTAACTTTTTCCTCTAAAGATGACTTCACAGTACTATTGCTTCTTAGTTTGTTTTGTTGAAAGAGTGTTAATAGATGTGTGCTATCTATTCTTTTCATTTCATTTGTAATTGGCTTTAGAAAAGATTGTCACTCACTAGAATTGAATCCAGGATAATTCACAAATAAATAAATACGTAATATTGTCTTGGAAAGCACTGAGAAAGGTGGAATTTATGTCATGAAGAGAAACAAGCTATGTTGGGCTGTATCCAGATTTAGGGTGCAATCTCATAGTTCCTGAGAGGGTGGTCCAAGCTGAAGACAAGATCTCCCGTAAAGAGAGGTCTGGAATCTAAATCCTCCTTCAAAACCTCCATAGACCTGAGCTCCTCGGCCTGGGGGGTGGGTGGTGGGTGGGAGGATAAGCAGAAATTGAAATGCTAAGCAGAATTTAGGTGTTCTGGAAGAATCTAGAGTAGTCCTGAGGTTTCACCTGACATTAAGTTTAGTCATGCCCGACTCTGGGGGGTGGTGGTCATCTCCATTTCTAAGCCCATGAGCCAGTGTTATTCATAGATGCCTTCAAGGTCATGTGGCCAGCATGATTGCATGGAGTGGTGTTACCTTCCCACAGCAGCGGTACCTATTGATCCACGCACATTTGCATGTTTTCAAACTGCTAGGTTGGCAGAAGTTGGGGCTAACGGCGAGAGCTCACCCTGCTCCCTGGATTCGAACTGCCTACCTTTAAGTCAGCAAGTTTAGCAGCTCAGCGGTTTAACCCACTGTGCCACAAGGGGCTCCTCAGTACCTCAGTATTAGGATAGGACTATTTGAATCCCTAAATACAAAAAGTGGACCTTTTTTCTTTGCTCATGATATGTCTGAGGATCCTTATCAGATTAGTTCTTAAGGATCAGTAGGATTGCTGTCGTAGTCAAACAAGTCTAAAAGATTTCAATACAGCATCTAGTTCATCATGATTAACTTCTCTATTGATGTTAGTGGCTGAAAAGCTCAATTTATTTAGACTCAGGGCCCTTCCACATAGTCATATAACCCAGAATATCAAGGCAGAACATCCCACAATATCTGCATTGAACTGGGTTATCTGAGTTCACACTGCCATCAGTCTAATCTAGCCTTCACAAAACTGTAATGCTGTGGCTCAAACTCGCACAATGTATGGTCCTACAGCTATTTGGAGTTAAGCTTCCAGAATTTCTGATCATTGGACAAGCTAGCTAGGGTTTCTGGGAGTTGGAGGATCATAATGGCTTTAACAAATCCAGTCATTTTGGTGACCAGTTCTTGATGACCAGTACAAATTCCCTTTCAGTCTATAACTGCAGATGAATGTTCAGAAAGCCAATACAGTGTTGATCTTAGTGCATGTCATTGTGCACATAACTGGCTCAGCCCACATTGCTATAAAACTGTCTTGGGACCTTATCTCATGGACCCTGAGAAGCATTGGTTCAGGTCCTGAACTGGTGCTTGGCTGCTGTGAAGGTCTGGAAACTGAATCCAGACAGAGGTACTCCTGATCAGTCTTAAGGCCGAACAGGGTATAGGATTATAGCCTGTGTTGGATGGGGTTACACTCCCCCTGAAGGCACAGGTTCACAGCTTGGGTGTGATCCTGGATTCATCGCTGAGCCTGGAACCCCAGGTTTCGGTGGTGACCGGGAGAAAATTCGCACAATTAAACCTTGTGCACCAACTGCGCCCGTACCTTGGGAAATCTGACTTGGCCATGGTAGTCCACGCTCTGGTTACTTCCCATATAGACTACTGAAACGCTCTCTACATGGGGTTGCCTTTGAAGACTGTCCGGAAGCTTCAGATGGTCCAGCGGGCAGCAGCCATGTTGCTAATGGCAGCTCTACTGGCTGCCAGTCTGCTACTGGGCACAATTCAAAGTGCTGGCTTTAGCCTATAAAGCCAAAATACTATATCTATTAGGTAAATCACATAAATAACACATTCACATGTATATATACATCCTACCGGCCACCCTAGTCGGCGCACGTAACAAACACAGCTCTTTGAGTCCGTGAATCGGGTCTCCGTATGGGTTCCAACCAATACAGTGTCCTTTGGTTAGAAGTCCGTGCCTAGAAGGTTTAAAGGGTAGATGTAGTAGGGAGTATTCCAATGGACTGGGCATTCAGGGAAAATCAAAGGTTCACCCCAACCCAGGCAGGCCTCGAACTCATGACCTTCTGGTCAGTAGAGATCTTATGCAGCTGACTCCCAGCCAGCTGCGCCACATTACCGGTGTCACAGAAGATGTGAGATTTAACCAATGTGCTTCTTCTTTATGAGATGAGAAAATAACATATCAAACGAGCTACCTAAATATTGTAGTGATATTTTTGTTTGTTTGTGTGAATGTATTTGGAATGAACAACAGTAACCAGAAACTCAGGACAGTTCTGCTCAAAGCTACCATGGTAAAGATTGCAAAGTCTAAGATATTATGGGCCCATGAAATAACTCATAAAACAATTCATCCAAGTTTATTTCCACCTCTTTTGTTTCAACTCAAAAGCCTCAGTGTGGTGACATTTAAGAAATGAATATACAATGTGAGAAATTGGTATCCATTTAGCCATCCTGTGCTAAGAAATTGGTGTACTGGGATTTTTCAATTGAATGATGATAAGAAATGTTAAGGAGACAGGGCTGACAACATGCTGGTAAACAGACATGCATTATATTGTGATTCATTATTTCAAGAACTCCTAATATCAGTTTGCCAAAAGCTGTATGAAGCACAAAATTAAATTGTTTTGCGAGCGTTCTCCCCCTCCCTTTTACAGAAACAAGAAATTATGTGTCAAGAATCCTATACTGACAGAAAATGGAGATCAACATGGAAATGAATGTTGTTTAATCAATAATTTCACTTTAACTTGCCTGCAGTATTTATGGTCACCCATTTCCTGCTGATGTGGTTTCAAACTGAAAAGATCATGTAGTTATGCCAGAGTCATCTGATGGAATATCAGTACTGACATTTTGGCACATCAGCACGTGCATTCTGCTGCTGAGTCTAGGCTAGCAACGTTCTGGCCTGCCTTCTTGGCTTGAACCATTACCTAAAATCCTCTCATTTAAAAAACTATCTCTGGTTTAGAGAATGATTTGCATGCTTGGGCCATGCCGTTGGCTACAGGAAGGAAAGACCTGTGAGGAAGAGCCATTTTTCAACTGAGAATACGAAAGCACTCCTTCCAGTTGTGCTGCCTTGCTCAAGAACCTATTCATATTTAACGAATGTAAATTAGGAGACTGTTAGGTACTATATCCATGCAGCCAGGAAAATCGAAAGCTCACCAATCTCTGATTTTTAGGAAAAGGGAAGCTGGAAAACATTTATTGTATTGTTTATATTTTCTTTATCAAACAGCTGGTTGGCAGTTAGCCAGGCTGGCTTTTGATTTAAGAAGTAATATGCTTATTCTGGATAGCATACAGAAAATCACCAAGGCTTATACAGTAACGCCTTGGACAAGAATTGTGTAAGATCAAATAGCTCAAATAACAAGACTGTTCTGCAAACAGCTTGACATTTTAGCAGTTTATGAAGGGAGTCCAAGACCTCTTTGCATGAACAGTAGTAGAAGTGACCATGATGAAGATGATAATGGTGAATGACAATGTGTGGTCCTGGCCACGCTCTGTACTTAAATGCTACTATCATAGGAAGTGGCAGCCACCCAACATGGAGACCTCTTGGCAGAGGGTGTGTTTGTAGAGAAATTCCCAGTGCTTTAATGACTAGTTTTGTTCAGTCTTTGGAGTGATGGATTAGAAAAAAATGACCTGTCAAAATGCATAGGTGCTTTCTAGGGCTGGTTGAGCCACCAATAAAAGTGGTTCAAAACTCGTTTCGGATGTAGGGGGCACTGGTGCCTCAAATCTAATTAACATCTGAAGTTTTCAGCAGTTGGAATTTATATGGAAATAATTCCAAAATATGGAAGGCTTAAAAAATGGTGGACAGACATTTAACCCACTTTGGAGTGGATTGGCTCCCCCCTCCTTTAGGTCTAGCAGAGGAAAGCCAATCTGCTCCAAAGTGGGTCAAAACATCCAGTTTGGGGTGGATGGGCTTTCCTCCGCTAGACCTAACGCAGGGAGAAACTAACCAAAAGGGAGGAAAGGGAAGCTTCACGTGGCTCTCCCTATGGCTAAACTAAACGGGTAAAAGATAACACTGGGTAAAAATACCAAATGTATTTCAATAATGAGAGTAGCTTATGTATATTCACTCCAAAACACTTCAATAGAATATAAGTCAATGCTTCATCTACTATAATACAAAGCAAAACAGGTCTCTACAAAGACATCATATTAGCATCACAATAAAGGCAAACCAGATAGTTCTCTGTAAATGCAAAACAACTTAAAACAATCCAATATCTTACTCGCAGGTAAGAGGGAACGCCAAATGTTTGTAGCAGAGAATTATTCTCATATAATAGTCATGGAGAAATTGTCCCAAAGCGTTAGACGAAGTTTTTCAACATAAACGGAAAGTCTCCTCCTGAGAGTGAGAGAGCTTGCAGGAGGAGGTGCGGAGGGATAATCTGGCATAAGGCGTTGCTATGCATTCAATAAACGTCAGCCTCCAGTATGCTTTCAAGTCTGCTCAACATGGAGTAAGCGCCAGCCTCCAAAACGCTGTCTGGTTTGTGTTCACCTTTGGAATGCTCTGCAATTGTATGTTCCGGATACAATTGCAGAGCGTTCCAAAGGTGAACACAAAGCATACAGTCAAAATCATGGATCCATGATTGCTTTAGTGATATTCTGATGATTTACCTCTCCTTTGAAAGTGCAATGTTTCCATGATGGGATTTTTACTGTATGATTTGTGTTCACCTTTGGAACGCTCTGCAATTGTATGTTCCGGATAGCTATAATGTGCCCTGGCCTCTTTCCATGGGGCCAGGATCGGAGGGAATCCTTTCCGCTTCTGGCCCCATGGAGGGAGCCTATGCGTGTTACCTATAACGTGCATTGGCTCCTTCCATGGGGCCAGGATCGGAGGGATTGGAGATCTCCTGGCCCGAGATCCGGAGGAGATTTTGTCCTGTTCCCCAAGGCCCTCTCTCCGCTTGCTCATTGGCTGGAGGAAATCAGGTGGCTGCTTGCAAACCACCTGAACACAACCAGCCAATGACAGAAAGCTCCAAGAAAAGGGCGGAAATGACTTGAGACTCCCTTTCCGACAATGATGGACGGAGCTTCGGTATGGCGATGCCACTTCCGGGTAACTTTTTTCTTCGAAAACAGTAAAAAAGTAACTTTTATTCCGACACATTCCAATTTCTGTTTTATTCCAACAAACCTATCCAGCCCTAGTGCTTTTACATCCTTCATTGTCTTAGAACTGAGATCTGAATAGGGCCAGACATTAAAGAACAATTTGACCAGTCATATATCTGGCCTCTACAAGAAAGTGTCAGAGGATTTTTGTGTAATATCAGTTTTTTACAGTTTGACCTCCTAAAAAAAAACAATTAAAGATGTACTTGCTTCTCTGTGTTTAAAAGATTCCAAAGAAAATGGTCCCATCACACTCCAAGGCAGTATATTCCACTGTGGAGCATTTCAGGTGAAATCTCTTTTCCTGCAGCTTAAATCCATTGCTTAGTCTAGTCCTAGTCTCTAGAGCAGCACAAAAAAAGAGTAGATTTGGAAGGGAAAAGGGGATTCACTTTTCACGCTTTTGTAATTTGGTGGACAATTTGTGTGCATATTTATTATTATTATTATTAAATCACATTTGTATACCGCTTCATCCCGAAGGCTCTAAGTGGTTTACAGAGTTTGGGTGCCCAGTGGCAACACCAACAAACACAAAAGTACAATAGACTTGGGTAAAGAACAAAAGGATAGGGAGAGGGAGGGAGGGAGGGAGAGGGAGGGAGGGAGGGAGGAAAGAAGCCAACAGCGACACCTACTGAGACATCACCCCGCCGTCAAAAGAAGGCAGGCGGGGAGGGCCCAGCAGGATCGCTGGCACTAGGGTGCGGGCGAAAAACAAGGAGGGCAGACTGCTGGTCAGTCGTCTGCCCTGGGTGGTCGGGAGCGTCCGCTGGCTGTCCAAGACAGCAGTCCTTGCTGCTGAGGTTGCCACTCTGGGTTCCAGCTGCCGATAGCTGGAGCTCCAGAAGGTCCTTGGTCGAAAGGTCCGGGGAATCCTCCCGGGCCTAGCCAACCTTGGTGCTGGGTGTCTCTTCCACCCCTCCAGCCGATCCGATGGACCAATGGGGGGCCTGGGCCCGGGAACTCGGTCCTCTCGGCGAGGGGCTCCTCCTGCTTCCCACTCGGCTCGGTGCTTCCGTGTTCGGCGGCGGCGCCTCCTCCTACAGGTGGCTTGCTGCTTCCGGACAGGAACTATGTTGACATTGGGGTCCTCCAGGGGCGGGACTTCCGTGCGGGAATTACTTCCGGGGTTCTCAGAGGGAATGGAGTCCTCCAGAGGCGGGACTTCCGGGGGGCAACCATCTCCGGGTCCAGCTCCCTCCTCGAGGCCGGACACATGGTGGAGTGGAGCGTCTTCAAGGCCGGTCGCCATGTTGGGTCGCTCCATCTCCAGCCGACTCCCCCAGCTCCTCGCGGCACGACGCCGGCGGGCTCGGGAGTTCCGGGGGAACGCCAGGATGGCCGTAATGTCGAAATCCTCCAGTGGGTCTTCCAGGCACGTCTGGTGGTCCTCGGGGGCACCGGGTGCCTCCTCGTTGTGGGCCGGACAGGTAGGAAGATTGCCCTGGTCGTCAGAGCTCAGGCTCGGCGTTCGCAGGTCGTCCTGGCCCCCGGGGGTTAGGCTCACGACGCCACCGGTTCCCTGGCAGGGGCAGTTGTTGGGCCACCCTCGGAGCTGGCGGGGAAGTCCCATGAGTGGTCCCAGGCAAAGTCTGGGTCACCACGGTCACCACGGAGGTCTAGTTGGGATTCATAGTGGGGTTCATGGTGGGGGCTGGCCTGCTTGGGGGGTCTGCCGGGCACATCACCCTGGAGTGGGATCCGGGGAAGTTGCGGGCATGGCATGCCCGCCAGCTCCAATAGACCACCGAACCTCTCTCGGAACTTTTCCACATGGGACGCGAGCTCATTGTATTCTACAATGAGCTCAGCGATCAGACAGGGATCAGGTTGACCGGGATCCAGCTGGTCAGGAGGTGGTTCCAGGGGTACTCGGGATTCAAGGAGCACCGGCAAGTTGCTTCCCAGTTCGTAGACATTGGAGTCAGGTTGGACGGAGGTGGCGTCCTGGCCCTCTCGCCGTGGCCTCCATGGGGAGCTGCTCCGAAGGGGTCCACACCTCTCAGGGAAGTTAGTTCCCGAGCTGGGAGGGGGCCCTGCCTTCGAGGGGGTCGTTAGGGGTGGTAAGGGCAGACTTTTGTAGTGATGCCTTTAGTGAAATAACCAATAAAGCAGAACTGGGTAAATTTGAAGGGTTTGGAGATTCTGCTGCCCCCATTCCCTCACTCCCAGGATCTTGGAGGGGCTCCTGCTATGAAGCCAGTTTGAAATGGGTCAAGGAAGTGTGTGTCATTCAAGACTGCTTGGAGTTAAGGGGAACTGCCTTGTTAATCACCTTGCCCCCCCCAAGGTTAGATACTCGTCTGCAATTATTAGGTTTGTTCATTTTGTTCATGAATCTTGATCTGTTTCTGCTAGACCCCCTCCCCCTGTCACACCACAGCGTCTTCAGGCTGCCTATTTGCTTGGGTCTACATTGAGCCATCAGGGCTGTTAAGTAGTTAAACAGTCAGCTTGATGCTTCCCAGGCCCCACCAGGGCCTCTTTGCATTCTCGTGTGAAGCTGGCACGGAATGCATAGATAGCTACTAGGCATGGTTTCGAACCCAAAAATGGCGATTCTAAAATCAAATGGGGGGAGGTTTTTTTTTATTAGTAAAAGGAAGACTTACAAAAAAATTTCCAAAAATTTCTAAAATGTAACTTAATTACTAACGAAATTCGTTAGTAGTTCGTATGCCAGAGCATGCACATCCTAGATGGTTTTGGCCTACAACTCCCAGAAATCCTAACAGCTGGTAAATTGGCTGGGATTTCTGGGAGTTGTAGGCCAAAACTTGAATAAATCACACTGAATTCTAGATGGGACTCTCTAAATAGGAAGGAGGGAGGGAGGGCGGGGGGTATTCTATTCTTGGAAGCAGCAAAAAAAGGAGGAGGAGCCCCCCCTCGCTGCCTCTCTCTCACCCCGATCCTGAGGGAGCGAGGGCCCAAGTTTGCCCAGGCTGAGAGGAAAAGGAAGAGGCCTGAGGCTGTGAGGAATGGTGGGAGTTGAAATCCAAAACACCTACCTGGAGGGCTGAAGTTGGCCCCTGCGATGGGGCAAGGCAGAGCAACGGGGAAGAGAAGGAGGGGGGGAGAAGCATCTGAGAGGGCTCAGGGAGAGAGAGGAGAAGCGTGTGTGTGTGTGTGTGAGAAGTTGGCCCCTGCGATGGGGCAAGGCAGAGCAACGGGGAAGAGAAGAGAGGGGGAGAAGCATCTGAGAGAGCGCAGGGAGAGAGAGGAGGAGAAGCGCGCGCGCGTGTGTGTGAGAAGTTGGCCCCTGCGATGGGGCAAGGCAGAGCAACGGGGAAGAGAAGGGGGGGAGAAGCCAGCAGGAAAGAGGAGGACTACACTTTCCAGAATGCATTGCCTAGCAGCAGCGTCACTTCCAGTTCCCCATAGAAATGCGGGAAAAAGAAGAAGCTGAATGAAGGCGGGAAGGAAATGAGGGGGAGAAGACAGGGAGAAGTGAGTACGTAGTACAATAATTAAGAATTTATTACGATCATAACGCAAATTGTTGGCCTCAAGGACCATAAAAGAAAGTCTACTTCCTGGTTAGCTGCCGTGATGCGTATAAACTAAAAAGTCCCATTACATACGAATCACTTACGATTTCTTTTGATTTTCATAACTTTTTTCTCATGCCTAATAGCTACACCCAAGGTTACCAAAACTAGCCTCCCTTTTGCAAGGCGCTTCGGAGGAGCCATAAACTACTCCCCGCAGAACATCTGTGCCCGGTAATTGGCAGGCACATTCCGATGGACCTTAGGTAACAATAAACATATAGCTTCTCATTAATCATCGGGCTTGATGTTCGATGCACCGGAACTGGTCACAGAACCCTATATCTGTGAGTCCCTCACCACAGGAATAATCTCGGATCAACTTTTGCTAAGGAAAGATGCTACTCTGCCTTAAGCTACACCCGCCCTTTCCAACGGGCTGCCTTGGTCCACTGAACACTGTGTGCGTCTTGCTCAAGTCTTGTTCCTGAAAAGACTCTGTTACTAAACTTCCTTGCTTCCCAAGTTGCCCGTTTGCTGAATCGGAGGGAATCTGTTTGGAGACTCTTCCTGCGCATCCGGCTTGGAATCCCCGCCACAGGGCTATACCTACCTGCTGTTCCTGATTGCTGTTATTCTAAGGCTTTTTATTAGCCTTCACGCTTTCCTTATTTCCTGCACAATAAAACTGTGTTGTACCTCAAAGCTGTGTGGTTTGTTCAGGGAGGTCAAGTGTGCCCAGGCCCTGAGAGGCGACACCCCCCAATATATGTTTTCGTGCGCCTCCTGAAAATGGACGGGTAGCCAGATAGCCTGAAAAATATGGCTAGATCTAGCCCATTGGTGGCAATGGGAAACCTACAAGCCCCCCCCCCTTCAATTCCTGGGACCCTTCCCTTTCTTCCCTTTAAGGGAGCCTGGGTTTCAGCAACTGGATTAAGGAAGCAACCTTCCTGGGATCCTTTCCTTTATTCACTTCAAGGGAGCTGGGTTTCAGCTATGAGGTTTAGGAAACATCCTTCCTGGGACCCTATCTTTTTTCCCATCAAGGGAGCCTGGGTTTCAGTGATGGGGTTAAGGAAATAGAAGACATGTCATGGCATTCTTCTATCATGATTGGACCAACAGACAGGGCTCCCTGTGTGAGGAGGAGCATGTGGTGGCAGCCTCTTTGCGTGCCGTGTCCTCCCGTAAAGGAAAAAGGGAGCCTTGATTGCCTGCCACATGGTCCTGTTATGGACAGGAAACTGTGATGGCTGGGTCCTTGCTGTTACAGCCACTCAACCAAGCCAAAGAAGCCAGATTGGAAGAAGGAAAACAGCTAAATTGGATCTGCACACAAGCATAGTAATTATTAAGGTCCAAGGGATCCAGGAAGGGCTTTTTCAGCAGCAGTCTAACTACTGCTTCTTTTAAACAGGATGGAAAATTTCCCTCCTTAGAGAGAGGACCTGGTCAAAAGGCACTCCTGGCAACTGCAGTTGGCTTAAAAGCTACATGGTATTTCAGTTCTTTCCAACAGACATTTTAAAAAAGGTTCACTTTGCATTTTATCATCTCTTCTGTCTCTACTGCAGCCTTGTTTACTTTGTCCTACTCACAGCAAATTTCATTTTATTACCAATTGATTTCCTCTCTCCCCTCTGCTCATACCTTCCAGGGATGAAAAGGACAGAGAAATGTGATTTACCGTACTATACTAGCCAAATCAGCATGGAAAGGCATAGACCTTGAAAATGCTTATAAACTAATCTTATTTCAAGTTGGAAATGCCCCCTTTTAAAAAGTGTCTGTATTCAACGGGAGAGCTTGCTGGCTGATGAATGCATACTTGGCAGCATGTTACTATGAATATAAAATAGTTTATGGAGGAAAAGTTAAAGAAAAAAACCTACTAAAACCTGTAATGGGGCTGAATTTTAGCAGTCTTCCTTCTGACCGTTGTGTCCACATCCTTTCAAAGTAAGGTATGTAGTTTTTGCTAGAACAATTACTTTCTATGCATTGCATATCTTTTAACTCCTAGATTCTTACAACTTAAGCATCCTCTACATACCAAGGAGTGCTTGTGGTTTATTTTTAAAAAAGTTTAATTTTACCCAAGCTCACCAGGCATCATCACACTAGAGAGAAAATCCACTTAAAATCTGATTTCTGCCTCCTACAGAATTCTGGGGTTTGTAGTTTAGGGAGGTGCCTTTAATAGCCTCAGTAAACTCCAAATCCCAGAATTCTGCAGGAGGAAGAAACCAGATTTTAAGTGGATTTTTCTCTAGTGCGATGACTGGCTAAAAGCCTTGTAAATTATAATTGCATATGTTGACTTTTTTCCAAAAAAAAGAAAAGAATTCCAAATGGTGTCAGCTCTTATTTAGGTTTATTTCCTGTGAATTTTAGGAACTTGTTGCAGAATTTTAAACCCAGGACTGGACCCCCACCTCAAACCCTGACTACAGGACTTCATGAAACAGGGATGAGCTAATACTCATGTTTGCCTGTATTGTTTTGATTTCTTATGAATTCCTGAAAACATCCACCAATGAGTTTGTGAAAGGAGATGGAGCTACTGCCAAGGAATCCTTCCTTTCCACTTTACTGATCCCAGGAGGGAAACAAAAGAAAGCAAAAGAAGGGGATGTGGAGAAGACAAGACCCCAAGAATGAATGAGCCCTAACTGGATGTGTGAGTGACAACAATTTCTAGGAGGCATAAGAAAGAAGAAGCGAATTGTCCAACAATTATTGGAAATCTGGAGAAGCCATTTGTCATGGATTCCTCTTCTGGCAATTCTTATAATTCTACCTGTCTCCCGCCCCCACTACTGCATCACAATTTCTGTGGATATTAAGACCCTTTTTAATTATACTGGAGGTTTTATATGTTGACCTCAGGGCGGCTGAATATCATATCTAAAATTGTACTTCCCAAGGATATGTGTCAAAAGTAGTAGTTCTTAAATTAGATTTTAAAATTATCTCTCTATTGCTAATTGGTTTTTGGCAGATTGGGAAGCAGGTCTAACTTCTGGAAAAAGGTTTAGAGGACAGCCTCAAGCATGGAAGGTATACTATAGCTGTCAGCATTTAACCGGAGGTGCTATCACAAGAGAAATCCCACAGCTGAAAAATGTGCATATAATTACTAACATGGCTTAAAATAAATTTTAATAACCCTATAATTTTATGGATTGAGATTTTCTTGCTTCCAAATAGTTCCAATGTCATCAAGCAAAGACATGCATTTCCCCAAATGGCTTACACTCATAAAAATACAATATTTTCGGTTCATTAAAATGAAACAAAAGATGACACATACTAGAAAATAAAATAAGTTCTATGGGTCAATGAAACAAAATGCCACACAATGCCCTGACCCTAAATATTTCATGCACTTTGAGTATGCAGATCTGTTGTGCAAGCAGATTTCATTTTTCTTTTAAATATTTTGGGCGAGTGTTTGCTCTTCCTATGGTATAACCAATTTTCACTCTTCTTGAAGAAAATGACAAGGCTTTTCCTGGTAGAAAGCATAATTCTCCCCTAGCTGCAACATGTTCTAGCTCAAAGTGATACTCAGCCCTCTTAATTAATGGATTCTGTATCCACTGATTCCATCGGTATGTCTTGAAAAATAATATTAAAACCTAAAAGCCATGGTATGTACAGAATACAATTTTACTATGCCATTATGTGTAATAGGACTTCAGCTCCCATGGATTTTGGTATCCATTGAGAGTCCTGGAACCAAACCCCAGGCAGATACCAAGGGTCCCCTGTACTGTATGTTGAAGAATCTTATTGATTTGTTGTTGTTTATTCATTCAGTTATTTCCGACTTTTTGTGTCCTCATGGACCAGCCTACACCAGAGCTCCCTGTTGGCCATTGCCACCCCCAGCTCTTTCAAGGTCAAGCCAGTCACTTCAAGGATATCCATCCATCTTGCCCTTGGTCGGCCCCTCTTCCTTTTTTCCTTCAATTTTCCTAGCATCATTATCTTCTCCAAGCTTTCCTGTCTTCTCATTATGTGGTCAAAGTACTTCATCTTTGCCTCTAACATCCTTCCCTCCAGTGAGCAGTCGGGCATTATTTCCTGGAGAATGGACTGGCTTGATCTTCTCGCGGTCCAAGGCACTCTCAGAATGTTCCTCCAACACCACAGTTCAAAAATATCTATCTTCCTTTGCTCAGCCTTTCTTATGGTCCAGCTCTGACATCCATAGGTTACTACAGGGAATAGCATTGCTTTAACTATATGGATCTTGTTGTCAGTGTAATGTCACTACTCTTAACTATTTTATCGAGATTGATCATTGCTCTCCTCCCAAGATTTCTGATTTCCTGGCTGCAGTCTGAGTCTGTAGTAAACATTATGCCTAGAAATACAAAACCTGTCACTGCCTCCATGTTTTCTCCCCCTATTTGCCAGATATTAATCAGTCTGGTTGTCATAATCTTGGTTTTTTAATGTTTTACTGCAGCCCAGCTTTTGCATTTTCTTCTTTCTCCTTGGTTATAAGGCTCCTCATCTCCTCCTCATTATCAGCCATCAAAGTGGTATCATCTGCACATCTAAAGTTGTTAATTTTAACTCCACCCTTGGATTCATCAAGCCCTGCATGTCACATTGTGTATTCTGCATGCAAGTTGAATAGGTAGGGTGAGAGTGATATTAACATTAAAATTGGATTTAGTAAAAGTGTACATGTTTGTAAGAGAGAATGAGAGAGAGAGAGTTGTCTCTTGAATCTTACCTCTTTATGTAACGTCTTAGTCGTGATTCAGACTCTATGAATGCCCCTGGCACATGCTTTCCCCATGAGAATGAAATATGTTCATTTTACCTTAGTAGTTTAAAATGTATAAATAAGCATCTTTTCTTTGGACAGTGTTTTGACAGAAGATTGCCTGAGAAATGATCTTGAGTTCCATGGAAGTAAAGTGAAATAGCCCTGCAATAAAATACGTTTTAAAATGAAATAAATTGAAATGCTTACTACCTAGCATAAAAGCCTGCTTGTTCATTAGATTGTGACTCAACTCAGGCCTTTGGTACACTCCTCAAAAACTTAAGTATTTGAGAAATCTGTTGTAAGGACGTTCAAAAGATGGATAAGAGGAAGTAAACTTAGATAGGTGGGATGGAGAGAAAATTGGCATGTGTCTTTGGTGGACATGTACAGTATCTCCATCCTCTCTCAGGACACTTTATACCAGCAGTTCTCAAAGTGTGCTCCTCAGAGCCCTTGGAGCTCTGCAAAGCATACTGAGGGGCTCAATGGTTTCCTCCTTCTCCAAACTTTCCTCCTCTTTCCTGCTTCTCCCCCTCCACCTCCCTTGCCACCAAAAGCCTTTTCAACCTGCCTCCCTTGCTGCCAAAAGCCATTTTTCTTTGGCCTCCTTGTTGCCAAAAGCATTTTCCTTGCTTCCCTTGCCCCAAAAACCATTTTTCCTCACTGCCCTCCTCCCAAAAGACTTTTTTCTCACTTCCCTCTCCCCAAAAGACTTTTCCCCCTCACCTTTCTTGCTCCCAAAAAGCTCTTTTTCCTTGCTTCCCTCACTCCCAAAAGCCCTTTTCCTCATTTGGCTCACCCTCTAAAACTCTTTTCCTCACCTCTCTTGCTCCCAAAAGCCTTTTCCCTCACCTTTCTCACCTCCCATATACCTTTTCCTTTGCCTTGCTTGTTCAAAAACCCTGTTTTCCTCCCACTGCTCAGGGGGTGCTTTGATTGTGCTTTTTCTGCATAGTAGAATGATTTGTTTGATGGCCTCTGGGATTTCTGCTATTATTATTATTATTATTATTATTATTATTATTATTATTATTACAAAGGCTGGGTGGCCATCTGTTGGGGTGATTTGTGGTTTTCCTGCATGGCAGAAGGGGGTTGGACTGGATGGCCCCTGGAGTCTTCCACTGTATAGTTTGGTCAAAAATTTTGCCCATGCCTGATATACATATATACAGTACATAAAATATATAATATAATATATAAACATTTCTTGGGATTCCATGAGAAACTTTCTGTGACTCAGAAAGTTTGAGAATCCTTGCTTTAAATCTGTTCCAGGAAACCTACGTAATTTAGAACAGGGGTTCTCAAACTTTTAAAGAAGAGTTCATGGTCCCTGGTTCATGGTCACCCAGATTATTGGTGGACCAGACTATAGTTTGTAGTCCAAAAAATACATGAAACAACAATACTTAAAATGAAGCACAATTTTAACCAACATAAACTTACCAAAATTTCAATGGGAAGTGTGGGCCTGCTTTTGGCTGATGAGATAGTCAAGTTAATTACAATTGGAGTTATTTTGTGCCTTCAAGTAGTTTCAGACTTAAAGTTTAGGGCGGGAGCCAGCGGGCTTTAGTATGGGAACCCCTGCTTTAAAAGTTCTCCAATTCCACATCCCATCAACACTGCCAATAGTAAGGGATGATTTTGTTGTAACACAACACTTTGGATAGTCAAAGGAGCTCCATTTTTATTTTGAAGCAAATGTCCATTTGTGGGCTAAACCAAAAGGAAATTAACATGTACTGTTAGATGCGGGTGTTAACTACCAAAACCATATTGCTTTCGTTGGAACATACACATGAAGGCGAATGAATGGTGTATTTCTTCTTGCACATGCTTTCCCAGATGTAAACCTCAAAATATGTCTATGTTTTCTGCCTTCATAAATTAAAGATCTGAAATGAGATCACATTTTACTTTTTAGTCGTTATGCACATTTTACGGAATTTATCAACATCTACCCATACGTGTAATAGCAAACAAGGCAGCAATAATTTACAGCTTTCTGACAAAAGCAATGTTGCCATTCTTTATTTCTTTGATGGTTTCTATGCACTTTCAGATATTTCATAACTACTGAAAACCCCCACATTTGCAGGTTTTTCCTTTATGGATTTCATTACTAGTAAATTTTGTTAAAATGTTATCTCTAGTAGTCTTTTAGGTCCTCCAGTGTGATTTGGTGGAAGATGACCATATGAGCATGCTGGAGATACCCACAGAGGTATTGTCTCAAAAACAAACAAACAAACAAACGGAAACAGAACAAAAAAACTTTTTAAATTTGCTTTTTTCTACAGATAGCTTCTGGTCCACTAACCTCAGAACATGTGATGGGCTGGCTGCATAGAGAAAGATAGAGATTAAAAGATACTTTAGAAATGACCATTATTTTTAAGGACTTTTTGTTGGAAATAAAGAGTTAAGTGAACAGTTTATACCTGTTGTAGTATCTGAGTAGATTTCCACTGTGGAGTAATCAATTAATCAGCTGTGTGCTGAGCTGTGTTTGGGGAGTGGTTTCCTGGTTGCTATAAAATCTCTCTGCTGTGCTAAATGTGTGTGGGGGGATTGAAGAAGAAGAAAGTCTGGCCGAGCGTTTGGCTGATAAGGAGGAGGAGAAAGAGTTTGTTTGAAAAGACACGCTGATATCTTTGCCAAGGCTAATGACAAAGAAAACTGAAGACTCTGTTTATCCTGTTACTGTTTTGTGGTAGTTTTGTTTTTCTCTGGAGAACCACTTCATGGATGCAAACTACTGTAGCAGAAGGATCTGTGAGTCTCGGAGCGTGAGCAAACAAAACCTCCTGTATCTATGTTTGTGTTTTTGCACTGCCATGCAAGAGAATTTATCTTGTAGTGGATATATTTGCTGACTGGACTATACTTTATGAATTTTACAACATTAAAGAACTGAAGTCAACCTATGCAACAAGAAACTTCAAGTGTCCTAAGTTCTTCCACTTGCCGCTGTGTTTTTCCTTTTAAGGTGGAGTTGGGAATTTTATTTCCATCATTCCCAGCTTCCTACATATTTCAACACTTTTAACATAGTCTAAGGCAGTGATTTTCAGCCACTGTGCCGTGGAACACTAGTGTGCCGCGGGAAATTATTTTTGAACTTCATTCATATATAAACTATAAGGCGCATCTGTCCCTTTAAGAAATGGAACCATAGCACTCTCGCGTCTCCTAAGAAGTGACGCGAGAGTGCTAGGGTCGCGCCATCTTGGATTCGCTCAGATGCGGCTAAGTAAACAAAGTTAGAGTTAGTGCTGCAGCTGCGCGTCAACTGACAGTGGCAATTTGAGATCACAGCAAGACAAGCGAGTGACAGTGATGGAGAAGTTTTTGAACTAAAATTTGCTGATCTTCCTTTGGTCAGCTTTTGGTCATCTGTTGCCAGGGAGTCCCCCATTCTGCCCAACAAAGCTATTTTGACATTGCTCCCGTTTTCAACCACATATCTGTGTGAGATGAGTTCTCAAGCTTGACTGCGATAAAAACTAAAAACAGAGAGAGACTGACAGCTGATGAGCAAAAGCGTGCAGCTGCAGCCAGACCAACTACATGCTCCCTCAACCCGTGCCCCTCCTGGCTTGTTAGAGCGTGCCGGGAGGGGCTACGAGGCCCCCTGGGCACGATCATAAATAGCTCCCTTGAGCAAGGAGTCTTCCCGGGGGGATTGAAAGAGGCAATGGTGAGACCGCTGCTGAAGAAGCCGAATTTAGATCCTTCGGCTCCCTCCAATTACCGGCCAGTTTCCAACTTGCCTTTCTTAGGCAAGGTAATTGAGAGGGCAGCAACGGATCAGCTGCAGCAGTTCTTGGAAGACACAGCTGGACTTGATCCCTTCCAGTCCGGCTTCCGTATTGGGCACGGGACGGAGACCGTGCTTGTCGCCATTACAGACCAACTTCGCCGCCAGCTGGACCAGGGTGGATCGGCACTGCTCGTCTTGTTAGATCTGACGGCAGCTTTCGATACTGTAGATCACGCACTGTTAGCCCACCGTCTACCCGGGCGCCGGGATTGGGGACCGCCTTAAATGGGTGGCCTCCTTCCTCCGGGGCCGGGGACAACGTGTGGAGGGGGCAGGGAGGTCTCTGGGAGATCCTCACTTGATTGTGGGGTCCCCAGGGGCCATCCTCTCCCCTTATTATTCAACGTGTATATGCGCCCCTGGCCCAGCTGGCCCGCGACTTTGGTCTGGAGTGTTATCAGTACGCTGGATGACACCCAGCTTCTGCTGAGAATGGACGGCAGGCCGGACACCGCACCCGATTGTTTCCATCAGTGCCTCGAGGCCGTGACTGGTTGGCTGCGGCCAGCCGGCTGAAGGTGAACCCGCCGAAGACGGAGATCTTGTGGCCTGGTCGGCCGGGGTGAGTGCCAGTTGCCTACCCTGGACGGCGAACGGCTTAATCCGTCGCCTGTTGTTAAGAGCTTAGGCGTTCAGTTGGACCCCCTGCTGGCCATGGAGACCCAGGTCGCCGCGGCCAGCAGGGCGTCATTCTTTCACCTACGACAGGCTAGGCGACTGGCTCCCTACCTTTCCAGGGATGACCTGGCCACGGTGATCCAAGCGACGGTCATCTCGAGACTAGACTACTGTAACGCCCTCTACGTTGGCCTTCCCTTGGCGACAATCCGGAAACTCAAGCTAGTGCAGAATGCCGCTGCTCGCTTGCTGACGGGAACGTCGGTAAGGGAGCATATTACGCCCATTCTTCGGCAGCTGCACTGGCTGCCTGTCGAGTACCGAATTGCCTTCAAGGTGTTGGTGTTAACCTTTAAGGCTTTACACGGCCTAGGGCCTGCGTACCTGAGGGACCGCCTTGCCCCATATACCCCCGAGATCACTACGCTCAGAGGAGTCCAATTTGCTCCTGATTCCATCGGTCCGCACCTGTCACCTGTCCCTTGACCAGGCAAAGGGCCTTTTCTGTGGCGGCTCCGGTACTCTGGAACTCTCTCCCAGATGATGTTCGAGCCGCCACGGAGCTTATTCCGTTCCGCAGGGCCTGTAAGACCGCCCTGTTCAGACTGGCCTTCGGCTAGGCGAATAAGCTGAATGTACTGATCTTCTAACCAGCACCCTGGTTCAGGGAATGCTATGGCATGACATAATTTTTATTCCGGGACCAATGTTGTATTTTAATGTTGTATTTTATGTTGTTTTATTGTACGGCGACATGGATGTTACATGTCAGCCGAGTTTTTATGATGTTATCCGCCCCGAGCCTGCAGGGAGGAGCGGAATACAAGAAGGAACAAATAAATAAATAAATAAATAAATAAATAAAATAAAATGTGTGTCTTTCTACCATTCCTGCCAGGATATCTATTTCGTGTTCATCAAAACAGTGCCAGGTTTCACACTAAGTGAGTGTATAAATACATTTAAAAACATATTAACTATATGTATTACTGTGTTAGAGTGTCATTTTGTGTCATTTTGGTTGGTGATGTGCCCCAGGATTTTGTAAATGTAAAAAATGTGCCGCGGCTCAAAAAAAGTTGAAAATCACTGGTCTAAGGCAATGTGTAACAGTTTCCATGCTTTGCTAAAAGGTCTTGTGAGAACAGAGAGAGAGAATGCAGGTGATGAAAGGTTTTGTATGACCAATGAGATAAACATGTGTTTTCAGTATTCTCACATACTTCTGTGTCACAATTTATCTTGAGTTTGGTACATATGATATCAAAAGTTTGAAAAGAGGCTGACTGGCTAGATTTATCCCTCCTTTGCCCCTCTCCAAGAGGCACCAAGGTGAAAAATGACCTTGTTCCAAATGCTAAGCAAATTGCTAGAAAATGAGATCTTATATTTCTTTTAAACTGCTGGGAAATTAAACTTTAATTTCTATTCCACAAGAACCCCCATAGCATTATTGTGTCCTTAGAGCACATATCAATGTGTATAATATGTGTATTAATTTAACAACAGTTATGAACCTTTAAAGCACAGTTTAATGTAAATTTTCTGAAACAATTTCTCACTAGTGTGATTAAAATTAAAAATATGACTTACAATTTCATTTAAGTTTGATCTTGGCCTTCGTTTTACATTCTGAAGATTTTTGTTACAGTCTTAAACTGAATCAGGCTAGCCTTAGGCAACGTGTAACAGCTTTTATGGTTCTTATTGCATGTATTCAGCCTTGGAAATGAGAACATTTTCATTCACCTTAGTGACAGTAGTAAAAATTTAACTCTTGCAAATCAGCATCTTTAAATTCTGTTATTGATTTTTCCCTTCAAAAATATAATTTAATAGAAATCTCCTGATCCAATAGATATGAAATAATTGTTTTAACATTTTTTGAGCTTTTAGTTATAAGTCTGTCTTGACTTGATTGTCACAGATTATCATTTTGGTGCTACCATGCTCCTCAAAATTCATAGGTATATATGTTTGCCATGCCTATACATGGAGAATACTATGTTAGCCATTCAGGGAAGGATTTGAACCCAAAGGAAGGGCATTTGCTGCTAACTGGGGGTGGTTCCAGACAGCACCAAACTGCGTGCTTTAGTCAGGGGCAACCCCCCCCCCAAACAAACAAAAAACCAGGGCCTGAGAAGATGTCCAAATACAGACCCATTGGTCCCGAGATTTCTGCCTCCATTGTCCACACTTGCTGTTTGTTGAGGGATTTTGCAGCCCCCAAGATGGCTGCCACAGGACTTCTGATGGAAATTTTGGCTTTAAAAAAAACCCCAACTTAAGACGCGAAGCTGCGAATCATTGTATAAGTTCGGTTCCTGGGTTATATAAGCTGCAGGGCCATCTGTGCAGACAGGGTTGTTCCTGGGTTATACATGTCTGTTTCTAATTGCTCTTATTATGAAAAGATGTACAACATTGACTAGAGGCTGGAAATTTTGTCCTGGACAGAGAAAATGTGCCCTCCACACATTTCATGAAGTTTCTGGCACAAAACAAAGTTTTCGCATTCTACTCAGCTGTCACCTTATTTTTAGGAATTGACCAATCAGGAACAAACATCTAAAACCCAGGAACGAACTTAGGTTTAAAAAATCCCATGTTTTCCGAGTGCAGGGACATACAGACATTTGAAGATGCAGATTTTGGCTCAGATCCGTGATATTCTCACACTTGCAAATGTGGCGTTTTTTGCCATTTGTAGAAATTGCTTCCGCATTTACAGGGAACGGCATTTGGCCACTCTCCTCCCACAGTTTGCTGTGGGAGCTCCTGGGATAAAGGTAATGTCTGGATGGGCTCTGAAGAGGAACTTTGTATTTTTAGGACTTGATTCTCTCTAACTAATACAAAATATAACAAATGTTGGCTTCAACAACAACTTTACCCATGTAAAAGTAATCTTTCAGTTTTGCTCTCTCTTTTACTTCTGTGTAACTAAGATTGTCAAGGGCTTCATTAAAACTTGAGGACATATCTAGTGACCCTATCACCCCTCTCCCACCCTGGTGCTGTTTCACCAGCAAGCATGCCAACATGGCATGGTGACACTGCCCCCAACACATGGGGAAAGCGTTGTCCAACCCGGAGACTTTCCTAGGATGCTTCCATACCAGTTGGTGGTAGGGACCCCATTGGAGGTTGAGGGGCATCATATGATGGGCTGTGCGTCCATCCATCCCTCAATTGGCTGGCAAGTGTCCTAGGATACTTAAATTGGTAAGTGTGACGAGGTCCTAGATACTGTTTTCAATATTTTAGTACTTGGTAATCTTTCACTGATCACTTTAATCACAACTTGAATATTTACCCACCTCCCATTGTCAGGTTAACTTGTAGAATGGTGCTATTCTCTCTAACTGGTAATGGAGCTCATGTATGTGGTGTTCATTCTCACCCTGGTGAACTGTGTATTCTTGAAATTTAATAGATCTTTGTTATATGTGATTCATGTTCTGTGTTTTGCTTGTAAAATGTAATTTCCATATATAACCATGGGAAAAGGAAGGGGGAAAGTCATTGCTTCTTTGTCCACATTAGATCTAGAATCCTTGACCTAACTGCAATCTCCATCTTCAGAGTAAGTCTCATGTAGGCTTCACATTTAGATTTATAGTTAAAAAAAATCTCCTCTTGCTTCCTTGATTTTTGATTTATCAAGCCTGATGATGAGCTCTGAAAAACTTACATACTGTTCTGTAATATTTTAACTGGTCCCAATAAAAGTACAACTCAACCTCAAAGTTTGTAAAAGTTGCTTTTCTAAACTATAACTCCCAGAATCCCATATTCAGTATGGGTGTAGCCATGGTAGTCTAAAAAGTCGTATCCCAGGTCTGACTTAACTAGGCTTGGGGATATTTTTATTTCACCAACATCATCCCCTCCTCCTGGTTTTATGTCTCTTTTATTTGGTTTCATTCTCAGGATTTGTACTGAATAAAAACATTTACTTATGCAAATAAGCTGTGGAGGGATACTTCATTTACATGTGTTAAAACTTGTTTTAATGGGTCAGTTTTAACACTGCAACCTGTTCATCTTTCCGTGATTGTCATCTCCATCTCTTGTGTTTTTCTTGAGTGTGATATAATTTATGTGGCAATGATATTACAGAAATCTTTCATTTACTTTTAATTGGATAACCAGATGTTGGGAGCATATATGAAGCAAGAGGTTTTCAGTATTCAAGAGGGAACCGACCTTTCTTGACTATTGATTTTCCTCCCCATGATCTCTTGGTTTGAAGAACTTCCTTTAAATGAATAATAAGCAAAATTTAGGATGCATTAAATGAAAATCATTCAAAACAAAGCCATTTCTCTCTCTTTGAAAAGAATCTACCTTTCATTAGTGAAGTATATGTTAGTGGGAATGTCAACATGGAGCATTTGAAAGCAGCAGGAATGCATACAGACCTTATGCTTGAATCCCAGATGGGCTCCCCTCCTGCCAGCTGTTAGTGGTTCTCTGCGTGTAAGAATAGCTCCCACGCCTCTGCCGGTATTCACTGCTAGTAATAATGCAGCAGGAGAAAGTGTTGACTTATGCAAACTTTATGGATCATTCAGCAGGACAGGCAGAACTCTGGAAACTGTGCAATCTGTGCAACTTTGTGTGTACAGGGCTTTTAGACTCCAAGCAGGAATCCTGATGAAGGTCACCTTATCCACACTGACTTGAATTACAGGTTATAAAATGTAGAAAGGCATGAATCCCTTCTCTAAGCAAGGAGGAATATCGTTTGACGTTGATGCTAGTACCTGCATGCTTATGGATAGACAATGGGTAATGAATTGTAGCCTTTAAGAACAAGGATGGGAAGATCTTCTTACAGCACTGAGTCAGCCTGCAAATCTGTTTGCTATTTTACATTGTGCTCCATACTCTATACCAGGGGTGCCCACACTGTTTCAGCATGCGAGCTACTTATAATAAAACCAAGTCAGAAAGATCTACCGAGACAGAAGCAAGGTGGAGCAGGGGGAGGGGGCGGAGCTTGGCGCGGCCTGGCTCTGCCCCTCTCTGGCTTTAGCTCTACCACAGCTTCTCCAGGCTTGAGGAGGGTAGTGCCAAGCCAGTGATGAAATAGCTAGCCAGTACTGGCTTGGCACTACCCTCCTCAAGGCTGAAGAAGCTGTGGTAGTGCTGAAGCCGGGGAGGGGGGTGGGGCTTGGTGTGACATGGCTCTGCCCCCTCCCCCTCTGGCTTTAGCGCTACCACAGCTTCTCCAGTCTAGAGGAGAGTAGTGCCAAGCCAGTGGTGGCATAACTAGCCATTACTGGCTTGGCACTACCCTCTTCAAGGCTGAAGAAGCTGTGGTAGCGCTGAGGCCAGGGGAGGGAGTGGGGCTTGGTGCGGCATGGCTCCGCCCCTCTAGAAGTGCCCCATCAGGCTGGGATCGACCTTCGGTCCCGGGATCGACCAGTCGATCACGATCGACTTCCTGGGCAGCCCTGCTCTATACTTTCTGAAGAGGATTATTGCATTTAAAGGCACCTGTTAGTTATTTACACGTGTGTATGCCTGTGTGTATCATCTGTGGCTATGGTGGAGATTGGTATTCTTACTCTCCACAAAATCAGGGCTCATTCCCATCAGACCATTGACAGATATCAGGAAATGATATTTGACCTCATCATAAGTAGACAATCCTGCACAAATAAAGTAGACAATCTTACTCACACAGTGCTTGTAGAAAGCGTGGGATGAGTCCTTCCTGAATCTTCATTCGTGAGGAAAAGCCAAGAGACTTCCCTAGTAAAATCTTAATGGATTTTTAATAAAAAATATATAAATGTTGGAAAGTGAACATTGAGGGGCATTGGCTGCTGCTGGCCTGTCATGGGGTCATGGTGGCCTCACAGAGTAGGAAAAAGAAAAACATTATACATCTTTTGGTTTGCATGTCTTAGGCGAACTAAAAATCCTTTGGGGGGGGGGGTGTCATGTTCGACAACAATAAGATCAGGGCCAACCTTAACAATGGTGTAAGTGAGGCAATAGCCCCAGAAAGTTGCTGGGGTCAGCTAAATTGGAGCAGTCAGGTGTTAAGAGGAGCAAAATATAGTCTGCCTTGAGTTTCTGAGCCAGTTTCTTGTCCTCAGATATGGCAGAGGGCATTGTCCCATTAGTGGTGATGAAGCAAGATTCAGCTACCGGATTGTCACTCTAGAATGAAATGGGGAGGCAATTTTAACCTTGAATTCCTCCTGCTAGAGATATAATGTATATAGCATTTACGATTTCAATAGCTGCAACTTTAAAAAATATTAGTGAAAGTAAGAACTTGGAGGGGGACAAAGCCTTTGTTAGCCTTGTCCTTGGGCAATATGTATGGCTTCTTTTATTTAAAGAAACAGAGAAAATGTTTTTTTTCCTCCTCTCATGCTGATGCCTTAATGGATGCTTAATGGATTGTGCTGGCTGAGACAGAAATAGCCAGATTGCTTCTTCAGTTGAGGTATTAACAGTGTCTGGAAGATTCCCTCCACCGCGAAAGTTATCTTGTCTGACATTGCTAGAGATGTGCTCCTTTCACACTAAGAACTTTTCACTCTGCTGAGAAATTGCTGTTCTACTTTTTCCTGCAAGTGGTATTAAAATGGTGCTTCCACTGCCCTCTATTGGAGTGCTCTCTTTTCATTAAAATGCATAATATTTGTTCATACAGAGAAATTGAAGTTTGAAGTCACAATTATAAAATTAGACCCATGTCCTATATGATCTGCTTAGCTAAGTAACATCTTTTGGGCCAATCCCCATACAAATCTACAGGCAGCAGCCACACTGAGAAATAGAGGTTTATTCCATTATTTCTAATTGTTGTAATATCACTTATTGGTGGAAGGGGAATGGAAACATTATCCCCTTGTGCCCTGAGCTCCTGTAGAACAGATCTTTATCTTTCAGTTCAGCTGGTGCCTTCAGTTCAGTAATTTTGTAAGGCATTTGCAATCATCATATGAGTGCCATGATCCTGACTGTGCACTATTAGTAAACACAGAGCAGCTGTGGATCTGTACGTTACCAATCGATAACTGAATTACAGTGTGACTCCTGTACCATAGGAATGAATACCCACAGTATGCCATCTCCAGTAATTTTGTATGTTCTCTGTCATACGTTAGCACAGAGTCACATTGGAGGACCTAGAGAGGATAGCTCTTTAGGAATTTTCTAGATCCTCCAACAAAAGTCTATGGTAACTTCCAATGGAAGAATTCATTTCCATAAGATTTGCTGTTATCCATGGTTTGCTGTTTCCATGGTAACTTCGGGAATGTATTCTCTCACAAATTCCAGCTTTTCTCATTTGTACAATGTATTTTTTTAAGTTGAGTGACAACAAGCCTGGAAAGTATGACCAAATCTCTTAGGGCCCTTCTACACATGCTGTAAAACTCAGAAGTAACCAAGTTAAAAGGGGGTGGAATAGCTAAACAATGTTTAGCCAAAGTATGGGAGGGATTGGGTTGAGAGCTAAAAAGCATGTGTTAAAAAATATGTGCTTAAAACCCAATTCAGCTTGAAAACGATGCACCTTTGCATGACTGCATATGCCTACAGTCATGCAAAATACATGATTTCCTTCCTTCCCCCTGTGTAGACTTTTAAAAAGCCCAAAACAGCGGATAGAGCTGTCAAACGGACACAGGTGGTTCAAAGGACTCACAAATGGAGAGCAACTAGAGCTCTCTGAAACTCTTTATTTTACACTTTAGAATTAGCCCATTGCTACTTCGCAGTTCACTTTTAGCGGACTTGCTGTTTCGTAGGTTTTTTTTTTTAAAAAAAATTGTGGTATTTTAGCTGTTTCGTGGGTTTTTGCCACCACCGCTCTCCAAGGTGCTAGCCCTCCTTAGTTCTCCCTCCCTCCAGCCTTGAAGGGCCTTTCCTTCCTTCCTTCCTATCCTTCACTTTATTTTAAGTTTATAAAGACTTAAAATAATGTAAAACTACTAAAATAATGCATAAATTTAAAAATAAATATAGCATCCCTACATCATGGTTTTTCACTTATTGCGGGAGGTCCTGGAACGTAACCCCCGCAATAAATGACGGAACACTGTATACCTTCTCTTTGCCTCTCCTTGGTTTGAGCTATGGCTTGTCTTCCTTTGATTACTTAGGAATAGACCCCATTGAATTGAACTTAGTAGGGCTTATGTACAAAAGATATGGAAGTTCATGAACACAGGTTGCTGGGGAATATCAACAACTGCCCTCTTAGCTTCAGAAGGACATATGCATGCATGAGGACTTCACAATGCAATATGTCCCAAGGGGTTAGGAAAGAGAAAATGCCTTTTGTACTGAGACAGACGATTGGTCCATCCAAGGCTGCATTGCCAGCACTGACTACAAGTGGCTTTTATAGTCTTAAGCAGGATTCTTTTTAAGCTTTCCTCTGCATGCAAATCATGGAGTCCACCACTGAGATACAGCCCTTAGGTTTTACTCAGATCCTTCTAGGATTAATTATAGTCTGCTTCAGCCAATTTGTAAGTTTGAGATTTCAAAAGACTATTAATAGCTTTCCTAACTACAACGCCAGAGTTTTAGCTCATACAGCTGCAGATGTAGTAACAGTAGTAGCAGTGATAACCTGTGCGTATGTGTCTCTCTGTGTGACAACTGTATAGAAGAATTAACTAAGGAAGTGTACTTTTACAAAGTGAAAAAGTTAAATAAATGAAAAGATAGTTCCCAGACATGGTGATCATGCTTTGAGATTATCAAAACACCAAATGCTTCTGCAATCCTAGGTGAATATATAACTCACACCTCTGCAAAGCTCATTCCAGTGTGAAATGCTCTGGAAATAGAGTGTGGATTGCTGCAATAGATAGTCAGGAAGTCACTCCTTGAATGAAATAAGTTGCTTGAAATTAATTATTTGGGAAGTGCTTTCCAAAGCAAAACTGCTAAAGAAGATTAAATCTTCCCCTGGCCCATTAAAATGTAGGAGCTCTTTATTCATCAGTGAATCAGTGATTAATGCCCCATTTCACTTTCATATAAAGCTCAGTGCAGGTACTAAATAACATGTCCCCCTGATACAGCTGGCTCACAAGTGTAGGCACAAGGTAGTTACTTTGCTTTTATACCAGCAATGCATTATTCCTTTACTTCCTTTATCAGAAGGCAGAAGCCTGGGCGTCAGGTTTGAGTTTTGGGTTTTCATGGCAGCACATTGGCAAGTTACCCTGGACTTTCTCATTACTTTAATTAGTACTTGCAATCAGTACTCTTGGAAATGCAAACTTATGCTCAGCTAAATTTCCTAGCTCTATCTTGTTCTCCCTCTCAAGTGAATGCAATGCTATTGAAGAAGCACTCCTATTTAGCTGAAGCTGGGATGACCTGAGCATTTTAATGTAATACCTGCAGAGTTATCTCCAATCTATCTGGCATGGGAGGCCCTACCGCTGACTATTATGCCACCGCCAGATAGGTCACAACCGAAGGGTCTGACAAAGAGCGACAATGGGCAGGATGGGCTCTCCAGCCTTTTGGCAACCATCCTAGCAGAAGGAAAACTCTAATTTCAAACCCGGGCAGATGGTGCTCGTCTAGCCCTGTAAGGTCAACCATCTAGAGAAGGAAACTCAAATCAAACCTATGACCTGAGGACCTCACTGCCACCGTCCCAGCTTGCTAGGCCCCGGCAGATGAACCTTTGGTTTAAAGGGTGAGGCCAGTTCTGTGCATGCTGCGCTCCACCAGAAAAGTCAATTGCACAGGCTCGAAGGACACATCCAACCTCCTTAGTCATCAATATGCTTGTGGAAGGCGTGGGATGAGTCCTTCCTAAGAATCTTCGTTCGCGAAGTAATGCCAGAGTATCTCCAATATTCAGATTAGAATTGAGTCTTTAGCAGGAACATTTTTGGAAGATCCTAACCAAGGGTGCTCATTCAGATGGAGTGCTAAGGAAACACACCAGTGTCCACAGTATGGTGATACACTGGGTTTTCTTTCCCTTTTGTAGGTACATCCAGACTGAGATTTCCCCTCTCTTCCTTTCTATTTTATCCTACTTTGAAGTGGATATGGGAAGCTGGTATTAAATTGCTCTGATAATACTGGAATAAATTAAATATGTAACCTAGGATTTTCTGCTTATTTAAATCAATTTGAATGTGCCTTATTGTGAGAGGCATTAATAGGGATAAGTTTCAACAGCCAAACATGACACTAGGCTACTGAATGAATGATCAATACTGGTGACTAGGCATGGTTAGGTCCAGTCGGAATCTACGCAATTCAGATTAAATTCGGAGCGAATTCCTTTTTGAAGCGATTTTGAAGTGATTTGGGAACCCAAAAGTATCCTTGCCATTTCGAATCCACTGTCACCATCTTTGTTCCGACTCAGGAAGTGAATCGGAAAGGTTCCAGCGTTTGGAGGCAAGCAGCAGCTTGCATGCTGGGATGCTTGCCTTCAGCCAATGAGGGGAATCTATGTGGGGAGGGGAGGGGTTTCGGCATGGCAACCATTGCCCTTTAAAAAGGCCCGTGCGTGCCTCATGGGATCATTCCGAGCTCAGGAATGCAAATGGGAAGGGACAAGGCAGGCTGCTTGGGTGGGAAAGGTGCCATGCCACTGCTTAGCAAGGGAACAACAGGGTTGGGAACAAATAATTTCCTTGGGGAACCACACCATACAAGTTTGGAGCCCCCTTTCTCTGCTTGGGGTTACACATTGTACTTTTGGGAACAAGAAATCTCCTATAATATGATAATAATTTTGTTGGGGAACCACACAATACCCCTTTAGAGCCCCCTTTCTCCACTCTGGGGTTACACGCTATACTTTTGGAAACAAGAAATCTCCTAATCTAATAATTTCCTTGGAGAACCACACACAATAAAATTTTGGAGGCCCCTTTGTCTGCTTGGGGTTACATGTTGTACTTTTAGAAACTAGAAATCTCCTTTAATCTAATATTCCTTGTTAGATTACTGAAATTATTTTTAAAATTGTCAAGGACCTAGGGATCTTCTAAACATGTTAAAAAATAGTATGCTGACAGAGGAATGTTTTCTACCACTGTGGCATGTTTTGTCAGTAGCGGTCTAAAAATGAGGGAAAGGGAATCCCCCAAGTTTTTCCTGTCCTGTTTGCATGTTTTTGCGTACTGCGCAATTGCGCCTGCCATTAACGAAACAATTTGGAAATTTCAGAAAATTCGGAAAATTCTGACTTTTTCCAGAAAATTTTGGAAATAATTTCCGAATTGAATTGCAAGCGCCCCCTACATCCAAAACGAGTTTTGAACCATTTTTTCCTTGATCAAACAAACCTACTGGTGGCATACGTTGCCATTATGGCCACTCCATTTTGCATTGATGAGAAAAACAATAATATCACATTTCCAGTGTCATGTGGTTTATTATGGAGCAATGCTTCCATATTACATGAGGGGGACAAGGTAGTTAGTCACACCTAAATTTCATATCTCAGGTAGCACCATATATGGATATGCCACCCTTATGAACTATACTAGTTGTGCTGCTCATGGGAACGACAGAGGGTTTTTTTTTGTTTTTTTGCTTTTTAAAATTGGGAAAACAAATGGGGAAAAGGAGAAAGTGAGCCAGGCAAAGCTGCAATAGCACAATACAATTTAGATGACACAAACAGAAATGATGATAGTAAAGGTAGAAAATAAGCTCTAAAATTAATTGCAGTTATTAATAACCACAATGCAAAAGAAAGGAAGCAAGAAGAGAAGGAAAATGTCATTGTCCTCTTACAATATTGTAACCATGACCAATTTCCTTTAATGAACTGCCTCATTAGCTATTATTAGTAATAATCAAATGTAAACTTTTGAAACAGATTCTTTGAATCCCATTGTGTTGTAAGACGAACAACCAGTTATTGTACAACCCATGGAACTGTTAGAAAATAATTATTATGATTCTTCTAGGTACCTATTTACTGTTTTCCATACAGGCTTCAGTTTCTTTCACAAATTATCCCCAACACATTACCCACTATAATGATATAGAGGATAACTTTTGGAAAATTAGGCTAGTCTGTGTTTTGCTTCTAAACACTGCATCTGTTGTGTCTCCTAAAGTAGAAATCTCTATATCATTTTACAACTACTATTTCTTCCCTCATTCAGATATGTAGAAATTGCCATAGGGATGAAAGTTGTTCAAGTGGTTGGTAAGAAAAGCATATATCCCTGCTATAAATCTCCAAGAAGTCTGAAATAAAAGTCATGCGGCAAACCAGAAAATGAATTTTATCTTAAACTGAAATAAGGATCAGCTGCTCTAGCTTGGGATTTACAAATGATTAAGTGTAAGATTCAGTTAAGAAGTTTCTCCTCTCAAGAAAATATAAAACAAACATGCCTGTTCCTGACCTACATAGCTCTCTGATGCGATCAGTATAGTAAAAAGACTAGATGGATCATGAACTGATACCAGTGTCCTGAAAGCTTTGAATTATGTAACGAAATCAGCAAGGGGGATAGAACCACAGAACAATATATTTGTTTTGATAAACGGCTTTGTAGTCAGTAAAATTTAATTTGCCTTTGTCAGTATAAAATACTATGGCATAAAAATGGAATGAAAGGACTCCCCTTTCTCCATGTTGTCACATACATTTTTCCATATGAATAAAAAAAATATGTTAAGGAATAAAACACATTACTTAGGATTTTCCCACAGAGGTGTAGGAGGGGTAAAAAAAGAGGACTTTGCCCCCTTAAATAAAAATTCTATCTCTCAAAATGTAATTCTTCTTTAATCCCCAAATTTTACCATCACAGAGGCTGAGACACAGAAGGTCATGTACACCTAGTCTTGGCTGTATGTGTGTGTTCATTAACATTTCCTTGCTACTCCATATCTAGCACAGAAAGCAAGATCGAGAATGTTCTCAGATGTATGGATAGGGCCAAAAACTTTTTGGATACACTTGTGATTATCAAGACAGGCCTAAAGATCTGAACCATTCCTGCCAGAACAGTCTCAGCCTGGATGTTGAGTTTCCCAGAACTACAAGCTGAGGACACTCCAGCACCAATCCTGAGATCATCTTGACTAGGTCAGAAAGGGAGACTGTTGAGAAGTAGAGTGAACAATACACTAATAGACTCTAGTCTGTTTTGCCCCTAAGCTTCAGGTACACACAATTGAACATAGAAAATTGTGGGGGAATGTGGCTTTCAGATCCCAAAAGACTGTAAGGACTATATCCCACACTGCCCCCTCCCAATTCTAAACACTTAGAATTAATTTATGTATGATTTATGATGGAGCCCTTCCAACAGCACAGGAGAACTTCCTGTCAGTTCCTGTCATGCTTCATTTTTTACTGGTAAAAAAGGAAGTAGAAAGAAGAGATCATCTTCTAAACTCAGGAATTGGGATGTAGCTGGAGAAAAAAACATGTGAGATAGGAGCTGTCAAATTTTCCTGGGTTGAATCTCTTCAGTGACATGGAGTATAGGGCATTCCCGTAGCCCAGTGGTTCTTAACATGTGGGCTGTAGACCACCAGTGGGCCATGAGGATGTAAATCTGGTCTGCGAACCTCTTTTCTCTTTATTTTATTTTATTTCCACTCCTTTTGTGCTGCCTGCCACACCTTCCCTGTCACTGACCATGGCATATGTTCTGTATCTGAAACTAGAGCTGATGTGGTCTATCCAATTCGATTTTCTGAATCAGCATCCCAAACTGAATCTAAAGTTGACCCAAAACCGATTCATAACACTTTTGGTACTAATGTTGGAGAGTGGTCCCTGGTCTAAGTGGTCCCTGGTCAATAGTCCCTAGACAAAGTGGTCCCTAGTCAAGTGGGCCTTGATAAAAAAAACAGGTTGGGGACTACTGCTGTAGCCGATCCCTTACCAAGCATTGGCATTTCTATCCCAGAAATTCCCAGAGGGGTTTTTGCCTCGGCTTTCCTACTGCGTAGCAGGATCGGAGGGAGGGGAAAGTCCAGTATGTCCAGATTTTTCTTTCTTTTTTAAAAAAAATGGAGTGGGTTGGAACTGTACTCATTGTGTGTGATAAATCTGAAAATGGGTGATTTCATTAGAAAATGCAAGACAGAACAAGATCGGATAATGAATGACAAATGGAACTATGCACTTTGCAATGTTACAGGACTAAATAGGATTATATGGTGTTCCCCACCCATAAGTCTATCTCCTCAGCCAACTCCAGGTCTCAATTAGAGAACCCCAGTGGACAAGGCAGAGAGAGGTTAAATCTCCTTCTCGACCCCATAACATCAAGCCAGACCTATGTGATGGATGACAAGTTGGCATGTTTATCCACTATCAATTCATGAATGGCAGTTGTTTTTCTGTTTACTGACCTGGCATTCATCAGCAGTATCTTTATTTTGTGAGAAATTAAGTTAAAACAACAGCATTGTGGCAGCCAGAACTAATTGAATTGTAGCTTCCACATCCTTCCTTGGAGCCATCTCTTGGGCTACAAATGTGCAAAGGTGGCAGGGAGACTATCATTCTAGACCTATGGGTTCCTAGTAAAAAAAATACCTGAATTGGTGGATCAGATCTAAAATCTTACTGTAGTTTTCAGTTTGGTCCCTATTAGTGTCCCAAATCTGGTAACTTTTTAATCAAGAATGTTGATTTATATAGCATAACATCCGAACATCTTACATGATATTACATGAAATCAAACTATATGAACTGGAGCAATACATGGTGGCATTTTCTACCCATGTCTATTTATATAAGAAATCTTGGCACCAGTCCATCAATTTCACAGCAACTCTTCCTTAATTTTAAGACCTATATAGAGCATATTGAGATATCCGCCATTGAAGCAGATTCTCAATGAAAACCTAACTATGGACATGGAGCTGGAGGCAAGAATCTGAAGCAGGAATCAACACGAGTAGTTCTAATTTATCAACAGGATCAGAACAGGCACTGGTCCAAGAAGACAACCCCCTCCCACAATCTACACTTTCAGTTTTCATAAAGCCATCTGCTATTTGCCTTCGGAAGTTCTGAGATAATTTCAGATGGCATGTGAGGGTCAGGGAAATTACAAAGCTGAGAATAAACAGTGATTAGAGAGGATAAGTGCAAAGACATGACCAGAGTGTCAAAATTCAAAACTGGAGAGAAGATTCTCTGTGCTAATTTAATATGTCTTGGCAGGATTGGCCATGTTATAAAAATACAGCATTCTACCTTATACGCTATAAAGTGCAGGTGGCATTGCTGAATTTTTAACTGAGGTTAGCAACATGTTTCACTTCTCTTTTAACAAATGCTTCTGAAGATGACAGCATTCTGCTCTGTGCAACTTCTCTCTGCACAGGAGTTGAATGGCAAGAAAATATTTCCTTTCCTTTGTTTTCCTTTCATTTCCTTGGCAAGGTGCTTCTCTTGCTGTTGCTATGAAGTGGGGTATTTGTTTTATGAGCTGGCATTCCCTTTACTATCCTTCTGTGACTTGTGGGTGGGTCAAACTTGTTCTTTTAGCTTCATTACAAGCTTCTACAGACCAGAAAATGGCAGTCTGTTCTGGATGCCCTGATGTGTCTTTGTGCTTAGATTGGCAGCTCCATCAAACATTACTTTAATTTTTCAAGGACCTGCATATGAAAAGGCCACTCTCTTGTGGGTTATTCACCTTTATCTGACCTTTCACTAATGTAGAAACAGTGACCCACTGTGACATGCCGCTAAAACAAAGAGAAAATGAAAACAGCCTAATTTAGTCCTCTGTGGCTTTCTTGCTGATGTATGGTAACTCTCATACAGGGGCTAGTGCCATCTCTAATAAGGGTGAGTAATGCAACTTCGACTGCTGTCAGAGCAATTGCGCTGACCTAACTTCGAATACTAATAATGAAAGGATGTGTTGAGCAGATCAGAACAGTCATAGTGCTCCAGCACAGAGTAGTGTCACAAAATCAAAATAACACAAGGATGAAAAGGAAAAGAAGAGTGGAGAGAAAAAAAACACATAAGCACAAAGCAAAAAATAAATTAAAAAGTGACCCAACTCTAGATGGGACGCAACAAAACTATTGAATTATACAGGGTAGTATAAAAACAAATAAAATTTAGAGCAAATATGTTGAGTAAAATTAAATATTTGTATTTTATGTGTATTTTTAAAAAATAGAAAGCAATGTGTGGTATGTGCAAAAGTCGAACCCCTCCCTTGCTATGTCCTGTTCCTGATGGAATTCAATCTTGAGCCTTTTATTCTGACTTGAGGCAAATAGGTTTTGAGAAATTGATTTTTTTCCATCATAACCATGGCATTGAAGGAAAGATTAATTTCCCATTCCACCACAATTGTCCTTATTGCTTGTCAATCGCCATCCCATACCTACAATTTTAAAAAATAAAAACAAAGACACATCACTTGTGGCAATGCATTTTTGGATTGCCTATTTGGCCTTTTGTTATTCAAGTCAAAATTAGGAAAAAGAAGAATGGACAACACAGAGCATAGACTCTTCTGGATGAAAAAGAAAATAGATGCATTGAATTACGTATTGTCCATTGCAACTACCAGATCATGATAATTTATACTGCAACTCATTTGTACTCTTTTTATCTTGGTAACTCATTGCACGACAAATGTAAGGAACGACTCACTGGAGTTCATTGGAGCTATTTACACTTCTCCAGATGACCCCCCCCCCTCTTCTTTCTGTAAAACAAGCTCCAAGGTGTGTGGTACTGTATATGTGTGGTTTCTTACAAGGCTAATAGCACTCCAGGAAGTCTCTTGGAAGCACTAATGGTGAAATTTATTAGAATGCTCTAGGAACATTACTTTCATGTTTTGGAACAAATCTGGTAATGCTGTCAAAATCATGACACATTATTTTCACAAACTACAGAGCACTAATGGTATCAGCTTAGTTTAAAAATCACTTACTTTGCCTTTAATTTTCACATCTGCATTCTCACCCCATTTCCAAAAATAAATTGTGCCTTCGGTCTTCAAATTTCCAAATAAATTGTTTCACATATAGAAAGCTTGCAATTGCTGTTAGCTTTCCTTTAGTAAGTGAGGTAGGATATATCTAGGCTGTATTTCTATGCTCAACTGAAGTTTTCAGTTACTGCTATACTAGAAATGTGGGAATGAAAGGAAAACGTCATAGGGGTTGGGTGGATGAGTGGTTTGTATTCTTACTGCAGGGCAATGCCCTCACTTTGTTTCTCTCCATGGACTGCTGAATAACCATGCTGCATTGTTATGGTGACAAAAATGGTGATATAACCCATGTAAACTCTACTGGTTTGAATCCCTCTTTCTGTCAATTCATTTAAATGTAAAGGACAAAGAGACATTCCCCCTAAAAAGGAAATAAGTCAGTGCAAGTAAACCAAAGAATAAAGAAAGAAGAAAGAATGAAAGCCAGTTTACAGTGTTGGAAGTATAGCCGTGTTTAGGACTGAAGAATGAAGATTGCTTTAGACTGGACAGTAGAGATAGGGTTAGTCAAGGGTGTCATAGCCATTTTCACTGAGGGCCACATCAACTTTATTGTTGCCTTCCTCAGGCCTTTTGTAATGGGTCTTACCACTGAAAGCTTTGAGAGCTACATAAAATGACAAGATGGGCCAAATTCTGACTACAGGTCTTGCATTTGATATGTGTGTTAGAGATAGTCTGAATGATCCAGCATGTTCTCCATCCCTTTCTACTTATTCTGATTCTGTATTGTAAATTAACATTCTTAAGGGTCTTATCCACCTCTTCTCCTTCTGTCAGCCCTCCTTCAGTTCTTCTCTAGCATAAAGCTAGTTTAGATTAACACCCCGATCCTTATTTTGGAATGGATTTCTTGTAAAATGCCTTTAGTTTCTTTCTCCAAACCATTGGAGTATTTGCTCTTTAATCAAAATCTCTGACCACTGCAAGGACTATCACACTGTCACTTCTGAAGGATGCTGAAAGTATTTATTTTGCTTAAAGGGTCTGAAATTGCAATCATCTTCCATGTAGGAGAAAATGTATCTAAGGCTTCAGTCATTTCTTTGGACCATCTGAACCAGACTGTTTTTTGATTGATGTCTTAATACGATTCAATTCAAAATACTGCTTTAATTAAGCACTGCTGAAGGTCTTTTGTTGAAAATTTTTACGTTGGGAATTATAAAATGCCCATTTTTATAGCCATGTATGAGTCTTTGAATGTGGTGCAGCTGGCTAAGTGTCAGCTGCATAAGATCTCTCTGTCCAGTAGGTCATGAGTTCGAGGCCTGCCCGGGTCGAGGTTGGTTCTCGACCTTAAGTGTAGCCTGCTGTCGACCTTTGCAGCCCGAACGACAGTTACATTTGTCAAGTAGGAAATAAAGGTACCACATTAAAGTGGGGAGGCAAATTTTGACTGATTTATGAGGCCATTAAAAAAGAACCCAGGAATCACTGAGGAATGCGGAAAGAACAACAAGGGAGAGAGATGAGGAGTACGTCAGCTCCCCCTGGTGGCCAGAAAGTTTGTCTCTGTTCGTCTATATATGTGTGTAATATGTCAAAAATGTATATACTGTACTGTGATAAATGTCACATGTTTATATGTCATATGTTGAACTGCAGGGATTGTCTGCAAGTATGTGTACTGTAATCCGCTCTGAGTCCCCTTTGGGGTGAGAAGAGCGGAATATAAATAAAGTAAATAAATAAATAATTTCATTATGCTGAGAACTTTTTCCTATGTCATGGGAGCTCAAATGAACAATACAACTGTTTTGGCTTCCAAGATCCTGCCTTGCACAGAACTGAAAATATGTTTTCCCACATCCAATGATCTCATGAACAATACAACTGTTTTGGCTTCCAAGATCCTGCCTTGCACAGAACTGAAAATATGTTTTCCCACATCCAATGATCTCATGATTGAAGTTCATCTTATTTTTTGAAATAGCCACCAACTTTGTCAAATGGTCAGCACTTTCCATTTCTACCATGCCTTGGTCTTACTTGTTCCCATTACTGGCAGTGCGACTGTCATTCCCCTCCCCCAAAAACTTATTATTTCTCTTCGCAGCTGCTAATACTGTCATTCTAAGAATAACAGTGGGGGGGAAACCCTACCTTCACATTTGTAATGTATTTTCCTTTCAACGACAGATCCATTCTGTTCTCCGCTGGTCTGGCAGACACAAGCAACAGCGTGCTACTTTGCCATTAACTGAACAACTTTTCTACCTAGTCAAGATGAATTTCTCCTGTACAAAGCTGATGGACAGTTTTCTTCATCAATGCTGAACTTCCAATTCAAGCCTAAGTGGGAAAACTTTGGGATCTTGCACACCATTTCCTGGATGCAGCTTTAATTTAAGTGCCAACAGCTTCTAGGCTCTTTATAATAAAACTTCACCCTGTTGCACACATGTGTACACATACTAGCAAGATGTTTCCTTAGGCCAAAATGACATGATGCTTTGAGTCTTTTGTCAGTGCATTCATTTTGAAGGGCACATTTGCTAATGGATAGGCATAACCCTGCCCTTCTTTGGAAAAACCTTAGTCAAATGGGAACATTTTCCTCCTTTATTCTTCTACTGGATAGGTGTTGCACTACTGGATAATAAATTTTAAAGATGTTTGAACCCAAAAGGGACTGTAGAAACACAGCAAATATAAGAGTTATTTTCAACAGTTCTTTTGAAGTAAGCATGAGCTGCTGAAGCAACACAAAGGTATTTTGCAACAAACATCACACCAGGGAGTGATTTTAAAACCTTTTTCGTTAGGAAGAAAGAAGCTCCATTCCCTAGTCAGCAGTTGCTTAAATCATTGTGGTGAGGGATTTTGAGATTTATCTTGCGAAGTACAGTTGGTATTGTATGTGTGTTGCATGTGTTATGCTTAAAGTTGGTGCATCTTTTATTTTAGGTTAGTCACAAGGTGAATTAGAAAAGGAGAGTGTGGAGCCCAATAAATCATCCACAATTAGAGAGTGACAGTCTCTCTTTTCAGGACTGACTACTGCTACACAGCCCTAGAACAGGAATGCAGCTGTAGGAGACCAGCGTGATCTGAAAACTGAATTAATGCATTACTATCAATAAGAACTGAAATATACTTTCAGCTCCCTTTGCTATACTAGTATTATAGTATTTTATAATTTGTGTATTAAACCAATGGCTTCTATGGCTTGAGAAACATTTGGTTTTGTATGTGTTTCTGTCTGAAGGAATTATATGTAGTAGAGTCTGTCCTAGTTGTGGTTATGTAGATAAGATGACTTCTAGGGGAAGAAGTTGTCAGTGAGGGAAATGTGCATGGATAAGGGGGAAAAACAAAATAGATGGGCTGGCTCAGCTTGGGTGGCAATAGAAAAGAAAGGTTAAAGTGATACTTCAATATGGCTTTGAGTATATTAATTTTAGTATGTTCATATGCTTCCATTCTTTTATCATGCAGTCAGATACACTATGTTTTCCCATTTCGTTTCCTAACCAGGCATTCTGCATTGAAAAGGGTCTTCAGACTATTCTACATTATGTAAAAACCTTTCCACTCCTGGATGGGGAATATATATATAGAGAGAGGGGGGGGAAGGAGGGTCAGACGGACAGACAGACATATACACATATACATTTTCAATAGATCAATGTATTCACCACTACCATCCCCAAGCTTTCAACTATGGATATGCAGCATTTCCTTCTACTACATTCATCTGCATCTGAAAACACAAGGCTCATAATAGAAGCTACCAATTTCTGGAAAATCAAATAAAAAACTAAGTTGTGGAATATGACTGAGATGGAGGTCCTCAAATACAAAATTATCTAGTCCATTAGTACTTTTACTTCAACAACAATTACTACTACTAGGTTTATTTATACCCCGCTTTTTCTCTCCACAAGGAGAGTCAAAGTAGCTTGATAATATTTAGGGCTCAGAGAAAATATTACATGCAAGACAAAAAATAGGACAAATGACAATGGACACTTTGAATGCTACTTGGTTTACTTTTATTGTATACTAGCTTGGGTACCCAGCAATGTCTGGGTTATTTGAAAAAGGCATTATTTTTATCTTATGAATGGTCCCATCAAGAAAATGCAATAAGTTGTGGATGGACTATAACTCATATCATGCCAGGTTAACCTTCTCAAATTCCATCTGTACTTAAAGTTGGTCATGTTGGGCATGCGTGCCAAGTTTGCTACATATGTGTCTTTGGAAGTTGGAGATCCAGCCACATACATGCTTACATACTTTCACTTTTATTATGGATCTAACTGGGGATAGTTTTCCTGATAATATTCACAATCATTTTTCTTACCATATAAAAGATAGGCAGTAGACTTTGACTGCTATATTTTTCAATACTTTCTAATGGTGGTTTTAATAAATATCTTGTTTTAAAAATGCTTATGCACACAGAACTTTTTTGTATTGCCACTGAGGTGAAACAAATTCAAGTTGACTGTAGCAGCTTAATTTTTCTTGTTGTATACTTATCTAAAGATTTTTTTTATTTTGCTATTTATATATCTATGTAATGCTATTGAAAGCATACTGCCAATCTTTCACAAAGTGCCTCACAATTTAACAAAGTAAGACCAATACAAATTAAAAACAACATTCAATGGGAATGGAGATAATTCATTTGTAGCACCTTGAAAATGGCTATGACATAGTTAAAATATTTCAACCATATGTTCAGAATTGGCCTTTCAATGAGTCAGAGTGAGGTAGCCAACTTAGGCGACAGATCTGGGTGGTGGTGGTGGCAATGGCTTGCCTGATACTTGCTATACTTGGCAACAGAGACTGAAAACAAAACTCCCAGAAATACTAAATCACCCTGTGACAGTTTAGCCAATGTCAGCTATTTCACTAATAAGTTTTTATATCTCATAGAATGATTTCTGTCAGTAATATAAACCAAGGTCCCTAAGCACTATGAATTTGACTCAGTGGTTTTTTTATTGTCTATGGCTTGTCTTATCTATTTTCATTGTAAATCTCTGTATATCGATTTGATGTTTGGCTTAAAATAATCTTGGTCATATATATATATATATATATATAGAGAGAGAGAGAGAGAGAGAGAGAGAGAGAGGGAGGGAGGGAGGGAGGGAGGGAGGGAGAGAGGTGAATAATTTAAAATTGGCTTTATCTAATAATTTGCAGATAGTTAGGGTGGGTGAGCAAAACATTCTGTAACTGGAAAATAATAATAAAATACACTTTATTTATATTCCGCTCTTCTCACCCCGAAGGGGACTCAGAGCGGATTACATTACACACACGGCAGACAATCCCTGCCGGTTTACATACAATTACATACAAGTACAATTTAGAAGGATTTTTTTTCCTTCTGGCTGCGTCACAGGGTGCGATTGCTCCATTACATCATTATGTCACAAGGGGGTGCTGTTGCTTCATCCTCATGACGAAGAGCCTCTGTTCCACATTCCACCTTCCGACAGCCAATCTTTCTTTTTTATTCAGGCGTTGTAAAGTCCTTTCTTGTAAAAAATCCTTCCCCCTTGGCGGCTCCCAGTTCATCTATTCACAGCTGGGCTGTTTTCGAACTGTGTGGTGAACAGTGGACAGGACTCAAAGCTGGGTGTCCAGACCAGCCCGGGAATCGAACATGCAACCTTCTGATTGCAAGCACAGCTGTTGTTACCGCTGTGCTATCTCTCCGGCCCCAGCTCTGCATATGGATGCCATCTCATGCAACCTTCCTGCAACGTGTTGTTTTGCCTTCAAATCATTTCTGACCTATAGTGATTTTAAGGTGAATCTATCATAAGGTTTTCTTGGAATGATTGGCTTTGAGGTTAGGGGCTGTCTTTTCCTTCCTCTGATGCTGAGAGAGTATGCCTTGCCCAAAATCATCCAATGAGTTTCCAAGTGGGAATTCAAACACTGTTCTTCAGAGTCCTAGTTCAATGTTCAAATTACTACACTACACTGGCTCTTACCCTACAAGTATCTTTGACAACTGTTATTTCAAAAGATTTCTGTGAAAATATACTTTCTTGGAATAGTTGTTTTTGAGCAGTCATGGAAACAGTTTTGTTTCCACTTATTAAAACCCAATTGTTACCTGTGCAAATTAGTTCCAAAAATCAATCAACTCTATTATCCCTTCAAGCACTATCCAGAGATACATTTTCTAACAGTAGTAGTACTAGGATGTTTCCTGTACACAGTTACAATCATCCTTGCTGGTCTTAATAAATTAACTATCATATCTTTCATGGTTTTATCTTGGATTTCCAGAAGGCAGTTCAGCAGTCTCAGCAGGACAGACATTATCTCAAAAGGCATTCTGATACTTGTTTCACTGAATAAATGATGCCAAGTGATCTTCTGGGAGCATCTAAAACAACCTGTGTTGATATTTGTTTCCTAGTTGAAACTTCTTGGATTTCTGGAAGCACTATGTGCTTTTGAAGACTTAGTACTTGTATCATAACCACAGGCCATTTCCTCCCCTTCCCCCCCCCCTTTCCGGGTTCCTTATAAAATAAGAATCAGTTCAGATGAGCTGTTAAAACAGTAATTATCAAGCCCACTTTAAAAGCATGCCTCCAGTGATATGTATTGATCTAATAATTTCTATGAGAGGTATTTCATGCATGGAGGCTATTACATTTGACTCAAACTGGCTCTTCAATTAATATAACAATTTAACGTGCATATTATTAATATAATAGCATTGTGCAATACCTCAGACCATTATTATGAGTATATAACTGTAGTTTCTCTAGAATGCAAAGTGTGCTCTTTTCTTTATCTCCTTCATTTTGTGCCATTCATCTTCTTTACAATTTTATGTGATTAGGAAATTAAAGCTAAGACGTGATTTATCCATGACTACTTAGTGAAACAGTGGCTAAACTGAGATTTGAAACCAAGCATACAGTCAGCTACACTGAAGAATGAATGCATGTTGACACCCATGGCATTTTAGCTGCCATAGCACAATGCTATGGAATCCTGAGATTTGTAGTTCCATGAGGCAATAGCTGTCTTTGGCAGAGAAGGATAAAAACCCTGTAAAACTCTCAACTACCACGAATTCATAGCAATGATCCTTGGTGGTTAAAATAGTGTCAAACTGCATTATTTCTATAATGTAGATAGATGCATCCCAGGGCTCGTCATAGCTGATCTCTCTGTTCTGTGTTTGCTAGTAGACCTTACATGTTTCCTGCATCCCTCAAATGACAAATATCACTGAAAAAAGTTAAGGATGAATTTAGAACTAAAAAGTACAAATAGTTTTGAAAAAAAGAATTTTAAAAAATGATTTGAGATATGTTGAACATGGGATAAAATTGATGTTCTGTGATCGAACAGCAGGAGAATTCACATTATAAAAAATCTATTGTGAATTATGCCCTGAGTTCTGTACACTATATTAGGCCACAATTTCAACTTCCACTATATGAAAAACTGTAAAATAATTTCATATCCTCTAAGTTCTGATTTTAACCACTGGTTTTGTTTTGAAAGCTAGCATTAAATTTATCCTGATAACACAATTGTTTTATTTTGGAAGTTGCAATACGTTGGTGGTATGGTTTGGCTAAGATAATATTAGAAAGGAGTTGCTATCTAAAAAAGTGTTTGGTGTTCATGTAGTTTATACAACATTCCAAATATGACCCTGAGAAACAAATCGAAAGTCTTCAGAATGTATAAAAACAGGGCACAAGAATATAAGAATAGGTGGCCTCTTGTTTTGGGATTTTTTTCCTGTAAAATCCATGTTGTTACATTGTGATTTCTAGTCCATTTATTCTTCCAGGTGTTCTTCCAAAAAAAGAAAGAGAAAGTAATGATAGAACAGAACTGACTCTAAGGACGTCATCACATGGAGCATTTTCCCCGTTGTAGAACATTTCAAGGACAAAGAGCATAGAGACCATCATATGATGTTTGCCTACTTCCAGTCATCATCCTTTGCCCTTCATCCTTGAAATGGAGATGATGAGTGCTGAAAGGAGGGAGCTCAGAACATCGGTGATTAATCATGTTCTGAGCTCCTGGTGTGCTCCTGAACCACCACGAACTCCAAAAAACTCCACATGTGATGGGATCTGACAGATTCACCTGTTATGAATAATTTCAGTGATGTGGAGAAATGGCCATTCCTCACCACTTTTCTTTCACTGCATTTTCTCCTTAATAGTAATCTAGGCTCAAAATTGTGCTCTTGCTAGCTTTTTAATATAACACTGGTCTAATGGAGGGAAGGAAAGCCCAGCAGGATGGAATCATGGCAAAATGGTCTAAAATTACATTGGTATAATGAAGGGAAACAATGCTTTGCAAGAGGGGATTGAGGCAAAGAGGTTTAAAATTACACTGGTATGATGGAAGGAAGGAAGGTATGGAAATTTCTTATCATGGCAGAGGTTTTTAATTCTCCCGCTTTCCCACACAAATAGAATGAAGTTCATAGTAGTCTTGGCTTTCAGATATTGACGTTTTCCCTGATTTTTTTTAAAAAAGTAATACAGACAGGGTAGATAAAAAGATTCCCCTTGTGACAGTTCTGAACAGGAGCAAAAACAGGGGAAACTGAAGAGAGAAACATATGTGATGGGAAGACAGAACTTGAAATGGGATAATTGGGGACCTAATGGTACTATTCCTTTTGCTAGACAGACGGTCCCCAATACTTCTCAAGGTCCATGTGATGAGTTTCGTAATCTCAAGTAAGTGATTTTGTCTGGTACATTCACATTTCTTCAACTACTTTAGATCATGTGACAAGTTTTATACAAGAAGTAGAATGAAAACATGGCAGATAAAAGGTCTTTAATTTGAAATGACAGTAAAATGTAATAGATCATAGAGTGATAGAGAACAATATGGATGGGAAAACAACAGCCACTTTCAGTTATTTATTGCATGTACATGTTAAAATGACATAGGTAGCTGGAGCGCAGGGTAGCATCAGAGTTGTATGCTCTTCTCCTATTTCAGCCATGTTCACATACAGTTGCTTCTGTTTCTACATTCATTACCATTTATTACTAAGGTCTGGCATTCAATGTCACAGTTATGGATTCATAACCTAGAGAGCCAGATCAATAAGATATGTAGTTTTAAAACAAACTTACATAAATGTCAGATGAGCTTGTGTTAAGAGCCAACTGGCAGGCTAGGCAAAGGAGATCATTACTGAATTAGTCAGATGTAAATAAGTAGCCCATGAAGGAAATTGACCTCCCCCTCTTCCTGCTGTTCTGACATCAAATCCAATGCTACGGAACTCCGATGGAGCTTCATGGTCAACAGAGAGTGATAGAAACATGGTGGATGAAGTGACAGCTCAGCAAAGCCAATGTGGTCCCAGCCAGTCTGGACATCGGCCCCAGATTCAGCATATACATGCTGGATCTAGGGCTGCTCCAGGCCAGATTTAAACCGACGTAACCAGCCCGGTGTAGATGCAGACCTAATCAAACAGTCAAATCATTATAACACATTGGCTCTCAGCTATATTTATAGGTTTATCTATTTATATATACAAGAGGTTGCTGTATCTCATTTTCTTATTTGAGTAATGCTGACCAACTAAAAACTTTGGGAAGCTGAGAGTATTACATTTGATTTGCACTGCAACATTTTCTTCAGGATTCTGTTTGCATATATCATTTATGAATGGTGGAAAATGGTATCCAATTATGACTTTATGGATTATTTATTTCTCCATATGCTTTATTGGTTTTGATTCTGCTGTGTATACATTTTGAATCCGCCAACACAACCTTAACATGTTCTAGTCAATTAGCTTTGCCCTTTCCTTTGATAAAATATTTGTCCTTTAGTACAGCTCATTGGTCTTGATTACTTTGACTTATGTTTAAACTCTTCTAGTAACAGGTAGTGAGTGATCAAGCTATTCCTGTAGAAAGACTTTGAATGAAGTTACTTCATGAAGCCAACATATTTTAGAAGTCCAACAATAATAACAACAACAACAACAACTTTATTTTTGTATTCTGCCACCACCTCCCTGAATGGACTTGGGGTGGCTTACATGGGGTCTAGGCCCAATCAAACAGTTAAAATATACAAAATAAAAAAACATATACAAACATCATAACATATAATTAAAAACATAACTCATCATATAACAACCAGTAGTCAAGCATAATGGATGTTCCTGAGTTGAGGGGCAAGGGAAGGCTTGTGCAATACGACTGCTCGAAGGGCTGATGGTAAAGTGCGAAAGGTAGGTAATAAATTATTTATTTATTTCCACCATTTCTACCCCGCTTCTTCTCAACCCCCGAGGGGGGACTCAGAGTGGCCTAACAACGGCAACAATTCGATGCCACATGGTATACATATAATAAAACCAAAAAGCAGTTAAATTTAAAATACATTAAAATACAGACAGCATTAAAATACATTAAAATACAAATAGCATTAAAATACATCAGTTAAAAACAGAATTCCGTCCATAATAAAACCTTGGGTCTTGTCCACCGATTTGCCATTTCAATCCAATCTAAAGTGCTGCATCGTGCTAATGTGCAAACGCTTGGTCCCATAAATTAAGGCTGAAAGGACCAAATCAGATTAATACAGTATAACTCCAGGACAGGGACAATAGTAAAGTGCAAGAGTTGAGAATGGGTTATGGCTAGGAGGGCTAGGAATTATGGTTACAAAGGCCAATTCATTTAGTGCACTGATTAGTCAAAGCATGTTGAAATAAACATGTTTTCAGGTCTTTACGGAAAGTGGGCATGGTGGGCACTAATCTAATCTAATCTATCCAAACAGCAGGGGGCAGCACCGTGTATTACTACACATAAAACCACAAGGGTTGTAAATATACAAGGCTAAGGTATTTCAAATATATCTCTATATTGAGGTCTACACAGTTCGGTCTACACAAAATAGTTCTACACAATAAGTTCTACACATTAGAGAACGACAGATCCATAGTTATGCAACAAGTTCTACACATATATCAGCTTATTAAGGACCACAGGGCTTGGAGGTGCAAAGGTAGCATATAGAGTTCAATAGTCAAACATATAGTTCCAAGCTACTGTGCACCTCAAATCCATTGAGAGAAAGGACTCAGAGAGCTTTTCAGCTACAGCTTCTTGGACCAATATAGCAAGGGAACTTTAAAGTAAGAACTTTTCAACCTTATTTTGGAAACTACATCATCAGTTGTTATTTTGGGGAAAATAAGCAGAGTGCTTGAGTGAAATTAACTCATGTAATGAACAATAAAGTGTTTGAGTTATTTAAAGTGTCCAGTTTGGTCCTTGGAGCCCTGAGCCTTTAAAACAGGGGTGGGCAATTACCGGCCCTCCAGGTGTTTTGGACTTCAACTCCCAGAAATCTTAACAGCTAGTAAACTGGCAAGGATTTCTGTGAGTCGAAGTCCAAAACACCCAGAGGGCCGGTAATTGCCCACCCCTGCTTTAAAGAGAGGCAAAAAAGCAACCCCCTGGGATAGATAAGACAGGTCCTTGCCCTTTCACAAGGCACTGATAGCCCGGGTGCGACGGCACACTTGAGACAGAGGTGGGAATGAGATAAGGGCCTCCCGAGCAGATCTTAGAACTCGCGCAGGTTTGGAGGGAAAGATGCAATCATGAAAATAGGCTGGACTCAAGCCATTTGGGGCTTTGTAGATAATAACCTGCACCTTGAAATGTAGTGTATTTATTTTATTTATTTATTTACATAATTTATATTCCACCCTTTTCACCCCGCAGAGGACTCAGAGCGGATCACAATGCACATATACAGCCACATTCCCTGTATAAGAGTGCCATTCAACATGATTCTGAGGATTGAACTCCACCATTCATTTAGCACCTTTGGACAGAATATGGTGAAAGGATATGTTTGTCATAGGATGTTATTTTCCTCACTTGTGTTTTGTTTGTAAATGACCACTGGGAGAAAAATAAGAGCATAATTTACAAGTCTAGTTGCTCATCCCCCATATTTCTGTTGGAATGTCATTTTAAGAGGGAAAATGGACGAATTGCAGAGAATACATTCTTATGTATTGGTTAGCATTGGACAAAGGAAAGAATAGAAGATATATTAAATATACTAAATAAGTGCAAGAGGTAAAACAGTAACTGGTATTAAATGGAGAGGCAACATGGAATGATATTTATAGAGGATCCTTCAAAGTAGTTCATAGAATCAAAGGGCCTTTCCACACTGCCCTTTATCCCAGGATCGGATCCCAGATTATCTGTTTTAAACTGGAATATATGAATCCCTGCTGCCACATAACCTGAGATAATTTGGAATCAGATCCTGGAATATAGGAACAGTATGGATGGGCTCAAAAAAATCAAAGAGTTGGAAGAGACTCCAAGTGCCATGAAGGCCAACTTCATTTGTGGAGTTTGTTTCCAAAAGGGACCAAAGCCCCCCTCACCTCAAAAAGAAAAAAAGAAAAGAAAAAGAAAAATGAATTATATATGGCAGCACATTGTTGGCCAGGAGTGGAATATTATCTAGGCCTGGTTGATCCATGGTTCTAAATGCTTCAAAAGTACTTACAAAACAAAAGTTCTGGTAGTGAACATTTCAGAACTCTAACAAAACTTTTGAAATTTCATTATAAATGGTAGTTCCTAATTGGCTCTGCCTTAAGAATCACCAATAATGAAATAATAATGAAATTTTGATAGAGTTCTGAAATGTTCACCACCAGAACTTTTGTTTTGTAAGTACTTTTGAAGCATTTCGAACCATGGATCAACCAGGCCAATATGTACATATCAAAACTGTTCAAAGTGTATCAAATCACTTTGGTACAGGGCTTGGAAAATGGTGTTTTATAGCAAAAGAATGCATATTATAAGTGTTTTCCCCCAATTCTGTTCAGATGGACTTTGTACTTTGTGGAAACAAGTTCCACATTTTACCATGCAGGAATATATAATCAAAGCATTTCCAAAATATAGCCTAGTTAAAGCATAGTTTAACTTAATTTACAGAGCTCTTCGGGGTGAGAAGGCGGCATATAAATGTCGTAAATAAATAGTTAAAGCAACCATAGTAACCTATGGATTTGAGAGCTGGACCATAAGGAAGGCTGAGTGAAGGAAGATAGATGCTTTTGAACTGTGGTGCTGGAAGAAAATTCTGAGAGTGCCTTGGACGGCAAGAAGATCCAACCAGTCCATACTCCAGGAAATAATGCCCGACTGCTTGCTGGAGGGAAGGATATTAGAGGCAAATATGAAGTACTTTGGCCACATAATGAGATGACAGGAAAGCGTAGAGAAGACAATGATGCTGGGGAAAATAGAAGAAAAAGGAAGAGGGGCCGACCAAGGGCAAGATGGGTGGATGGTATCCTTGAAGTGCCTGGCTTGACTTTGAACGAACTGGGGGTGGCCACAGCCAACAGGGAGGTCTGGTGTGGGCTGGTCCATGAGATCACGGAGAGTAGGAAGCGACAGAGCGAATAAACAACAAGCCTCTGTTTAAAAATCTACAAAGAAGGAGATTCTACCAAATGACTAACCATGACTACATAATTGTGCTCATTTTTACATTGCTCTCATATAATGCTGGCTATAGAAGATGGAAAACTACCACTGAAAAACTAGGATGAGCATGATAATTCCTTGCAGCCATATTTAAATACCCTTGTTTCCTGAATCTACTCCAATATCACCCTGAGTCAGCTCATTCTCATCTCTGTCTTTGATGCCTTATTCATAGCAATTCAGACTGGACCATAACTTTATGATGGTGGCTGTGCCTCAGAAAGTAGATTTCAAAGATCAGTTTGTTATTAGCGGCCTTTTCCCCCCCTGCTATGTATGGGGTACCATTTCTTATTCTGTTTCAAACAGAAAAATGTTTTGGGATCTGATGCCTCACTACAAGGGTAACAGAAAGGACATTTTGGGTTTTATGTTGCTATCTGGAAAGAGGAATGATAAATGCTGATCATAATTAAAATCAACTGTTGGAATTAAATGATATACAACGTGTCTCAGACCATGCTACCTGCTGAATAAAGCAAAGTCTACAACAGAATTATGTGATACCATGATGGTCTGCACTTTATGGGAAATTTTACTGCAATGCTAAATCAATGGGCTTGATTTTTTAATACTTTGCAGTGGCTTTGTTGATTTACAGCAGGTGTAATGTGAGAAGGTACCTACGGTAGAGGAGGAGAAGCTATATATTTGGAATAAAAAAGCAAAAATTAAGCAGAGGAGTTGTGAAATTTAAAATGAGGGACACAGTTGGGGCTGCTTTTATATAGGCATTTTAGACATTCCAGTATAGTTGATGAATGTGCTTATGTTCTACTCAATTTGCTCTCTCTCTCCTTTGAACCTTCATGCCATAGGACAGGACAATATTGCGATGAAACTTAGGCCCCTTCCACAACTGAATAAAATCCCACATTTTCTGCTTTGAACTGGAATATATAGCAGTATGGACTCAGATAACCCAGTTCAACGCAGATATTGTGGTATTTTCTGCCTTGATATTATGGGTTATATGGCTGTGTGGAAGGAGTGTAGTGAGACAATTTTTATTGTTGGAAGCAGTGGCAATAAATGGAGGGAGCAGAATGCTTTAATAGGTAATGACAAACTATCCTCTTATTAATGCACCTTCACTGTAAAATTAAAGAACTTTGATGCCAGTTTCACTGCCATGGCTCAATGCTATGGAGTCATGGGAGGTGTATTTTTACAAGGTCTTTTGCATTCTCTACCAAAGAGTGTTTTTTAGTCATGACTCAGATTCATGGCCTGAGAATTGAGGCTCTGAATCTGAGCCTGACAGTGTAAACACGAGATAAGACACCTGCACACTGACCCTGGGAAACAACGGCTCCAAGACTTGGCGGGAACTGCTCTGTTGGCATGTGTGGGAATGTATAAAAGGATGTGAATCACTGTAACCAGCCACTCTTGGCTTTAACCATGTTTTGATATCTTTTAGTAAAAGTTCTGAGTAAAATGTGGGACATCTCCTGTGAGTTATTTCGAACTGCTATTTTGAGTCTGACACTTTTTGTTGTTTATTTGCTCAGTCACTTCCAACTCTTTGTGAGCTCATGGACCAGTCCAGGCCAGAGCTCCCTGTCAGCCATCACCACCCCCAGCTCCTTCAGGGTCAAGCCAGTCTCTTCAAGGATACCATTCATCCATCTTACCTTGGTCAGCCCCTCTTCCTTTTTCCTTCCATTTTCCCCAGCATCATTGTCTTTTCTAAGCTTTCCCGTCTTCTCATGATGTGACCAAAGTCCTTCATCTTTGTCTCAAATATCCTTCCCCCCAGTGAGCAGTTGGGAATTATTTCCTGGAGTATGAACTGGTTGATGAGTTAATGAGTGCTAGTTCCTCATTAAACTTCAAACTTCAGGAGTTAAGATCTTCTGGGGATGCCCTGCTCTCAGTCCTATCTCCTTCGCAGGTGCAGTTGGTGGGGAAGAGAGACAGGGTTTTCTCAGTGGTGGCTCTCAGCTGTGGAACACCCCCCCCTCCCCCGAAAATTTAGATCAGCTCACTCCCTTCTGATCTTTAGAAAAAAACTGAAAACCTGGCTATGGGACTAAGCTTTTGGAAAACAGTCAATGCAATAGTCGGCTATGAAATAAGTGTACCATGATTGGAATGGCTCCTGGATTATGACTTCGGACCTTGTGAGGTTTTAATAGCTGATTTTAATGTATTAAATTTTTACTGATTTAAATGTATGCATATATTGTATTTGTATGTTTTGTTTGTATGACATTGAATATTGCCAGTTTGGAAGCCACTCTGAGTCCCCATCAGGGTGAGATAGATTGGGGCAAAATATATAGTAAAATAAATAAATAAATATTATATATATTGTTATTTTCACACAAAAGACTACAAATCTCTTCCCCTCCATGAAAATTCAAATCCAGTCATACAGATGTCATTTATAAACTGCCTCCTCTTTCTTCCACCAAAACTGAATCCATAATTTCAAAAATAATAATGAATAAACCATATTCTCTCCAATATCCCTTCTTTCTCTCAATTGATCCACTTTCTGCTTCATGATAAATTACTCATTTGGCCATTAATCTCCAACATAGACTCACCCGCTTAGTCTCTCCACCTTTGTAGATAAAAGGTAGTACAAACTTTATCCACCCCAGCCTCTTGAATTATCATCATCAAATTCAAATCACACAATCCAGCTACCCTCCAGCATTTTTGCCATCAGCATTTTTTTCCATTGGTGTCTTCTGGAACCAACCAGCACAGAAACAACAAGGCCACACACATACACACACACACAAACACACAGTGCTTCATCTACTTATTTGTGCTCACTGCTCTATTTGCCACAGGCATGTGCTTTCTTCCTCTGATGCTCTTTCTCTCATTTCCCAGCTTGCATGCATGCATATGTATAAAATATTTAATCAGTCTAGCAATTGCTGCATACAGTCTCCTTGCAGAGCTCAGCAGAACACTTACCCCTGTTTTTGAGAGCTGCTCCCTGTTGAACTCCAGTGTATTTGGCAAAAACAAACAGCTGAAAGGCAAGTAAGTGAAATTTGACCTGACCTTCAATTGATCTGACTAAGCTTTGTAAACTCCAAGTGTTCCCCTTTGTCTCTTGTTTTTTTCAGGACAGGCTATGGACTAGAATTTCTCTTGCAAAATGAGGAATTGAAAACCACCCAAATCTAAAACCCTTATAGCAGTGGTTCTCAACCTTCCTAATGTTGCGACCCCTTAATACAGTTCCTCATGTTGTGGTGACCCCCAACCATAACATTATTTTTGTTGCTACTTCATAACTGTAATTTTGCTACTGTTATGAATCATAATGTAAATATCTGACATGCAGGATGTATTTTCATTAACTGGACCAAAATTCCCTATATACCCAAATTTGAATACGGATGGGGTTGGGAAAGGGGAGATCAATTTTTGTCATTTGGGAGTTGTAGTTGCTGGGATTTATAGTTCGCCTACAATCAAAGAGCATTCTGAATGCCACCAATGATGGAATTTAACTAAACTTGGCACACAGAACTCCCATGGCCAACAGAAAATACTGGAAGGGTTTGGTGGCCATTGACCTTGAGTTTTGTAATTGTAGTCCACCTACATCCAGAGAGTACTGTGGACTCAAACAATGATGGATCTGGACCAAACTTGATATGGATACTCAATATACCCAAATGGGAACACTGCTGGAGTTTGGGGAAAATAGACCTTGACATTTGGGAGTTGTACTTGCTGGGATTTTAAGATCTCTTAAGCTGCCTCCTCTCCACGGCTGGCCTGAAGCTGTCACTTGACTGCTCAGAGATTGTTTTTCCCTAATTCCTTCCCTGCCCCCCTTCCCTGCCCTCCCTTAATCTGTTTGTGATTTTGTGTTATTGTTTCTCTCAATTCTTGTAAATCGCTCCAAGCCTTCGGGGAGTGGCGGTATAGAAGTTTGAGGAAATAAATAAATAAATAAATAGTATACCTACAATCAAAGAGTATTCTGAACCAATGACAGAATTGGACCAAACTTCCCACAAAGAACCCCCATGACCAACAGAAAATACTTTGTTATTTGATGGTCTTAGGTGACCCCCCGCCCAGGGATCCTGACTCTCAGGTTGAGAAACGCTGCCTATAGCTTCTGTGTTTTCAGTCCCTTGGTAAGTCTGCTGTCCCATTTCTTTGGATGCTTAACATGTATTTTAATTTTTAAAAATTAAGTTTAAGTTTCTGCAATTTCTAGAGATTTGGGAACTGGAAGAAAATTTCATGCAGGGAAAGAAATCTTATTTGGAGGTCAATGCCCCCATTTTCCACCTCATGTCTTGTCTTATTTGACCTCCAAAGTAGCCATGGAAGTGTAAGAAATGGTTCAACAGAAATAGTGAGCATGTTTGCCTTGAAAATGATGAACCACCCGTTACAATTATCTGTTTAAGTTGACCTAAAATCTGTTCTACATTTTTGTGAAGAAAATGTACGGTCCATTTGAAAGTGACTGGGATTACTAGACGTGAAATGATTGAAAATTGTTACTTTTAATCTTCTATATATTTATAATTAATAGAATAGCTTTCATAGGTTAATTACTTATGATTGCTCCAGTTGACTTCATCTGGCACAATGCAACCTCAGCTCTATTAACATGTATAGAAACCTAGTTTTTAATCCCTTTGAAAGCTTGTTAAATATTTGATTTGCATATCAGTTCAAAATTTACATGAGGCCGTCGCTATTGTATTCTAAAACCTTACAAATAGCAAGTTTGTTTTCATTCCCAGTGCTTTTTTTTTGCTTTTCATGACAACAGCTATCACTTCTGTGCTGCCATCATCCATTCAAAGCAATCCATCCATTCAAAAAATTAAATGGCTACTAACAATTCAAACACAAATTATGATACACTGGATGAATGCATTAATGGCAAATGGGAATAGTTGGAGAAAATAAAGTATAGTGGTCAGGGAGCTGGACTAAGACTCTGAAGACCATGGTTCAAATGTGATGAAACACATTACCTTTGGCAAGTACATTAGCTCATCCTCAGAAGAAGGCAATGGCAAATTTTTCCTGAACAAATCTTGCCTTGTGATAGGTTTGCCTCAGGCTACCCTAGGTCACAAACAACTTGAAAGCACACAAAAACAAATATCTTGAAATCAGTCAGAAGTATGGTATATTAGGATCTTATCCCATGTGTGTGTGTGTGTGGGGGGGGTAGCATCATGTAATAGTCGTGTTTAGTTCTGTAATATTGCAAACAATATTCTACTATTCATTACTTATCACCTGTCGTCTGCATTTGTTGGCTTCTCATTTATTAACTGTTTTCATCTTTATCCCATGAGCGAGTGGATTTGCCACCCTCAACACCCCCTTTAAAAAGGGTCTAACTTTGACATCACAAGGGATCAAACTCTCATGGTATCGAGATTTGGATTAGCAAAGTAAAATAGCAATCTACCCAAGTAGCAATATTTCTTAGTTTTAAATGTAAAAAAACAAAACAAAAATGAAAAGGATCGCACAGCTGCAATATGACACAGGACATGGAACTCACTGCTGGTAAGGAGACCACTGTAATGATTCCCTACCGGATAGGCTAGGAAAAGCCTGAAAAAGTAGGCCCAAGACATTGTCGACCATCTTAGGTAGATGCCATGGGGGCATCAATTTTAGGATTCTCATTTCCAAAAGGGGGCGTGCCTATGGAGCTGTCTGGAGAGAAATGAGAGGGGTTAGGATTGGCTGGTAGAAAAGGAGGCGGAGCCTAACTTGGAAAAAGGAAAAAATGCCCTGAACATGAGGCATTTTAAAAGCTGACAGCAGAGTGGGTCTGGCTGTCAAAGGAGAAAGGATTAGTTAGTGTTAGAGAGAAGAAGCCTGAGTGGTCAGGTGGCTGGCAGAGTTAGCTGGCATGTAGATTCTACAGCTATCAGGGAAGATAGTGTGTAGAGGTGTAGCTACAGAGATCCAGAGTTGGACTATCTGTGGTTAAGATTTGCTAAGCAGAGAGGAAATCCTGTCAGTAAATTCTTTGGCGGGAGAAAGGAGTTGAATTCTGTAACAAAGATTTGAGCTGTTTAAAGGAACCATACACTTTCATGCCAAAATCTCTGAACCACTAAGCTTAGTACCTATTTTGTAAGTTCTCTTCAATAAACTTTTATTGTTTTGTTGTTCAAAACATCAGTCTCATGAGTGCCTCAGTCAAAGAAGTCTAAAAGCAGTTTACTGAAGTAGTCAAAGTTTAAATGGTGGCAGCGTGTAATTATTAAGAATCACCTCAGTGTTACCTCAGAGTAAAAAGCCTGTGTGTATCCAGCACATTCCAGCCACAAATAAGCAAAGGGCTAACCTATTCAAGCCTTTCCTGTATAATTGGTGGCAGCGGTGGAATGAAATAGGAAGTAAATAAGTCACACATGGAGTTATACCTTATCCCTTACCACCCACATCATAGATTCAATTAAATGCAGGTGATTCTGACAGCTCCTTTCCCATGTGTTTTTGTACTTTTGAAATGGAATATTCTGCTTTCTGAGTCCAGAAGGTGATCTCAGAACATTTTCTCCCCCCTCAATATCCCTTCTTTACTTCTTTACATAAACACAGACATAGGCGATTTCCCTCCTCCCCCTAGCTCTAGGACAGAGAAATGAACCTTCATTTTTCTTGTTTGAAATCATATTTTATTAAAGCAGCACCACCTGGAGGTTGGGAACACTGGGGGGGGGGGAGGGGGGTTTCAGAGGGGTCACCAAAGACCATCAGAAAACACATTTCTGATGGTCTTAGGAACCCCTTTGGCAGAGAAGACCGAGAAGGCCTGTCCTTCTCTTCCTTTTTGGAAATAGACGGCAAATCCTCCCACCAAAGTCCTCCTCCTGTTCCTGGATGTAGGTGAACTAACACTCCGAAACTCAAGGTCAAACCCTTCCAGTATTCTTTGTTAGTCATGGGAGTTCTGTGTGCAAAGATTGGTTCAGTTCCATCGTTGGTGGAGTTCAGAATGCTCTCTGATTGTATGTGAACTATAAATCTCAGCAACTACAACTCCCAAATGTCAAGATCTATTTTTCCCCAAACTCCACCAATATTCATATTTGGGCATTTTGAGGTTTTGTACCAAGTGTGGTCCAGATCCATCGTTTGAGTCCACAGTGCTCTCTGGATATAGGTGAACTACAACTCCAAAACTCAAGGTCAATGACCACCAAACCCTTCCAGTCTTTTCTGTTGGGAGTTCTGTGTGCCAAGTTTTGTTCAATTTCATCATTGGTGAAGTTCAGAATACTCTTTGATTCTAGGTTTACAGTACATCCCAGCAGCTACAACTCCCAAATGACAAAATCAAATCCCAGTCCCCCCCCCCCCCCAAATTCAAATTTCAGCATATCGGATATTTGTGCCAAATTTGGCCCAGTGAATGGAAATACATCTTGCATATCAGATATTTTCATTATGATTCATGACAGTAGCAAAATTACAGTTATGAAGTAGCAATGAAAATAATTTTATGGTGGGGGTCACTGTATTAATGGTGAGGAACTGTATTAAGGGGTCACGGCATTAGGAAGGTTGAGAACCATTGAAGTAGAAGAACAAGACAGGCCTAACTTGAGATAAAGCAGCACTTGGACTGCCTCTTGAAAAGCACCCAAAGCTAACTGATTCATTTTGGGTACTTGAGGCAGAAAATCCTATGGGTATCTCGTTCTCTTTATATTCTGGCAGTAAATAAATAAAATATTAAATGACAATTACTTTGCCCTTTCATGACTTTCAAAATCTGCTGCCTGAGGTATATACCTCAGGCTGCCTAATGGGAATGGCTACATTGAATTGGGTAAATTCCATCTAGGATCTACAATGCTTATCCATATGATCCGCTCTGGTTGCGTATACCAAGAAAAGGAAACTGACCCCTCATTTCAATTAATTTTTACTGGATTTTGAGTCCAATGTTTACTTAATATGAAGACTTATCACTCACTACACTCTGAAAAGAGCTTTTGGGGGATTATCTGCTGCACTGGAAATTCAACAGAATTAACTTCTTATTTCCAGTTGTTTTTGACATCCCAAGCTTTTTGCTCTTGTAGGGTTGTTGTAAGCAAACTAGAACTGGAGGGTGTTTTTAATATAAAAGAATGTGCAATAATTCTTTAAACTGTACACATTGCCAAAACAGGAAAATCTCTTGCTGAAAGCAACGGCTATTGCCAATGTCATTTAAACATTTGGTCTCATTGGGGCACAAGATTACACTATAATTCAGTCCATTGAATACAGTCATGATTGGACGACATTCAGGAGTGCATGAGATTGTGCTCATAAGCACATAATGCAAAATTATTTCTCATAATGTAGCAAAGCATGCATGAATAAATCCCCTTTCAAGGCCTGTTTGTCTTTCCTCTAGCATTGCTAGCTTTGTATTATACCAGTAGTGCAAAGCAGTCAGCCATTTCAACAGGCTGCCTGCTAATTGTTCTTGCACAAGGAGACTCATTAGCTGGCCCAAGAGTCTACAGCGTCAGCTTCATTTAGGGGATATGATGCATTGGAATAAGCAAATATGATGCATGAAGGTGGACCTGATGGATCACAGTGCACATTCCTGTTACACAGTGACTCTGAAGGTGGAAGTGATGGAGTCAAGGCATATAGAATAATCACATTTTTGTCTTTAAAAAATGATATGATTTTTTTAAAAAATGTGTGAAATAACTGTAACATTAAGAAGAAATAAAGGTGACAACAACAAAACGCTTAGGGTGCATTTTGATAAGATATAAATGGTGATGCTGATTTACATTTGGGTACTTTGGATCACCCTGCTCCCAAGCTGGTTCAGGAACTGGATGGAGGCTAAACTCCATGCCCTTGAGTTGATCTGGTAGCTGGACGGCAGCTGCATGAGTGAACCTCTTTGGAACTGCTTCACCACCACTTGCCAGAGATCTTTACCCAATATCCTTACTCCCCTCGATCCACAGGGCATGAAAATGGCACCATTCATCTCTCAGCATCTGGAGTGTTGATATCTAAAGCAGAATTTTTTAAACTGTGCTCTTTCATCTGTTTTGGACTCCAGCTCCCACAATTCATAACATCTGGAAAACTGGTTGGGATTTTTAGGAACTGAAATCTAAAACACCTGGACAAGCACAGTTTGAGTAACACTGATATAGAGCAATGAAGTGATGGGGAGAGGGGGAGGATTTGTTTCCCTTTCCCTTCTCCAATCACCTTTACTCCAGATGTTATCACTCCAGGCACCAAGTGATGGGCAATTCCATTTTTCTGCCCAGAGGGCGCTACAAATAGATAATTAAGGGGAGTGCAAGGTAAGTTCCATCCTTGATTTCATGTGCTTGGAGTTGCTGGTTACTCTGGGGTTTTAGGAAAGCTTCGGAGTATCCAATGACTGCGGTTAACCTGGTTCAATGCCGATGACATATAATGGCCATGGAGCTGCATGGTTCAATGGAGCCCACCCCCATTCACTTCAGCTTAAAGTGCTAGTGAAGATGCATACACAGCTTGATGTGGCATTGTGCAGCTTTGTTCTCTGATACTGATTTGTTTTATCTTAGCACCTCATCACATGGATTTTGAGAAGTGTTGAGGAACATCTGTCAAGCAAAAGGAATCGTATAGTTAGATCCCCAATCCCCTCGTTTCAAGTTCTATCTTCCCATCACACATATTTCTCTCTTCAGGTTTTCACTATTGTTGCCTGTGTTTGGAACCATCCTATGGGAATCCTTTCTTCCTCTTTCTCCATTTTACTTTTTTAAAAATCAGGGAAAACTTCACTATTTGAAAGCAACGAGATCCCTTGCCCTACCCAAAGCCCCTTACATTAAACGAGACAGAACACAGTTTTTTAATTATTCTGGGATGCAGGAATAATAAAAAATAGAATATACATAAATGGATAGAAAATTGTAATAGAAATATAAGCATAATATGTTTTAAAGGGGGAAAATTGAAAACTAGATGGGTAGCAGGTTATTGTTATGTTCATTGTTATTTTAGATTAGAACATGCAAAATGCTAATATGCTTAATGATGGTATGCATAAGTTGTATTAAGATGTAAAATTTTTCCAACTTTCCTATCATCTTTATTGTTCTCCCTCTTTCCATGTATCCTAAATAAACAATAAAAATTATTGGCAAAAAAGAGATGTAAAATATATGTATATGTCTTTTTCAAAATGCCATGTACTTTCCTGTCATAGGTATTGGTTCTTTATTGTCTAAGTTTTGGAAAAAATTGTTAACTGTATATTCTGAAAATAAAAATTATTTTAAAAATAAATCAATAAAATTCCCTTCTGAAGAAAATCAACATGGCCCCCTTGTTGCCCTCCTTCAAAAAGCATTTAAAAACATTTCTGTGTACCCAAGCATACGGAGAAGCAGATGGTTAAGGTTTTAAGAAATAAGGAACCGAATAGGAATATGGCTTTTAAGATCATTTGTATTGTTCAGTATGGTACCATGTTGTATTGTTTAATTATGATTTTTAAATGACTGAATCGGTGTTATGCTCTTTACATGTTTTATTAAGTTATGTATGCATGTATTTATTTATTGGCATTGAACACTTATGTTTCATGATGTTAGCTGCTGCGAGTCCCCTATGGGGAGATGGGGTGGGATACATATAAAGTTGGTTATTATTATTATTATTATTATTAAAAACTCTTCTTTCAATTGAGTTCCTTGCCCTCCCTGAAGCTCTGCACACCAGAGAAGGCAATGTCTTCTTCCACGGCACAGTTTTAAAACAATCCTTTCAGTGGATCTTTCCCTCTTGCTTGAATTCCTCCCCTTAAGCAGACCAGCAGAATTTTAACTCGACTTTTAACACTTTTTTCAGTAGAATCTTCCCTCCACTTTTAACACTCTTTTTCAGAGTGGTTTCTCTCTAGAGGAGATCAGCACATTTTAAAAAAAACACACTTCTTTCAATAGGACCCACACTGTCTTTAAACCACTTTAAACAACAGAAGGATTATAAAATGGAGTGTAATGGAGAAATTCACCACTTCCAAAGGGGCCTAGATTACTATTAAGGAGAAAATGCAATGACAGCAAAGTGGTGAGGAATGTCATTTCCTCCATGTCACTGAAATGATTCAACATGGGTGAATCTGTCAGATTCCATCATATGTATTTTTTGTGTGTTAGTGACAGTTCTGCTTCATGTCAGGGGCTCAAAACATGATTGCTCTTCCGTTTTCTCAACTCCTTCCTTTTACCACACTTCATCTCCATTTCAAGGACAAAGGACAATGGATGACAGCTGGAAGCAGGCAAATGTCATCTGATGGGATCTGTGCCTCTTTGTCCTTGAAATGGAGATGAAATGTCGTAAAACAGGGGAACTTCTCTATGTGATGAGGTCATTATACTGTTACCCAATATTATTTCTGGAAATCTGGAGCTCGTGTAGTTGAAATAAGGAAAACAAAAGATGGGAATATGAAGGGAAGAGATATAAATTAGTGAATACTATTATTAATGACGAATCAGAAACAGGGTGATAATTAACCTATACAAGCCCAGTTGTATAATCAATTTTATGACATGGTTGTTCACTCTTAATAAAAATAATACTGAATACTGGCTTCCGGTCGGGCAAAGATGGCAGCAGGTCGGACGTCTTGAGGGCTCCTCAAGTCGCCAACCGTTCCAACTGGCCAGAGGGTGAATCACGCCCTCACCTCTGGCTGTAACAAACAGCCGAGAGGCAGCGAAGCCAGGGGACCACATCGCTGGCTCCAGAAGCCCTCTCCTCCTCAAGAGGGGGGACTGAGAGAGCCCGGTGCGCAATCCCCGCTGGCGAGCAGGCCACGGAAAGGGAAGCAGGCTCAGGCCCGCAAGTACTGCCAGCTCAGCCCACAAAAAAAAAACTACATCGGGAAAAAAGACCAAGAGACGGGGACAGAAGGAAGGAGAAGTCCGTTGGGGACGAGAAAAGTGGTGCAAAGGAGGGAGACAGACCGGGGGACGACGAGCGGCTGCGGACCAGGAGGCAGGGACGCGGGACGGAGGGAACCCCTGAAGGGGCGAGAGACTGGGCAGAACAGGGAGAGGATCGAGACTGGAAAAGGCGTCCAAAGGGGAAAGAAAGGGAGAGAAAGACCACCCGGGGAGCCTAGGAACAACCCCTGAACGGCTCAGAAGGCAAGAAGAAGGGAGAGACTTACGTTCCAAGATGGCGGTGCCCGGAGCTTAAGGGCAGAAACAACAGCCTGAGGAAGAAGGCGGCCATTCTCGGGAGGGATTCTTCCCACCCCCGACAAAAAGCGCGCGAAAGCAACAGGAAGAGGACGAAGAGCAGCCCGAGCCCAATAGGGGCTGGAACGGGAACCGGAAGTACGGCAGAGGCGAGAGAGAGGCGGAACCGAAGAGAGGGCAGCCTACCTGGGACTCCAAACAAAGCGTCAAGGACCCTCAAAGCAGGAGCGGACTGACTCAGGGAGGAGGAAAGCGAAGGGCAGGAGAGGACAAGGGAAGCGTGGAAGTGGAGGGTAAGGAGAGAGAACAGACACATCGGTCGGAGAGAAGGCCACACAGGGAGGAAAACACTAAAAGGGGGAATTGAAACGCAGCCCTCCCTATTCCCCCCCTCCCAGAGGAAAAGATCTGACCCACGCTCACCCAGCCAGGGCAGGATCCGCGAACCTGGGGACCAAGGATAAGAAAAGGCATATCGCTACACCACAGCACAAGAAGAGGGCTTCTTTATCTCTTTGAAAACAACACAAATAAGAGAGGCAAATCGTGGCAAAACACTTTTTTTAAAAAAGATTCTCTCTCTCTCTCTCTACTAGAGCAAGCAGACACTCACTTCCATGAGCCTTCACAATATTTTGTGTCGGTGTATTTCTCCTCCCTGTTGGTGTAGCTTTGTTGATTACTCAAGATAGATACACAGGCTACATTTCCCTACCTATATATCCCTGGAGGGGAAATAAGGAGTGGCCTCACCAACCTCTACCCCTGACTGAGACACAAGGGTGCAGGGGACAACAAATAGTACCCGAGGAGACAGAGGGGACGAGGAGGGACAGCTCACAGATGAGGAGGCGGAAAACACGGCCCCGGCAGAGAATCCAACCCCCACGCGGACCCACGCAGCGGAACTAAGGCCCCCCTCCTCAACGCAGAATTTAGCACAAGGAGTGGACGACAAGAAATCCAGGTAGAAGAGCAAGGCAACGCCACAGAAGCCACACCGGGAGAACATAAGAACAGGCACTCAGGCAGGCAGAGCCAAGCTGGGACCAATGGCAAACCCAAAAATATTCAAGGACGCCAAGGGCGTCCAGAAGAGACTGGCCAATAATGAAGAAACAATGATGAAGGACATTCTTAAGGAACTCCAGAAACTCTCAGAGAAGCAGGACCTGACACAAAGAAAAGTGGATGCAGCGGCAGCGAGACAAGAAGCCCAACATAGATCAGTACAGGATCAACTGTTGGACATCAAATCAGACCTGAAGAAAGAGCTAACAAATATGAGGGAAGAAATACATGCAATCAAACAAGGGGAAGGTAAGATCGCGACGTCCCAAGGGAAGATGCAAAAGCGAATTGAGAGTTTAGAAGCGAGGAACGCAAAGCTAGAATTGACCCAGGAGAGACTGGAACAAAACACCCTGGAGACTAGGCTCCGCTTCAGAAATCTACAGGAAGAATCGCAAGAAGACATCCAGGAAGTCGTCAGCAAACTCTCGTCCATCATCATAGGCAGAGAGGAGGAAGAGATGCACCAAGAAATAGACAAGGTGTACAGGGTTTCCTCCTCCTACGCGAGGCGGAACAATGTACCCCGAGATGTGGTGGTCCAGTTCTGCAGAAAATTTTTTAGAGATGAAGTCCTAAGGAGGCAAAAAGAGACATCAACACTACACAAAGGCCAAAAAGTAATCATTCTAAAAGAGTTCACCGCATCCTCAATTAGTAAGAGAAAAAACTACTTCTTCCTCACAGAGGAACTGAAGAATAGGAAAATCAGATTCCGGTGGGAGAAATCGGAGGGGATAATGGTCACCTATGGGGAGCAACGACACTGGTTAACCACGGTGACCAAGGCGCAGGAGTTCTATGGCAAACTCCAAAAAGATCTTGGCTTACAGACACCCTCTCAACACGGGCAGAACAAACAAGTAAAAAGGCTACGATTTTACTCCCCAAACAAGGAGACAACTCTACCAGCCCGGGAACCCCGCGACCCAACAACGGACACAACGGCGCAGAACACGGACAATAAACATGGCGATCTGGAACACACAGAGGAAATGCAGGATGTATGATCCTCTACTGCAGCTGCTGTGTTATACCAACAACATCAACGGACTGAACTCGCCGGCAAAACGAAAAAAAATGTTCCATTCACTGAGAAAAAACAAAAGTGACATTGTGGCTCTACAAGAGGTTCACATCAGAAAAGGCCATGAACACCTGCTGGCAAACAAAAGCATGGGGAGCCTGTTCTGTTCCCTAGCAACTGAAAAGAAAAGAGGAGTGGTGACATATGTCAGCGAAAAGATCCCAGCCAAACTGGCATTCACAGACCAAGAGGGGAAAATAGTGGGAGTGATGATCGAGGTAGGAATGTCCCGTCTATTGCTCTGTAACATCTACGCGCCTAATGGACCTAAAACCGAGTTTGCCCAGACCCTTGCGAAGCTAATAGACGATCAGGAATATGACAGCCTAATCATCCTGGGTGACTTCAATGGAATAGTTAATCCCCGACTGGACAGAACCCAACCAACAATGAAGGCCAAGAAAGCACCGCAAGACCCTTCCGGCACTCTTCCAAAGGCCTTTCTACACCTCATGTCAGATCTCTCCCTAGAAGACGCCTGGCGGCTCCACAACCAAAAAGAAAGGGACTACACATACTACTCCCACAGGCACCAGAGTTGGTCAAGAATAGACATGGTCTGGATGTCCACCTCTCTGGTGCCAAAAACTTCCCAGATAAAGATATGGCCAAGAGACGTGTTGGATCACAGCCCGATCACATTGGAAATAAATCATAGACCGCCCACAAGGCGCTGGAGGCTCAACGACAACTTACTAAAGAAGGAGGAGGACATCCTGAAGTACAAAGCACTAACTGCGGACTACTTTAGAAACAATGACATCCCGGAAACAAGCCCGGAAGTAGTTTGGGACGTCTGCAAGGCAGTGCTTCGGGGTCACTTCATCCAACACAACACGAGCAGAAATAAAGCGAGGCGAAAAACGCTACACGACCTTCAAGTCAAAATTGCACAAGAGGAAAAGATTCTGAAAGAACAACCAGGGAATCGGGTCACAATCGTCAAACTGACCTCATTAAAAAAGCAGAAACATCACTTGGAGCTTGAACAAATATCTAAAGATCTTAAATTTCTAAAACAAAGACACTTCCAGAACGCCAACAAACCTGGCAGATGGCTGGCGAGAAAGATCAAAAAGAAGAAACAGATGGGGTACATAACCAAGCTTCGATCTGGAGACGAAATGGTACTGGGAGAGGAAGAAATACGGGAAACATTCCAAACCTTCTACTCAGCGCTATACGCCAAGGATGGAATCAAAAAAGAGGACATCGAGCAATACCTGGGGACGCAATCGCTGGGTCAGATACCACCGAACTATAGGGAGAAGCTGAATGGGGAAATCTCGGAAATCGAGATAGAAACGGCAATTGGGAAGCTGGACGTGAACAAAGCTCCAGGGCCGGATGGACTAACGGCGAGATTCTATAAAACTATGAAAAGTGAAATTACGGCCTTTCTGAAAAAGATCTACAACAGGGTTCTCACAGAGGTGGTGTCACCGGACTCTTGGAGGGAAGCAAACATACTTCTAATCCACAAAGAGGGAACGGATGATACGAATGTGGCTAACTATAGGCCCATATCACTCCTCAACATAGATTACAAGATCCTGGCAGCCATCCTAGCTGAAAGGCTGAAATCCTGGCTCAGGACTTGGATAACACCTGACCAAAATGGTTTTCTCCCCGGTAGGCAGGCCAAAGACAACACCAGGACTGTCATTGACCTGATCCAATACTACGAACTACACCCTCAGAGAGAAATAGCCTTCCTAGCCCTGGACGCGGAGAAAGCCTTTGATAACTTGAATTGGGACTTCTTCCATCTACTCATATCAAAACTAGATCTGGCCCCCCACTTTCAAAGAGCCATAGGGGAGATATACAGGGACCAAACCGCGAAGGTCTGGGTCAACGGCCAGCCAACGGGGAAAATAGAAATACAAAAAGGGACACGGCAGGGATGTCCCCTTTCCCCGCTGATCTTTATACTGTCTCTAGAAGTCCTTCTCAGAGCCATCAGAGCCAACAACCAACTCAAAGGCCCAGTGATAGGAAGTCACTCAATCAAAGTCAAGGCATTCGCGGATGACGTGATATGTTTTATTGAAAGGCCAGTGGACACTATTTCATACTGGATAGCAGAGATAGAAAAATTCGGCTTGCTGGCGGGACTGAAAATAAATAAAGGCAAGACAAAGATATTAACGAAGAACATCTCCAAGAGCCGCCAAAAAAGGCTAGAAAGTAAATCAGGCATGCAAGTCACCCAAATAATTAAATACCTGGGCATCCACATCTCGGCGCAGAACTGCCATCTTCAAAGAAACAACTATGAGGTGTTGTGGAAAAAAGTCCAAAAAGACTTGCTCAATTGGAAAAGCGCCAACCTCTCGCTTATGGGCAAGATAGCAGTGGTCAAAATGAACGTACTGCCCCGACTACTGTATCTGTTCCAAAACCTACCTATCATCAAATCCAACGCCATCTTTAACAACTGGAAGAGGGACATCATCAAATTCCTGTGGGACTCGAAGAGAGCGAGAATCAAATATATAGTCCTCACGGACAGACGGGTACGAGGCGGGCTGGATTTACCGGATTTGAAACTATACTATGAGGCCTGCGGCCTGGCACATATAAGAGACTGGATCACCCTGAAAAATAAAGAGCTGCTGGCCCTGGAGGGCTTTGACCTTCACACAGGTTGGCACGGCCATCTGTGGTACGGAAGGACAAGGACAAATGAAAGCTTCAGTAAACACCCAGTAAGAGCAGCCCTGATGAAAATATGGGAAACATACAAGGGGAGATTTTACCAAACAACCCCCTTATGGGTATCACCCATAGAAGCCCACCAAAGAAGTCTACTAGGATGGGACAAATGGCCAACTTACGAAGAACTGACGGCCAAAGTGGGGGGGGGGGGGAGGAGAAGCCTGAAGACAAAGATCCAAATACAATCACAGAACAAATCTATCACCTGGCTCCAGTATCTCCACATCAAGACATGCTTTCAGAGAGATGCACAGGCAGGCTTTGCGGAAGGAGAGCAATTCTGGAAAAGCTTCCTGAGTAAGGAAAAGAAACTTATCTCTAAGGCCTATCTACGACTCCTGGAATGGTCGACAGAGACCGAACAGGTAAAAACTTGTATGATAAAATGGGCACAAAACATCGGCCGCACAATCAACCTGCAAGAATGGGAGAAGATCTGGCGGAAGAAGATAAAAATCACCTATGCCACAGACCTTAAGGAGAACTGGTACAAAATGTTCTTCAGGTGGTACATGACGCCCCACAAACTTGGCTTGATGTACAAGAACACTCAGACTAACTGTTGGAAATGCGGGGTCCAAACAGGCACTTTCTACCACATGCCAGGAAGCTTCGAAATTCTGGTGGACATGCCAGGAAGCTTCGAAATTCTGGAAAGAAGTTCACACCTGTGCACAACAGATCCTACAAACCACGTGGGAAAAGACACCAGAGGCCTGCCTGCTAGGAATGGTAGGCGAGAGAGAATTCACGGACGAAAATACAGAACGCTTGTTCCTGTTTCTCTCCATGGCAGCGAGGATGACATACGCAAAAAAGTGGAAGTCACAGATACTCCCCGACTTGAAGAATGGGTAAACAAGGTTCAACATATTATGAGCATAAGAACATAAGAACATAAGAAGAGCCATGCTGAATCGGACCTCAGCCCATCTAGTCCAGCATTCTGTATCACACAGTGGCCCACCAGTTGTACACGGGGATCTCGAGCAGAAGGGAGGGCAAAACCCTAACCTGCTCCCGACCCCCCACAACCAGTACCCAGGGAAATCCTGCCTACCTCAACCAACTCCGAGGTGGCACTTGAATGTCCTTTTCAGTAACTACCGATACACTTGGTATCCATGAATCTGTCTAATCCTGCCTTGAAGTTGTTCAGGCTGACAGCTGTCACAACCTCCTCTGGAAGTGAGTTCCATAACCCAATGACCCTCTGGGTGAAGAAATATTTCCCTTTATTAGTCCTAATTTTCCTACCTTGGAGCTTCAGGGAGTGCCCTCTAGTCCTAGTGTTTTGTGACAAAGAAAATAGTTTTTCTTTATTCACCTTTTCTATCCCATGCATGATTTTATACACTTCGATCAAGTCACCTCTTAAACGCCGTCTTTCAAGGCTGAAAAGACCAAGGCGTTGCAACCTGGTTTCATAAGGCAGCCGCTCCATCCCTTGGATCATTCTTGTTGCCCTTTTCTGTACCTTTTCCAGTTCCGTTATATCCTTCTTAAGGTGCGGAGACCAGAATTGTACACAGTACTCCAAATGTGGCCTTACCATCGATTTGTAGAGAGGTAATACAACATTTGCTGACCTATTTTCGATTCCCTTTCTGATCATGCCTAGCATAGAATTTACTTTTTCACTGCTGCTGCGCACTGGGTTGACATCTTCATTGAGCTGTCCACCAAGACCCCAAGATCCCTTTCCTGGTTTGTCTCGGAAAGCTTTGACCCCATCAATTTGTAGGTGTAGTTGGGGTTCTTTGCCCCGATGTGCATGACTTTACACTTGTTTAGGTTAAAATGCATTTGCCACTTTGTTGCCCATTCACTCAATTTCGAGAGATCTTTCTGGAGCTCTTTACAATCAGTTTCATTTTTAACTACCCTGAACAATTTAGTGTCGTCTGCAAACTTTGCTACCTCAGAATTCACTCCTACATCCAGATCATTAATGAATAAATTAAAAAGTAACGGACCCAAAACTGAACCTTGGGGTACGCCACTTCTCACCTCTTTCCACCCAGAGAAATGTCCGTTTATTACCACCCTTTGTTTCCTACAGTTTAGCCAGGTTCCAATCCAGGACAAGACCTGTCCCCTGATTCCATGGCTGAAGAGCTTATTTAGGAGCCTTTGGTGAGGGACTTTGTCAAAAGCCTTTTGAAAGTCAAGGTAAACAATATCAATTGGGTCCCCTTTATCTATGTGTTTATTTACACCCTCAAAGAATTCTAACAAGTTAGTAAGACATGATTTGCCTTTGCAGAAACCATGTTGATTTTCCTTCAGCAATGCCTGTTCTTCTATGTGCTTAGTAATTTTTTCTTTAATAATGGTTTCCATCACTTTGCCTGGAACTGAGGTTAGACTAACTGGCCTATAATTTCCTGGATCACCCCTGGATCCTTTCTTGAAGATCGGAGTTGCATTTGCCTCCCTCCAGTCCTCGGGTACAGTGCCTGATCTTAGAGAAAGGTTATATATTTTGGCTAGAATTTCAGCAATTTCACACTTGAGTTCCTTAAGAACTCTGGGGTGGATGCCATCTGGCCCTGGTGATTTGTTGACATTTAGTTTAGTAAGGCATGTGAGAACATCTTCCTTGTTTATCTCTATCTGGTTTAATTCATTTAATTCCCTCCCTGAAAAAACTGACTCAGCTGCAGGCATATGTTGTCTGTCCTACTGTGTGAAAACGGAGGCAAAGAAGTCATTTAGCCGCTCAGCAATCTCCTTGTCTTCGCTGATTTTCCCTTTCTGACCATTGTCGTCGAGTGGCCCAACTGCTTTTCTAGTTGGGTTCCTGCTTCTGATGTACTTAAAGAAGTTTTTGTGTTTTTTTAAAATATTCTTTGCTATGTGTGCCTCAAAATCTCTCTTGGCTTTCCTGACTGTTGCTTTGCATTTAGTTTGCCAGAGCTTGTGTTCCTTTCTGTTCTCCTCGGTAGGAAGAGCCTTCCATTTCTTAAATGAGTTTTTCTTCTTTCCAATCACATCTTTTACTTCATTTGTAAGCCATACTGGTGTCCTTTTGGACTTTCCATGCCTCTTTCTTTTTATTGAATGCATTTTAGTTCGGCCTGTTTTAAGGTATTTTTAAACAGTTTCCAAGCATTTTGGAGGGATTTGATTTTTTTTTACTGCTCCTTTTAGTTTGTTCTTTACAATTTTTCTCATTTTGGTGAAATTCCCTTTGTGAAAGTTTAATGTCTCCGTGTTAGTTTTCACTGACAGTTTGCTATCCAAACTTACGTTGAAGGTTATTGTGTTATGGTCACTGGTACCTATGGGGTCAGCTACAAGGACATCTTGAACGAGATCTTGTTCATTAGTTAGCACCAAGTCCAGGATCCCCTTTCCCCTGGTTGGTTCCATGACCATCTGCTCAAGGGAATAATCAGCTAGCATGTCGAGGAACCTTATCTCTCTTTCATGCGTAGAACAAGAATTTGACCAATCTATTTGGGGATAGTTGAAGTCCCCATTATGACTAATGTATTTTCTTTTTTAGGCCTGTTTAACTTCATTTTTCAGATAGCAGTCTGCCTCTGGAGTTTGGTTGGGAGGGCGATAGCAGATCCCTAGTGCTAGATTAGTTTTTTGTCCTGGGACTTTTACCCACAATGTTTCTGTAGGTGAGTTTGAAATTTCTTGAAGTTCTAATTCATGAGATTCTAGCTCTTCATTTATGTACAGGGCCACACCGCCACCATTTTTCCCTCTCCTTTCTTTCCTGTACAGTTTATAACCTGGAATCTTTGTGTCCCATTTGTTTTCCTCCGTCCACCAGGTTTCTGTTATGCCAATAATATCAATATTTTTTTCTTTTGCCAAATATTCCAACTCCCCTATTTTTGTTCGAAGGCTTCTAGCATTTGTGTACAGACATTTATATTTATTTCTCTGGTGCACTTTCAACTTTGGCTGTTTGTGAGAATTTGTAGAAGGCCTACCATGAACTACCTCTCGACTACTACTATCTATCTTTTCTGTTGACTCAGCCATTTGTGTATGGATTTTGTCCTCCATACTTGGCATTTCACCCTCTCGAACCGGAAGCTGCCCAGCTCCTGTCGACTTTCCCCTAGGAATCAGTTTAAAAGCTGCTCTGAAATCTTTTTAATATTAGTCGCCAGCATGGACAAGCTGTCATACTACATGAGCGAATTGGAGGGACCAAGGCTGAATAGAACTGACTGGACACCCTTCGTGAGCTATCTAAAGACTCGGGACCTAAACCAACTTTCCCAAGACATCTGAGAAATTATGAGCATGGGCAAGCTGCCATACTCCATGAGCGAATTGGAGGGGACAAGGCTGCATAGAACTGATCGGACACCCTTTATGTACTATCTGAAGACTCTGGATCTAAATCAACCCTTCCAAGACATCTGGCAAGGGACCGGGACTATCAACCAAAGGACAAACCGAACTTGCAAGAGTTAAGCCCCCCCACTCAAAGTGATAACCAAGAGTTCTTTGTCCCCCCCCTCTTTCTATGAGAAGAGTTGAGCAAATGAGACTGTGCGGAGATACCAGAAGCCACCTTTCCCACCTTCCCCCCATTCCTCCCCCCAACCCCCAGCCCCTCCCCTTCGCCAGCTTCCTACCCCCTTCACCCCGAATGTTTGTAAAAACCTCAATAAATCTCTTTCAAACAAAAAATAATACTGAATACTCACCATCATGATGATATAAATTGGAGTAATTGACATCTAGGCAGCTCAGCTCCAATTTTGCTCCTCTACTTGCATTGAGGTGAAAATAACGATAAAACATTTCCGGTCACTTTACTTTCATTTAGCCTTTATTTTTTGACTGATTTTTCCATGGTGGGAGACTGGAAGGGCAATTAAAGCCAAGTTTCTATATTCTTATGTGGTTTGAGCAATTTGTTCTTGAAGAAACGTTATTCTCAAAATGTTTGCAGGCTTTGAGGTTTTTCTGGATTTCTTGGAGGGTACAAAAAAGGAGCTCGAGCCACTGTTTTCCCTATCCCAGGTTTAAGTCTCCTGCTCTGATAGCTTACATTCAATATTAGAAAACAGGACAAATCTTTGAGCCTTTTCTTCTTCCTCAGCATAGGAACCAAGCAACCCTACTTGGAAGAAAGGCTTCTCCTCTTTCTTTTTTTCTTTTTTCTCTCGACACTTTTTCAAACAAGAACTTGCTGAAAGTTTTCTTGCTCTAATGCTCCCCCCCTTTTTTGGGCCATATCCTTAGTCTGTATCAGATAATTGGAGCTGTTCTGCTATACATAAATTACTTTTCTTTGAGATTGCATTTCATTATTTCCAACAACTAGTTGAAACAGCCGATAAAAACTCGCCTATCTTAGGGAAAAAAAGAGATATTGAATAAAAGAGATACTTATAAGAAACTTGGTTCAGACTTTTCTGATGAGCAAAACAACCCACTTACATGTGTAATAAATAATATATCTTGTTCAGGACTAGTTTTTTTAAAGATATCAGCAGATTTCAGTGTTCAGTTCAGTCTGAAACATTGCAAAGAAAGTAGTATCAATAAAACCAATGCTGACTTATTTTTTTCTTGTGGAGTAATTCATAGAGTTTTCTCAGGATGAAAGAGTTGTCTGAATTGGAGGGAATCTTTAATTGCCATATTGTGTTTTGGACCAATATTTATGATTTTCAGGAGCTCTATACTTGTTAACATTTTAGAGGAAAGGTCAAATAACATCCAAATCTATTTCTAATTAATAACATTCCCAGGTTTTTGTTACTAAGCTTGTCTTAAATACTCAAGACAGTCATTATGGAGATTAATTAAAATATTTCCCCCCATCATTTTCAGCTGCCAGAATATTTTGATTGCAATCAATGAATAGTTTCAGCTCTTGCCTAATTCACTGACAAGTCTAATTTGTCTTATTAACATTTTGGAGAATGATGGCAATGTTACTCACTAGTTGAATTGTTGGCTTCAGTGGAGCAACCTTGGGTGAGCTCTGATGTACTTCATGGAGAGTAGACTTTTTGTCAGGAGCTGTACCAAAGTTTTAATTTTTTTCAGTTTGATCACGTTTCAAAAGGATTCCTGGGTTAATATATTATCCTAGACATGTGTAATGTCAGATATTACTATGGAGAAATACAAACAAAAAACCCCTTTAAAATAATTTGTTTTGTCATTCATTCATGTGGAAATGCTCTGCCAAGCTTCAGCTTGTATCCCAGGGTGTGAACTGGTATTTTATCTCCTGACACTTTATACAGTAATTTCATAATACTTTTAAATAAGAGGCATTGAATCCCAACTCATGCAATACTCTTTTTTTTAAAAAAAAACACCCACCTATTAGGCATGGTTTGAATCCAAAAATGGCGATTATAAAATCAAATGGGGGGTTATTAGTAAAAGAAAGACTTACAAAAATTTTCCAAAAATTTCTAAATGTAACTTAAGTACTAACGAAATTCGTTAGTAATTCATATGCCAGAGCATGCGCATTCCAGATGGTTTTGGCCTACAACTCCCAGAAATCCTAACAGCTGGTAAATTGGCTGGGATTTCTGGGAGTTGTAGGCCAAAACTTGAATAAACCACACTGAATTCTAGATGGGACTCTCCAAATAGGAAGGAGGGAGGGAAGGAGGAGGAAGGGAGGGAGGGGTATTCTATTCTTGGAAGCAGCAAAAAAGGAGGAGGAGCCCCCCTCGCTCCTCGCTGCCTCTCTCTCACCCCGATCCTGAGGGAGCGAGGAGCCCAAGTTTGCCCAGGCTGAGAGGAAAAGGAAGAGGCCTGAGGCTGTGAGGAATGGTGGGAGTTGAAGTCCAAAACACGTACCTGGAGGGCTGAAGTTGGCCCCTGCGATGGGGCATGGCAGCAGAGCAACGGGGAAGAGAAGCATCTGAGAGAGCGCCGGGAGAGATGGGAGAGAGAGGATGGGGCATGGCAGCAGAGCAGCGGGGAAGAGAAGCATCTGAGAGAGTGCCGGGAGAGTAGGGAGGAGAAGCGCAGACGCGCGCGTGGGTGTGTGAAGCTGGCCCCTGCGATGGGGCATGGCAGCAGAGCAATGGGGAAGAGAAGGAGGGGGGGGGGAAGCATGGAGGACTACACTTTCCAGAATGCATTGCCTACCTAGCAGCAGCGTCACTTCCAGTTCCCCATAGAAATGCGGGAAAAAGAAGAAGCTGAATGAAGGCGGGAAGGAAATGAGGGGGAGAAGACAGGGAGAAGTGAGTACGTAGTACAATAATTAATTAATTAATAATTAAGAATTTATTACGATCATAACGCAAATTGTTGGCCTCAAGGACCGTAAAGGAAGTCTACTTCCGGGTTCGCGGCAGCGATCCGTAAAGCTCAAAAGTCCCATTACATACGAATCTCTTACGAATCCTTTTAATTTCCGTTTCATTTTTCTCATGCCTACCACCTATATAATGAATGAACAGCTGATTAGTAAATGTTTTATGGATTCTGTTTCTTGTGATGGTTGCAAAGTACATCAGTTAGATGTGTAATGTATATCAACAGACATGAGAGAACTGCTGTATTTTATGTAATAAATTGCTACTCTTTCATTTTGCCGATGTTATTTCACTGACCTTTAAAAAGAGATACAAATGAAGGTGTCCAGGTCTGATATATCCTTTTCTTTAAACTACATTCATTTGTTTGTTCTGCTGTAACAGATGCATCATAGTGAGTGATGCATAATTAACAAATAACACTTCACCATTATTTTTGCTAACTGCTAATTAATTCCTAGATGAAGTCTTTAAAAGTCATATTAAAATACATACAAAAGGCTTTGTTATTGTTTTTATTGACCTTATTGAATTAGCACTAGAGATAGTTGTGGCTAGTAGCCCCAGTGGCTCAGCAGGAATGTGTGCCAGCAGGAATGAAGACCAACAGGTTGTAGGTTTGAATCCGGGGAGAGTGCGGATGAACTCTTTCTATCAGCTCCAGCTCCTCATGTGGGGACATGAGAGAAGCCTCCCACAAGGATGGTTACACATCAAAACATCCGGACGTCCCCTGGGCAACGTCCTTGCAGATGGCCAATTCTCTCACACTAGAAGGGACTTGCAGTTTCTCAAGTCGCTCCTGACATGACAAAAAAAGTTGTGGCTCCCCCACATTATAGGTGGGCAACCCTTCAGATATTGTTGGAATACAACTTCCATCACTCTTAATCTGTATAGTTATTCTTGTTGATAATGGGAGTTGTAATACAACAATTTGGAGGGTAGCAAGTTGCCATCCTTATGCTACATCATGGAGTTCTTGTGAAGTGGTAATCGGATCTGCAAAATATCCCCCAAATTGGATCCTAGAATTTATGTGGCTTACACTCTAATAAATATATTCAGCTTTGCACCCTTAATTTGTTTTCTGCAAAGTATGTAAAAGGAATAACCAACTGCTTGTACAATTATCATATAGATTTCAGCTGATTGTTACCATCAGCATTTAAAACTCAAGCATGTCTTTGTAAACAGGTCGTTACAAACCTGATACAATCTCATTCCAATTTAATCGTTATTGCATCTCATGTTGGCAAAGAAGAACAAGACCAAGGTGAGGGTATTTTATTGAGTGTCGTGATGACTTAGATTAGATGAAGGTTGAAAAATGGAAAGGGGGGAGGATAAGATCTACACTTCCTGGAATGCTCAGGAGAGGAGATGCAAATTGTAGAGAGAGGATTAGCTTGTTGCTAAAACAGAGAAGACATTTGGGGGCACTGTGCTTCTTCACATTGCCCCATCTGTCAGACAGAAGCTAGAAATAGTTCATTTAATTATGACACCCCAGTTTAAAGGAGTTTGAAATGCATATGCATTGTTGCTTTCTCTGCATGGACTTCTGCATAGTTTTACAGAATGATGGTAAAGATTCTCTTACTCTTTATCATACAAAGCCACTATCCCATGGCAGCTTCAAAATCATCAGCATGTGCACTCTTGTTATCACAGCTCTTTCCATTTGTGCAGTAGTGCTGATTTTTTAAACCTGTTGTCCTGTAATCATATTTCTACATATTCCTGCCACCATGTAACTTAAAAAAACAACAACATGATTTTAAGCAATTTCAAAGTTCCATCAATGATTTTGTTTTGAAAAAAGGTAAATATTACTGTAAATTATAAAATAAATAAAATAGTAAAAGTGATGGGTGGGGGTAAGGCAGGAAAGGAGGAGATTTCTATCCCCTGGGGCCACTTAGCACAAGGTGGCAGCTATTGGCAAAGGGTCAACCGCAAGGAGGAGTGAGATAGGTACAACGAGAGGTTGCCTCCCTTATGAAATAAAGTCCAATACTTTCCTTTTTGCTTTAATAACACACTGAGGACATGACCAGATTAGTTTAAAGTAGTATGAGTTCTTAGGATATAGTTCCTTGGGTTTTAGTGGTCACCTCTATGTCTACTAGGGGTATGCATTTTTTCCCCGTTACTCATCGTAAGTCGTATCAAATTACTTAAATTCATACTTATGACATGATATTTGATGTGTGGGCATGGCCTGTGCCAAAAGCTTGAGAATTGAAACTTACCCAATACTTTTTCACTTGAATTTTTAAAATCTCATAAGCCTTACAAAATCAGTTTAATATTCAGCTCAAGGAAGAAAAGCAAGACCAAAAAAGCTGCCTTGCCTCTAAATCAATGGCATCTCATCATTAGGAGAGGGAAGCAGCTGGGAGAAAGCAGAGCTCACTGGGAAGTAGACTGAGAAAGCACAGAATTCTGAGAAATTTAATTTGGGAAGGCGGGGAGCCCTATGCCAGAGAATTCAAAAGGCCCTGCCCTAAACTACATTTCCCAGAATTCTGCTCAGCATCAGAAATCCCTAATCAGGATAGTGGAGAGATGTGTCCCTCCCTAGCAGCAGCCAGCAGAGTTCCAATAAATTGTTAAATATGCAAAGAGGAGGACTGATTGATACTTCTACTAAGTAAAATCTCTGTGCGGGGCTAGGAAGAAATCCCTAAATGGAAGTTCTATTGGTTAGTATGAGAGACATTCAATGAAATAGCTGTTGTGACTTTAAACTTGTCTAATTTTTTTTTAAATTCCATAAAATCAGTAGATGTATGAATATTTCTGAACATTGGGAATAATGATTTCCTGTTATGTTGTGTCACTGTATAGAAAATTCAAGGAGATAACTCTTGTAGTTTATCTTTTTAAAATGTTGGTTTTAGAAATTTTGGAAATTCCCCCCAAAATTGTGGACAGGTGAAACATTCTGAAACTTGATGGGCTAACAGTGGTAAATGTGTTCTAGTAGCAAGTTTCACCTCAGTAGCTGTAAAAATGAGGGAGAAAGGAGCTTCTCCATTTGCACAATTATTATAATGAAAAAGTATCAAAATTTCATTACTCTCGTTATAGTAACACATTTTTCACTAATGGCACTTTAGATACACTTTAGAAATGACACATTGACATCCTTTAATTTTATAATGTGTTTCATTGATTGCACAGTCATAATGTGTACTTCTTCAATTCTTTTCGTGAACTGGGATTGCTTGTATCTGTACTGGGGTCCATTAATAATACACAATTATAGAGTTATAATTCCACTGTAATTGCCATGACCACATCCTGTGAAATTCTAGTACTTGTAGTTGAGTTTGGTACTAGCATTTTATGGCTGAGTATTCTAAATGTTCCTCTCTAAATTGCCTATCCAAGGATGCCATGGGATGTTTGCTGTGGCTATTCAAGTGGAATATAGCATTCTAATTGTGTAGTGTGAATGGCCCCATACATGCTTTCTTTAAAGTTTTGATGAGGTGATCCTATCAATTGAAAGACATTTTTCTCATTTTCTTTCTTTTTAAATCTAGTGGCAAAATAACTATTTCACTGATGCACTATAACACACCATTCTAAGAAATGAAAAAGCAAGCAAAGATGGAAAAGAGAAGGAAACAATGTTCCCTATTTCTCAGAAGTTAAAAGAAACTTTCACAAAGAAAAAAATATTCAACTGGTGGTAGCAGTTGTTGGAACAAAGTCTGGGACAATAGAAACATACTTTGCTGGTCACCTCCATGTCTACTTGCTCAATTTTTGTTTGACTAAATACTATAGAAAAAAACACCAAACCTACTGACAATGGGTTTTTTTCTGACAAGAACTAGTGGTGACAAATAAAACTCTATATGATTTAGGTCCAGAGTATTTGAAGAACTGTATCTCCCCATATAAACCTTAAAATAGAGTTATAGGATTTTTGCTTTCTAGGATTGGCCAACAGACTTTTAAAAAGAAATGAGCAAGTTTTTTCAATATAGCCAGCCAGCATAGTGTAGTAGTTTGAGTATTGGGCTATGATTTTAGAGACCAGTATTTGAATCCTTGCTTGACCATGGAAACCCACTTTGCACATTCTCAGTCTCGGACGGAGGCAAAGGCTACCCCTCTCTGAACAAATTTTGCCAACAAAATGCCATGATTGGTTAATTTTAGAGTCACCATATACATAGACACTAGGGATCTTATTCCAGCCCCTTTCACCCTTTAAAACAGTTGTAATCCATTCAGGCTATGGAAAGTGACAGCCCATCCCATGACACAGGGTACTTTCTATCTGCATCCATCATGATCCGTAATGTAAATGTCAAAAACTGTCTCCAAAAAGGGAGAGGGAGAAGATGATCAGAGGTCATCTCAGGAGCCTAGGATCCATGATATTCTATTTCTAAAGTTCCAAAAATACATGGAATGGAAGCTGCCAGAATCGCTTTCATTAAATCGAATAGAATGATGTGGGCAAATGAGTTGTCCTGTGGGCAGTCTCCTAACCAGCAGTGAATCCCTGGTACTCTGCCATAATGCAGCCAATTGATCTTTTTGGGTTTTTTTTTAAAAACCCAAGAAATATCACTACTACAGAAAATTGTTATTTTTCTTTGCCTTTAATGTTAGAGTTCGATCTTTTGTGATGTCAACGTTGTGATGTTGATGTTAGAGGAGAGTGTAGGGAATCCAATTGCTTGTGGTATAAGGATGGAAACATATAGCAATGGGTAAACCAGCAAATTCAGACATGTGATGTTATGAGTATTAACGGAACATAGGTATTTGCAACTCTACAGGACTAAGCTTATCCACCTCACATGGGATAAGGTCCTAGGTGACCTATTTGCATTTTTTAAAAAAATCAGCAGCCCTGTCTTTTAATTCTTGCTATACACGTGTACATGAACAGACATGTCTGTGCTATATTTAACAAGTGGAGAAGAAACTAGTATTCACAATGTGTTCTTGTGAAAATTGCAGGAAAAGTGACAGAACACTCAATTCACTCATTCTTGACTTTATTTTTATACCCTACTAGCTGAGCCCGGCACACGTTGTTGTGCCATATGCCATTCTCTGTCTATCTATCTCTATCTATCTCTTTCTGTTTTTCTTTGTCTTTCTATCTCTGTCTGTCTGTGTTTGTCTATCTCTCTTTCTATGTCTCGCTCTCTGTGTATCTCTACCTTTCTCTGTATCTGTCTGTCTCTCTGTCTATCGATCTGTCTCTCTATCTGTATGTATCTCTGCCTTTGTCTATTTATTTGTCTCTTTCTGTCTCTCACTCTGTCTCTGTTTCTTTCCCTCTGTCTGTCTGTCTGTCTGTAGCTCTCTGTCTGTCTGTTTTTCTCTCTATTTCTTTCTCTGTGTGCCTCTGTCTGTGTTTTTCTATGTCTCTCTCTCTCTATCACTCATTCTCTCTCTCTCTCTCTCTCTCTCTCTCTGTATCAATCTCCCTATCTCTCTCTCTCTTTCTGTCTGTCTAGCTCTCTGTGTGTCTCCAGGACTGGATGGAGGGAGGGAGGGAGGAGGAGGGCTAAGGAGATGCCGGCTCGGCTTCTCCTTAGCCCGGCCCTCCCTTGCTGCTTCACGGCACGGCCCCCGCTGTCCCGGAAAAGCGGCGGCCGTGCCGTGGATGGAGGGAGGGAGGAGGAGGGGCTAAGGAGATGCCGGCGCGGCTTCTCCTTAGCCCGGCCCCCCCCTCGCGGCATCCACGGCACGGCCCCCGCTGTTCCGGGACAGTGGCGGCCGTGCCGTGGATGGAGGGAGGGAGGAGGAGGGAACTAAGGAGATGCCGGCTCGGCTTCTCCTTAGCCCGGCCCCCTGCTGCATCACGGCACGGCCCCCGCTGTCCCGGGAGCGGCGGCCGTGCCGTGGATGGAGGGAGGAGGAGGAGGCTAAGGAGATGCCGGCTCGGCTTCTCCTTAGCCCGGCCCCCTCCTTGCTGCATCCACGGCACGGCCCCGCTGTCCCGGAAGCGGCGGCCGTGCCGTGGATGGAGGGAGGAGGAGGAGGAGAGCTAAGGAGATGCCGGCTCAGCTTCTCCTTAGCCCGGCCCCCCTTGCTGCATCCACGGCACGGCCCCCGCTGTCCCGGAAAGGCGGCCGTGCCGTGGATGGAGGGAGGAGGAGGAGAACTAAGGAGAAGCCGGCTCAGTTTCTCCTTAGCCCGGCCCCTTCCCTCCATCCACGGCGCCCCGCCGCTGTTCCTGAGGAGGAGGAGGCGAGGGTGAGTGTTGGCTGCCATGCTTGTGAACGTTCTAAGCGTTCGCTGGCAGCGAAGAGGCCGAGATGGGAATTCCCTTGGCGGTTTTGGGGCTCGTTTTTGGGGGTGTTGGGAGGTACCTAGGGTCTGGTTTTTGGGCCTAGTTGGTACCGAGGGGTTATGGTTCTATGGGCTGGCTAGTTTAGTGCTTCTGCATGGCATGGTTTTAGTTGTCTATGATCGTCAATGCACGACCGTGTCTCCTTTATATATATAGATTAGCTACACCCACCACACATTGCTGTGGCCAACCTTCCTCTCTCTCTCTCTCTCTCTCTCTCTCTCTCTCTCTCTCTTTCCTTCCTCTCCCCTTTTCTTTCTCTCCTTTCTTCCTTCTCTACTTATTCTTGGACTGCAATTCCCAGCAGTCCTCCTGATTGATGTATCTACCTACTATCCATCTCTATCTACTCTATCTATCTTAACTATATGGAGGATTGCTGGGAGTTGCAGTCCAGGAATAGGAAATATGCACAGATTGTGATGCTCTCAAAGGAATTCAAAGAGAAGCAAGCTTGCAGCTTGGAAGCAATGCATTTGGAGCATCCTCCTCCCCTAAAGGGCCTGGTCTAGGGGATGCTGGGAGCTGTCATTTTCGCATAAGTGCTGTATCATTTCACATTTTTGGGTCATTTCCACTGGTTGGGGGGGGTATGAGTGATGATCACTCATTTGTCTGTTATGGGTGCAGTGCCCAAATTTGGTGTCAATTTGTCCAGTGGTTTTTAAGTTATGTTAATCCCACAAATGGACATTACATTTTTATTTATATAGATTTCCTCCCTTAAAAAAAAGCTGACTGCCCTCATTTTAATTTGAAATGGGAGGGTGGGGAGTTCTCACTGAAAACAATTCAAATTATTACTAATTTTTGTTTTCCTAGTCTGGACTCTGATTTAGGCTTTTGTGACTGAACTAATGAAGTAGCAGCTCCATTCTCCACCACTTCACAGAAGTTGTTTATGTCCAGTTTTCAAACATCCTCTTCCAATGGCACCCCAGAAGACCCCTGACTTGCTGGATTTCTTTTTGGCATGAAGAGGAGGGATATAGGTTGCTTCTGCCATTCCCAGCTACACACATCTAAATGTAGATCTAATTGATTGAAAATATGGTGATTTCAGATAGTCTGTTATGAATATGCAACCCATGCTGGTGTGTTTTGCATTAAATAAAAATATACAGCTATTGCATGTTTGTACGTATCTACATTGTTAGTAGGTGTGTCCAAAAGAAAAATGTTGATCATGGAAAAGGGGTTTTTTCTGACTGCAATTGTGACTTAAATTTCACGTTTACATGCTCTCTGATCACTAGTTGTATCATCCAGATGAAATTCTCCTAGTTTCTTTGCCTAGTGCAAAATTTCAAACTCCCTTTCTTCCTCTTTTTTATTTGCATTTTTACTCTTTCCCAGGACTAGGACTTAAATATTAATGTCAGGTTTTGCATGTGTAAATGTGGTTATATTTCTCTTTACTTCTTTTATGTATGACAAGGAAAATGTATACCATAGTCTTCTTAGGGCTGGAACCAAATCCTGACCAAATTTTATACTCTTTAAAATATGGGGTAAACCATATCCTTTCTTCATTCCAAAAGCCTTCAGTGTATTTTGAGATCTGTTTTGCACCTACCACCTCAACTATCAACTCCCATACTTCATCAGAAAATGGAGCTACAAATTGCAGACTTTATTATTTCATAACCGACTTTTTCTTACTTCCCCCTCCTTCCTGTTTTTCTTCACAAGTAATTGGAACAACATTTCTGGAGAACTCAACCCCTTTTCATGAAGATGTGACATTTTAATTGCTTTTAGTGCAGCTATTACCTTTTATATTTATTTTCATTGACTGTTCTATATTTTATGATTGTAAACCCTGGTGAAGTTGGTACCTGTCCTCCCACTATATCAAAACTACAAGTACTGGAGGGTGCTTTAGCACTGATAATAACAAGGTAATGAGAAAGCTGGTATTTCTGAATGTTTTATTACTGCAGTCAGTTGTTTGTTGGGGCCCTTATAACAGACAAGTGGGTTCAGAATACTTGTTTGGGCAGGGGTGACCACCTTTCCTTGCACCAGCCCATAAGAAAATACAAACACAAGATGTCGGGATAACCAAAGGTCACAACTTGTATTGGAAACAGGGTTGGCAGCCATGCATGAGTGCTGGATCAGGAATCTGACAGTCCAACTGCTGACAAATGGCACAAAAAATGGTAGGGGTGCAGTGGAGTTTCCCATCCATTTCCATCCCAGAACACCAGTACTGCCTCAACCCATGGCCACCACCTGAACATTGCCCCTTACCAGAAATGAAAGGAGATATTCTAATCAGATCTAGGACCCATCGGAGGGAGGGAACATTCTGTGAGCCTGGCATGACCCGTATTTGTCCGTTTGGAACGGATCGCAGGCAAGGCAGGGCCAGCCAATCAGGGCACAGGGTGGAGCCTGCCACTGATTGGCTGGCCGGCCAAGAGCGTGCCAAAGAGAGTGGGTACAGGCATCTGGGAAGAAGAAGCCTCATGCAGATGAACTGCCCCACAGTCACAACATCCCTGCCTGGTAAGTCAGGCAGGGCATTTTTTCTAATAAATAAATAAATAAATATAGAATTCAATAATTGTTGAAGCAAAGTGAAATGTGTCACAAAGTATGTTTCTGTGATGTTAGTAAACTTGCACTGGGTGGGTGATTTTAGCATTATTTGTAATGATATAAACTGGATTTTTTTCCTCCCACTCTGCCATATACAGTATCTTCCTGAGATTTATATATTTTATTGAGATATAAGAGATAAACATGATTCTATATCAATGTCTTTTGTCTCAATAAAATGTCATATTGGTCCCTTGTTGTTGTATGATGGATAATATAATACTTTCATGTGGGACGGAAGTGAATCCTGTTGTTCAAAAAAAGGGTTTGTGCAAAGTATAAAACGCAGCAGAGAAGCAGTTCAAAAGAGTTTACAGCAAATGTGGCATATGAGGACTCAAACTGGAAATAAAACATCTGAGCAAGCATGCCATGTTATTAAAGCATTTCTACTTTATTGTAGAAAAGCAAACATAAAGGTAGTAACACACATGCAACAGCATGTTTAACAAGTTAGAACAGGAGAAACATACCATGAGGCACACAAAATGGAGGCACACAGCAGAAAACAAACAGCATCTCTAAACTCCTCCCTTCTTCATCGCTGTGATTGGAAGAGAGTGAGCCAGTAGGCAGAGCCAAGTAACAGTGTTTCTAACCTTCTAACTATATTACTCACTCTACCACTAGATGGCTCTCATGAGAGAGGAAATCTGCTCACTTGCATCCACTCTCATGAGACAGACAAATCACATCAATCTAGACTTCAGTATAAACATATTGAACTACAGCATTTTGCCATTAATTTCAACAAATCCTCCCACACAAACTTTTGTATCAACTTCTCAAAGCTCTCACAAAACACCATCTTTGATATGGTCTTCAACTAGACTGTAGAGTTGGCAAACAAGGTTATTTATAAACTGTTCAATGATATAGATCTTTCAAATCTGTCAGCTCCTTTAGCTCCATTCAAAGAAACAGTAAAAATTTCTATTAAATAGCAGGGTGTGACATCTGTATGTAATGTTTAAAATACTGCGTATGTGTCCTGAATAGTAGTAGTAGTAATAATAATAATAATAAATTATTGCACAGTCCTAAATGCCTAGGAAGTGTTTGACTTGTGATTTTGTGATATGAAATCCTGCATATTTATCTTGTTTGCTGCGTCATTAGGTGTTTTTGGGTCAGTAAAATAATAATAATAACTCACATTGTGTGATGTTGCAATCCCAGGCGGCAGCAGGATTGAAAAGAAACAACTGGAAAAGCTGACATGATATGAGGATTTAAAGATGGAACTGCAAAGACTCTGGAACAAGCCAGTAAAGGTGGTCCCTGTGGTGATCACTGGATGTAGTGCCTAAAGACTTTGGCCTGTACTTAAACACAATTGGCGCTGACAAAATTCTCATCTGTCAGTTGCAAAAGGCCACCCTACTGGGATCTGCATGCATTATTTGCCAATACATCACATAGTCCTAGACATTTGGGAAGTTCACAATGTGTGATCCAACACAACAGCCAGCATAGTGATCTTGTTTGCTGTGTACTAATATTTTTGAGTTTCAAATAATAATTCACATTTAAGGAATTAATTTGTATTCATCAAGATTTCTAATGAGTAGTCAGTAAAATGCATTTGGACAGCAGCAAACATGTGAAAGGAAAGTAACTTTCATAAGTCAGTTGATCCCCACAACTGAGACTGTTGCTCTTGAGCCCCATGGGGACTCCTTGAGTATTTTTTCTATCTCATCAAGAGAGCCAGAGTAACACAGTGGCTTGACATCAGAAGATGACTGTTGAGTCTTCAAATTAGTCAGCAACCTCCCACCATTTCTGCTTCCACAATTGCCTTGCTCTGAATTCTCTCTCTTCCAAATACATCACTACCACCATGACATCTCTCAGAGAAGATGGCAGTGACATTTCAGCTTTAGCTAACTCTTGTTAGTATTGCACAGAATAAAGAAGCACTTCTGAATGTCTAATAAAATATACAGTTAGGCCTCCCTAATTATGGATTATGTATCCATAGATTCAATTATTCATGGCTGGACCTCTCCCCCTCCCCCCACTCCAAACTCCAGAAAACAAAACTTGATTTTGCCACTCAATATAAGGGACACAATTTTACTACACTATTGTATAGAATGAGATTTGAGCATCCATCTTTTTGGTTTCTACAGGAAGTCCTGGAACCCAACCCCAGTTGATACCAAAGACCCACTGTACTACTAACTTATAATGTATGTGTATTACTAATTTATATATAATAATAGCATTTAAAAGATATATTGGATCTTAACTTATTATGGCATTTGCAATATTCAATAACAATTGGTCCCAAACACCATATACATATTATTGACTTGACGCATTTACAAAGAGGAGGATCTGGAGATGAAAAGGGATCTTATCGGGCTTTGAGAAGAACTTGACCAATCAGTAGATAAAGTACAGTCATTCAGAAATTATACTTCTCAGAATGTGATGCATTTTTCCCATTGAAAAAAAAGTTTATGAAAATGCATTTATTATAAGGCAATGTTTACAGAATATACTTATTTTAATTTTAAAAGTACACCAAAAGGGGAAAGGTTTTGCTACCCTGCACGTATTAGGCAAATTTAGTATGAATAAATAAATAGATTGCAAGCTTATCCAGCAGTATGGAAAGTGTAAATGGATGACATGATGATACTGCTTGAGAGCAAGGTTATGTCTGCGTGTACTGCTGTTACTGGCTCTGCCTTTAATAGGATTAATCATAAACAGTCCACACACTTGCAATCAGTCATTCCATGCTCACTGCCTAAAAAATTCACTCCTTCATTCCAAGACTCATCAATTCAGGGTCAGTCTGAAAATATCCAGGTCACATCCCTCTTTCTTGACCAGATTTTTGCCAACTTGAGAAGTAAACTGTTCAGCCTGCCATGGAGATGCATGACACCTCAAAAATTAGACTGCTTGGTGATGGAAGGATGCAAAGCACAAGCTGTCATTCTGTTTCTATGCTTGAGTGTGCTTCTGATTTTTGTGTTTGTTGTTTTTCTCGAGACCTTTCGCCTGCATCAATATTACCAAAGAGTTGCTTTCAGAAGCTCTGTTTCTTCTCTCTTTTTATTGTTGTCAAGGAGAGTGTAAACCCAGTGCAACTCATCCACACAACTAATAATGTTAATAACATCAACAATACCTTCAATTCATACCCTACCTTTTTTTTAAAGAAATGCTCAGGGTAGGTAACAATCAACATAAAAACAATACAGTTGGAACCACAAAATTACAAATATCCACAGTGAGATTGACATTGACAAGCTTTATGCCGACAGCAGGGTTTTATGACAAATAAGGGAAGAGTTTGTCTCTAAGAGCAGAACATAGATCAGAAACTGGTGGAGGTTTTCAGACAAATGCCAGACAGTAGTGGCAGCCAAATGAAAAACCAGTCTCCTTCACACTTTCTATTTCTGTGTCTCATGACTAATATGGGAGACTTTTCAGTTTAATGACATGACTAAACCAAGGACAGAAACAGTCTGAATCATGGCATTGTGAGTTGAGGTGAAACTTGATGTTAATTTGATCTGTGATCTTCAAAGAGAACCTGGATCTGCTAAAAACCGCAAGGGGCCACCTGAATCAGACACTTTAAAAGCAAGAAAGTGAGGACAAGTCAATCCGCTTTAAAGTAAGAATATTACTATAAATTTCAAGTATTTTGGTATGAAGCTGCCATGCTGGCCACTTAGATACTGTGAAAGAAAGAAAGAAAGAAAGAATAAAGCAAGTTTAAAAAGATAACAAAATGCTATCTACAGTAGCTGCCTACTGAAACTCTCCTCAAGACTTTACTGTTCATTATTTATTAAATTAGTATTGTTGCCATAACACTCATTCAATTATCACAATTTTGTACCAAGCCTTCTTAGTGATTGCCCTCTGGCTATGGAACTCCCTTCCTTGTGAGATCAGATTGGCCCCGTCCCCCCTGTCCTTCAGAAGGATAGTTAAAAATTGGCAGTAGGACCAAGCTTTCAGCGATAAGAAACCTTACCAGCCCAATTAGATTAGACGCAGATGATCAAGACAGTTTTAAACAGTGTATTGTAATGCTGAGACAAATGTTTTTTTATGTATGTTTATGAATTGCATCCCGGCGTTGAATGTTTGCTGTTTGTATCCTGTGCATTGAATGGGGTGAGAGGGAGAAAGATAAATGTTTTAAATAAAATAAATAAATAAATAAATAAATGTTGCACACAAACCCCTGGTCATGGTTACCTAGAGGCAGAAACCCTTGACATTGCATATATTCCCATTAAAAAGATCAGCACCTCAGAGTTAAAATCTTGAATACCTATTGCTAATAAGAGTAGGCGGTATTTGGCTATATGAAAATGCAACTTTACCTGTTATAATACCGTTTCTGATGTATGCACCAAGATATCTAGATTGATAGCACATTTCTTCCTTTATTTGCTTGATAAAACGCATGTGCAGGTTTTTTTGAGTGGACGGCAGAGTAAAGAAGAGGCGAGTGTGTATACTAGGCATGTACGATCCATAAAAAATGGTTCAAAGTCATTACAAAATTGGGGGTGCTGCTGTTTCATTTCTAAAGTGCTTCTAAAGTATTGTTACTTAAATTTTCATTACTATTTCATTAAGTAATTGCGCAACCGGGGGGGGGCACACACGTCTGGGGCTCCTTTCTCCCTCATTTTTATAGCTATTGGGGTGAAGTTGCTACAGTGATAGAACAAATTTACCACTGCTAGCCCACCAAATTTCAGAATGTTTCACTTTTCCACAGAGTGTTGTGGAATTGTCAGTTTTTATAAACAACATCAAAACTCACAAAATCCCCTCCTTAAACCCCTCAAAACTAAATATCATACCAAATAACTTCTTGAAATGTTTTCTCATTAATTTTGGTTTCTGTTAGAGTGATTCTCAACCTGGGATCCCCAGATGCTTTTTGGCCTACAATTCCCAGAAATCGCAGTCAGTTTACCAGCTGTTAGGATTTCTGGGAGTTGAAGGCCAAAAACATCTGGGGACTCCAGGTTGAGAACCACTGTGTTAGATGTGTCCCCCCCCCCCTTTTTTTTGCATTTACAGGGTCATTTAAGTCTCACCAAAGTGAGATTCCATTGGGATGGAAATAGTATATATGAACAAGAAGCATATAACTCTTTGTTCCAGAATACTTATTTCTATCTGAGATTTGTTGGATTTCTTTTTGGCTGTGGACAAATTAGATTCTGCCATCTACAGATAAATGGAAGGTCACACCTGTTCCTTTTGGATTTGAACCTGGAGACTGCCCTTTTTGTTTTTTCAGTTTGCAGTTGGGGCTTCATAGGTGTGGACTAGACCAGGGGTGCTCACACTTTTTCAGCATGTGAGCTACTTATAAAACAACCAAGTCAAAATGATCTACCTACCCACTACAAAAATGTGAAACATATAACACAATATCTGCTTTGAACTGGGTTTTCTGAGTCCACACTGCCATATAATATGATGCAAAGCAGATAACATGGGATTTTATTCAACTGTGTGGAAAGGACCTCAGATAACCCAGGGCCCTTCCACACATCCTATTTTACAGTTGACACATACAAACTGATTTCATACTACTGGACGAATTGATGCCAAATTTGGCCACAAGACACCTACAAAGAGTGACCATCACTAAAAAATGATTTTGTCATTTGGGAGTTGTAGTTGCTGGGATTTTTAGTTCACCTACAATCAAATAGCATTCTGAACCCCACAACAACAGAATTGGGGAAAACTTCCCACACAGAACCCCCACAACCAACAGCAAATGTTCAAGGCAGAGAGGAAAGAAAAGAAGGAAGGAATGAGGGAGGGATGAAACAGGAAGGAAGGAAGGCAAGGCAAGAAGGAGGGGAGAAAGGAAGGAAAGGAAAGGAAGAAAGGAAGGAAAGGAAGAAAGGAGATGAGGAAGGAAGGAAGGAAGGAAGGAAGGGAAAGGAGGGGGGAGAGAGAAAGGAAGAACAGAGGAGGAGGGAAAGAAGGGAAGAAAGGATGAGAAGTAGGGAAGGAAGGAAAGAGGGAAGGAAGAAAGTAAAGAAGGAAGGAAAGAGAGCGAGGGGGGGACAGGGAGGGAGAAAGGAGGAAGCCCCTTCACCGGCTTACCAACATGTAGTTCCGAGTTCCAGTCTATGCTGCAGCAGCCTCAGTTGGAGCCGCCTCTGGCTGCGCCTCTCTCCCACGCCCTTCTTCTGGTGAGACCCCAAGGCAGCCGGGGGAGGCCTTGGGGATGAGGCCTATGTCCTCTCTCGTTCCCACCGAAATGGTAGGGAAAACGGTGCGCGTGACATCATGGCAGCGGTGGAAATGGCATGGGAGCCCTACACACCATGTAGGGCTCCCATATGGGCCATAACGATGCCATTCACACCGCCGCCATGCTGACTGGCCGGCAGCACCTGGGCGGCGACGGGAGCCTGAGGGGCGGGACTGAGCCTTCCTCTTGCCCTGCCTGTGATCGACCAATATGCCTTACGTGATCGACCAGTAGATTGCGATCAACCTAATGAGCACCCCTGGACTAGACAATATCTTGATTATTGTCACAAACAGCCATACCTATGCAGACTGATTGCTGCTCTGTTAAATAAATACCTCTGCTAAGGATGGATTCATAGTGAGGAAGCATACACAACTCCTGCTTGACCTGTGAAATTGAATACTCAGAATATAAAAGACAGCAAGCCATTCTGCTACATAAGAAAAAGTAGACATATGGACATAATCACACTCCTCCCCCACCCCCAGTACTGTTTTGCCAGTAAGCATGGTGAAATGGCAGGTGCATGGGGCAACACTTCCCCCATCACATCAAGCTTTATCCAACTAGAGCCTTTCCATGTTGACAAGGAGGCATCCCAGGATGCTTCCATGCTGGTTGGGGATAGGGTCTACGCCAGAAGTTGAGGGACATTGTGTTATGGGCTGCTTGACCATCTGTACCTCAACTGGCTGGCTGGCAAACATCCTAGGACACTTATATTGATGATAATGATACTAATAATAATTCTTACCCACCTCTCCCTGTGACTCAACAGCTGTACGTTTCCAAGAAACCCTTGTTGAAACTAATACTATTTGAACAAACATGCATAGTTTCCCAATATTAAATTATATTCAAGACTGCAACCTTAAATAATGACCCTATACTCACTTATTTTAGAGTAAATTACATCACTTTCTATGGGGCATACATATTTCTGAGGACACACATACAACATTGCACTGGTATTAAATTCATTGACTACTGTATTTCACCAGAACATTGCCTTCTGGTAGCCTGATTGCTTATGGGTACAAATGTTCTTTCATAGCAATAAATAGATAAATGTTTTAGGGACTGAAGATGGTGAATGACTATTTAGTGAGGTCTAATTAATGTATCTGGTAGACAGAGAAATTCACCTGAAAATAGCATAGGAAATGGTAGATCATTAGATGACAGCTTTGTTTCTCGTATGAGCAGTTCAGCCTTATTAAACATGGGTAAGTTTTGTCTACTGCTATTTCTAATTTCAACTGATGACTAACAACTGTATAACATTTTGAAAAGAGAGAGAGTGTGTGTGTGTGTGTGTGTGTGAGAGAGAGAGAAAGAGCAATGATGAGAAACTATTACAGGCATAGTATTCTTTATCTAAACTGCTTAGGACCAGCATTGGGATTTCTTTTCTTGGACATGGAAAATTTGCATATACATAATGAAATATCTTAGAGATGGAACCTGTTTAAAAAAATCATTTAAGTTTCATATCAACAATACACACATAGCCTGAAAGTAATTTTATACCAATATTTTAAATAATTGTGTGCAAGAAACCAGATTTATGTACATTGAACAATCAGAAAACAAAGGCATCAATATCTTAGTTATCCACATGATAATATTGATTTCAGAGCACTTTGGATTTATAGATAAGGGTTACTCAACTTGTCATAATCATGCCTAAAAATGGGATAGGAAAATGAAGAGTGTGCCAAAGAGAGTGTGTGCAGGGGCTCCAGGGAAAAAGAAGCCCCGTGCAGATGGAGTGCCCGGCAGCCGCATCATCCCTGCCTGGTAAATCGGGCAGGGCATTTTTCTAATAAATAAATGTTGAATTCAATAATTGTTGAAGCAAAATGCATTCTTCTCTGGCTCAAATGCATCACAAAGTATGTTTTGGAGTGATGAGGGAAAACAGAGACAAATGCATTCACAACTGCAAAAAAGGTAAATAATTTATGTGTGGTATACATGTAATGCTGTTCTTTTCAATATCCTTATTAACAATGGTCCCAATCCATATTGGATTATTCATTGAATAATTTTGGACAAGGGTTGTCCCAACATGCAACTTGGTAAAGGGATATGATTCAAGGAGCCACATGATTTGAGTACAGATTCTTAGGTTGTTGTTTTTTTTAAAAAATATTCTGCCATTCTGCAACAGTTAACCTGAACCCTAACCCTAACCCTATGCCCAATATGCACTCTTTGGGTAATTCCACAATCCACATAAGGCCATAAAGCTTTTCTTTTACATTTTGTAATGTCTCAGGACCTCCCCTGTACTTTATTATAGATTTTAAAAATGTACCCCACTTTCTTACTAAAATAATCTAAAATAGACAGACTTCCCCTTTTCTTTAGCAAAGGTGCAATAATTCTCCCTCTACCCTTCTTTCTATGCAGGGATTAAGCCTCTGACTACATCTCCATTTAAGTTACTTAGGTGAGGGAGTGTCTAGCCAGTGTTTTTCCCGGCAGCTATCTGTCTTAATAATTTATTGAAGTGATGTAAAAATGATGTTAATTAGCATTTACATGACGAAAACTAATGACTGTAACAAATTAAAGCTAACCATCCAGTACAATTAACAATGCATAGCACAAACAGAAGAAGAAGTTTTGTATAACCACAGAGTCGTCAACATAAAAAGTTAGGATGAAATATTCATGACATGTTTTGATATCATGGATGTAACATATATTCATTCAAGGCCAAGCACATTCTCAAATGGAGGATGCTTCATGTGAGCAGCCAGATGGTCCTCTGTGCCTTTTTAGTCTTTCTCTGTTTAATAGATTTTTCCACATTAAGAAAGAGATAGAGAAACAGTACAAAAGTGATTGAGAAATACAAGTGAAAGAGGTAATATTCTGAAAATTTAAAGGATGACTTTTTTGCATGTTTTTAATTGCCTTCAAATCAAAAGTTAAGTAAATCATTAGAATGTTTCTGGATTATCTGCTTTCACTTAAAAATAAACATTATTGATTATTATACAAAACAAAGTCAATACAGCAAGGATTTCAGAAATATTTTAATCTGACATACACTTTTGTATGATGCTAAGTCTTTTAGTTTTGTATATTCACAGATATTCTGTTTTTGAACGTGTTCTGATTAATGTTAGAGCAGTGGTTCCCAACCTTTTTTGACCAGGGACCACTTTCCAAGATTGGAACCAAAAGGATTGCGAATAGGTTTTTGGTTAACTTTAGATTCAGTTCGGGGTACTGATTCAGAAAATTGCATTGGATAGAGTAGACCACATCCACTCTAGTTTCTGATACAGAACATATGCCATCCAGTATTCACCATCTGCTCACCACAGAAAACCATATTTAACAATCTAGAGCTGATGTCGTAGTAGGAATCTTTTGTGAGTAGCCAGCCTCACCCCTCCTGACATCCCCATTGCCTCAGCACTATAAGAAGATTTTGCAAGACCAGTCGCTCTTGTTGCTGCTTGGTTTCGAATCAACAGTGTAGTAATGGTGAGTCTGTGGACCATAGTTTCATTCTTGCGGGGCACTGGTGGTCCATGGACCACAGGTTGGGAACCCCTATGTTAGAGGATTTGATGGTTCAAATAGGGCTTTGCATATAAAATTTATTATGCATCGACCTGGGCTTTCTCTTGGATATTGACCATCCAAAGCGGGACTAGGCATTTTTTAAAATGCAAAAGTCATTTTATTTCTCATTTTATTTATTCTGACAAGCCAAATCATATGTGACTTGTTAGATACAGGACAAGTATACTTGGAAGACAAAGAAGGGAAGATATGTTGTAGCTCCATCAAAGAGGCATGACATATGCCAAAGCTGGAAATTGTGAGCTCATAGATGAGGGTCAACAAAGCTTTATGAATCCTCTTCAAAGTGTAATAGGTTCATTGGGGTTGTAATTCACCATTCCATAAATTATAGTTTCTCTCTGCCATAGATTATCCACTGCCTCTGACCCTGTACCCATAGATTAAAAGGAATGGCTTCTCTGGATATCATATTACGTTATAGCTTCAGTGTGAAATCCATCTTTTCACAAAGAAGCATATATCCTGCAACATTTCAAAGATAAAACTGGGTCAAGTTTGGCCAAGCAACATTGGATTGTGGTCAAGATGGCAAACATCATTAATGAGGAAGGAATACAATTGTGGTCCAATTTTGAAGCAATCTAAGGAAGAAAGGAAAAAGTGGGGGGAGGAGAAGGTAACTGGGACTTTTCAAGCGCACTTGACAACATTGGAAGGCAGAGGTTGACCTGGTATTGTCTCTGCCAAATCAGGAGGGTACTAGAGGCATCAAAATAACTTTCTTTTCTTTTTAAAAAATAAATGTTCTAATTGCATGTAGCTTAACATCTATGCTATTCATTTCTCTATATGGCTTCATTCCCAATATATATTTATTTTATTTATTTATTATTTTGACTTGTATACCGCCACTCCCCGAAGGCTCGGAGTGGTTTCCTAAAGAAAGAACAGCATCCTTTTGCTTCTGGCTTCCGGCCTCCAACAACCAGCTCTTTTCACACCCCCAGCTGGGGAAGAGAAGTTTAGGGGAAGCAAGTTCTTGTCTCATCACTCTCTTTGGAGTTCATCAGGTCATGTCCAATTTCTCTGTATCTTAACCTCTTGGAGACAATGTATATTATTTCTTGGCTAGGCAACAGTCAGTTTAGTTACCACGACTCTCCCCAAATATGCTATTCCCCCCCACTAATTCTATTACTGAATGAGTCATAAACAGGTATCTGTGATTAATTTGGTAGCAGTAAACACTCTGTTGTGGCACTAGAAGAGTCCCCACTTTAACTTATTTTTCCTTTTTGTGAAATCATTCTAAAGAAACAAGTAGGCTAAAGAAGGGAGGGTGATGGTTGGAATAAAGTATGAAGTTGGTTCCTCGGGGGTATAACCTTTTCCAAATACCAATTAACTTGAACTTCAATATGAAGTTAATTTAAGAGTTTTATTTCTCTGTGGAAAAAGGAGGCGATATGACTGCTTTCAATTGCATATACACTAAATTGCCTTGAAGGTGTTAGTCTGGTTTTATTCCTGTAGACTTCAAAATAAAGGCTTGTGTAATTAATAGAAAAAACAGACCATTGAAATGTGTGGCCACATAATCGGTAGCATTTCAGTTAAAACAAACCAAAACTACACTTTTGATGGGTTGCTGTGAGTTTTCCAGGCTGTATGGCCAGGTTCCAGAAGAATTCTTTCCTGATGTTTCACCCACATCTATGGCAAGCATCCTCAGAGGCTGTGAGGTTTGTTGCAAGCTAGACAAGTGAGATTTATATATCTGTGGAATGTCCAGGGTGGGAGAAAGAACTCTTGTCTGTTGGAGGCAAGTATGAACACTGAAAATCAATTTCAATAATTGTTAATAGCTGAAATGTTACTGTGTGGTGGAAGCATTAGGAAACAAACTGTTCTGGATTGTTACTGCACCAACAATATATTTTTCTGGGTAATTAACTATGTCACACCCTGACTCGAGCTGTGAGGAGAGGAGGGTAACAAATTATGATGATACAAGGATATATTTTAGCATTGTGTAAAGAACCATGACTCTGGAGACCAAGGTTTGAATCCCTGTTTGGTCATGGAATCCCATTGAGTGGCCTTGGGCACATCACACTCTCATAGCCTTAAAGCCAAAACCCCTCAAAACAAATCCTGCCATGAAACCCTTTATGGTAAGTTTGCCTTAGGCTCTCCATAAGTTGAAAACGACTTGAAGACACACAAGAATGATGTATTGATACATACCATACATACTAGGCCTTTTTCGAATGGAAAAATGCGTTTCGGAAGTCATTCCGGATATTGGTTTTGCTCTGGCTTCGGATGTGAATCACTTCCGATTTTTTAAAGTGATTTTATCAAAATGGATTTCGGATGTATTCCGATATTCGGAAGTATTCAGAAATAGCATCTGCGATTGCACAATGCGCAAAAATCAGCAGAAGGGAGAGTCAAAACTATGGGGAATCCCTTTCCCATCCGTTTTTGACCGCTCTTAATGACAAAACTAGCCACTGGTACAAAATATTAAGCACTGTTAACACATTAATAAACAATTTTTAAAATGGGACGTACAATTAAAATGACATCCGAGACCTTTCCAAGAATGGCGACGGAGCTCTCGGAATGGCGGATCTACTTCCTGTTTGGGGCGCTGCTTTTGATATCGCTTCAATTATCAGAAGTCCCAAAAAAACCATCCAAAAATCGGATGTATCCAATTATCGGAAACAGGCCTAATACATACTCATGTATAGAGAACAGTTTTGGGGACCCAAATTGATATGAGCAGTGCATAAATTGAGGATCATTTCAAACCAAGGGGAAAGCTCCAGGGCTGCTTCGGATGGTCAGCTACCCCTGGCGTCCAAAGGCATCAACAGCAAAGCAGCAGGCAGAGCTACCAAGGGAGTGTGAGTGCATCAAATAGTTCTATGTGTTAACTATTTTCAATGCCAGAAATTTGAGACCTGGAGAAAAATTACATTTGTAGGGTTCAGAGCTCTCATTGGAATGGACAATGACCTCATTGTGTTGGCTTTATCACAGTACAACAGTCAATCTTAACCACTGACTGCTGGTTACAACACGATATAACTTTGCTGCCACGAATCTAAATATATTAGACTACACCATTCCCTCTTTCCTGTCCCACTGGCACACCGACCACTAGAGTCAGTTCACAGAGCCACTAAAAAATGGAGAGAAACTCTGACTTAAAGAGTGATGACTTAAAGACCCTCTTCTTAAATTGATGCACAGAAAGACATACAGAATACTTGTGGTGAAGTATAAACAGATTGGTGAAGTTTATTTGAACTAGAACAAGAAGGCTTTTCAGTTATTAGGAAAGGTTCAGGCGCGTAAAGGTTTCAGAAGATTATCAAGCTGTTTCCTTAAAAGAATATGGTTCCTTAACTCAGTGTTTTTCAACCTTTTTTGAGCCGTGGCACATTTTTTACATTTACAAAATCCTGAACTAGAACAAGAAGGGGGTTCACACCACCTTTTTTGAGCCGTGGCACATTTTTTATTTTACAAAATCCAGGGACACCAACCAAAATGACACAAAATGACACTCTAACACAGTAATACATAACTGGTGAACAATGAACAGGAGAGTTGATACACAGTCACTAGAAAGGCTATCATGTCCCTCCTTCCCCTCCGTCAGCCGTTCTGCTTGCCTGCCTGCCTGGCCTTGCTGTCGCTGGGGCTGTGAGAGCCGGAGCGAGCAAGCGGGCGCATGGTGTGTGTGTCCTGTGAGCGACGCGGCGGAGGTGTAGTTTGACACGGTGTGTTACGTGGGGGAAGAGAAGAGAGGGGGGAAAGATCGCAAGGTAGGGGGGAGCATGCGAGGCGGAAGGGAAGGGAGGTGGAGGAGGAGAGCGAAGACATGCTTAGTGGCGGCGTTTGCTCCTGGCCTCCTCCTCTTCTCCCCCCCTCCCTTCCTCTCCATTGGCCGCTCTGCTTGCCTGCCTGCCTACCTGCCTGCAGAACACGCGGGGTGAGTCGAAGAGGGGAGCCCGAGTGGAGAAGAAAAAGTGTTCGGCAGGAGGGGGAAGAAATTTCCACGGCACACCTGATGATCGCTCACACAGGGGCGGTCTAAGGTAATTTTAAATGGTAAGCGAACATTATTTTGGCGCCCCAAATACATTATTTTGCCCCCCATGTAAAACAAATATACAATTATAATATCACAATACCATTAGTAGTATTATATTGTATCAATGTAACATACTCATACTATATTATATCATAATTATATTATACTACATTACAATATAATTATATTATAATATATTGACATTATAATATAATATAACATTCTATTCTATTATTATTATTATTATAAAATAATAAATAAAATTATTTATTTAAATAAAATTATCCTCTACTAAATATTTTCATTACTCCTATAAAACTCAAATAAACCAAAACAAAGTAAAATAAAATATTATATATTACTATTTTGTACAATGCCACTATACTGCAATATTGTTTGTAATATTACATGTAATATAAAATATATCATTGTTCTATTGTTATATTGTATTTTTATTATATTGTATGACAATATTAAGCAAAACTGTATAATAATCAACAAGAAATGCAATGTAAATGCATCAAAATCAGAATATATTACCTACCACCAGTCTCATAATTCATAGGAGTCTCCCATAAGTCCAAAATTAGGATCCCAATGTAAATGTAAATAGAAAAACAGCCAAAATGTTCAAATGAGGTCGAATACAGCCAGCGTGGCCTGGGCAAACTTGGGCCCTCCCTCCCTCTAGGTGTTTTGGACTCCAACTCCCACAACTCCTCATAGCCTCAGGCCCCTCAGGTCTCGACAGAAATAGAGCCGAAGAAAGGAAGGAGGGAGAGAAGAGGTCACAGAGGAGGAGGAGGAAAGCCCTTCATTCATTCCTTCACATACACTTCCTTCACTGATTCTTTTCTCCTTCCCCGCAAACGCGTGCACGGCAGAGACAAAGGGAGAGGGGAAACACTCCCTGCCTGCCCGATAGGGAGTGCTTTGCTTACAGGCTTCTGCGCAAGGGAGCTACTGGGCATGCGCGAAGGTTTTCGCGCATGTGCAGTTGCTCCTGCGCTCAACTTCAGCTCCGGAGTAACTGCGCCTGCGCAAAAACCTCTGCGCAGGCCCAGAAGTGGCGTCGGAGCGCACAAGGCCGGGGCCCAAAAGCAGGCAGCTGCGGCACTGCCTGAGGAACATGCGGCCAGGATGGCGCCCCCTTCCAAGATGGCGCCCTATGTGGCCGCTTACTTGGCCTACCTGTAGGACAGCCCCTGAGCTCACGGCACACTGGTTGGGAAACACTCCCTTAACTTGTCTTCCACAGAACTATGTTCACTCACAGGATACCTAACCAAGCTTTAAAAAAAATCCCAGTCCTCCCTTCCAGAGGCTCCTAATATCAGCACTCTGTCCCTTAGAGGCTCTCTAAAATGTAGCACTTCTCCCCAAAGGCTGTTGTTAATTCTTCCCTTCAACCTCCAAACACTTCCTTTCTCCTCCTCAGGCTACTCTCCGTCTACCCCAATTACCACTCTCTCCTTGGTGCCCTCTACCTTCTGTAGCCAGGCAACACTCTCTAACTCCCCCACCAATCAGGCACCACTACAATATATTAGGAGTGGGTTGTTGCCTCCTCCTTTAGCTTGGATCAGCCCTTTTCCCCCCAGGGCCTAGAACTTTTCATACACACTAGCCTGGCAAGGAAGGCCCATTTCGTTACACACAGCATCACCCCAAGCCTGTATATGTCCTTTCACCTAAGGGAAATTGATCTGTGGATGAGGCATGCCTTCTGCAAACCTCTTAGATATCGTATACATAGGGGTAACATTATGAATGTATTCTCCTTTTCTGTATCACCTAGAAACATCTGTCCAGCTTTTTTATTTCTGATTTTTATCAAAAATAGGTCTTCTTAGTTGAAAAAGAGCATCAGAAGAAGCAATTTATATTTTATTCTGGAAGAAAGCTGCGGTGCATAGATGATTATCAATAAGACTGCCTGTGTTTTGGATTTGTCTGTCCATTGTAGACTAATTACTAAAAAATAACAAAAAACCCAGGATTATTTACCTGTAAAGATACAAAGGACTATTAGATAGCAAAATTAATATAGCTTAATGCTTCAGATTATGTTTCTACAAATACAATTAAATCCTGTCCTTGGTTTGTTCATGTCTCGGTAAACTAATTTAGTCCAACACTAGCTTGAGGACTGCACAAAATTAAATTAATTTCCCCAGCATTGAACTGTGGGGGCACAGCATATATTAAATTGCTTAACTATTCAGTGTATTGGCTCTGAAGGCAGAGTTGCATTAGAAGTGTTTGTACATTCAATAAGAGGAACAATTAAACCAATTATATCCCACTTACAGGTGCACATACCATTAACAGCACATCACTTGATTCTAACATTACAGTTCAATTAATGCAAAATTGTCCTTAGATTTCTGGTAATGAATAGCACAGAACTGCTGGGAAATGTTCTTCTGGCACATTTTCTTTGAATATTTCACACACGTCTGACATCTCTGTAAGTGGCTAACATGGAAAAGGATTTTTAGAAGGTCAAAGAATGAAAGAGGAAAATGCAATGTATAATTCCAAATTCCCCAAAAGGTGGACCACCATCTCTCTAGCCAGTTTGCATTTTGAACATAACATTAATGATGCTCTTTTGGATCACACATGACACTTTAAACAACGTTGGGGCCTGAATTACTGCATCATCTTTATTGTTCTAGGAACCAAAAAGAAGCCACAGGTTTTTGAAAAGTATAAACCTTTTCTTCAGGTGATTTAGCAGGGATATAAGTAGAAGATCCCTTTGAAAGCAAGGCGTCCCAGATCTCTGTAATACCTCCACTGAATTAAATTACACACTAGCTTTCTATGCCCAGAAAGGAGTACCGAGGCTTAGTAAACATATCGAATGTATGCTTCTCTTGAATGAAAAAAAGGGATTTTTGAAGGTTGATTTATGTCTGGAATGGCAAGGCCAAAGACTGAGACAATGAAGGAGGGGGTCCAATTCTCTCACTCCACATCCCATGGTTCAGTTTCTGGCTTGGCTTTCCCACAGTTGATTTCATTTAAAATAAGTTGCTATTAACTTTATATCTATTTTGTCCTTTAATGCCTAGAATAAGGACATTGGGCCATTAACGCTTCAGATGTTGTGGTCTGCAGTTACCCACATTTGGCCATGTTGCAGGATCATCTGGGACTTGAAATCGAAAAACCTCTGAGCAACCATGAGTTCCCTGTCCCTAATATGGGGGAGGAAAATACTAAAATAAGAAAAGCTGGACAATGGTGTGGAAAAATATTTATTTATTTATTTATTTATTATTTCGACTTATATACCACCCTTCCTGAAAAGGCTCAGGGTGGTTCACAACAATGAACAACAAAACGCAACATACTTGAAAACATAATAAAATCAGAGTAAGACCAGAGTAAGGGTTACAGCTTAGAGATTGAACACCTGACAGAACAGGTTGATCTTACAGGCCCTCCGAAAAGCCTGTAGATCAGTTATTGCTCATGCCTCCTCCAGGAGTGCGTTCTTATATATATCTCATAAGAGCAAGAGAGAGAGATAGCAACATGTGCAGAACTTTTGCCATGGGATAAGTCTTTGTAATAATGTTATTAAGAAGATACATACTAAGAGATGTGGAATATTAGCTGTAAGGAAAACTGGATTCTTCAGAGCTTACTGCAACACAACGTGAAAAGTCTAAAATCCTTGCCTTACTCCAGAATCCACAAGGATTTGGTTCTGTGGCATTTTGTCAGCTTTGTTCTGGTATATGCTTCAAACTCATTTCCCATGAAAGTGTCCTGGCTGATAATAGCTATTAATGTCAGCCTATTTTATACTGATCTTTCAGTGTCAGCAAGAAGTGCATTAAGTATTGTCAGAGACCATGTTCTGAATAAGGTTGTCTTCATCTCTGAAATTTAGTAGTCTCTCTGGAAACGTTCAGTTTTGTCTCTTTCTCTGCCAATCTGTCTAATTACTAATTGCTGACTCCAAACTCATTTCTGAGCCCATTTATGTAAAACAGACAAACCAAAACGGGAACACAACTGGTGTCCTAACTATGGGAATTAATTCATACATTTCCAAATATGCATTTAGATCTCAAAAATGAATTCTCCATCTTCCTTTATGATCAGGGGGCCATTTCTGGGAGCATGGTATAAGAATTCATTGCATCTCTAAGTTTTGACAAATCTTCAGTGTATTGCACACAAACTCATCAGTCATACATGCATTTGAAAACCTACTGCAAAGATCCCCCTCCCCTCAAAAGGAGGAGGGAAGAGACAGAAGGAGAGAGACAAAAGCACTTGGCTTGCCTGCCCATATTAGATGGTTGTAATTAAACTCAAGTGAATTGGATGAGGCTATGGGTGAGCGAGTGAAGGCATCAGATGAACAGAAGGGGCAGTTTTGGCTTTATAAGCTGCAGAGAAGTGGTGGGGTCCTCTTGTCTCTGAAACCTTCTGCTTGGAAAGCCAGCAGGAACCATTTCTTTTTTGTTTCAGAAGAAAGGGAGGGAAAAACTGAAAGGGAGTGAAAGAAAATTGCACCACGCTGGTCATCAGATAGAAGCATGATGTTAGATTTGGGCACATACCTCCACAACCTTTTCTTGTCTTTTATGTCTGTTCTTTTCTTCCCTTTCACATCTACATTGACCATTTAATGCCATTTGAAGGCAGCCTCAGTGTGTGGTGTTCACAGGATACACATTGCAAGTGCATGCGGCAGTATGCTTTAAGGGCTTTAAAACAAGATAAGCAAAGTCAGGGGATGCTCTGAAATAGATCTGTTAATGTGCATCAGTGCACTGTAGTGTAAACCGCATTGCATGTTGAAATGATTCCACAGAACACAAATGGCTGTGCAGACATTTGAAGTGCTCTGCTGATCCACATATGCACGTTTCAGTGAAGGGTTTGAACCCCCCCCCCCCACTACATTCTCCGTGGCTGTCAAGCTGTGGATATTGTGGCCAGCCTCTACAGTTCATGTAAGACTCCATCCATCCCATACTGATTTCAGGACTTGCAATATAATCATTCATATAGTGAAACCACCTCCATCTATGCCAGTTTTACCCTGGAATAAATGGTTCGAATCTAAATTTTCGAATCTGAAAAGTAAAGGTGGGGGGTTAGTAAACTTCAGAATATGATCCGAACATTTCTTCAGTCTATAGTTTTTAATGCTTGAAAATAATGCTCAATATCCTGCCGTCATTCTCCAGCAGGCAACCCTAAATGCATGAAATACTTCTGGAAAACAACTATGTGCATTTCTGTACTGACAGCTCTTGCAAGGGAACATGGCCTTGTGATATTGTCAGCTTGTCTTTCTAGAGCAATCACATTTGCATAAACTCTTTCAGTTCTTCCATAATCCTCTGAATTTCATTGGTTTATCCTTCCTGAGCTTTTGCTCTCAATCCTTTAAGATATACCTGTCTTTTCCTATTAGCCTGGTGAAAAGAAATGAGAATATTCATGACAGGGATGAAATGGAAAAATCTCCAAATTTATATTCACAGTCCCACCCCATGTCCTCCACCCATCTTTTCATTGTGACATATCACACACACACTGAGCCTTGCAGCTTTATCCTTCTTTGTTGATATAATCCAGACCAATTTTAGCAAGTACTGCTGCTTCAAAATGGAACAGTGAAGCAGAGGGACATATGCAGCACTTACACACCTGTGTTTTTGCAGACACGTTGCTCCCGTTTAAGCAGTTTGCTTGTTCCTCCACATTATCACATATGTTTGTTGTCAAAGATGACAATGTGGGCAGGTCAGGGAGCTACATGTAACAAAATGCTCAAGCTTGGAAATATATATACTTTAGCCTTAATGATCACTGAGAAATAAACATGGGTGATGCTATTGAGACAATAGCTCCTGTTAAGTTTAGGGCTGATCAATCAAGGGAGAGAGAAATATGTTTAAAGTTTTTTCCTAAAGGATAGGAAGGAGGCCAACCTGATTTCATTAAGGAGGGAGTTCCACAGCCGTGGGGGGGGGGGCACACTGAGAAGGCCCTGTCTCTTGTCCCACACTGGGGAGGGTGATGGAATAGAGAGCAGAGTCTCCCCCAATGATCCTAGCCTCCGGGGTAGATCATAGTGGGAGATACGTTTGGGCAAGTAAGATGGGTGGGAACCATTTAGGGTTTTTTAGCTTAAAGCCAACACTTTGAATTGTGCTCGGTAGCAGACTGGCAGCCAGTAGAGCTGATGTAACAGTGAGTGGTATGCTCCCTGTACGCTGCCCCAATGAGCAATCCGGCTGCTGCCTGTTGGGCTAATTGAAGCTTTTGAACAGTCTTCAAAGGCAACCCCATGTAGAATGCATTGTAGTAATCTATTCAAGATGTAACAAAAGCGTGGACCACTATGGCCAAGTCAGACTTCCTAAGGTATGGGTGCAACCGGCCCCCCAATTTTAATTGTGCAAAAGCTCTCCTAGTCATTGCCAAGACCTGATGTTCCAGACTTAGCAATGAATGTAGGATAAAACCCAAGCTGTGAACCTGTGTCTTCATGGGGAGTGTAACCCCATATAGCACAGGCTATAACTCTATGCCCTTATGACTGACAGGGGTACCTTTGTCTTGTCTAGATTCAATTTCAATTTGTTTGCCCTCATCCAGTTTGACATAGCTGCCAAGCACTGGTTCAGGATCTGAACAGCCTCCATAGTCATAGGAAACAGCCTCCATAGGAAGAAGTGACAGAGTTGGACATCATCTGCATACAGTTGGCATTGTACTTCGAAACTCCAGATGATCTCTCCATTGGCTTCATTTAGATGTTAAATAACATAGGGAACAGTACTGAATCCTGCAGGACCCCACAAGTGTAGGGTCTTTATTTTATAACCTGGGGCCTCAATTTTTTTCCATACTTCAAAAATAATGTGGTCAAACAGGATAGAAAAGTACAATATTAAGAGATATAGTAGAGTGTTGCATTAAAACTTGAGAGGATCTGGAAGTCATAAAGCTCATTAGCTTACCGGGAAACAGTCACTATTTCTTAGCCTAACCAGTCGCATAGAATTATGGTGAAGATAAAAATAGTAAGAAGACTGTGCATGTTGTTTTGAGCTCTTTCAAGGGGAAATGTTACATTTTTAAATGTATGTGTGTATATATCTGTGTGTGTTGAAGAGCTCAACAAATATAACTTTAAAATATATGTCAAGAGCAAAATGCTTTGGCTTCCTGTTGTAGTTGAGCCTGAGGCTTCAGATACTACTGATAGTATGGAGTTGGGTGGGGCTGAGTCTTTAGTTGCAAACAATAGTGTGGAGATGGGTGGGGCTGTTTGTAGTCATAGTAAGGGCACTAAGAGGGGAACAAGGCTTACTCGGGAGCAAAGCGAGGAGGCTATGTTACAGTGTAAAAGGATTCGGCAAATACTCACTGAACCCACTGATGATGAATCATTTGAAGGCTTTCCAGGGAGTGGTGGGAGTGAGGGAGATTCTTCAGAGGAAGAGTCACAAATGGACTGGACAAAAGTACAGGAAATACAGGCTGATTGTGACACTTTCACCCACTTCAGTTGCTAAAGATGAAACTGAGCTGAGTTGACAATTTGGAAAATTATGCTATCAGCATTCCTAGTGGAGAATTATATTCTCATCTAATGGCACATTGTAGCACAGCAGTTCTCGTTTGTGCCTGGGGGGCAGGGGCCAGGACCGGGGGTCCCATTGGCATTGGGGCCTGCAGCAGCAGAGTTGGATTCTGAAGAGGATTTAGAAGGGTTAGCAGAAGGAGAGTTTCCCATCACTGGGCCTCCTTCTCCCACGGAAAGCCTGGCTTGGGAGGAAGGTTGGCTTGACCCTTACGATGAGACAGATAACCAGGTGCAAATGGAAAGCAGTGATAGCGAAACTTATGAACGGCCGGGGGGGAGAGGTTCACAGGATCCTTTGAGTGAAAACATGGAAGAGAGCGGCTGGGAAGAATCTAGGGAGGAGAGCTCATGGAGATAGAGACCCAGGTGCTGGGAGGCAAGGCCGAACCTTTGACAGGAGACGAAGCATCGAGACTAGCAGGAGGGGATGGTTCCATAGCCTAGACAGGCCGAGGTCCGTCAGCAGAGATTGGAGATGACGAAGCCTAGAGCGTAGGGGACCTCGGCCGAAAGATTAAGTATAGGATCCGTGGGAACGAATCCTCAGTACTTCGGCCACGTCTCTTCTGAGTAGACGTGTAGCGAAGTTGGTCCACGGAGCTAAGTTGGCTAGTGGCCTACCAAGTCTTGCCTTGCATCTTGCATCTTGCTTTGTTCCTGAATCCGCATTGCTGTGCGGAGCCTTGCCAAGTCTTTTGGATTCTTTACCAAGCTGTTTTGGACATTGATTGCCTTTTGCCTTTGGATTTGCTTTTGCTATTTTTATGGACAATATTCCTTTTGAACTGTTTCTATATTCAATAAAGTAGTTAGCCTTCAGTCCGTCTGTGTGTGTGTGATTAAGGGGCCGGTCAAGTCCGTGCATCGTGACACACATCTACACTGCAATTTTCAGTCAACAAGCAGTGATACCTTTTTGGGGTTCTCTGATGACAATGAGTGGCCTTCGGGATACCCGGAGGATTGTTTGGGGGAGTTAAGTCTTGACAAGAGATGGAGGACTTGGAGGGAAAACCAAGAGGCTGCAGTTGATGATAACACAGCAGTTGGAGCAGCTGGGGCATTGTCTGATTTGGTTGGGTCCGAGTTTGGAGAGTAATATAATGTGGGTTTTTGGGGGGCTTCACTTTGCGGTGAGCAAGGTGTTGCTGTGGGATCGTGCTTTCGTGTATCCTGTGATTCGTGTATCCTGTGACTCTGGTATCCTGAATGCTGCTTAACGTGAGTTTGGAACTTGCATTGCCATCCTGGAGTGGCATGCTGCTCTGTATGGGGATTGTGGGAGGCTTATTTGTGGGTTACATTGTATTGCTTTTGTACACCAGTTGCTGCTGCCCCATCCACGTTTGGCGTGGTTTGCTACTCTTCAAGTTGCTTGAAGTGAGAGAAGCCGCTTCATCTGCAAGAACGGGGTACAATATGGGAGGGGGTGGAAGGTTGGGACTATTTGGGGATTATGGTGTACATTGTCCCCATGCATTAGCTCCTGGTTGGTTACTGATTTGGACTGGCTTCTCATATTGCTTCTTGCCTCCTCCCTCGACTCGGCTTGGATTTCCTGACTGCTGCTTGCTGCCTGACGCTTTGGAATGCCCACCTGTGATGACTACGGACCCCATTGACGACCCTTCCTGTTCCTGCTTTGCTGTTTGCCTTTTTCATTCTCTGCATTTCCCTTTCTTGCTTTAGGCTTTTTTTTGCAAGCATTTGTTTTTTTGCCAATTAGGTTTGTTTTTGAGTTCTTATCTACTGACTGCTAAGTGCTTTTTTCGTTTTGGTGCCTTTGAAGGCCAAAGACTCTTTGAGAAATAAACTTTGTTTTGAAACTTTACTTGGCCTGGCCCTTTAAGAAGCGTCTGTTGCGACACTTCCACCCACTTCAGTTGCTAAAGATGAAACTGAGCTGAGTTGACAATTTGGAAAATTATACTATCAGCATTCCTAGTGGAGAATTATATTCTCATCTAATGGCACATCTACACTGCAATTTTCAGTGTATAAGTTATCCAAAACATTTGAAGGAGATGGCACCTAAATGCCAAACAGGAACAAATTGGAGAAGTTATCACAGAATCTATGAGCCAGCATCATATGTGGCTCTCAGAACCATTTTTAATAAAGAAGAAAGAAAAGATCTGCCCTGAAATATATGGGACCAGAAAAATCATTCACCAAATGCTTCCATGGACCATGCTATGAGTAAATGTACTCCTTACTCATCCGGCATGACTATTCTGATATTAAAATAAATTCAGAATAAAATTTCTTATCCAGCCAAAGCCATTTTTATGTAAGATCTGTACTAAAGAAATGTTAGCCCACTGTTGGTTCCATTTAATGAAAGCTTGAGAATAGAAATAGCTAGAAGCACTGAAATCCCATGGACTGCAGATACAGTTTTAAAAGGGCTTTTATACAGTTTGCTCCTTATAAATTTTACTTTATGGTCAATAAGTATTCTGTACTATAAAGATGTTTCGTTTTATTTCATTTTTATATCAAATAACTTGAATTGTTGCATGCCTACATGCCTACCTTTCTAATACTTAAACAGACTATTTTTGAATCTCTGTAAATTGAGGCCTTTAATCTTCTGGAAAAGAAAATGATTAGCAACTAAAAAAGTTACATTTTAAACTTTTACAGCAAACAGCATTGCAAAATATGAGGGGTTTTCATGGGCCATATTAATGGACCTTGGGCTCTTCCATACAACCATATAACCCAGAATATCAAGGTGGATATCAAGGCTTAGCAGTAGGAGATATATTTCATTATTCTTGAGTGAAGAAAATCCTTCATTAAGCCTAGAAAACCACCAAAAGCGAGGGTGGAGCCATGTTCATAGGTATGGAGTGAGGACCGTCAACACTGTTCCCAGTTTGGAGATAATGGTGAACAATTTTTGTACAGGAAGTCATTGCTTTAAAGCTTTCTCTTTCTCTATTGGACTGTACTGGAAAAGGAGGAGGAGGGTTAGGGGAGGGAGTTACACCACCCAGTTCACTCATATTTGTCAGTGTATTACTATACTATGGCTTTCTTCTATGTTTGAATTAGGTTTTTATCTTTAATTAAAATGTTAATATGATTTCCCTTTCAAAATAACTGCAGTGTTGAAGAAAATAGTTCTAGTTCTGCGAATTTTCTATTAAGTGATAGAAATGTGGGAGTCTGACATGTAATAATGAAAATGTTGAAACATCACTACATAAAACGTACAAACATAAAAAAGGGCTTTTAGTCAACTGTGTTTTTATTTTTGCTTTCTTTGAAAGCTAAATATGTTTGCCTTAGTGCTCAGCTTCTGTTTTCATGGAAAGTGCACATTGCGTCAAACAATATATTCTCTAGTGTGATCCTCGGAATAAATAAATACTTTTAGAAGTTCACTAAAAATAACACAAGTTTCAAGATTTGCCTAGTATATAGATATTCTCTATAGATATATTCCTTAGCTTTTCCTTGCCTAAGTGACAGGGGGTTGATGAAGCTGAAAAATAATGTCATGTATGGGTACTTTCACAAACAGATAATGAACATGTAATCTTCATGACTAGAAATAGGTTTTCTTGTTAACTTTGTGGGGCATGAAAGCAACAAAAATGTTCCTTATCTATTTTATTATTTTATCAATTGTTGTATGACCTATAGTATCTTAGAAGCACTGTTAACAGAGTAACCATTGTTATTAAGTTCATGAACAACTGTTGGATAATGATGTTCCATACAAGAAAAAAAGTCCATGAAACTGAATTGGCTGCTATATAAAATCAATAATAGCTTTTTAAGATAGATGTTGAGAAAAAAAAGGTTGGTTTCTTACTAAGAGAGTAGCAGTGCCTATTTGTTTCTGACAGAGCTTTACATTTTTATCCAGCAGGAATGTGGTGTGCCGTGAAAGAGCTTGTATAATAGTGGTGTAAATTTAACATTAAAACAACCATAGCTCACTAGATCTCCTGACTACAATTGCTATATTGCTTCAGAATGTTATTGACCACTAGGTGGAACTATGTAACTTATCTAATTTTATGCTTGCCTTAACATTTAGACCAACATTTCCTAGAACTAGTATGCCAGATACCATCATATATACTTAGTACATTAGCACTGCCCTTTCTCCTCCCTTCTTTTCAAGGTGCAAGAAACATTATTCTTGATTCTAGAGTTTAATGTGTGCAATGACTCTTCAAGGCTCAGCTCCAGAACCTGTTGTTATTGATAGAGTTTGTCTTTGTATAATGTAGGGTAGTAACAAGTGTTTTCGGGGGCCAGAAATGAACTATGGTATTGTTATCACTGAGTAATAACACTCTTGTCTCTGCCACTGCTTTTATTGCTGTCATCGTCATCATCACCACCATCACCTTGCTGCTCAAGGCGACTAAGAAACCCACACTATGATAGTTCTTATATCCTGTTTGAACAGCAAATTCAGCCAAATCAGACCTGACCCTGCTGTTCAGATCGCCAAAGTTGTGGGATAGTCTGGAGTTCCCAGCAAACTGCAAAGTATCCACTGACTTTAAAAATGAAAATCTTCCTATGTTCCCAAACATATGATGAAATGAATGATTGCGTACATGGCCTATGAAATATGGAATGGTTTATGGAAACAGCTTTTAATTTCTCCTTTATTGATATTGTTTAAATGTGTTATAGGATGGTTGTTATTATTGCTTTTATTGCTTTTATAACTATTTGTTTTATACTATTTAAATTGTATTTTATTGTATTTTATTTAATTGTATTATTTATTTATTACTGTACAGGGCATGGATTATTTGTCTTTTTATGTCTCTGAGCTGCCCTTAATCCTTACGGTAAAATGGGGTGGGATGTAAATAAAGTTTTGTTTGTTGTTGTTGTACCTGAAATGGGGCAAATTATTATTTAAGTTTTAAAATTACCACCTTACAATAATCATTAGAAACCATTGCATGTTATGGGGACAGCTAATGGTCCGTTTGAGATGAGTTTGGGGTAGCTGTGTAGACAAGTCCTAAGATAGGAGTTGAAGTACCTCTTCAAGATACCTGCAATACTTTTGATGCTGAATGAACTAGTTTTGCTTAAGTATTTTGACCAGGATTTCTACTTACAACATTAAAATGTTGTTCAGCCCAACAATACTGGCTACTAGAGATTCCTGTACGATCTTGATATACGTCTCTGACCTTTTGCTTGGTGAAGGTTTTTATTAAAAAGATTTAAAAGCCTTCTTTCTTGTATTAATGCTATATTTTATTAATACCACCAAATTCTTCTATATACTTAGGACCCCATCACATGGAGGTCAAGAAACTTGGAGGACAGTGGGGGAAAGAAGGGGAAGTGATGGGGCAGCGTAAGGCTTCATCTCCTTACCATCAGTGATAGGATCCCATCCCACAATGTTTCTGTGCTGACCCTGGTTTCCTCCCACTTCCTACTCAGCTTGTTGTATGAGGAATTGTGTGTATATCCATATCCTCTGGGCCCTGCTTCTCAGCACTGCTGGCATACTGCAGCACGGAACCCAATGGAGCCCCACTGGAAGTAGCCCTGTGTCATTTGATGCGTTCCAGCCAACTCACTACTGGCAGCATTTCAGCAGCATGCCGGCAGTGCTGAGAAGTGGAGAAAAATATCAATGTGATACGGTGGTTATAGATCAATAGAGGCACAGGAAATGAGGAAATTGTTACCTGATTTCTGGCTAATTCTTTAAGCAATTGTTTGTTTTCCCTGTTGTAATTAGTTTTACAGAAATCTGGATGGAGATCCATGCGAAGCATAGTACTTCTCTCCTTGATAAACTAAGCAGGTTTTGTTTCATTGTGAAACAATGGCTAGCAGATAGAAAATGGAGCTTAGTTTGCTATTGTTTCTTTTAATGACTTGGTTTCCTTCTAGCTTTTCTTCATCTTGGAGAAACTGCACTTATTTCATTTTTTTTAAAGCTGGATTTAATGTACTTCAGAGAAGAATTTAACATCCAGAGCTGGAATCCTGTATCAGTTACTTAGCGAACCAGCTGATAGTTAACTAGACAATAAAGTTTATTTAACCTGAAAATATCAGGAAAAATCTAGATGGTGATGATGGTGCAGTGTTTTTTATGAGGTGAGCCATGTTTGGCTTGCTAGAGATTTCATAAAATTAAGGGTCTTTTACCTAATTTAAATTTACAGCATTTATATGGTATAGGGCATCTCTTTATTGTTCATTGGAGTTGTTTGATAATTGTAATTTGCTGAGTCTATGATATAATTGATATGCAAACATAGGTCAATATCCAATGGTGTCATTTCTCAAGAGGCGATAATGTTGTTTTCTCAGAGACCTAGTTCCTGATTACAAGCAAAGGAGGATTCCAATGCTGTTTCCAGAATTGCAACTATTTACACATCCAGTTGCACAATAGTTTTATGCAGCCATTTGCACATGGGATAGTATAATCCAGTGTTTCCCAACCTTTTTTGAGCCGCGGCACACTTTTAACATTAAAAAAATCCGGGGGCACACCACCAACCAAAATGACACAAAATGACACTCTAACAGTAAATAACGGCTGGGGGTTGGTGGCTTGCTGGGAGCAGCTGCTGGGAGTGCCGAAGCCGTGGGAGGGGGCAGAGCCAGGCTGAGCCATGCCCCGCCCCTACCCCCGGCTTCACCTTTCCCAGCAGCTGCTCCAGCCTTGAGGGGGCAGTGCCAAGCCAGCGGTGCCAGGGCCAGCACAATGCTGGCTTCGCACTGTCTCCTCAAGGCTGGAGCAGCTGCTGGGAGTGCCGAAGCCGGGGGAGGGGGCAGAGCCAGAGCATGCCCCACCCCCTCCCCCCAGCTTCAGCTCTCCTACAGAGGAGGAGCATGAGTGGTTGACGGGCTTCAGTGGGCGGGGCTCCTCCTCTACGCAGCTTCAGTGAGCGAGGGGCGAGAGTCATGGTGGGAGTCATGGCAGATTGGAGGCTGGCTGGGGAAACGGCCGAAGGAGGTGGCACCCGGTCCCTTCTTCTTTTTCTTCGCCACTACCTGGCCCTTCCTCCTCCCCCAAGCAGCAGGAGTTCAGCAGGAGGGGGGGAGGAAGGGGGGCAGAGAGCTTTTCTCGCGGCACAGCAGGAGGTCCATCACGGCACACTAGTGTGCCACGGCACACTGGTTGAGAAAGACTGGTATAATCAATAGAATATGTAGGAAGCATAAGAACAAGTGCAGTAACAAATGTAGAATTGGAAAATTCAATGGTATGCTAATAAGCTGTCTTCCACTTTGGATTTGGATTTAGGTCTTAATCACTACATACTCAAAATGAGTGTTTATCTACACTATTGTTAGATGAATAAACCCAGATTTGATTGGATAATTAAATATTTCATTCAGATGTAAATTTGCATAAGCAACTTTAGTTTTTAAATTTGTATAAGCAACATGTATGAATGCCAATCATATAAAGACAGACTGTTGTCTGAGTATTGATTTTGTCTGGCGCAAAATATAACTTTAATGAAAAAAGTAATGAAAAATATTAAGTATAAGGCAAGAATAATTGTATGTTAGATGTAAAAACTAACTAGTCCCAGGAATGAAGGCACCCTAATTTAAAACAAGGTAAGAGAAAAGACCTGAAATAACCTAAATCAATAAGAAATCCAAAATAAGCCATTGGTATGAGATGATTGGTGGCTAATATTGATTCCTGAAATAATCTGTTGGTAGTCATCCATAAATCAGTGGCCTCCAAGTGATGACATGGTGCATAAGTTCTCATCTCTAATTGGATGGAAATAAGTGGGAGATCCTGGTTCCAGTCCCTGTGAAATTCAGTGAATGGCATTGATCCATTCACTGTTTCTGAACTTGATCTAGTTCATACTGTTGTTGTATAAGGTGGTAAAGAGAAGAGCCATGGATACCATTTGTGAGCTGAATCAAGGAAATAAATGTAATAATAAGGTTATAAATGTGATAAAAAAACTTCAGGAAAAAAGATTCTGCCTAAACATTAGGAAGACCTTTCCAACAGTTAGAACTGTTCCATGGTGGAATTCACTGCTTTGGGGTGTGGTGGAGTCTCCTTTTCTGAAGGCTTCTAAACAGAGACTAGATGGTCATCTGTTTTGATTTTATGTTCCTGCATGGCAGGGGGGTGGACTGGATGACCCTTGTATTCTCTTTCATCTCTATGATTCTATTATATTATTCTAAAAACAAATATTTTGATATAGTGCTATCGTTTTGAAGGTCTTGCATTCAGTCCTAACTACAGAATGGCATCTCTTCTGCTGCATATACCTGTAACCTACATGGAACAAAAATGCTTTCTTAAATATATGGGGTCTAAAGTAATCCTGCTGACTGAACAGCTGCCCCCTTAAAAACACATGTGTGAGTAAATTGGATTGTTACAGCATTTATATGTGACACAAGCCAACTGTTTACTGAATATTTTTGTTTTTTCCTTTCAGTGGGCTAAGTAATCCTTGTGTGGAAAGTCCTTTTTTATTAATAGGAGTTATTCAGTTATCAAATGTAGGAGAGACATTGAGATGTAAAGTGTGCTTCCTAATGTTTTCTGGAGGTTAGTAGTGATGCAAATGATTATTTATTTAGTCAATAAAGATTAACCAATCTGCTTAAAATGTGTATTGTCTTATGTGTCCATTGCAACGTTTAGTTGTATAAGAGAGTTTCTCACTGAGCCAAATGTTTCAAATCTTTTTTCACCAGTTATTTAGCATAAGATATTTTGACTTCCCACATTTGACTTTCTTAAATTAGGCATTCATGATGAAAAATGTAATTACTTCCATGTGTTTCAAATTATTATTATCATTACTATAAACTGTGAGCCTGTGGAATGCGCTTCCTATTGATGTACGATCCACCACATCCCTCCTGGCCTTCAGGAAAAAGTAAAATCCTGGCTGTGGGACCAGGCATTCGTACACCAGCACAAGGCAGCATTTTAGATTGGTTTTAATGAAAGTGGGTGATTATGGCCAATGTTTTTATGGACTGAACACTGTTTTAATCCAGAGTGAATGTGTATGGTGCTAATGTAGTTGTATTTTAATGTATTTTTAATGTATTTTAATTGTTGAAGTGTTTTGGGGTTTTTATTGTTATTATATGGGCATCGAATTGTGCCGTACTGTAAACCGCTCTGAGTCCCCCCTTGGGGGTTGAGAAGAACGGGGTAAAATCCCGAAATAAATAAATAAATAAATAAAAAAGCAAAAATGGCAACAAAAATATTTTGTTCTTTAAAAATAGAGATATTAGTGTTATAGAATTGAGGATATTATGCTGATGTTTTTAGAAAAAGCTAAACTACTCTTAAATGCATTTGTAGGTCTGCATACAGGTGATAGATACATTCCCTGGAATGTTGATTTATCTAAACAGACTTATCATTAAATGGGAGGACATGTAGTGGGCAAGTTATATGCTTGCCAAAAATTGAGTTAACTTAACTATTCCATTTGTAAACCAAGCAAGGACAGGAACAAAATTCTCAACGTGCCTGCATCTATTAAGTTCTTAGTCATTTTCAGAGTCAATACACTCTTTATAAGTCTATTCTTGATAAAGGAATTATCTTTTTCTGAAATGTGTTGAGAATTTTAATTAGATGGACAAGGCAGAAACACTGCATGGAATCAATGGAAAAAGTAACCAGGGGTGGCAAAACAGGTGACAGAATTTCTCAGCCCCTACTTTGCCCTTTTCTGATTTAAAAAGCAAAACATTTATCATTTGGTTAAAACAAAACAACTGATGTAATGAAAGGGCTATAGCCCAAGACAGATGAAGAGAAGATATAGTATAGTAGCACTTTGTAATACAAATGATTTAAGGTTTTGTGGGCCAGAAGAGTTGTGGAAAAGGGTTCTAAGGGAACTTGCAGAGTAAATCCCAGTGCTTCTGTCTTATAAATTTCAGAATTAATGGAAAGCAGGTGAGATCATTGTAGACTGGAAGTGAACATATGTTGTCCACATTTTCAAAAAGGAGAAAAAAGAGGATCTGAGCAGCTGTCAACTGGTCAACTTGCCACAGATGCTAGGGCAGTGTTAAAAATAGTTGGTCTATGGTGAACTATTGAAAGTGTGTTATATGGCCAGTGTACAAAATGCAGTTTAACTGCATTTAACTGCATTTTATGAGTACAAACTGGCCATATAATACAATTCCAAATTGCATTATGTGGCAGTATATATGGGACCTATGAGATCTTAGACTAGAATGCTATGACTACTAAGAGCTAACATGGGTTTCACACACACACACACACTCATTGGATTTATTTCTCTCATTTTTGATGGATTTACAAACTTGATACACTATGGGATGATATGGATATATTATGAGTTCAGTAAGGTTTCTAGCAGATCCTGTGAGAAGCCTCTCAGAAGCCTCTGATATATTCTCAATGGATGTACTAATGGATGTGAGTGTGGTAGGGCAAATCTCAATGGACGGGCTGGTTCGTAAGGGAGAATATGATATTTCAGACAATCTAGACCTGTGCCTTATAGGACTTTATAGTTAAGAACCAGCACTTTGAATTGTATACAGAAACAGACAACACAAAATTGTGTGTAGCCATTCCCAGTTAGCTTTTTGAATTAGTTGATATTCCCAATACTTTTGAAGATGGACTCTTCTTCACTAGAAGCTTATAAGCAGAGGCCGAGTAACCATCCATCAGGAATGCTTTAGTCATGAGTTCTTACACTGGCAACGGGTGAACAAGATGCCATGAGGTGTCTCTATGAAATAGACTTCTATTATTTTATTATTAATATTATAAATATATGTGGTTTTAAAGAACTTCTCTTTTGGTTTAGTTTTGTTTGCAGTGTTTGCTGTATTCCCCCACCCACAAGTTTCCATTTGCATGGAGTAGTGGAGGAAGGCACCTTGGATTATATTAAGATATTCAACCACTTATTATAAGCTATATGTGTATAAGAGAGAGAGCAATCAAAGCTTTCTATTTTGGTCAGCATGGTAACTTTGCTTCAACACTGTAGCTTTGATGGCATTTACATAAAACTATTCTCCTTGGTTCATTGCCTCTTCTGTGGGAAATGGCATTCTGACATTATCTTATCTAGCTTTAAAGTGATTATGGATTTTGGTAGGTGTAATAAATTAATATGAGTTACAATGACTTCACTGCTTTGATGGTGCTCAGCTCCATCAGCTTTGACAGGGCATTGCTATACATATCTGCTCCATTGAGTTTCAGGTAAATGGAACTAGGATTGCACTTTAAATCACTTTGCAGTTTATGGCTTCCACTTGTAACATTTCAAAATCCTGAAGAGGCATGTTTTGTATTCTCTGATCGAGAGATGGTTCATGGGCATATTCAGCGTCTCTTGGTCTGCTAAGTTTTATTCTTGATCCATGACAAAACAAATCATTTATATAGAAAGATGGGGGAAAGGGGTCTAAATTGATTCAGAGCACATTTATAAAAGGTATTAAAAACAAAATCACAAAGACAGTGTCTGTTGCCACATTGTAAACAAGAATGGTATATACAACCATATTTCCCAATTTGTATTATCTAAATTGGAAATAACTTCCTTTATCTTAGCATTGTTTAATAAGATGTATTTGACTTGATTGACTTTTAGAATAAGCCACTAGTTCAAGACTCTAAGTTGAAAAACTATAAATGGCTATTTTTGGTTGAAGGCAGTGCATCCTTATGAACAGACTGTCAATCATTAGAATACTTTTTAATATCTTCTGTAGACTGGATGTATTTTGAGTTCAGTGAGGTTTTCTGCAGATCCTTCATGTATAGATTATATTTAAGATGGATAGCAAAAGAATAGAAACAACTGTGCTTGACAGTGTCTTTTAATACATATTTTAGCCATCTCTCATCAGTGGGTGGGTGTTAAGTGTTTAAGGAAGGGAAGCAATGACCATAGAACAAGCAATACATTTTCTTCTCATATACCAACAGTTTTCAGGCTGAGATGGATGGAAGATTCTAACTGATGGAGTTAAAAATCTCCCCTTGCTTTATTTTATTTCATACTTATCTTCTGGGTTTTCATGTAGTCTCTTAAACATATTCCTCAGGTAGTTTACAAAATATAATGAAACAGTTTAGAAGTAAAATTAAAAGAAAAACCCAAAGCCACATAACAATGGAAGTGATATCAATTAGTAGTCATGGTAGACATAATTATTGTGTGTCTTCAAGTCATTTCTAACTTAAGGTGACCAAGGTGAACCTACCATGGGGGTTTCTTGGCAGAACTTGTTTAAAAGAGTTTTTCTCCTTGTCTTCCTCTGAGCCTGAAAGAATGTGACATGCCCAGTGTCACCCAGTGGGTTATCATGGCCGAATTAGAATTTGGACTCTAGTCCCTAGAATCTCAGTACAGTATGCTAACTCCTTAAATGAATATGTTGTAGACATAGTAAATTTGTACATACTGTATATAATTTTGTCTCAATGTTCAACATTCAAACCACTACACTGGAATTGAACTACATCCAAAAATCTCAGGAAATTAAAACATATTTATGCTCTCTGTCTATTAAAATGTCTTGCATGCTTGTCACCTGCAGGAACACCTCACTACAGAGCTAAATTTACTGATAAAACATAGTGGTCTCAGATCCTAGAGAGCTTTAAAAACGAAAATGAGCACTTTCATTGGGGGATAGAAATATTTTAATGCAACATAAATATGCACTAGCTGAACTTTATTAGCAGTCTGTAAAAGCAGCCCCTTTCATATGTGCACTCTAGGAGTTTAACAAAGAGCAAGGGTGAGCAATTTTTACATGGATTACTGAAACACACACACAAGCTACTTCATCGCATTGAGAGGGGATAGCATGCGTGACTGTCCCTTTAAGAGTAGAGAATCACCCCTCTTATATCGTTAGCAGTCCCCTTCTTTTCTGCCTCCCCATCACATTTACATGTGGAAACTTGAGAGCTGGCAATACATTCATCTTACATTCATTAAAAGGTCAGTATTACTTTTTCTGTTTGGGGAAACGTCATGGAATGGATGGCCATCCCCAAAGATGGATATTGCTTGGGTAAGTTGAGTCCCTACTCTTAAGCATGTTTTTTCCCACTTCCCCCACTTCCCCCTTTCCTTCTGCTTTTGGGATAGAGTCCCATAAAAGCTTGATGTATTTTCACATTTGGTGTCGTTTCTGCTATACAGGGAAAATACCTCTCCCCTATCCTAATTGGGGTTTTCTTATGCTGAGCAAAATTCTGGGAAATGTAGTTTAGAACAAGGCCATTTGAATTCTCTGGCATAGGGCTCCTTGCCTTCCCAAACTATATTTTCCAGAATTCTGTGTTTTCTCAGTTTCTTTCCCCTTGCTGCTTCCCTTTCCTAATGGTGAGAGGCCATTAATTTAAAGAGGAAAGGCAGCCTTTTTGGCTTTGCTTTGCTTCCTTGCACTAAAAATGAAATTGACTTTGGGAAGCTTTTGGGATTCACAAAATGCAAATGAAAAAGTATTGAGTAAGTTTCAATTCTTAAGTTTTTGGAACAGGCCTTGCCCATGCATCGGATTTTGCATTGCATATGTGAATTTAACAAATTTGATATGACTTAACGATGACTAATGAAAAAATTGCACATCCCTAGGAGCCAGCAGATAACTTGTAAAAGAAGTAATTTCCTCCCTGTACTCAGCTTCAGATGTCTGGTGTAGCAACCCAGTTCTCGTTCGTGCCTGGGGCGCAAGGGGCATCACCAGGGGTCCCACTTGCATTAGAGCCAGCTGGAGCTGAGGTGGATTCTGAGGAGGATTTGGAGGGGCTGGAAGAAGGGGATTTTGAGTTAGCTGGGCCTTCTTCCCCCACAGAGAGCCTGGCGTGGGATAATGGCTGGCTTGATCCTTACGAGAATCTGGAAGTCCAGATGGATTCTGTAAGCAGTGATAGTGAAGATTATGAACGGCCGGGGGGGTGAGGATCGCAAGAAATAATGTGGGAAACTATGGAGGAGGAGGCCCGGGAAGTTGATAGGGAGTCAGACTCTCACGAAGATAGGGAAGCAGGTGCTGGGAGGCAAGGACGAACCTTTGATAGGAGACGGAACATTGAGGCTAGCAGAGGGGGCTGGTTTCACAGCCTAGACCGGCCGTGGTCTCGCAGCACAGATTGGAGGAGGGAAGCCTAGGCGTCGGGGCCTCGCCAAGGATTAGTATAGGATCCGTGGGAACGGATCCTCAGTACCTCAGCCACGTCTATCCTATGCAGACGTGTAGCGAGCCAAGACCACGTAGCTAAGTTTGGGCTAGTGGCCTGCCAAGGAGTGCCTTGGATCTTGCAACTTTGCTTTGTTCCCTGATCTGCTTTTGTTGAGCGGAGCCTTGCCAAGTCTTTTGGAAACTTCCATGCCAAGTTTGCTTTTGGACATTACCTTTTACCTTTTGGATTACTTTTGATATTTTATGGACAATTACCTTTTCAACTGTATCTTATTCTTCAATAAAGTAGTTAGCTGATTACCGTCTCTGTGTGTGTGATTAAGGGGCCGGCCAAGATCTTGCATCGTGACATCTGGACAAGTTGCAATTTCCAAAAGTTGTTCTAAGGCACCCTGCTGGAAATTCCATGACAATAATCCAGACAGGCTAAAAATCCTGGATTATTGTTGTTTTATTATTCATTGATCCAGCTAGCATTCACCAAGAGAATTTTCAACCCAGGGAATAGTTGCCAAATGTGTTTAATCTGGTCAATAATCCAAGGGTGGAGGGAAGAAACACTTCTTGTTTCCGTCCCCCTCCCACAATAATACAACACCTCATTTCTCCTTCTGCCCTATACAGCTGTGGTGGTTGTTACTTCATTGTTCTTTTGGAAACACATATTTTCTTTGGCAGGATGTCAGAGTATGCCCTTTAACAGTTAAAAACACCTGGAAGATTCTCATATTTATGCTCTTCCTGGGCTGGTTCTCCCAAAGGGACCTTCCCATCATAGTGTGCCCCTTTTTTTATGGTGGCCCCACCTTTGTAGGAATTCATATTTATTTTCCAGGCAACTAATACAGTCCCACTAGCAAAATAGAGGTGAGAGAAGGCAGCTCCTTTCATTTTCACATTTCTTTCTCATTTTCCCTCTATTGACACACAGAACTGCATGAGTGCCTTTTATTTCTATGCCCAGGCATAGAAATGTTATACATTAAAAATAAAGGACTTTTAAAGATAAGACCTCTGTTTCAATCCAGCCTCCAAAGATGGTTGGAGGGGGAAAGGTGCCACAAATTCTTATTCCATACCACTTCATTCCAGAGCTTCTAAATTTCTTTTGGAGACTGTTTTCCAGGTGACAACACAGCCTCTCTTTTCCATCAAGGGACAAGCAACATGATCTCTTTTAACTGCTTAACAGCCAAGATTTTAACCTTCTATCACTTTCCATGAATTTAAGCAGTTTTTGTTGTCATCAGATCTTATTACTGCCTGATGGGGGTGAACAGTTTCATCTGAGTGAGTTCTTGACAAATTTGGTGGCAAAGAGAATGCTGCCAATCGTAGTAGTCGCCGTTGTCTTTCAGGATCTAGTGCTCTTTGGATGAATAGACATATGTTTTGATTCAATTAAGTTGAAGATGGGGTAGTAGTTCTGGTTGTCAACTGCTGAACTGGTGTTTCAGTCTTGTGAAAAAAAGAAAACCACAGTTGAGTTTCATAAATCACATCAGTAAGTATCAGGAGTCATATCAGAGATCTCGTAGCTCTTCTTTCATCTTAAATTTTCTCTCCAATCCTCTTACACTCCATGGGATGCTAGTTCCTGATCATGGGAACTTGACAAAGCCATTCATCAGGCTTAGAATCCACCTTGAAATATTTGGCCTTAGTGCATGAAGTTCAGGCATTAATGGGGCAGAAGCAGCATTTATTTTAATTCCAATAGTTTTACTCTTCAATTCCATATGAATAGGACAAATACTATAGTATATTGGAAATATTTGCAGAGTTTTCAATGTTTCAGAGCATGATAGATAATTCTATGAGTGAATTTAAAACATATCAAAGCATAGCAGCAGATTGTGAACTGCATCAAAAGAGGTATAGTGTCTAGATCGAAGGAAGTAACGGGGCCTCTCTATTCAGGTTTTGTTAGACCTCATTTGGAATACTGCATTCAATTCTGGGCACCACAGTTTAAAAGAGGTATTGACAAGCTGAAAGGTGTCCATAAGAGGGCAACTAAAATGGTCAAAGGCCTGGAGTCTTAAAGAGCTGGGTATGGTTAGCCTAGAGAAGGGAAAGTTGAGAGGAGACATGATAGTCATGTATAAATATGTGTAAAGAGGTCATAAGGAAGAGGGAACAGGCTTGTTTTCTGCTGCTTTGGAAACTAGGACTCGGAGCAATAAGATCAAATTACAGGGAAGGAGATTTCATCTGAACATTAGGAAGAACTTCCTGACCGTAAGAGCTGTTCAGCAGTGGTACTCTCTGCCTCAGAGTATGGTGAAAGCTCTTTCACTGGAAGCTTTTAAACAGAGGCTGGATAGCCATCTGTCAGGGGTGCTTTGATTGTGTTTTTCCTTCATGGCAGGGGGTTGGACTTGATGGTCCATGTGCTGTCTTCCAACTTTATGATTTTATGATCCTTGTTAACATGTTAAAAATTAGAGGTTGAATACAAGTTGCATTTCCTTTATCTGGAAATTTGAAATCCAAAATACTCCAAAAACTAAAACTTTTTTCACCAATTACTCACTTTCTGTCTTTGGGGAAAGGGACCAGGCACACACATTCCGCACCCACCAATAATAATAATAATAATAATAATAATAATAATAATAATAATGTTTATTTCTACTCTGCTCTTCTCACCCCGAAGGAGACTCAGTGCGGATTACAATACACATACGACAGACAGTCCCTGTCGGAAAGACATACAATTACACATAGACAAATACAGTGCAGTTTTTTTAGAAGGACTTCTTTCCTGGCTGCGTCATACAGGTGGGCGTCATCGGGTGTGAATGCTCCTTGCGTCATTGCGGCATCACGTCACAAGTGGGTGTTGTTGTTCCATCCTCATGACAGGAGCCTCTTGTTTCCACCACTTCCGCCTCTCCCTTCTCCGTCAGCCTATTTCAGACAAGTCTGTGCAAAAGTCCTTCCCCACTTTTATGGTCCCCAATTTGTTGTTAATTCACAGCTGGGCTGTTGGACTGCTTGAGTAAACAGAAGACAGGGCTTACAGCTGGCGTTGAACTCAGCACAGGTTTCGATCCTGCAATCTTCAGATCTTCAGATTGCCAGCACAGCGGTTGTTACGGCTGTGCTATCTCTCCGGCCCAATGGTAGTGCATGGCAGGGTGGGTGCCCTGGAAAGGGGCTGTGAGGGCAAGCATGGAGTAATCTCATTGTTGCCTGTATCTAGTCCAAAGAGACTGAAAAGGCATCAACAATTGCATGGGCTCTTGAGAGGATTTTCATTGCTAAAAGGGCAATATGTGTGCTGATAGCTCCAACAGCACCTGCAATATTTGCTTTTTGTAGAGGTCTGCTCCCTCTTCTCTTTTACTCATTGGATTTCTGCCAGTGCTGGAGTCCATGAAGAGGAGATGGACATGCACTTAATTCCCCTTTTCCTCTTTCTTCACTCACCATTGTATATGCAAATACAACTATGCCAAAATCTGGAAAAAAACAAACCCTAAACATCTGGTCTCAAGCATTTGTGATAAGGGAGACTCAACCTCTATTACCAAAAACAAGAAGCTCAAAGAAACATGCTTGAATTAATACGAAGGCAATTTTTATTTTATTTATTTTAAAGCTCTAGCAATGCACTTTCAAAGATTTCCTTTAATGATTTATACACAGCCTACCAAGACTCTTGAGATAAAAATTTAACAACACTAGGCATGTGTTTAATTGAATTCAGACTCATCAATTGTGTTGAAAGGATATTCAAACATGAAATGTTGAATAGTAGGTACAAAGGTTTCAGTTCCCTTTCCCTTGTCCAATTGTAATCACTCTAGGGTGAGAAACGTACAATTCTTTTATAGTTCTCACTGAGAGTAATATCTTGGAAGTGATTTAATTAGATATTGACTGATTAACAAATGGATAGAGCTAAAACGAAAAGAAGGGCCCCAAAAGTGGTGGAATTTACTTGCATGAGAATTCAGCTGAATATTTAGTGTATTATCATGTATTTTCATTTATATGATGCTTTAATTTACATTTAGAAGATCACAACTTTTAAGAGAATTCAGACAGCAGGGAAGATTATATTTTAGTTGAGGTAGTCATTTTAATATTGCTTAGGTACTCTGATAACAGCCAGATGACAAATATCATGAGAGTTGTCAGGGTTGGTAAACTGATGAGAACGATTTTGGTCCTGTTTGTGTGTTTGTGTTGTATTTATGTGTGTGACCTTGATTTAAATAAAAGAGAGCTGTCTTCTTTTAAGAACGAATGAATTGAGCAATTCCGAGCATTCATCAGGATTTCTCAGTCCTTGAGTATTAGGAAATCACTTCTTAGATGTCCTGCTGCTTTACACTTCCCACTGAAAACAAATTGCAAGCTTCAGCCTTGAATTTATGTTATAATCAACAAAACAAAAGGGTTAGACATAGAAATCTATGGGTTAAGACACACCTTTGTCTTTTCCATGCAGCTGGCTGAGCCTTGAAAATATGTTCTGGAGAGTCAAGAAAACCCAGAGAGTGTAAAAATTATGCTAGAGTCAGAAAGGAGAAGAACATCTCCTCCTTGCAACTTCCTTTTGTGAAGCTTCCTTTGGGCCTTTCACAGACAGAATCTAGCTCAGATTTTTTTTGCACTACTTGTCTAAGAGTAAGCTTCATTGAACATAATAAAGCCTCAGTTTGAAAAGACAAGTATTGGGTGGTATTGCTGGGAGAGTGCATCCAATATCATGCTCAGTCTTGTTCCAGTTCATCTTTGTAGTTTGAGTATTGACTGTTTTCTTAGGTCAGTGTTTTTCAACCTTTTTTGACAATTACAAAATCCTGGGGCACACCACCAACCAAAATGACACAAAATGATACTCTAACAAAGACGGAAGCACACTCTGAGGCAGAGAGTTCCACTTCTGAACAGCTCTCACAGTCAGGAAGTTCTACTTAATGTTCACCCTCTTACACAGACATGCTTCCCTGTGATGTTTGCTTTTCTGCCTGCGCTGTTGTGCTCTCTCTCTCTCTCTCTCGCTATATATACTGTGTGTGTGTGTGTGTATATATATATATATACTAGCTGACCCGTGCACGCGTTGCTGTGCTATATATGTATGTGGATGTTTATTGATGTATATGTATATATGTGTCTACATGTGAGTATATGTGTATGTATATATGTGTGATGTGATGTGTATATGTGTGTGCATGTGTATATATGTATGTGTGTAGGTATATATGTGTGTGAATGTGTATATATGTATGTGTGTATGTATATTTGTGTGTGGATGTGTATATATATGTGTGTGTATGTATATATGTTTGTGAATATGTATATATGTATATGTGTGTATGTATATATGTGTGTCGATGTGTATATATATGTATGTGTGCATGTGTATATATGTGTATACAGTATGTATATATGTGTGTGCATGTGTGTATATATGTGTGTGTATGTATATGTGTATGGATGTGTATATATGTATATGTGTGTATGTATATATGTGTGTGAATGTGTATATATGTATATGTGTGTATGTATATATGTGTGTGGATGTGTATATATGTATATGTGTGTATGTATATATGTGTGTCTGTGGCTAACCCCTTTTGTGTGTATGTGTTCCTTTCTTCTCTGTTCCTTCCTTCCTTCCCTTCATAATGTTTTCCTATTCCTTCATTCCTTGTATCCTTTCCTTCCCCAGAAACTTTCTTTACCTTCTACAGGGAACATCCGTGCAATGCTGAGCCGATGGCATGTTTCCTCAGACAGAACAAAACTACATTTCCCTGAATCCTTTGCAGTGGGACACGCCCACTGCTGGGAGGGAAAGAGGCCGGAGGGAGGAGCCGGCCAAGCCTTGCTCCTCCCCCTCCGGGCTCTTCCTTTCCCTCCCTGCGGTGGGCGTGTCCCGCTGCAAAGGATTCAAGGAAATGTAGTTTTGTTTTGTTCGAGGAAACATGCCATCGGCTCAGCGTTGGAGGGATGTTTGCTGTAAAGAAGGGAAGGAAATTTTGTGGGTGTTTGGTGTTGTTTGTGAATGCATGGTACTGGGGTTGTTTGTGAGTACATTTGTGTGCGTCTGTTTGGTTTAATGTTGTGTGGGTGTTTTTAGGGTGAATGTGTGAAGGGTAGTTGTGGTGGGCAGGCGGCGTGGTATGTATGGGGCGTGTGTGTTGCTTTTAGACTGTGGGAAGGAGGAGAGGGTGAGTGTGTTCGAGGGAGGAACGTGTGGGGTGAATGTGTTTTCGGTGGAAGATCAGGGAGGGGGGATGGGAGAGCCGTTTTCGCGGGCTTTATGGGGTTTTTTTGGGAGAGGAGGAAGGAAGGAGGGGGAGGAGAGGAGGGAAAGAGGCGCCTCCGCCGTTGTGCGTGTATGCGTGGCACCCCCCTCACTGCTCTTTCCTCCTCTTCTGCCTCCTCCTCGCCGGGTTTGCCGCCAGGGCCTTCCTCGCTCTGGCGGGTTCCCTCCGGATCCCGGGGGAGGCGGGAGGGAAGCTGCTCTTTTCCCGGGCACCTCTTCCCCTCCCCTCCTCTCCCCGCCCTCCTTCCTTCAATCAAGGGAGGAGGGGCGGGGTGAGGAGGAAGACGTGCCCGGGAAAAGGGCAGCTTCCCTCCCGCCTCCCCCGGGAACCCGCCGGAGCGAGGAAGATTCCCGATCACAGCAGCGTGGCGGGAGGCGGGACGGAGGAGGAGGGACTTAGGAGGAGGAAGGGAGGCACTTCCTTAGGCCCTCCTCCCCGGCGCTGCTATTCCCGATCCCGGGGGGGGGAGGGGGAAGGAGGAGGGCTGGTGCGCGAACGTTCTAAACTTTCGCTGCCAGTGGAGAGGCCGGGATGCAGGTTACCTTGGCCAATTTTAGGGGGTTGTTTCTCGGGGTGTTGTGAGGTACCTTGGGCCGGTTTTTTTGGCCCTGTAGGTACCTCGCAGTATGGTTAATGTAGCTGTTTAGTTTCATGGTTCTGGGACTTATAGTTGCTTTGTCTATATCAGTCATTGCACGTATGTTAACATTATATATATATATATATATATATATATATATATATATATATGTTCATTTGTGGAATTAACATAACTCAAAAACCACTGGACAAATTGCTGTCAAATTTGGCCACAAAACAAACTAATACTAACCCAAGGAGGGACCATCAGTCAAAAAACTGATTTTGTCATTTGGGAGTTGTAGTTGCTGGGAGTTATAGTTCACCCACAATCAAAGAGCATTCTAAACTCCACCAATGATGGAATGGAATCAAACTTCCCACACAGAACTCCCATAACCAAGGGAAAATACTATAAGAGTTTGGTGGGTATTGACCTTGAGTTTTGGAGTTGTAGTTCACCTATATCCAGAGAGCACTGTGGACTCAAACAATGTGGGATCAGGACCAAACTTGGCATGAATACTCAATATGCCCAAATGTGAACACAGATGGAGTTTGGGGAAAATAGACCTTGACATTTGGGAGTTATAGTTTCTGGGATTTATAGTTAACACACAATCAAAGAGCATCCTGAACACTTGCAACAATGGAATTGAACCAAACTTGGCATATTGAACTCTCATTACCAACAGAAAGTACTGAAAAGGTTTGCTTGGGAATTGACCTTGAGTTTGGAAGTTGTAGTTCACCTACATCCAGAGAGCACTGTGGACTCTCTGGCTGAGGGGGAAAAAGGAAAAGCACCATAGGCTGCTAGGAATGGTGGGAGTTGGAGTCCAAAACACCTGGAAGGTCCAAGTTTGCCCATGCCAGCTTTCGACAGAGACCTCTTCCTCCCCCTTCCCCTTCGCGCCCTTTCTTCCCTCTCCTGCCAAACACTTACTTTTTCTTCTCCACTCGCTTCTGCCACCATTTTCATCCCAAGGGGCAGCGTGAGCGTGTTCAGGAGGGGAGGGAGGAAGATGTGGGGCGAGTCTGCGCAGTAGCGCCCGCACGGGTCACGTCTTCCTTCCTCCCCCCCTCGGGAGAAGTGGAGCCCGAGTGGAGAAGAAAAAGTGTTCAGCAGGAGGGGGAAGGAAGAGTATTGGAGGTTCCAATTTCCCACGGCACACCTGATGATTGCTCACGGCACACTAGTGTGCCGCAGCACACTGGTTGGGAAACACTCTTAGGGAATGGAACATAAAAATTAAACATTTTGGCATACAGATAGTGAAACTACATTTATGACATGTCCCTATGCATCTACTTGCAAGGAAGCTCTGGTGTATTTTTGGTAAGTATGTTCAAATTTTCTCCTTGGTATTTTATTCTTTAGAGATCACAATAGATAAAATCACCAGTTCTTGTGAAGATATATACAGACAGTCCCCAAGTTAAGAACAAGATAGGTTCTGTAGATTTGTTTTTAGGTTGAATTTGTTTGTAAGTTGGAACAGGTAGATTTATGTATAACTCAAGACAAAAATATATATCTTTTAGCTTTGGATAGCATGGGAAAGGGCTAATTATCCTGTGGTGTTTGTTTTTCTGTCTGTGCCTCTGTTCAGAAGATTTCATTGCACTTTCTGTCCCTGTGAGAATTGGATTTTGAAAAAAAGCGCTTCTTGTGGAAACAACAATTGGTGATATAGCTTCAGTTGAGACATCTTTCCCCCATGATAACTCTTTCAGGGGTGAGTTCCCCTTCCAAGAGGTAGATTTCTCCCACTTTCTATTGTCTCACCCCGGTTCTTAACTCGGAGTCATTGGTAAGTTGGATGTTTGTAACTCAGGACTGCCTATAGTTGAAACCTATAACAAAAGAGATAAGGAATGTCTCCAAGCAGACATGGTCACATCCACTGATATTCAACATCCTAGGGCTATGTCAAACTCTTGAAACATCAGATGTGACAAGCTTTTATTCAGTTGGGTCAGTGATCTCTTTGCCCTCTGTTTTGTATGATAGTAAGCTCAGCTGCTTCTATTTTTTTAAAACTTTTCATCAAACTTTCCATTCCATATCCCCCCAGCAGTTAACCTTGCTTTTTGCAGACCTTAGATCCAGATGCTTTTACAACAGATGAGTTCAAACAGTACATATCAGAATGCCTGCAGCCTTTCTGAAGTACAGGCTGTGGTCGTGAGTCACTCTGCCTACAACTTCACTTGGTTCATAAATGTGTTTCATGGAGTGTAAATACTGTACAATTATGGTTTAGAGGCTTACTCATTATCTGAGAAAATTCAGCCAGCCAATACTCTCCTCCCTCAGTGGTACTTATTGTTGATTAAATGGGCACAGGACTAAATAATTACTGGCCAAAGCCTACCACCCATGGTCAAAAGTTGTTGCTTTATTAAAGGGACCATATTTAATATTATAAACCAAGATTTAGTCTAAAATGTCTAAACTATGGCTGCTGTACTTTGCACGTATTATAAAATGATGTGAATCACTGGAAAATATAACAATACTTGGCAAGGAGGAAGGCATAGGAAAACAGAAGGATCGCATTGTGGGTAGATTGATTTGATCAAGGAAACTGTGGCTGCCCTGAGTTTGCAAGATCTGATAAAGGTAGCTGATGACTGTGGCTCCTGGAGGCCTGTTATTCATAGGATCTCCTTAAGTCAAAGTCAAAAGCATAACATTGAGAATAGATCGGATAATCTCTACAACATGCACACATATATCAAATTTAAGAATATACGAAAAGTTCTGCTTAAATTAGATCAAGACTCAACATAGCTTTATTCCAGAGTTGCCAACCATATTAAGATTGGCTAGCATCCTGTTAGTGATATTCACACGTATAAGTTTCATTTATTTGTGTGCTGTAGAGGTTGATATTCCCTTCATCCCTGCATAGCACCCAAAACCTCAATCACACAGCTTCTGAAGCACACCTGAACAGTGATTTGTGGATCAGAGAAGCATCTAAATACGTCCCCATGCCCAGAAGTGAAATGAACAATGAGAGCTCTGGAAGTACCCAGTAGATCAGTGCTCTGGTCTCGAAGACCCCTTCCATAGTTGTATAAAATCCACATTGAACTGGATTATATGGCAGTTTGGACTCAGATAATCCAGTTCAAAGCAGATATTGTGGATTATCTACCTTGATATTCTGGGTTATATGGCTGTGTGGAAAGGCCCTAGATCTCAGCCTTGCTATAATTTCATATTTGACTATGAAGGCATAACCAGATATTTCCTCACTCTTGCCTGCTCCCTACAAGGAAGAGAATGGTAGCTTCATTGTGTAGCATCAGCCTGATTCAATTTAGGATAGGTTTGCTTGGGTAACTATTACATGATGCTGAGTCATATAGAATTGCAGCCAATACATTGTTTCCTATGTCAGTGGACCTTTAAGAATCCCCATCATCCAAGTCTTTCTTAATTTACAATCTCACCCATCAAGAGAGAAAATATCTTGTTTCATGGGGAAAAATAATAAATTCTTTACACTCTAATTTATTAATACTATTAAACTGACACTGCTTCACAAGACTGAGAAATGTTGGTTCATGGTCACTTGGTGTCATGCCTGCTTTTCTTGTAATTTGGTATAGCTCAACAAGTACTGATGCGTGTTATAAAGTGAGATTGAGTGGAAAGGAAATCTCTTAAAAACAACAGGAAACATGGGGATATTGTGCCAGTAGCTACATCAGATGTTGGTGCTTACATATCATAAACAAAGGTGAAATGGACAAGGACATTTCACTTATTGCTATGTGGCTCACAAAACCATTTTGACTTTGCTGCAGCACCAGATAATTGCACATATTACACATTAAATTTTATGTCAGCTACAGTCTTAATTTTTATTAATACCTTTCATCAATGGGACCTTAAAAGTCACAAGCTCATTTGATACTACTCACTTCCACTGAATATTCCCCAAAATTTCTGTTTGGTAGGCACTAGGAGTGTTCTATGCATATTGCTAAGTTTTGTTCTGAAGTTAGGAAGATTTTACAATTAGTTCTTAATTGAGAAGAGAAAGTAATGCATACATAGTGCATATAAGTGGGTCAGAGAGCTTTATTATCATTTTATCATTTCATCATCCCTTAATGATTTTGCTTTTGCTCATTCCATATATATTTAGACATTCTTTACACTGTCTTTTCACTTTAATTCAGACTGTAGTGCAGTACAATATTATCTGGGCATAACACATTAAAAAACCCAACATGACAAAAACACTTCTTAAAAAATAAAAAAAATAACCAAATGTATATATTAGGTGGGCGGGTATGGAGGGAAACTTCAAGAAATCGTGTTAAAGATAACTCAGACTCTGTACTCAAAGAATGTGGCACAGCTGGCTGGAAGTCAGCTGCATAAGATCTCTAATGACCAGAAGCTCATGAGTTCGAGGCCTGCCCGGGTCGGGGTGAGCTCTCCAAATTGTGTAGCTCATTGTCTGTCTATATATGTTGTATGTCTATGGCATTGAATGTTTGCCTGTATATGTGCATTGTGATCCACCCTGAGTCCCCTGCGGGGTGGGAAGGGCAGAATATAAATGATGTAAATAAATAAATAAATACATAAACTATAGGAAGGAGCTACACGAACTTCTTAAGCAAGGAATTCTATATTCTTTGGGTCTCTCCTGTGTTGTCTTTCTCCTGTCTTCATGCCAATATGCTTTGAATGGGATCAGTTACCCAACAGCCACTCTCTGTCTGACCAAAGATCCAGCTATATATGCAGTTAATTAACAACCATTAAAATAAAAAGCCTATTTATTTAGCATATTTTATTGAGAACTTTCCATGGTCATTAAGGTTACAAAATCCTGGGAAAGTGCGGCTATTAAGGACCATACCCAGGAGGGCTATCAGAATAGTGGATTCAAAACTGAATAATAATGTAAATAATAATAATAATAATAATCTCAGACTAGGATAGTGTGGTGTACTAGAGGTGGTTGGATATAACCACCTGTTTAGCATAGCCAATGGCAGATGCTGTTTATTTCAGATCCTTAGGAAAAAGATGCACGTTTGCCAGAGAACTCCACAAAGTGCAGCAATGATGCTTAGGATATAATTCCACTTGCTCATGTTTACAAATATATATTTTTTCAAAGTCATAGTTTGTATATTGAATTGCTAGGCTGTGGAACAAAACCGATTGTCATGTTGAAATATCAGATGTGAGGTACACAAATGAGATTATTATAATATTTTTGTATAGTATCAATCTTTTTTTAAGAGGAAGTACTTACTAGGAAGTCAGCATAGTGTGGTGATCAAGTATTTGTCTAAAATTCTGAAGACTAAAGTTTGAATCTCCACTCAGCCATTAAAGCCTACTAGGTGCCTTTGAGCAAGTCATGCACTCTCAGCCTTAGAGGAAAACAACGGCAAAACTCTGAACACATCTTGCTAAGTAAACCCTGCGATCATCAGTCAGAAATGACCTGAAAGCGCTCAAGAAGAAGGACTTGCAGCTGACCAAGAATACCAGGTCTTGTCACCAGCCCTGCTGGGTTTTTTTTTGATGCACTACTTGTATGGATCATGAAAACACTCCACTGAGTCTACATCTTCTATACATTGTATCACATTTAAGAAATAAGTGGGTTTAACAAATACAGCAGGCTATGGTTTGTTGGGATCTCTGTTTCCTATTATCTACATAGATCATTAGCTTTCAAATTATTTCAGAATTGTGAAACTGTTAGCTGCCAATGATTAAATGGCTGTTTCATAGGAGTATTTCTATGGTTCAATATTATTCCACATTATTCAAAATCTGTGAATTACCTTTGCGTGGTCAGTATGCAGCTAATACAAAGATGATGAGAAGGATAAGTAAAAAAGTGTGTGTGTTTCACTATAGAGGCACTGTTGAGTGAACTGGGGACCTTGACTGAAAAGTCACAAAGGAGCAAAATGGCTAACTATGGGATCATGCTTCTGTGACAAATACTGCAGACTGTGCTGAATTCATAGTGAGCTGCTTTGTGAAAAGGAATGATTTGGAAACATTTTTGTGGATAATCATATATGCTGCTATAACAGAAGCATTTCTCCAGGGCATCCTTCCATGCTCTGAGGGAAAATAACTAAGTTGCAAAGGGAACATATTATCTGGGAAAGGGTTATAGTGTCATATGAATAAGATGAATACTACACAACATGGTCAGAATTCTTTCACAGACATGAATACATAAGAGGCCCTTTTTTAGGCACTTTGGGGTTTAGTTTTCCTTTCCTTGCTCCATAATGTTCTAGTCCTTCCCTAGAACTTAATATAAAGCTTCTAAAACTGTTCTCTTAACCTATTTTATACTTGTGTGAGCAGGCAGTATAGCGGAAATATGTGGACAGCTCCCTATAGCCAGAAGCAAAATGATCATATCAGTGCTGAACCTATTGGGGTTCTCCAGGGTCTCCTGATACTGTAATCATTGTATATCTGATTATGGCAATGTAGCCAGGCACTTCTATGATCCCACCTTCTTGCTGCAAAATACAGAATGACTGTGCAAGGTGGCTTCAGGAGATTTGCAGTAAATGAGTAGGAGGCTATATGGCTAAGTGTAGGAAACATTCACATGCAAATTGAGGTCAGTTGCATGCAAATGAATCAATTTCATACTTTGAATATAACTTCTAGAAGCGGAATTAGAGCTTGTCTTCTGCTTTGACTAGAAAACCTTTGGTATGGGAATAGCGTTGTATTAATATGTATGCTAGCCATGCACAAACTCTCCCTGATTTTCATCCAGATTCAGAAAGATGAAGTTTTCGAAGTTCTATTGGCTTTCCTCGGCAAGCAAAAGATGTTAAAAATATCATACAACAAGAAGAGAAAAGTGATGGTAGGCCTATATTTTAAATCATCTTTTCTGTTGTTTGTTGGTTGTTCTGAGGGGACCTTGATGAAGGCAGAAGCCATTCCCTTTTTAGCCATGTTCTTCTTATTGTTAAAGGACTATTTCCAAATCCTAACTATAACTAGAGCAAACATGTTAAATCCAAATTGATGTCATTTCCCACAATTCAGTGGATTTACTCTAGAGGGGAATAACATTTGGTTTCCGGATAAAGTATTTATATCCAACCCCATATTACAAGATACAGGGATCTATAACTACAGGTGTGCTATAGTTGCGTATTCCTAAATGGCAAGGAAATTTAGTAGATGGCCTATGTGGCTCTTTCAAATTCTAAGAGTATAAAATATAGAATATTACTGGGCCTGAACAAAGATCCCAAGTAACAGTCGATGTACTTTTCTGTTCTGTTCTTGTTCTTATTTTAAGTTGATTGTGGTTAGGACTATGAGATAGAAGTAGAAATGCAGCATTGGGATAACAAACTCTGGCATGAAGATAGCTTTTCAGCTTACAAATGTTGGTAAAAATCATGTTTGAAATGTTTCATTTAACCTGAGTCTGCATATAAAACTTGCAACCTCTTCACACAGCCCTTTCAGGTGGTGCCACTTTGCTGGCAGTCACTGGTGAAAGGAAAAGCGTGTGGGGTGGCTTGTGGCACTCTGGCACACCCTTCCTCCTTCCCTTGTCATATGGTGAGAACAGCACAGGGTGCCCCACTGCCCTTTCCCCCATCACTTCCCCTCCACTTTGAGAGGAATGTGGGTGGGACCTGCCATGCATCATGTGATGGCACATGGCCGGTCCCATCAAAGCCACAAAACAAAGTGGTGAAACAGGGCCAAAATGCAAAGAAGTCCATAGTCAATATACCTCAAAGTGCTAGATCCATCTTTGGAAAAACAAACAAACCTAGAGACAGAACACTCTAACTGAGGTCCCTTCCACATAGCTGAATAAAATTCCACATTATCTGCTTTGAGCTGGATTATATGGAAGCGTGGTCTCAGATAACCTTGTTCAAAGCAGATATTGTGGGATTTTCTGCCTTGATATTCTGGGTTATATGGCTGTGTGGAAGAGCCCCAAGCATTCTAATCCAACAAATGTGTCTCTATAAACCACTTTTCAGATCTGATTTCTTTTTTTAAAAAAATGTTCCTGAAGGTTGTTTATTAGATTATTTACCTTTTATCTTTCTTGTACATGCATTAGCAATAGGTGGTCCAGGTTTATGAAAAGTGCCAATTTAACAGCCCTCAATTAGGCAAGGAGAGAGTTCTCCTATCACGAACTCAGCAGGCAGTTGAATCAAAGAATTTAAAATCTATTTTAGGAGAGTCTTATAGATAATGACATTGATCTTGACTCTTCCCTTTCACATACCCTTGTGCAGCAAAGCTAAGTTTAATATAACCTGAAAAATGGCAGCCATAGTGCATAGTATTTTGAATGTTGCACAGATGCGATGGTTTAAGAAGAACCAGTACAGAGAAAGATAACGACTAATGTAAGCACTGTATTTAATATCACTGAGAGGTAATTATAACAAAAACCCAAGCCTAAATGGATTTTTGTCTAGCTAAAAGGAGATGTGCAAAGTAACAAAGTTTAAATTCACATTGGACTTACCGTGTTCATTAGTATACTATTGATTGGCTTTACGCTTTCCTTTCTCCAATATTTCTGTTTTACTGCAGTGAAAACATTAATAAAATTGCAAGAGTCGCCACATATAAAGGAACAAAATGTTAATTTAGCAAGCGGCAACTGCTGCTTCTTAAAATGGGATTCTTAAAATTCCACTTTTTTCATTCCTTTCTTTTTGTTCTATCACTTAATCTTTCTTAATTACTGAACACACTTGGCTCTTATTGACCAAGTTTATTTTTAGATGGGCTTCTCCTAAATATTTTTTAAAAATCAGGAAAAAGGGAAGAAAGAGAGAGATTATTTCTACCAGCCTGGGGTTTTCTCCATGCCTAGTAGCTCTCTTGTGTATTTTTCTAAAATCATCTTCCACTGTAATCCTGGTAATACCCATTTGATATTTTTAAAAATAAACATTATAATTTTTTTAAGTTTTGTAATAAATCTTCTTACTGAGGCCCCTTCCACACAGCTAAATAAAATCCCATATTTTCTGCTTTGAACTGGAATATATAGCAGTGTGGACTCAGATAACCCAGTTAAAGTAATTATTGTAAGATTTTCTGCCTTCATATTCTGGGTTAAAGGGCTGTGTGGAAGGGCCCTGAAAGAGGCTAGCAGCCTGCACAACACCAGTGGAAATATAACTTAGGATGGACATCTTAGGACCTCATCGCATGAGGCTTGGGCTGTGTCCTAGGATGCTTCCATGATGGGGCCGGTATGGAGCTTGTCAGAGTCCATCACATGACACAGGGATACTTCCAGAGAAACTCTGTCTTGGAAGCATCCTAGGATGGAGCCTTGAGAACATGGGTAATTTACCCATGTTCTCATTAGGTAAGCCGGGAACAGAGCAGAGGGAAGCTGGACGGCAACACTTTCCCCCATGTGATGAGGAAGGTGACGATGCAGGTGCTGTGGGGGGCAGGATGACAGTTTCCACGTTGCCTGCTGGATTTGCCCGCTGCCCCACAGATACCCCCAGTTTAAGGACCTCCATGTGATGTGGTCCTTAGTGTGAAGATACTCCTCAACCTCAGGATGTGATTGCGAGGTTAGTACATATTGCCCAAATTGTGAGACAGTCATCTATTTGATACACAACCAATAATGTTATATCTTTCCATCATTAATTTTCTTTTTTGTTCAGACTAACATCCACAAACATTGACACTGATTATGTCTCCTAATTTTTACCATGTTTTACCAAGTATGAAAAGGAAAAAAGAGCAGCTTCCTTTAGAGATGGATATTCATTTTATAATACTATGATTTCAGCTATAACTCCTGAGATTTTATTTAACCTTTCTACATTTACATTTCATCCTTGAAACTGCCAGATTCCCCCCTCTCTGTATATATAATTATATATCATCTATCTATCTTAGTTCACCTATCTACTTTCGCCCATGAAATAATATCTTTAACAAAATATTTGATGGAAACTTAAACTTATATTTTCAAAGAAAAAAGTAAAATGATTTGTTTTGAAAGTTGGAAGTAACACCACTTAATGTTTTAGCACTTTAAAATGAGAAAGCACCTGGCATTTGTGATGATTATTGTGCTGATTATAATTGCAAATTTCTGTTCCTTTCCAACCAGAGATTTTCAGAAAGAGCGACTACAGTAGTTTCATGTTCCCACTTGGAATGGTCTAATTGCAGTCTTCACAATATGTGTTATGAATCATGTTGTAGTATCAAAAGATAATGTACTCTGATTTTTCACACTCCTATACTTCATTTTTCCTACTTTTCATATACTGTAGAGCTTACATGGAGTTATCTGCATTTTATTTCAAAACATCTCTCCAGGATAAATTGATCAGCAGTAGTTTCAGAATACAGAAAAAAACCCCACATTTTTTATTCACCACACATTAAATTTATAAAGTTTGCTTTCAGAAAATGGGTTGATGGCTCCAGGTCTGAGTGACATTAACAGAGTTTTGGAAAATGAGTTTATGAAAAGGTAATAACTAAGTACTGGCATTGCCGGTATTGCCAGCTGAGGTATACTAGGAGTTATACTCTCCTAGAGTTCTCCAAGTTCCTTCCCCCACTTTTTGAGGACTTTTCATAATAGTAGTTTTTTTAAAAAAGAAACCTTTTCAAAGCATTGATATTAGTTAGCCATCACAGTTAAAAATAGAATCCAGTTGGATCCTTCATTTGATCCAGCATGGATTTTGTTTTCATAAACCAGCATAGTATAGTGGTTTGATGTTGGACTAGGAATCTTGAAGACCTGTTTTGAATCTTCTCTCATTATGGAAACCCACTGGGTGGCCTTGAACAAGTCACACCCTTTCAGTTTCAGGCAACAGTAATCCTCCTCTGAACAAATTTTGCTGAGAAAATTATGTGATAGAGTTGGTTTTGGGTCACTATATGTCAGAAATGACTTGAAGGCACACAGCTACCACAAAAGATTACATTGACATAAAGTTACCAACCCATTTTATCCAGTGAGCTTCACAATGGAGCAAAATTCTAGGATTTTCCAATGCCATTAGACAAAGTGAAGCACTTAACTCATGTGTTAGATTCTATGTTTTAATTGCTAATTGTTGTGTTATATGGTTATTGTTTGGTTTGTTTTGCTCGTGTTTTGATTGGAGGGCAGAGATTGCCTTGTGTAAACCGCCCCGAGTCATCTTTGGGCTGAGAGGGGCGGTATAGAAATGTGATAAATAAATAAACATCTTGGTTATTGAAAGTAAATCACATTCTTTCTCAGCCTCAGAGGAAGGCTAACGCAAATCTCCTCTCAATAGAACTTGCCAGGAAAAACCCTGTGATAGTTTCACCATAAGTTGGGAACAACTTAAATTCAAACCAGTAACAACATTACTGGAAATAAATGAATTAGTGGGTGGGATTGGGAGGGAGGGTGATAGGAGTTTTAAATGCCACTTTAGTATATTTATTTACTGTATTTTAATTTTGTTTTTAACGACACTCCTACTATTTCATTTTATCTTTATTACACCTTTTAAACTAGTGCAGGGTATAAATAAAGGTGATGATGATGATGATAATAATAATAACTTATATCGCTGTTGAGTTAAACTGCCAAAGATAGAAGGTGACCTTAAAACTCTTTCTCTATCGATTAATATGAAATTTGTATCAAATCTTATGAAATGCTGCAAATAATTTTGGAAATTGTGGAGTAGAAGTGTATTGCAGAATATGGTTACTATTGAAAAATCCACTTTGCAATGGGATGCCAGTATGACATTAAGTATAAGTAGCAGGAATGAAGGGTCTGAGAATGTGCCTGTTCATGACTTAACTAAAACTTTTTTCTGTTTGCAGTGGGAATAATAGTGGGACTCGTTTATTTAACTTCTGTAACCATACATTATTGCACACATTTATTCAGCTGTTAAAGTTCACTTACAATTGTGTTAGCTTTCTACAATAAAGTATGTTTCTATTCCAAGGTTATAATGGACTTGCTAATGGGGTATTGACTACAGTTTCTTATCATCCATCTTCTGATGGCAAGGTGTTCATTACTGTTCACTTAATAATTCCCAGTTTTCTTCACATTCACATAAAACTGCTTTTATTATGAATCCATTCAAGTCTCACTCTCCAGTAGACACAGCAGCAGTCAGTGTTTAATGAAGTTGGGTTTCAAAGTATCACTCAAAATAGTAATTTCACATCCTTCCAAGCTCCAAAGGCTGTTTTCTTCCCTTTGGTTTTGGCAAACATGTGCACATAATGATTCCTTTAACACAGAGAGAGATTTGTGCGCTGTCATTTCTGTCGATAAGAAAGTAAAACAGAAATCTGACTTTTCAACAGTTTGCTGTAGCCTCATTGCCCTTTGGGAAGAAGTATTCTTGGCCATGAGTCATGAAGAAAACGTAATTCCTGTATTTAAGCTCTGCATTTACATTTATCAGCTGAAAAATAGAAAATTAAGAATATCTATCACCTCGGGTTATGCACAGACAGAAAGTGACTAAATATCTCTCTAGTCCTATGCTAATAAAATGAGACTTGTTTAAAGCAGTGTTTTTCAACCTTTTTTGAGCTGCAGCACATTTTTTACATTTACAAAATCCTGGGGCACACCACCAACCAAAATGACACAAAATGACACTCTAACACAGTTATACATATAGTTAGTATGTCTTTAAATGTATTTATACACTCAGTGTGAAACCTGGGCCTGTTTCGATGAACACAACATAGATATCCTGGCAGGAATGGCAGAAAGACACAAACTTCCCACACAGAACTCCCATAATCAAGAGAAAATACTATAAGAGTTTGGTGGGCATTGACTTTGAGTTTTGGAGTTGTAGTTCACCTATATCCAGAGAGCACTGTAGACTCAAACAATGTTGGATCAGGACAAAACTTGGCATGAATATTCAATATGCCCAAATGTGAACACAGATGGAGTTTGGGGAAAATAGACCTTGACATTTGGGAGTCACAGTTTCTGAGATTTATAGTTATCACACAATCAAAGAGCATCCTGAACTCTTGCAATAATGGAATTGAACCAAACTTGGCATATTGAACTCTCATTACCAACACAAAGTACTGAAAGGGTTGGCTTGGGAATTGACCGTGAGTTTGGAAGTTGTAGTTCACCTACACCCAGAGAGCACTGTGGACTCAAACAATGTTATGTTATGTTGTTGTTTATTTTCTATCAAGAATCACAATGTTGGAAGGAGGCTCACCACTTTAAGGTCCCTAAAACAGGCATGGGAAAACTTTGGCCCTCTGGGTGCTTTGGACTTCAACTCCCACCATTCCTAACAGCCTGAGGCCCTTTCCTGCTTAAGTGGCTGAGGGGGGAAAAGGAAAAGGGCCTGAGGCTGCTAGGAATGGTGGGAGTTGGAGTCCAAAACACCTGGAAGGTCCAAGTTTGCCCATGCCAGCTTTTGACAGAGACCTCTTCCTCCCCCTTCCCTGCCCTTTCTTCCCCCTCCTGCCGAACACTTTTTCTTCTACACTGCTGCTTCTGCTGCCATTTTGATCCGAGGGGCAGCATGAGCATGTTCAGGAGGGGAGGGGGAGGGAGGAAGACGTGACCTGTGTGGGCACTACTGCGCAGACTCACCCCAGAGCAAAGCGAGGCAAAGTGAGCAGAGCGAAGCTGGGAAGAAGGGAGCCCAAGTGGAGAAGAAAAAGTGTTCAGCAGGAGGGGGAAGAAAGGGTATTGGAGGTTCCAATTTCCCATGGCACACCTGATGATCACTCACGGCACACTGGTTGGTTTAAAGGATAGGTTTAAACACAATTTTATGTACAAAATAATTAAGCGTTAGCGAAAAGTGTTGGGAAGAAAATATGTTATTGATGAAATGACAGCAATAACATATTTTCCTAACACTTCTCATTAACTTATAATTTTACTTCACATTTTAATTGAACAAAGACATTGTTGTAGATGTTAAGAAGCCTCTCTTGTGGAAACATTTAGGTAGTAAATACTTGTTCTTTCGGTTTAATTAGGCAACCTGATCAGATATACAACCTGTTCACTTTATCTTAAACTGGCAATACTTATGTTTTGCTGACAAATCTGTCAGCCTGATCCTGGATAAAAATCTGATCTGCTGGCTTGATCACTGAAAGATTAGAAGGAAGTATACTTTCTATTAGGCATGAGAAAAAAGTTATGACAATGATTCGTTTCGTAAGAAATTCGTAAGAAATGCTACTTTCGAGTATTTCCGCACCTGGAACGCCAACCAGGAAGTGGACTTTCTTTTTCGAACTCCGGGGCCAGGATTTTCTTAAGTGTCGTTATTAGGTCATAAGGGGGGGGGGGGCCTAAGGGGGGGCACCCTCCTTCTCTCTCACCACCCTCCCGCCTCCCTTGCCAATAAGTATTATGGCAAGGCAAGCCCTAAACTCGCTCCTTCTTTCGGCTGGAAGGAAGCCTGGAAAAAATGTAAACAGAGAGGATTACTCAGAAGTAAATCTGCAAAGGAGGGCACTTTGGATGAAGGGCCCTCCTTTGTGGATTTACTTCTGAGTAAACTCTCTGTTTACATTTTTCCAGGCTTCCTGCCTCTCCTGCCCTGCCAGGATCTAAAGCATCAAAGAGTATTGGGGTGAGAAACCAACCTAATGTATAATAGAATGAATGCTACTGTAAGTGCCTAATATTATAAGTAATCCAACTGGTCATACCTACATTCCATGCACATGCAATAATACAGCAGTAATAACAATAACAAGAGGTAAAATTCAAACCGAAGTATTCTGACTGGTCTCTCCTCATGCGGTGCAAATGGGCTCTTCTCTTATTAGCCCGGGAAATTAGCCCGGGGAAAAGCCAGCGTTTGCTGCTTGGGAGCACACACATACATATTCTTGGGAGGGGATTTGCTACAGAACCCGGGCTCATAGAGAAGATTCTGCAGCAAATCCCCCAAAGAATATGTATGTGTGCACCCAAGCAGAAAACGCTGCCTTTCCCGGGCTAATTTCCCGGCTCACAGAGAAGAGCCCGTTTGCACCGCATGAGGAGGGACCAGTCAGAATACTTTGGATTGAATTTTACCTCTTCTTATACCCATTGTTATTACTGCTGTATTATTGCATGTGCATAGAATGTAGGTATATGACCAGCCTGGGCAAACTTGGGCCCTCGCTCCCTCAGGATCGGGGTGAGAGAGAGGCAGCGAGGAGCGAGGGGGGGGGCTCCTCTTATTTTTCTTTTGCTGCTTCCAAGAATAGAATACCCACTCCCTCCCTCCCTCCTTCCCTCCCTCCTTCCTATTTGGAGAGTCCCATCTAGAATTCAGTGTGATTTATTCAAGTTTTTGCCTACAACTCCCAGAAATCCCAGCCAATTTACTAGCTGTTAGGATTTCTGGGAGTTGTAGGCCAAAAACCATCTGAATGCGCATGCTCTGGCATACGAACTACTAACGAATTTCGTTAGTAATTAAGTTACATTTTAGAAATTTTTGGAAATTTTTTTGTAAGTCTTCCTATTACTAATAAAAAAACCCCCCATTAGATTTTCGATTTGCTATTTTTGGGTTCTAAACCATGCCTACTTTCTATGTTTGATTTATTGATAGTAGAAAACTATGGCAAGTTTTGAAATAGGCAGAATCAGAGAAGCATAAAATAAAGCGTGTGAGAATTTGAGTTTGCTGCATCAAACCCAGACATATTGGGTTATGACCAAGTTTTGCTGAGGTAGGTATATGTGATAAGTGATAAATGTGCCACAGAATGATTGCAATCTCTGCAAAAATAAAGAATTAGTCCCATAAGGGATATATTGTCTACCTGGTGGGTACATACAAGATACCTTTTTAAATAAAAAAAACAAGCAAATTATTATTTAGATTTGAACATATGTAATAAGATGGCAGTGTGGTCACTAGCAGTAAAGCTAGGAATCTTTAAAATCTTTAAAAGCCATTGTTTTGAAACCATTGGGGATGGCCTCAAAGTCTTCCAGGTTCCAAAGGCATCAATTATCCAAATCTATCACTGTTGACATTGTGTAAACATTTAAAATGTCTTAGTGCTTTTGCTGTCCTGTTTTTCTCTTTTTCTCTCTTTTGCTTGTTTTTCTTTTATTCTAAACAAACTAAAGAAGCATGACTTAATTTCTGCATGCTCCTGGTCTCCTGGTCAGTGGCTTACTTTCAAAACTTTGATGAGGAAGGAGAAAAATCCTTCTCTTTTTCATTCCTTGCTGATTATTTGGTAAACCCCAGCTCAGTGATTTCATCGATCATTCCTTTTCTTCCTGCAGTTTGCAAACATTCAGAGCTCCTGTTGCTCCTTCTGGTGCTATTCCTGTGCTATTGATTTGACTTGGCTTGCCTCTTCCTGTGAATCCATCTAATTAGAGATTGCATCGAGGATGTGATGATGCCGTGGCACTTGTCATTTACTTTTTCAGATTAAATTGATGTGGAATTGAACAGAAAACAGAAAGGGGGATGCATGATAACACATCATTCCAAACTATAGGGATACTTCCAGTCTGACCGTGCTGCTGTTTTAAAATACAGAGCTTCAAGTGACCTTGATGCACATCTTTGTTTCCAAATACATTGGTGGCTCCCTTTTTTCTGATTTATTGTCATCTATATTTTTGCAGAAAGAATCTGCTTTGGCCAGTATTACATCATATTGGGAAAGCATGTTTTAGATGCCACATGTTTATGGAAAGCATTGCAAGCACTGAATTAATCAAGATCCTGCCCCCCCCCCCAAAGATGTATTGCTGCATCAATGATATTACAGATTAGAACAAAATCTTGATTAACAACATAACATACAGAAGTTCAGTTAAAGCTGGAGCTGCGAAAGCCCAAAAGGAAATTGGAAGTTCTCCTGAAGACTTTTTTTTAGAAAGAGGAATAAAAAGTCAAAAGGTTTCATATTTCTTTCCACCACATTATTTCTAAAACCTGTTGTAGATTATGTGCACCAGTGCTACACAAACTGAAGGTCTATGGAGTGGTGCTGCTATATGAACCATTGGCTGCGATTTCACAGTATGTTTTCAGTAAAGAAAAGAACAGCTATAGGCAATGGGCACAAATATTGCATTAGTCTCTACTATACTTGGGAACAAAAGTCAGTTCCCCTACATCTTATCACCTATACAACACTGATCTACAATATCAGATCAATGCAATCCTAGTTCTGGTTCCCTTTTCTAAATTCATTTTATGGGAATTAGTGCTTTAGGTCTGCTGGAATCCGTGCAAGTGAAAAACATATTTTGTTTTACTAAGATTGATGGTTCCTTACATTTTTGTTGTTTCTGTTGAGTTTGTTTTTTTCCTTGATTCTCATCAACTGACAAAACCAAAGGGATTACATGCTGGATAAAGCTTAAGGAGGGAATAAAAGAAGCCAAAAAGAGCCTGAAATCAGTCTGCTGTGGAAGCCTACAACAGATAAAGTGGAGTCTGCAATGTAGTCTATGAATTGTAGGGATGTGCTGTCATTAATGACTTTTCAATAACTTTAAAGCATAGGTGCTTTTTATTACAATTTCTAGTGTGAGAGGGTACATCAGATTATAGAAAAACATTTAGACAGACAGACATACAGATGCTATGCAACTATATTGGATGTACAACAATTTACAGTTATATTCGACTAACAAACTGACAAAGGGGAATTACATTTTCACTCAACATTCACACACATGTACATGCATTCATCCTCATGCACCAAAATATTATTATATCATTTTCTCCCTTTTTGGAGAAGCAGCTGTTAGGCCAGACCCTGCTTTCCTGCAACCTGCCAACACATAGTTCAAAAACTTCTATAACTGAAATGCCAAAACTGCTTTTCCTAAGAAGGACCAGATCTCTGTTTTCCATAGAGCAGAACCTGACTCCCTACACAAAATCTAAGACTCTAAAAGCACACTTCTTCCTCTTCCCTTGAGAAAGAAGCCCCAAAGTGACCAGAACCATGTTTTCCCATAGCATGCCTGACACTCTCCAAATGCACTATCTCTGTCCTTCCCATGGAGCAGAGCATGGCGGGTGAACCAGACTCCTCAGGTCTGTCACAATTTGAGCATTATTAGATTGAGTCTTTTATAGGAATATTCTGCTGATGTAATCTCAAAGTTGTAAATGAACGATAGACGTCTTCCATCGTTGCTTCATCTCAGTTTCCTGGCCAGATGTTGATTCCTCTTGATTGGCGTTGACAAACACAAGGCTTCTTAACATAAGGAATGTTGCAAACATTTCCTTAACGTGAAAGAACCATTGTCACAGTTCTTATCAGAGTTTACTTTTCAGTTCAAACTTTAAATCACAGTCCAGCAAGAAGGTAGTTAGTCATTGCAGGCCTTAGTATTATACTTATGTCTCCAAAATTATTAACTCTATCATACATCCTTCCATTCTTCCGTTCATACCAAATATCATATTAAATCCACATTGATCAAATCTGCAATGATATTTTCGTGACTGCATTTTGTGTAAAGCCCGTGCCATTTTGGTGTTCAATTTTTGTCAGTCTCTGTTTTGCTTTTTTGGGACCTGTCCAAATTTGGGAGGGAAAAATGTAGGGTTTTTTTCTATTCAGCAGCTGGAAGATCCAATAGGATCCGATACATTGGTGGCAATGGAGGGACTTCCAAGGCTCCCCTTTCTGTTAATTTAGGGCTATTGGGATGTAAATGGCCACACTTGGAGGGAAGACACATTTAACACTGCAAGCCCAGACAGTTTGGGTCATTCATTGATTTTTAGGAAACTCTTAAAGTTTCTTAAAATAAATCGCCTTTAAAACCTAAAAAAGATATAATTTGGAATTTCTTCAGCAGCAGGACATCATTCCTGCTAACTGTTGTACAGATCCACACATCCCACAATTTATAGGAAAATTTCAACTTATTATTATTACATTTTTAGTTATTATTTTTTATATGGGGGAAAAATGGGCTCAGGGTTATTTATTTACTTACATCATTTTTACCCCGCTCTTCTCACCCCCCATAGGGGGAATCAGAGTGGTTTCTTGTATGAGAGAAGGAGCACACACAAGCCAGAAGGTAGGGCAGGGCAGGGGAAAAATGAGTCAGTCAAAGAGGTGAAAGAGAAGAAAGGGATATTTTTGGTAACAATTAAAATATATCTTTTTTGAAGGGGAAGGAAGGTATGGGACAGAGTACACAAGCAAAAAGATAGATAGTACTGGAGCAGGATTGAATTCTCCTTGTGGGGACTCAAGGGAGTCAGGCTACCCCCTCCCTTTACTAACCCTCTTTCCAAAGAGGTAAAAAAAATTGAACAAATACCCCTCAAAATACCCTTTCATAGCCCACCCCCAAATGCACACCCACCCTCACTTCCTTGGTGAAATAGTAAAAAAAGAGGGACTGAAAGATATTAAACTAAGAAAATTTAATTAAATTGCCAAAGGAAAAGATTGGAATTGAGTTCAAAAGCAAGCAATCCTAAGCAGCTACAACACTGATATAGAATTGAGCTAGTTAGCATACACACTCTCTCTGAAGCCAAGATGCTACAGGAAAAAGGAGGAGCTCACCCTGGTATGTATAGATCACCTTCACCACGTGATCCACTTTCTTGCTCTATTGGCTCAGGCAAGGCTAATGCGGACCCCCCTCCCCCCCACACACACGTGCATGGCTGCTGCCATGGCACAGCATAAAACAACTGAAAGCAGCCATTATCAGCCATTACCGGCCACCATGAGGTCCATTTAGATCGAGTAAATTCAAGCCCTGTCGCCCGTCCTGGTTTTGGACATTTGATTGCCAATCAGCCAAATTTCCTGGATCCCATTTTGAAAAATGGCATCGTGCACATTCCTACTGAATTGCCTTCGTGATAATAGAAAAAAGTGCCCAGACATGCTGGTAAAGTTAGACTATTTTGGCAAGAAAGGAAAAAAAAACCCTATTCCATCTAGGCTATCGTAACATAAGGTATATGTCCCATTATGATTGTAATGGATGTTCACTAAGATGCTTGTGGATATGTAACAGATGCTGCTAGATTTTACAATAGATGCCTATATGCTCACAGATGTCTGGTTAGAGATGCATGATTCCTCAACAGATGAGAATATATTCCTAAACTGATATATGGCTGAATTACATTGACCGAGATAGCAATGCTCCTGTATATTATCATTATAAAAAAGCCTTCCAAAAGATACAGAGCGAGAGAATTTCAGGAATTGTTTATGTTGGCAGGAAAACAAAACTAGAAAATGCAACGCATGACCAGTTTCACAATAATACATTTTTTGAAAGCTGATTTTTTACTCCACAGTTTTAAGAAAAACTGGATTTTTAAAAAACAAATATATCCTAATTGAAGTGGAATCGTAGACATGTGGGCTCTTTGGTGGATGCGGCAGACAAAAGGTGGTTACTAACTTTGGTGAGCTTGTTCTGTGTGGCCATTTTTAAATTATTATTTTGTATACATTCAGGACATATTACCAAAGGTTAGCAGGGCATCTGAAATTAGCATAAATATGTATGGGTGGAAGATAGTCAAAGATTATGATAGGAAGGGTCCCCATGTTTTGTTAACAGTTTTTCAGTGAATATATGAATGAGTGAGCGAGTAAGTCCCTGACTGAGCCAGAAAGCATGACAGCCTTTTTCCTGCCTTCCATGTCTGATGATATTCTTATCCACAAAAGCAGCTAAGAAAGGATTTCAAAGAAAAAATAATAATGGGCAACAGCGAAGGCTTTAAAAAAACACTCTGTTTTGTGTGTGTGTTGAAAATATCCAGAAGGAAAAGCGGAAAGTTAAGACCAAGAAAGATCCTGTTGATAAAATAAAATGTTGAGGTGAAGATACATGGTATATATTTAAGACAAACTGTAATTTTACCATAGGAAAGATATGCAGATCAAAACAACTGCCTACGAAGAGCCTATGGATTGTTATTTGATGCCAATAGAAAGCTTTTGCAAAAGCTCCTTTTTGCAATTAAGAACATTTTAATTGGGTTGCACTTCTCCTGCTTGATGAGAGTCAGGGGAGAAAGATGTGCTTCAGAATGTTTAAGTCCCATTGATTTTCAAGGAATAAAATTTAAACAGGTACATAACTCTCCCACTGAAATTAATGGGGCTTATATGGCGATTGACTTTGGAACATATCCAGTCATCGAGCACAAATTGAAGAGGCTTGCACACATTCGAGGAAGAGAAACTCTAAACCAAACCAGAACTAGAAACTTTAAAGTAGGGATAGACAAAATCCAGTCTTCTGGATGTTGCCATATTGCAACTCCCAGAAGCTCTTGCTAGCATAGCCTGTGGCTTGGGATACTGGGAGACAGAATTAACAATATTTGGGGAGTGCATTTCACTTGTTCTTGCTTGAAAAGATAAATATTTGTATCTGCAAGAATATTTACAAGGTGAAATATGAAGCAAGAAGGGCTCAAGATGCTAATCCTAAAGCTTCACATATTCATAGATTTTCTGAGGAATATATCGTATCTAAAAATGTAAGCCTAAAATGGCTGTCTTGGATCAAAACCAGGATGTAGTTGCTTTTTATTTTTATTTTTGCTCTTGGCATGTCAAGAGCCTGTTTTGAGATGCAGACTTTGTTGCACTACAAAGAGATGTTACCTAAACCCTTAACACTCTGCCACTACATAAAACATACATCTGAGATCTGAACTGTTTTGCATCAACATTCAAGTGAAAAGAGAAAATGTTGCTCTTCCAGAATATATCTATATATGACTTTTGAGCTTTTCTTCTAAATGAAAATGGAAGTGCTGACTTTAACTCTTACTGGTTACTATTCTGGTGAAATATTTACTACTTTGTATTCAATGGCAAAATAATCTCTGTGATTATATGGGAGAGAGGCATTGTCTCTCATTATGAGAACCTGGAAAAGTTATCTTTTTACTCACAAATTTATTGAATTTTCACTGAGCCAACTAATGTTCAGAACTGATCCTGTATTAAAAGACTTACATGGGACACATTGTCTAGTTTTGAGGCATTACATTGTGAGCCTTTTTGTTACATCCCAGAGTTTTCAGAAAAGTTAAAATGCATATTTTTAACTGAAGAACTTTAGAGTTGAATAGTTAATTAAGAGCCATATGCTTTGGTACATTCACACAGAGTAAAGGGATGGTCAGGTGACCTGTTCCAAAGGTGGTGGCCAGGATGTTGCTACAGAGAAGGGAAGTCAGCTGTAAAGCCAAGTCCCAAACCATATGCCAAATTAGACATGCAGTAATGACATGTGGGCTCCAGGTAGGCAGAAGTGGGCTCTAGCCTAGTCAGCTATTCTGTGCAGTATGTTCTTTTGAACTCCAGAATCATAGCACTGTATGAATTTGAATAGTATTTCTTCCATAGGAGAGCAGGTGCCAGAAGTGGAAGGAAATTGGCAGCAGACGAAAAGACTACAGCAGGCAACAAAGTTTTAAAGGACGCATCCAATCATCCATGGGAATGGGATAATCCCCAAGAATGTGGTTATAATAAACAGTTCAATTTTATGCATATTTATTTAGAAATGAATGCATAATAAATCTAAATTGCTTTTAGAATTGAAGTAGTCCCTTTGCTCCAAATCTTGTCAAGTATTTTTCCGAAGATCTTTGTGTGTTTTTTAAAGATATTTTATGTTTTATCTAAATTCTGATATTTGATTTCAATATTTTATCTCTTTCATGTGAACTTTTGCTCCACTTGAAAGCTGCCATATCATATTTCATGAGTCGCTCTCCACCGAAGTGCTCCGAGCGATTTACAATAGCAATAAACATACATATATATCATCACATAATTACAAGTTAAAAGCTTTAATGAAGAGCCAAGTTTTAAGAGCCTGGGTGAATGACTGCAAATTGGGCATGGGTCTAACATATGGAGGCAAGTAGTTCCACAGGGTTGGAGCAAGGACTGAAAAGGCCCTATGTCTTGTAGAGTCTAGACGTGCTTCCCTGGGGCCGGGGATATGTAGAAGGTTTTCCTGGGCTGGTCTTGGTGGTCTCTGATGGCAAACGTATGAGAGGCGATCCCTGAGATATTTAGGACTCTGGCCATGAATGGCCCTGAACATTAAGACCAGTGTCTTATAGGAAGCCCGATGTTCAATTGGGAGCCAGTGGAGACGTTGCAACACCGGTGCTATGTGGTGTCTCATAGGTATCAGTATCATAGTACTGTTACCCATTATTAAATGGAAAATCACAAGGAAGCTAGATGTCTACAAAAAAATATCCCTGCATGTTTCAAAGGGTTACTTTTAATTGTATTATGTACTGAATTTCACATAAAATGATGTAGATTATAATCATGTACCAATGTGATTCATTGTATTGTATTATGTATATGACTTGAATGACAACATTTTCCCTTGTGAATGGGAGCTGTCTGTTGTGATCATGGAAGGATTTATTTCATGGTTGAGAATATCCATGTATTGGAATTTTAGTTAAACATTTCATGGAAGTAAAATTATATTTTCTTATAGTTCCATATATTCTTCCCATTGAATAATCCCTGTAAGATAGTTGAAATCTCTGTTTTACGATAGGTGAAGGCATTTTATGATTGGCATGTTGTAGTATTTGATAAAATATGAATATTATCTTTGGGCATTTGACATATTACAAGCAACAGAATTATACAATCATTGGGAGAGACCACAAGTACTGTCTAGTGTCAGCATGTTGCCATGCAGGAATATACAACTAAAGGACTCCCAAGAGATAGTTATCCAACTTTTTTTAAAGACCGCCTGCTCTTCAAGACCATCTATTCCATGGTCTATCTCTTAGCTCCAATAGAAGACAAGAGTTCTTGTTGTCAAGGTCTTCCTAATGTTTTGATGGTTGTTCTTTTCTTATAATTTGAATCCATTGGTTCATGTTCTAGTCTCTGGAATAGCAGGAAACAAGCTCAGTCCATCTTCTATATAACCTCTTTCCAAATATTTAGACTAGTCATATCACTATTCATTATTTCTTCTCTAGTCTGAACATAGTTCCTTATGCTGTTTCACGTAGGGGACTAATAAAGGGAAATATTTCTTAGGGTTTCCAGAAGAGGTTGTGACAGCTGTCAGCCTGAACAACCAGTCATCTTAATTGTCCTTCTTCTGACATGTCACTGTGGTTGAGGTAATGGACTGGGGGTGATAGGGTTTTGCCCTCCCTTCTGCTCAAAATGGATATATCATCCGATTCAGCATGGTCTTAAGATTGTCCTTCTTCTGCATGTCACTATCAAATCAAATCAGAATACAGTGGAACTAATTTCTTCCCTTGATCTTGACACTATACTCCTCTTGATGCAGCCTAGAATTATACTGGCATTTTGGCCATTACCAAATATTATTAATGGTATTAATATCTGACAGAAATTACAATTTACAGTTCATGAATATTAAGATACAATGCTGGCCAAGTAATACCAATTAAAATATGGTGGAAATTGTAAAACATTGGCATATGGAGTAGCAGGCTTACTTTCCTTCAGGACTTGAGATAACGTAAGATGTAATTGGCTTTCATCTCTAAGCAGAAATGATGGCAAGAAGGGCTAGGAGTTGCAGTTCCATGACACCAAGAAAACCACATAATTTCTAAACTCTTGTAGTTTTTGCTCTGGCTGGATTGCATCAATATTTTTCTTTTTATAGGTTGATATCTGTGCACTGATATAAGGATATGATAAGTGAGTTGCAATGTCCAAGACCTTGTGATTGTATTGTCAATGAGTGGGAAAATGTATTGTGATAGACTTGGTAATAAATGGAGTAGGGAGATGGGGAGTTCTATAAATTTGGTGCCTAGGGATGCTGCAGTTTGCTGCTGCAATTTCTTCAATCCTAAAACAAATTTCCCCTCCCATTTAAACATCTCTAAAAATGTGATGCATCTTAGGATCTCATCAGATGGCCCTTTGTGAAGCAGGGGACAATGGGAGAAATTGTGGGGCAGCATCACACTGTGTTTCCTACCATCGGGGATCAATGAGGGTTGTGATATCCCTTCCCACAACATTTTGCCACTGTCCCCCATTTACTCTTCACTTCCTCTGGCTAACTTGTATGGATGGAGCGGCTCCCTTATGAAATCAGGTTGCAACGCCTTGGTCTTTTCAGCCTTGAAGGACGGCGTTTAAGAGGTGACTTGATCGAAGTGTATAAAATCATGCATGGGATAGAAAAGGTGAATAAAGAAAAATTATTTTCTTTGTCACAAAACACTAGGACTAGAGGGCACTCCCTGAAGCTCCAAGGAAGGAAAATTAGGGCTAATAAAGGGAAATATTTCTTCACCCAGAGGGTCATTGGGTTATGGAACTCACTTCCAGAAGAGGTTGTGACAGCTGTCAGCCTGAACAACTTCAAGGCATGATTAGACAGATTCATGGATACCAAGTGTATCGGTAGTTACTGAAAAGGACATTCAAGTGCCACCTCGGAGTTGGTTGAGGTAGGCACGATTTCCCTGGGTACTGGTTGTGGGGGGTCGGGAGCAGGTCAGGGTTTTGCCCTCCCTTCTGCTCGAGATCCCCGTGTACAACTGGTGGGCCACTGTGGGATACAGAATGCTGGACTAGATGGGCTGAGGTCCGATTCAGCATGGCTCTTCTTATGTTCTTATGTTCTTAAGTCAGGTATACACCCGACTCCTCTGGACTCTGTTTCTCTCTGCTGATGGCATGTTGATGGCATGGAGTCCCACAGAGTCCCACCGGAAGTAACCCTGTGCCATGTGATGGGTTCTGGTTGAGACTGTGCTGGAAGTGCAGAAAAGCAGGGAAAAGATGCTTCTCTGACTTCATCTGATGAAGTGGTTAGAGTCAGTATTTTTTTTAATCTTTCCTCACTTTTCATACAGTGCCACATTATTGTTTTTAAGTGGAAACTCTGCCTCCAAGTTTGACTGTTCTCACTACTCTCACTATTCCATTGTGGTTGCACACTTTGAACATATGCAGCCACAGTTATTTCATTATAGTGGAGTTCATGCTGGTAGGAAGTTTTGGTTGTATCTCCAAAACCACCTACATAAAAAGTTACTGTATTTCGATAATTTTGATCTCATATTGCAAATGAAAATGTTGTCAAAAGATTTTCATTATGAAGCTGCACTGAAACTAAAAGTTACTATGCTTGCAGAAGAACATCAAAATAGAGCTGTGAGTTGACATTTTGGCACAATAAGGTAATCTTGCTGTTGATACTGAAATTAGTCTGTGTCTTATAATAATCAATGGCATCTTAGAATCAAAGAAATATAATGTGTGCCTTCAAGTCATTTTTGACTTATGGCAACCCTATGCTTAACCTATCAGAGGATTTTCTTGGCAAGGTTTGTTCAGAGGGTTTTGCCTTTTTCAGTTCTCTGAGGCGGAGAGAGTGTGGCTTGCTCAAGAGCATGCAATGGGTTTCCATAGCCAAGTGGGGATTTAAGTGAGATTCTCTAGAACTGGAACCAAATACTCAAACTACTACACCACACTGACTTTCTTGGCTGGGATTTACAATCAAATACATTATTTCTGGATGGTCACCTGATTTCTATCCCTTCAGTAAATCAAATAAATGGAAAACCACTATTTTCCTTAATGGTTAAAGATTGCCAAGTAATTAAAGTGCCATTAATACCATACCGAATAATAGCCCTTCAAAACAGTATACCTCCTATCTTTCCACTTATCCTTCCACTTGTCTTACAAAAGTACAGATAAAGCCATCAAGAATAAAAAATGATCAGAAAACAATGTTGATTGATAAATTGACAAGAAAAATTGTTTCCTTTTCTGTTATGCCATAGACCTCATATTAAATATTGTTGCATTGTTTGTTTTGCTTTAATGTCCACGAATGGGATTGACTGAGCTGGGTCATGGCTTAACATTCTTCAGCAGTGAGGGAAATAGCTACCTGACAAATGTCAAACAACAAGAAAAGTAGGACAAGATGATAGTGCTATCTCTTAGCTCCAATAGAAGACAATATAATGGTTCTTTAGATGGAGGATGAAATAATACCTTGAGCTGCAATTATTTTTTGAAATTGAAGGCACAATATACAGGTTCTGGACTATAACAGACCATTGCTGCAACTGTGAAAATAAATAATGCGTGTCACCAGACAACATGAAGCACATTCTAGATTAATGGAAACACTGAACTAGCCTTCTACTAAATGCATTTTCTCGGCATTCTGATAATTTTTTCACCTTACAGCATTGTTTTCTCTGATTCTGATAATCCATCCTTTTCAGGGGATTTAAATCTTAGCCTAGATGTAAATATTTGAACAGAGGAAATTGCTTGGCCAGACTGTTTAAGGGGCAGAAACCGATTTTTATTCACAAATGGTCTTTCATAAATTATTGCCTATTCAGTAATTCAAAGCAAGAAATGCACTCATACAAACAGATGGAGAAAAATTGAGCAAGAATTTATTGGCACTTGGAACTTCACAGTCCCAAAAATGTTTTACTTGATTTAAAGATTCAGAGAGAGTCTGGAATTCCTAGGGAAGTTTTGAAACCCTAGTATCAAGCAATACCATGTTCCCACCCATCCCCTTCATTTTAGAGGGGAAGCTTCCATGGGTATCTTGAAATCAGGTGAAGCCTTAGACCACAGCAGTGGCAGGAGTCTGTTAATCCCAACAGAAACACATTTCTATTCTAAATTACTGTAGTTTAATCTGGCTCCATCCTAGTGAATTAAATTTAGACTAAATATTTTGTTAAAAAATGTATTTATTTATTATTTCCGGCATTTTACCCCGCTCTTCTCAACCCCCGAAGGCGGACTCAGAGCGGCTTACAAACAGGCACAATTCAATGCCCACAATAAAACACAGTAAAAACCCCCCCAGAAACATTCAATATTAAAATACATTAAAATACAATTACATTAAACATTATACACATCCATTTGAATTAAAAACAGTGTTCCGTCCGTAAAAAGCATTGAGCCCTATTCATCAACTTTCCATTAAAATCCAATCTAAAAAGCTGCTATGTGCTAGTGTGCAAACGCCTGGTTCCATAGCCAGGATTTTACTTTTTTCCTGAATGCCAGGAGGGGTGGAGTTGATCGTATGTCGCTGGGAAGCACATTCCACAGATGAGGAGCCACCACCGAGAAGGCCCTCTCCCTCGAGAAGGCTTTAAAAGGATGGACGTTGCAAGCTATGACCCTGAAGGTAGAGTATAGAGCCTGCCCACATGCAGGGTGACCCAGGATCTCTATAATAATGAGTGCTAGACTCAGAAATAATGAGTGCTAGACCCAGAAATAGTGAACCAAAACAGGATTTATTGGATAACAACCAATGGAAAATGCTGGTGGCCCAAAATACTTGGTTGGTTGCAAAGGAGTCCTTTAAACAAAGGGAAAGCGTTCGCTTGCCTCATGCAAAACGAAGGTACCTCTCTTTGGATCCCAGGTGTCCTGTTCCTCTCTGGTCTTGTAGGCCCACGAACTCCTGTAAAACCCCAAAATCTGCAGTCTCTGGTGAGGACTGGCCTCCTGTGCACTGCAGCTTGGTTGAGAGAGCTGGCAGACTCCGCAGGTGAACTAAGAATGCTATGTCCCAGCAAGCTTAGGTTCCAGCCTTGCTTCATCCGTGAATCTTTGGAATGAGGGTGAAGGGGACGTCCGGCCCCTTAAGTAGACTCTGGAAAGGGGTGGAGTTGAGGGCGGAGACACCAGGTATGGAGCCAGGAAGCAGCCCCATCCGAGTGACCACATGGCCAGACAGGGAAGCACATGGCCAACAAAGAGGATATAGAACAAAGGGTCCATGCAGGCACATGGCAAACCAAATGCAGATAAATACAGCCCTCTAGAGGGCGTCACAGTTACATCATTGTTTGTTCTAATGAATGCGTTAATCAGATATCCAGTTGGCTTCTACATACGCAAAAGAGAAGGGGAAACCTGTGACTCAATTCAGGCAAGAATGAGCCTTGATACAGCATGGATAAATTCTGCTACAGTTCTAAATAATGGCCCTCCAAGGGAGCTATATGAAATCCTGTTAGTTTCTCACCTTAAATTCTATAGTCAAGGTTTATCAGGCAGTACATACTTCTTCTGTCACCCTGGCTGCCAAGCATATAAAAATGGAAAATCCATATTTTCCTTTCCTTGAGTCACACTAATAAAATCCTCTGAAGTCAGAGATGCTTGTTTATTATGTTTGTCCTTTTGAAAGAGCTCTAGAGATGTGTGATGAAAAGGATTTCAAATCTTCAAATAGACTGGGAACTGTCAACTTTAGCATAGAGTGAAGGTAATTCCAGCTCAGTTAGATCAAATTACACTGACTTGTGTTAGAGGTATTATTACTTACAATACAATGAAATGCTTGATAACCTGCATAGTGCTTACATAGAAGAATGTTTCCTGTTGAAGCACCAAGTTTATATATTGGTAAGAGAATTGTCATCCCCAGCCATCCAAGTTCTGGATGATATATGTTCACATCTGTCTGCTCATTGCATAGCTTTATACAAGCAAGACATTTGTAGCCCTTTTGCAATCATGTCAACTTCCAGAGATGTATGTAATATGTAAATGGCAGCTAAATCAGGGCTGCAGAGCCAATGAGCCACCAGATTAGAGTTCTTGGGCGGTAAGAGGATATGGGTGTGCACACCATATCAGGCAACACCATCAGAGGGGGTGAAATCAAAAAGACTGTTTATAAAACTTTGGTACAGAATTTCAGTAGAAATTACTTTTTATAAGAAATATCTCTTTATTTAAGATATAATGAGCAATATAGAATACATTGCTCACAGATGACATTGAATAGTTTTCTTCCATGATTCCAGATATTCGGGGTTGTATTTTGATGAAACACTGGCATTTTTAGACCGAGAAATCTAACAATCCCTTCAAGGTGTTTTCAAGGTGCTGGTTTTGACCTTTAAGGCCTTGTATGGTCTAGGGCAGGGGTGGGCAATTACCGACCCTCCAGGTGTTTTGGACTTCAACTCCCAGAAATCCCAAGAGCTGGTAAACTGGCTAGGATTTCTGGGAGTTGAAGTCCAAAACACCTGGAGGGCCGGTAATTGCCCACCCCTGGTCTAGGGCCAGTGTATCTGAGGGACCGCCTCACCCCATATGTTCCCCCGAGATCTTTGTGCTCAGAAGAATCTTCTGATGATTCCATCAGTTCAATCCTGTCACCTCTCAGTGACAAGACAACGAACCTTCTCCGCGGTGGCACCGATGCTATGGAACGCATTACCAGACGACAATCGGGCTATCACGGAGTTAGCCCCCTTTTGGAGGGCCTGCAAGATGACCCTTTTTAAGCAGGCCTTCAATCTAAGTTCCCCCAAACAACTCTGACCATGTCCTTGTGTTTTATATAACAAAGTGTTTTATCTGCATTTTAATCTGTTGTTTTATGTAAACCGCCCCAAGCCTGCAGGGAGGAGCAGTATATAAAAATGAACAATAAATAAATAAATAAATAAATAAACAAACTATCAAACCAGGATTCCATAGGCAGTTAAAGTAGGATAGTAGCACTGTAATTCTGTGCTGTGAATGGGCCCACTCTACATGGGTAGGTGTGAATAAATAGCAGTGTTCCCACCTCAGAATCTAAGATCATCCGGGGAGGCCCTGCTCTCGCTCCCATCAACAACAGTACAAATGTATCTGGCAGGGATGAGAGACGGGGTCTTCTTGGCTGTGACCCCCCCCCGGTCTATGGAACACACTCCCAAATGAGATAAGATCTTCTCCCTCCGTCCTGGCTTTCAAGAAAAATAAAATAAAATCATGGTTCTGGGACCAGGCTTTTGGACAGTAGATGCATGTAGCACTTTAGAGGGACATTGACTAGAACGGCGATATGGCTGATGAGATGGTTTTACTGTTTTAGTGATTGCTGATGTATTGTTTAATTATAATTTATGTTTAATTGTGGTTTTATTATTGTAATTGTTATGTAGTGGCATTGCATTGGTGCCCTTTGTAAGCTGTCCTGAGTCCCCCTTCGGGGGGTAGAGAAGTGATGAGGTACAAATACCAGAAATAAATAAAATAATAAAATAAGGGTGTGCAAAACTCTGGACGTCATTTCGGATATGGGAAAAAATGTGGTTCGGAGATACCAACCACCGAAATACCATGCAGGAAGGACTCATCTGAAGCATTAATGAATCAAAACATAAGGCCTTGAAACTTTTGGAGAAATTCGTTGATTCAGGCCATTGCTTTTCATTGTAACATACTCCATTGCCCTGGAGTGGGAGTGAGTGGGGAAGGGAAACAGGCATAGATGTGATTGACAAGGGCAGCTGCACACTATTTTTTCCTTGTCAGGTAATCAGAAGAAGAAAGGTATTAATAATAATAATTTCACTTTTTAAAACTTCTCAATCCAATAGTGAATAAAGGCATGAGGACTCGGATGTTGCCTTTCCATAGTCCTCCTCTCAGCTTGCCTGTCTATGTTGCTCGCCCTTCCTTTACAGAGTGAGGCAATAAGAGGTGCAACACCATGCAATTGTACACAGTGTCTCTACTCACAGAAAGAATCCTGAGAAGTGTAGTTTTATTATATCAGATGGCAAAGGCAAAGACTCAAGGCCTTGCAAAACTACAACTCCCATGCTGCCATAGCACTGAGCCATGACAGTTAAGGTGGTGGGAAAGGAAGTAATAATAATAATAGCTGGTTTGTGTGCATTTGTGAAAATTTGAAAATTTTCCTAAAAATCAATATATGACAGGATCTTTCTGAAACCTGGCAGGCTTATAGTTGTAAATGTGGCCTCCAAGTATGGCAAGTTTCATTCTGATAGCCAAAAACAAACTTCAATTTGTCAAACCTCTGAGGCTGAGAGAGTGTGATTTGTCCACGGTGCTTAAATTGGACTCCCCCCCCCCTTAAAAATCAATGGACGTCCAGATCTTTTTGAGATTTTGCAACAATGATGCCCTGCTTATGTTATCTTATTGTGCAGAAATTCAAGGGGACACCTCTTTGGGTTTTTAAAAATATTTGGTTTTTAAAAAAAAAAAATCCTAAATATCAATAGATAACCAAAGCGTTCTGAAACTTGGCAGGCTTATAGTCATTAATGTGGCCTACAAGTGTGAGAAGTTTCTCATATACAGGTCATATGTGTCCAGGTCATACGTGTCCAACTTGTGGTCCTCCAGATGTTTGGGCCTCGAACTCACAGAACAATAGTCAGGAATTCTTTGAGCAGAAGTGAAAAATACTTGGAGGGCCATATGATTTGACACCACTATTCTAGGTCCCCCAGTGTGTTTCTATAGTCAGACTACAATGGAATTGAACATAGAGTCATACTGGAAGACATAGACATTTCTAGAGAGGTGTTTTTTCAAGTTAAAAAAACACATTTTCTTTATTTGTGGTTTATCTCTTTTTCTTGATTTCTGTATCCCTTATCCCAATGAATAGTGAGGGTTGACTATATGAAATATTCCAATTTGGAAGAAGAATGCTATGCAGCAATGAGACCTGCATTGCTCCAAAGTAGACTGGGCTTAGAATATTTATAACACTGATTATCTTGTATAATCTGATTCTTAATTCATCTGCCACATTTGGACCATGTCCAAGGTTTCTTTATTTTTGAGAGGTAAGGAACTCTCTTACTCCCGAGGAGTGTGGCACCTGCCTTCTAATGAGCCAGTGACTCAATAGCAGCTAGTGAATCAATGTGATATTATAATCTTCTTATTTAATTAAAATTCAATGATCCTTAAAAATAACATAATCCAGAAATCCTTACCCTCAGGGTCCTTTTAATTGTACGCCAAGTTTTACAAGTTCATGTTTTGAACCTATAGTGGGACAGGCACACACATTTTTTTATTATAGATTTCCTGTGCCAACGTCTAAAAAAAGAAGAGTAACAGTATCTAAATGCCACAAATAATATGATAAAACAGATAAACCATTTGACAGCTTTCAGATAATTTATGTACATTCTTATTACTAGGCTGTACCTGGAAGAAAACGTTGAAAAATAACGATTTTAACACTTAAAGGTGATATTGCTTGCCTGTAAGAGTGCTTTGGATTCCATACTTCATCTGTTAATTGATTCATGCACATAATAAATACGGTTATATTTGCATTTTCCCAACTAAAGAAAGGTATGTTTTTCTACCTGGCTTGTTTAATTAATTTTCCTTAGTGAGAGTGCCATCCATTATTCTGACATGTTTTATAGGAAGAGCAAATTCTTGATTGCTGTTGCATACCAAAGAAAAGATTTCTGTTATCATCACTCCCACCCAATCCTACCTCCAAATGTGTCACAAGCAATTTAAATGTCATTGCTTGAAAAAGTATTCCAAGAATGCACTCAAATGAGTTTTGGGGGGTGAATGTCAATGTGATGGATATGTTTATGATGTTATAACTGGATGTAGAAAACCATCTTGGCTGGATTCAAAAAATATCCAATCTATTGTTCTCATCATTATCTTTCTTTAAGTGATATTGAAAGAAAGGAGAACAATGAATTCTTTCCTTTTACCTGGAAGGACTGTTTGCCACATCACTTATTCACAGACTATTTCATGGAGAACCTAGGATATCCTTGCTTTCCTATCTCCATTTTTATTTTTTAAAATTACAGCAAAGGTATTGTGAAGAAAATATTCAAAATAAGGAGAATCATTGCTACTATTTAAATAAAATAAACAGAAGTACAGAACAACTATAACATAGTAAAATGATTTAGATTTTATTTTGATATTTTTATTCCAAAACTTCATTAACAAGAACATTTATTTTGGCAATTGGTGGATAGGAATGGAAACACTTGCTTTTTTCCCCCAATTTCCTGGTAGATGTCAAGAAAAAGGATTTGATATTTTTTTCCCTTTAATGTCAAAACATTCAGGATTTTTTCCCTCACAGAGGGTGAATAATTTACTGCAACATCTAAACGCTCAAGAAATACAGGTTTACTCAGTACTGTGAAACTTTCTGAAGAATATTTGCTCAGTTGTAGATCTACTCCTGACTATGATTTCCTTTTTTGCATAGCTTTTTGAGAAAGAGGGACGGGACAGCAGAGAAATTGATGGATTAACTTCATGAAATTAATAAATAAAAGTTTACTATATACTGGAGTTTGGGGGCTGGTTTTCTGGTATTGCTTTATTATGATCTCATCAGCTGGGGGTAAAATTGGCTGCATGCACCAGTTTGCCTCCCTTTTCACTACAGAGCTTGCTGGTTCCCATCCCAGAATGCACTGCAACTTCCGATGGGCTTGTGTGCTGAAAGGGAGGGCGAATCAGAACATGCCAACACCACAGCAACATGGGAGGCTTCCCATGTTGCCTTGCATCAATGTGTGTGAGTGTGTATGTGTGGGGGTGGGGAGCCAAGAAGTGGATCCCCCCCCCTGGAATGGATTTACTGGTAAGTTCGGCAACATGGGTCGATAGGTTCCCCACACACCGATGGGTACCACCAGAATAGCAACAATCTGTGACAATTCCAGTAGCACTTTTGAAGAGGTCCTAAGAGGGGCCAATGCATACAGAAAACACCATCAATTCTCTTTCACCATCCAGGCTCTGAGTTTCTGCTCCTCTTTTTTCTTGATTTGTTGTCCTACTCGGATTCCCTGGTTCTATCTCCTTCCTGCTAATTTGCTTAATCCCTAACAAGGCTGCTTGTCTCATGCCACCCCTTCCACCACCATGGTTTCATGGTTGGGTTTCTTTTTGGCATCCACTCCTACCAAGAATTAGAGTAGGCAGGAGAAAAATGAGCTCTGAGAGCTCAATGACATCTACAGCTATATCCATATCATCATGCTAATCACTCTTTAGAACTTGTATTTTCCCATCAAACTAGGACAGGACATGCAGTGATTGGATAGTCTCTCTCTCTCTCTCTCTCTCTCTCTCTCTCTCTCTCTCTTGACATATGCATGCATATACACTCATGCTTTGCTCTCTCCAGTTTCCTGTCAAAGTCAAAGTCTTCCTGATTGTAGAAGATAGAATAGTTCCATAGAAGATTGTGACAGTGGTACATCTGTCTTCTTGCAGGAGTGCCACATATTGGAATCATGGGCAATCACTTGTGGCTGAATGTGATTTATTTCCAGAGGCAGAGTTTTGATGGTGGATCAGTAAATGACTGTGAAGACCTATTTTGGATCTACATGGTCTTTCACAATGAAAATTGGAATATTGAACTACTAAACTGATAATCAAGTCTTTCTTAAGAAAAAAACCCAGTCCAAATAGTAAAGTATGCTAGCTAACTACTGTTAGCTAGCATACTTTACTATTTGGACTGGGTATTTTAATGTTTCTTTGCTGTTTGCCTACTAAATGCTGGTGAAGTTCTGCTTCTATTAAGATGAAAACATTCAAAGAAATATTGGAAGTGGCATTTACTGAATTCAGGAGCATTTGGTTAAAAAAAAAGCACACATCTACCAACATGCAAAAATAATCTCCATGGAGCTTTCCAAACAAGTTTGAATCATGAAGCTAAGCAATCTTTTAATCCTAATGTTTTTATTTGCTCTGTGCTCCTAATTCTGAAACAGCTCAGATAACCTTTTACTATTTAAATTTTAAAATATTTATTTGTTTATTTATTTACATCATTTATATTCCGCCCTTCTCACTCCGCAGGGGACTCAGGGCGGATCACAATGCACATATACAGACAAACATTCAATGCCATTTGACAGACAACATATAAAACAGACACAGAGGCAATTTAACATTCCAGCTTTTCTGGCCACTAGGAGGAGCTGTCGCATTCCTCCACTCCTTTTGTGTGTTTATTTCCTGGATATTTTATGGCCTCGTAAATCAGTTAAATTAAGCCTCCCCACTCAAGTGGTACCTAAATTGCCTACTTGACAGATGCAACTGTCTTTCAGGTTGCAAAGGTCGACAATGAGCTACACAATTGGTCGAGTGCTCACTCCGACCCGGGCAGGCGTCGAACTCATGACCTTCTGGTCAGTAGAGATCTTATGCAGCTGACACCCAGCCAGCTGCGCCACATATTGATATTACATCAATATTGTTCAATTATGAACTGTTTCAGCAATCAAGAAAGGATCAGTGTTGACATCTGTATCATAGATTTCTGAATGGTGATGAGAACATTCACAGAACACATTGAATTTGTATGCAAAGCAATATTATAACACTCTTGAAATTAACTGAAAGATATTTGTTGGCACTACACATATTATTATACTAGTTAATATCCTAGCTTTATAAGGGGCTCTCTTTCTCATTTGATCACAACTCCTTTCTGGTTTCCGATCAGCATCATATTATGGTCCAAGAATCCTCTCTACTATTCAAATGGATATCTACTCATCTTGGCTTTAGACAATATATTTCCTCCCAGCCTTCTCCCCCAAAGACCACCTCATCACCATACTAATATTACTATTGCTATTCAAACACACACACACACACATTCATAGTCATCAATGTCTATATGAAAGCACTTTGATCCATGTATCTGATGTCTCTGAAAGTTTATCCCAGAAACCTATTCCTCTCCGTCTTGAATATGCTATATCTCTTTGCATACTGAGTTAGCGATTAGTAGGCATGAGGTTTTGAGAAATGTACACATTATTATAGATGTATATATTAGCATGTACAATGAGCCATACATAGTTTTCAGCGTTCAAGCCTTGGGAGGTGCAGGTGGAAGTAATTCAGTTTTTCTAATAGCAGTCAAATTAATGTTACCAGTATCCCGTTCAGATACAGAGTTAGTGTAAGGCTTGTTCAATAAACAGTACAAATTGCTTCTTTATGACTTGCTTGTCACAGCCTTTATTGATCTTTATTTTTTAACATCTTCATACATATTCAAGGGCAGCATTAAAATTAGGAAGCAGAAATTTAAAAGAAAAAGTAGACAATCATTTATCTTATGAACTCTTCCTATTCTTTAATATTCTGTTGTGGCCAATTGTGGGATAACAAGACCAGACAAGAGAACTGGATTGAAATGGACCACTTTCTTTAGCCTAGAACCTGTTTAAATTGAGTTGAACCTGAAAAGCTGGAAAAGAAGGGAGCACCTAGTGGGGAATCAGCTGAGGCCAGGTGTCACTTCATGACCTCATTCTCAGTCTTCCCTTGGATGAAGTATCTGAGCTTTGAGGGTATCCCAATAGCTGGGTTGCTCCACATCTGACCATCTACTGAAAGGCACTCTTACATTTTAGAGCCCCCTTTGTCACCAAAGAGGTGATAAGGTTTACACTGTAAGTCCATTTCTCCCCTTACTACTTGGCAGGATTTGGGGATGAAGAGCAATAACTCATGAGAAATTAGATAGCTTTAGCTGCAAGGACTGAGGATCTCTGGGGATCCAATGATTACCTTCATCTGCACATATATCTGCAAGAAAAGTTAATATTGTGCAGATACCATATCTCCAGTGTACTCAAGAAATGAGGCAAAATTTCTTTGCAGATTCACTAGTAAGTAAGTCTCATTGAACATAATGGGAATGAGCATAGGCATGTGTTATAACCATGCAGAAGTGTCCTTGGATTTTTTTTTACTCCTGGGGGAACAGTCAAACATATAAAAATATGATAGCAAGAAAACCAATGAGTGATTAACATGTGGTTAAAGAAAACTGCCAAAATGTTGTCCTCAATCACACTGATCCATAGCCAGAGAAATGGGTTAATAATGTTTACATTCTTTGGAAATCTTTATAAAAGATTGTAAGTTACATCTTATTAATTTTAATAGAACTTTAATATGATGACCTTTCTTTGAAACCAGGTAATTTTTCTCCTTGAAATGAGCCATATATGAGTTTATTGGGATGTCCTTTGGCAATTTACAATTGACATTTCCCCCCAGTTAATATAGTACAGCTTGCTTTGCATGAGGCTTGCCAGCACTAGTAAAACAGCAACAACAGCAACAACAACAACCTGTGCTCAATCTCGATTCTGATGCTATATTGAATTATTTCTGGAAATAATTCAGTTTTTTGGGCCCTCACCTGACTTTACTTTATACTTATCAAAGATGCAAGATACTCTGGAATTTGCAGGGAAAACCAGCGTATCCTATAGCCTTCCAACCATCTGAGCATTGTCTATACACACATTGCTGACATCACCCTTTACAAAAACAAAAAAACCTTTATTATGGTCACTGACCAGCACGAAGTGGGCACAAGCACCCTGAAAAGGGAAGGACAACTCCCTAGTAAGCAGTTATTTAAAATTCGATTAGAAATCAGTATAAAATATATTTTAAAAGATGGGATATTGTAATAGGTATGGAACCGAAGGGGGAGGGGAGAGATTGATGAGAGAGGTCGAAAACACTGGTGGGGGGCACTAAAGAGGAAGGGAGGACCTGTGTGATCAACAAGAAGGAGGGGGTCATTCTATCTGTCTTTGCTGATCACTTGCTAGCAAAGAGCAATGATGGTGGCACATAGACAAAAGGTTCAACAGGAGCTAAGCTGGATAAAAAGGAAAGGGGATTTTAGACGTTGAACAAATCCCACCAAGCTAACATCACTTGTAATAGGTTAAGGCTTTGTGTATTAAGAAATCAAAAGCTGCAATAAGCTGGAACAAATTTCTGGCCGGAAAACCTTTTTAAAGAACTTGGGCAACCACCCCAACTAAAAGAAACGGTTAGCCCTTGGCTTATTTGAGGCTTGAATGTGCTGGATCCGAGCACAGGCTTTTTACTCCGAGATAACAGTAAGGAAATTCCTATTAATTACACGCTGCCACCATTTAGACTTTAACTTCTTCAGTACTTTAGGTCTTTACACACAGAGGCACACTGAGGCAGTGATTGTGAATAAAACAAAGATGTTTATTTATGAGAATTAGAACAAAACTGGCAATAAGCTTAGCAGTTTCAACTATTGGCACAAAAGCATATGGTTTCTTTAAATGGTTAAAAACTCAGTTGCAGATAGCACTCCTATCTCCCTCCAGAAATTACTGACAGGATTTGTTATTTGAAAGTAATCCCAAACTCCACACACAAACAGTCCTTTTCCTTTTGGGATCTGTCTCTCCACTCCCTGGCTATACTTCCCAATAGTTGTAAACTTCTAACTAGATAACTCTGCTGTCTAACTGACCAACTTCAGGCTTCACTGATCCTACTCTTCTTATCTCTCTCTCTCTCTCTCTCTCTCTCTCTCTCTCTCTCTCTCTCTCTCTCTCCTTCTCCGTTGACACCCAGACTCCAACTGAGCCCTCGGGATTCAAAACACGTCTACTTCAATGCTTTCTTCTTCTTCCCCAGTTTAGCTCCGCCCACTCTCTTCCAGCCAATCATAAACACCTCTCATTTCCCTCTAAGCTGCTACTAAGCATGCCCCCTCCAGGAAACGAGAATCTAAGACGGATGCCTCCTCCAGACAATCCAAAATAGCTGCCAAACTTTCTGGGCCTACTTTTCAGGCTTTTCCTAGCCTAACAGGTAGGGAATTCATCACACTGGACCATCAGGACTTATCGCCCCAGATTTAGCAGGTATTTGCTGGATCTGGGACTGCTCCAGAGAAAAAATACTTTGGATTATTTATTTATTTACAGCATTTTTATCCCGCCCTTTTCAGCTCAAAGGTGACTCACGTCATGTGTCTTGCTATGGTAATCCTTTTCTTTAAGTGCTGGGGTCTTTAATGCATAAGACCCCAGCACATCCCACCCTAGAAAATGAATTATTATGATTTCTTCTTGTTGGAGAAGTGGCTACATGTTTGTGATTTTCTTCTTCTTCTTTGGTGTGTTCTGGAACAATGAAACTACTGAAATTCAAAACAAGGTATTTTGTTAGATGATGTGGTTTGAGAATAGATCCCTTGATGAGTTTTGAGGATCACCTTATAATAAATAACATTTTGGGCATGGAATGACATTTTTCTCTAGTTTAGATAGCTTTACTAGTTAATTGCTTATGCTTTTCCACTGGACATCTGGTTTGGCTCAGTTGCCAATGTGCAGAAACATTTTGGTTACTACTGATAGTTGTTAATAGCACACTATAAGCTGTATTTATTTTGATTAATCTGCAGACTTTACTACTGGATAGGAAGTTCAACTAGATGAATTTATCCTGTATTTCTGCTTACTCTGTTTTTCAGATACAGCTGTTGTTTATCTGTTAAAACGCAAGAGGAGAATCATAATGTCCAATCTAGTATGTATGCACTAACAAAGCATAACTGTGAGCTTGCAAAGTGTACATGTGATAGCCATACAGGGTCTTTCAGAATCTTCTTAACTGAAATAATAATAATATAATAATAAGATAATAAACTTTATTTGTACCCCGCTCCCATCTCCCCAATGGGGACTCGGGGTGGCTCACATGAGGCCAAGTCCAAACAAAAAATTACAATAAAATAAAATAAAAACATCAGCAATAACACAATAAAAATACATACATATAAATAAAAACAATATACAACTAGATGTCAAAATCACAAAGACAGGGCGGTCCGCAGGCACACATATAAAGTGTTAAAAACTCAGGGCGAGATAAGCGGAATAGCATCCTTTACAAGGGGGGGGGGGATAGACTCCAAGAATGGGAGCATTGAGGAGAGCAATGTTAAAAATTAAATAATTACTCTCCAAAGGCACAGCGGATAAGCCAGGTTTTCAGGTGTTTCTTAAAGGTCTCAAAAATGGGGGTTTTCCCAATCTCTCCGGGCAAGGAATTCCAGAGTCGGGGGGCCACAGAGGAGAAGGCCCTCTCCCTTATGCCCACCAAACAAGTCTATGAGACTGGCAAGGGCAACAGGAGGGCCTCCCCCGAGGAGCGGAGAGTTCGAGCTGGTTCATGGAGGGAGATCCGGTCACGAAGGTAGGCGGGTACCGAACTGTTTAGGGCTTTATATGTGATCACCTGTACCTTGAATTGGGACAGGAAAATGAATGGCAGCCAGTGCAGTTCTTTAAACAGGGGGGTTGACCGCTGTACATTTTGTTCAGTGAGATTGAAGCAGCAAATTAGGGAGTTATGGAACTCCGGGTGGCAATTTTACTTCTTACCAAACGGCGCGTAGACGTGCGGGTGCAAGGATGAGGAATCACGCAACAACTTCACTGCTCAATGTGAAATCAAAGAGATTTATTACTAACACCAGCTGGTGGGGTCGCCAACAGAACAAGCTGTTATCAGGGGCAAACGGCCCCGGTCATTCTCAGTACAAAGTTCTTATACCCTTCATGGCGGCATCCAGAAAAGCCCGCCCTCCTTCATGGATTTTACACAAACATCATTGGCTGGTATTACATAGCATTTCATTGATCCAATAAAACATTACATTTTCATTAGCATCACATCTCAAACCCCACCTATGTGTTAGAACAATGAACATTTCTAAGTTAGTCCTTTCCCACAGTACAGCTATCAGTGGCCGGGACTCTCATGTTCCCGATTAGCAACATTTCACTTCTGCCTCTCCTTGCCAGCAATGGAGGGGGCAGAATCCCTCTGTACATGCGCAGTTCTTCTCCCTTTAGCACTGATGTCAACAAGTAGCACGCCTTGTACTGTTAAACCAATCTGAGCCTACGTTATCTCACACTAGGCACGGGGTGTACTTTAGCAAATCATAGCATTGATTAGAAGCACCAATCACAGTGTTACATTCACGGAGCAAGTGCCTGCCTGATTCTTGGCACAGAAACCCACTTTTCTGAGCTCTACACGTGTGCAGCATCACTCTCTGACCTTTCTCCTGCACAGAAAGTACCAAAACCGCTTTAAGATACCACAATTCTTTATGTTATAAAACCAACAGTCTTATAAGGAGACTTTAAATGGATGATGAATTGTTTTAAACTGTGCTTTTTCAAAATGTACGCTTTAGATTTTTTAAAATATTACTATTTTAATAGTATTAATAGTTTAATTCTATTTTAATCCTGCCATTTTCCATGCTTTAACCATATTGTAACTAATTCAATTTGTAAATTATTTGTGTCACAGTTTTGGAAACATACAGGATGATGATACTTACATTTGCCTGAGGAGAAGTAAGACTTATAAAACTTAATTTGGTGTCTTCCTAGCTTTGTGACTACAGCCTAAAATTAAATGCATCCAGCATTTAACTTGTTCCCTAATATGCCAGTTCTGTGTAATAAAGGTGTCGATAATGTTTCCTTTTGCCATAAGCAAATCAGATTTATTGTAAAAAAAAATACCAAGGTTTGAGTCAGCAACAGAAAAACAAACACTGTTGAGTCTCTTTTGTAGAGGAAAAAGCGGGATATATAAATAAATGTCATGACCTTCAGTAATTTGCCAGTGTTTATTAAGTATACTCATCCACCCAGAGCAATTTTAAGTTTTCAGACTATATATAGTTTAGATGATGAGCCATATAGGAATTGGGTCACTTTAATACACAAAGTGATCTATTAATATCTAATAAGGTTCAGGTTTTTTTTCAATCAGCTAAAATAGGAAAAGGGGACAGCCCATGCAGTACCAATGTGAGATTGCCAATGAGTGAAGAACAGGAGGTGTAAGGTTGCGTATACTTATTTCTGCTTAGGTGTCATTGGTTTTCGTTTATTAAAAAACTGATTTCAATGGAATGTGAAGATACTAGAAATCCAGGTATTTCTTTGTTTTGTCCCTGCTGCTCTTTCTGCAGAGCAAGCAACAGATGACATTCCATTACGGCTTGAGTGGAAGGGTGGGGGGATTTGGTGTCCCATGATGTTAGTTGGCCCATGGTAGTCTCCAAGAGGGGGATTTATACACCCGAATCCTCTTCTGCTCAAAAGTGAGAATGTATGAGATGTGAGTTTGCTTATCTATGTATAAGAGAGGAGATCTTAATATTGTACATCCATAGGGACTCCATGTTCATATCGTAAACCTATCTAGGCTATGTTGTTCATAGTCTCCATTTGTTGTTCCAGGTGATAAAAAAGCTCTCTGAGTTAGACAAAACATGTTGTGCCTACAACTCCGTGGAACTCTAGAGCTATTGTGTCTCTACTCAATTGGTAGACTTTAATGATCCTGCCTTTTGTTATATATACATTCATGTATCCAGCTGAATTGAGAATCTGTTCTGAATATTTCTATGCGGGAAAATGCACCAATGCGCCCCCCCCCCAACCAGCCCATGTACATCTGAAAAAGGATGGATTGATGGAAATGGGCAATAGCATTGGATAACAGAAATTAGCCAAGCCAGTGTCAGCCTTGGTAATGAAAAACATCTCAAATATTTCTGCTATTAAGCAGTGACTTAAACACATGCAGAAATGTGTTATCTAAATGTAATATTTCCGTTCTTAAAAATTATTCTGACTGCAAGATTTATAGGTTTCAGCTAGAGTTCCACATAAGTAATTTGAGGAAACATTGTAACATCCCGAAGCTTATTCTTGTCCCATACAAACCTTCAATACATAGACAGTGTGATGAAATGGGCTAAAATTTGTTTCGATCTATTTTCTGGAAGCTGCTTTTCTATAATTACCTACTTACAAACACTCCCAGTACATTAAATAAGAAGATTTGTGATGCCAATCTGCAAGAAAGAGATGCACACATAGATAGCCAGATGTCAAGTAAAGACACATTAATCTCCGCCAGGGTCATTGCCTGACTGATGATAGGACATTGCATGACTCATTAATGCTGTTAATAAACTATAATATATTATCTTTGCAATCGGAGTGCATCACATTGTGTTCTATCTTTCCACCTTGCTGCTAATGTCAGCTCTAGCATTGTTCCTCATCCACATGTCACTTTCTATTCTGTTCTTCAGCTTTGACTTGATATACAATTAAAACAATGCCATTAAGACCAACTGACATATCGATTTCTTCACCAAATAATTCACATGAAGTAATTATTTTATTGATTGTGTTGTCCTTTCTATATTTGTTTAGCTTCCGTGTATGCCAATTTAATTTTCCTTTTGATGTTACAGAAAGAACCTTGGCAAATTTAAAATCAGGTCAATATCAGGTAGCATTTATGGAATTGCTTGCCCAAAGGGGACTTTTGAAAATTTGCATTAATTCGACATGACTAGGTTTAATCTCACATTTACCTCCTGTAAACAGATTTTGCGGGAGCTGTTTTTTTCTGATATGAAATTACTTTTCTGATAAATCTACACTGGATTTTACAGTCAAATGAACTTTAAGTAATTTTATTGCTCTAGAAAGGAGGAGGGGGCACATTCCCCCTACCCAACCTGAACTGCATGGTGTGGCGAAGAGTTGCTTTGCTGACTTCCAATGAGAGGAAGCTATGAGCTATCTTGCATCCTGGTATTATTTATTTCATGTCAAAAGCATTGCATAAATAAATAAGTATAAAACTAATAAAAATAAAAGAAGCACAAGCAGCTAAATAGTTTTAGACCAAAAATGGCGACAGTGAACACATTAAATAGTTCTTCATCTGTGCATGAGGCAGGACATTGTGAACAAGCATAAAGATACGGAGTTGTTTGTTCTGCTCCTCAGTCACACAACGTGGAGGATTCTTCTAGGTAGTGCCATTTTGCCAGGTTGTCTTTTGATCTGCCAACTGTTCAGGGACTTCCAAGTTACCTGTTATCGGTTTGCCCCTGAAGGCAGATCCTCGTGTGTGTATGTGTGTGTCTGTGTGTGTGTGTGTGTGGGGGGGGGCAGTTGGAATTGCCTGATTTTGACGCCCACAGGGATATTCTAATTGTCTGGTTGCTGGAGAACCATTTAGAGGAGTGGTGGTTCTCATGAAACTTTCCCTTGATATAAGTCTACTGGGAAGAACCTGATAGCCATACTGTTGGTGGCTTTCACCGTGTTCAACTTTATTTTAGTGTTCAACCATTCCATAGTGATTGTATCCTAGTGCTTCACAGCATAACATGGAAAGCCAGGAGAAAGTACAGATCTTTAATAAGTCTCAGCCACATGCTGTTCTACCTTTTTGAATCAGCAACTCTCCCTTTTTACATATCTCCAGGAAAAAGTTTTATAACAGGAGGCAATTAAATAAAATCACTCATATTTCAATTTTGTGTGTGGTTTCATTATTTCATGGTTTGGTCAGCAAAGCCCAAGTATGTACATGGATTTCTACTCCCTACATTTTTAGATGAAAATGCATTTTTATTGTTTCCAAAAACCTGAAGAACAGGGCTGCTAGACCTGCACATCAGATCTCAATGTTTCACTCAATCTTCAAAACCTGCAAGCATTTTGGAATTTTAGGGTTTTTTCCCTTATAAATGATATACATGGTTCCCATTTTTAAATAGTAGTCAATTGACTCTTTATCAAACAAGATAGTATAGTAGAGTCTCACATAAACGAGCTGGCAGAACGCTGGATAAGCGAAAATGTTGGATAATAAGGAGAGATTAAGGAAAAGCCTATTAAACATCAAATTACATTATGGTTTTACAAATTAAACACCAAAACATGTTTGAAATCCAAAACACCTGGAAGAGCAGAGTTGGGAATCACATCAGGGATGCTCATTAGGTAGCTCAGGAGCTACTAGTAGATCTTCGGCCCTCTTCCAGGTGATCTTCAGGCCTCACCAGCCGGATGGAGCGCTCCTGCCATGTGTGCACACACCCTGCGTGCACGCGCGCTCCTGCTGCTGGCTTCCGCTCTTGTGATGCTTCTTTCACCTGCGGGGCATTGCAGGAAGAAGGAAGCACAAGGCGGGGCCTTTGGAGGGAGCGCCCTGCCTCTCTCTTGTCCAGAAGCAGCTGTGCAGCCTCTGTTGCCAGTGAGACAGGCAGGGTGGAGTGCTCCCTCTGGATGCCCCGCCTTGTGCTTTCTCCTTCTTGAAATGCCCCGCAGGTGGAAGAAGCGCTGCACGGGTGGAAAACAGCAGCAGGAGCACGCAGTGGCAAGAGCGTGCGGCGGCAAGAGCGTGCGGCGGCGGGGGCAGGTAGATCTTTTGGACTTGGTTGCTTTAAGAGTAGCTCACTTGCTGAAAAAGTGTGAGCACCCCTGCTGTAGATTAACCATCTCCAGAATCCCACATTGAGCATATAGGAATGGCATTATTATTGCTTGGGTTAGAGGAGGAGGAGGCCAGAAGTAGAAGTTGCTGAAAGGCTGCCAGGGGTGAAGAGAGAGAGGAGGAGGAGGAGGAAGAGAGAGTGCATGGAGGAGAAAAGGGGAGAATAGAGAGAGGGGAGAGGATCTGGAGCAAAGTGTGTGTGTGCAGGAAGAAAGTGGGGTCTTCTGCCCACCCGGCCAGGTAAGGCCAAAACAGAAGGCAGCCAGCCCGCCTCCCCACCTCGCTCAGCAGCCCTGATTCAGCCTCATCTTGCCCCCTGCATCCTTTTTCCAAGGCCAGGCCTGCCGCCTTGGCTTTTCTGTCCCCTTTCCTTCCTTCCAGCCATGAGCTCTTTCCCCCTTGATTTGGAAACAAGGCTGGGTTGGAGAGAAATCTCCAAAGCAGGAAAGCGAGGCTGTGCCGTGCACCAAGAGAAGAGAAGAGAAGAGAAGAGAAGAGAAGAGAAGAGAAGAGAAGAGAAGAGAAGAGAGAGAACCATGATGTTTGCTTTTCCCCTCCTCTCCCCTTCTTTTCCCCTCTCCCATCCCTCTTTCTCTTTCGATTTACCCCCTTTCCCTCTCTTCCCTTTGAATATGTGCTTTCCTCCTATTTGTTTTTGTGGATGGAAAAGAAAGGCATTGCTCTCATGAGCTCATATCAAAGGGTGCAATGTTTCCAATTGACCACATGATGGAGTTGGATAATACAGAGTGTGGGATGAGTGGAGGTTAGGTAACTGAGTCTTCTGGATGCCCATTTCTGCCAGATCTAGAACTTTTATAATCTATTTTACTTTTAGAGGTAGGTTTTTTTTAAAAAAAATCCATTATTGTACATAAAGTAGACTTGCTGCAATAATCATATGATGTAATAACTTGAAATGTGTGCTTTCTGTTTGTTTGTTGTTTTTTTGGATGTATCTGTTTTTGTTGCTGTGTGTTTTGAAATAATTTCCAACTTACAACAACCCTAAGGTGAATCTTTTCTGGTGTTTTCTTGTTCAGAGCTGGCTTGCCTTTTCTGTCTTCTGACACTAGAGAATATGACATGACCAAGGTCATCCAGTGGGTTTCCATGACCAAGTGGGGATTAGAACTCTGATCTCCAGAGCCACTTTACCAGGTTAAATCTCATACTTCGTTTCATAGAAATAGAAACAAAATTAAAAGGCTGATGACTGAATCTGAATTAGTGTGTGGAAGGCTAAAATGCATAACAAGGACTGGAGAGACTCAGCTTAAAATTTCCATTCAGCCACATAGCTCACTTGGACCAGAAACTCTCATGCTCTCTCAACTCTAAATCAAAGGATTGTTGTGAACAAGAATAGAGAGGGAATCATGCATAGTGCCTTCAATCCCTTGAAAAAAATACAGGCCATAAATGTGACACAGAATAAACTTTAAAGATTCCATATATTTGTATATAGCCATAGAATGAAATAACTGTGATGTCTATGACCCTTCTGAGAAAAAGATTGGAGAATATGTTTTTGAAAAAGAATTCACTATATTAGACACATTCATGGGCACTACAGTGCTACTTCCAAATGAAAAAATAATAATTTGGAGAATGAAAACGTTGTTTTCATTTTTATTAGAAGCTGAATTTTGTCTGCTGTTTCTGAGTAGTGTGTTTGATAAGTATTTCTTTTCCAGGCTTTTGTCAGTGATAAGCAGAAGGTATACCAGATGCCAAGCCACATAAAAATAGCTTTATCATTAGTACACCTGGAACAGGTCATTGTGGAAATGTCAGAATGTTACCGCAGTCTGATCAAATGACTGTGTGACATTAGCAGATCTTCCAAAGGGCCCATTGGATGTTCACAGAAATGTAGGCAGGGTCATATTTTCCTACATGACAATGTCAGCTCTATAAAACAGGTTCTAAACACCAAGACACATGAACACAGCAAAGTCCCAGTTTGTTTGTCACTATTTCTGTTAGGCTGGATCTACAGTGCTCTCTATCCCAAGATCTGATACCAAATTGTCTGACTTGAACTGGATTATATGAGTCTACACTGCCAGATAATCTGGGAAAGGGCAGATAATCTGGGATCAGATCCTGGAATATAGGGCCCTGTAGATCCAACCTAAGTTTCCTGTAGTTGGGACTAACATGTACTCCTGCATTTATACTGCTTTTCCTCCCTCCCACCTCCACCCATGATAATTTTCACTGGTTCTACTTCATTTTTGAGCTTAAGACACATACCATCCCTTTTCTGTGTAAACCCTAAATTTGTAATCCCTGCACAGAAAAAGAAGTGAGGAAGCTTTCTTTTTCTTTTTTGGTAGGTGGAATTCCATTCACCAGCAGATGGAGAGTGAATTAAGCATTCAAAAACCTTTGAACACATTTACATTCACTTAGGCACCACTTAGCCTGGGAGAAATGGCATCACAGTATATAACAATTCCTTTGAGGAAAACAAGGTGTGTAATTCCTAGAAAAGTGCAGCAAGTGACATGTATACATTTTTTCATTATTAACCCTGATAAATCACAATAAAATTACAATTTAATTTGTGTTAATTGCTCAATGTTTGTGTTAGATGCTCAATGACACCATAGGTCCTTGGCTATATTAATATCTCATTACACTGACCTCTATACATGTTGCCTGTTGTTGTTGGGTTCTAAGTGAGATATCACACCATTGTTATGATGGCAGAACCTTGATAGCAGTCAAAGGCACTCTTAAAAGATTCTTGGAAATACCTTTAATGCTAAGTTACTACATTATAGCAAGGAATCCCTGGTGGCGCAGTGGGTTAAACTGCTGAGCTGCTGAACTTGCTGAATGAAAGGCCAACAGTTCAAATCTGGGGAGCAGGGTGAGTTTCCACTGTTCGAAAACATGCAAATGTGAGTAGATCAATAGGTACCGCTCTGGCGGAAAGGTAACAGCACTCCATGCAGTCATGCTGGCTACATGACCTTGGAGCTTAGAAATGAAGATGAGCACCACTCTCCAGGGTCGGACACGACAAGACTTAATGTCAGGGGAAACTTTTACCTTTACACTATAGCAAAAGTACAACTACAGCAAACATGGGCAAACATTCAGTTCAGTATTCCCTGGAGCCCCACCCCTTTAGTTTACAAAAAATCTTCAGCCAGCCTCAAATTCCAGCCTAAGGCCCCGTTTGCACTTCCATATAAAATCCAGAGTATCTGCTTTGAACTGGATTGTATGGCAGTGTAGACTCATACTTATCTCGGCATTACTTTGCGAACGAAGATTCTTAGGAAGCACTCATCCCACACTTTTTACAAGCACGTTGATGACTAAAAAGGCCAATCTGAGATAGGCAAGTTCGGTTGCAGAAGGCACAGCAGAAAGTCTCCTTGGGTGATGTCGTTTCCAAGTTGCGGTTCTTTCTGCGTTGTCGTTTCTCTTCGAGACCCATTCGGCGTGTCTTCTGGAAAGAGGCCACAGCATTGTGGATAGTGCCTCCATGCCTCCTGATGTGAGGCCAGGGTGGACCATTGTTGGTGATCAATCTCGCCGGGTCTGAGATATTGTTTCAGGGAGTCCTTATATCTCTTTTTGGGGGCACCTCTCTTGCGCTGACTCGTGGTGAGTTCACCATAGAGTAGTATCTTTGGGAAGCAGTGGTCCTCCATCCTAGAGACGTGCCCTGCCCAGCGCAGGTTTGTTCTCAATAGCATGGCCTCAATGACTCATACAATCACGTTCAAACCATATAATGTGGATTATCTGCTTTGATAATCTGAATTATATGGTAATGTAGAAGGGGCCTCAGATGTTCTTGTTATAAGCTTCTTCCCAGGCTAAACTGAAATTATCAGTTTCGTTCCCATGCTGGGCCTCCTGATGTTTTGCATTCTTCTTCCTGGGTTTTGAACCCATGGCATGGATGTGCTCTGGTGTCTCAGGCTCTATCTACACTGCCATATAAAATCCTGGTTATTGGCTTTGAACTGGATTTATATTATATTATTGCCATATAGTTCAGTTCAAAGCAGATAATCTGGATTTTATATGGCAGTCTAGAAGGGGCTTCAGAGATACCAAATCAGAATCTTGGACAACTATGGCAAATTGCTGTTACATAAATATCTCAGCTAGCTATCAGACTCAAGAGGATGCAATACCCTATTTTGTGTTTCTATTAGCCCCCTACCTTCATGCTCTCTTGCTCTGTCACTGCTTTTAGGATTCATGACTGATAATGGACTTGAAACTATATTCATGTATAACTGACATGGCAATGTAGTGGTTACTTTTATTTTTCCAATTCGTTTCATGAGTTGAGATACAAAGCACTGACATGTGCCTCACACAGAACAGAAACAGTTGCTGTGAAGCATATTTAGCAGAGACAAGGGGAAAGTACCTATGATGAATACACATTTCTTCTAGTTATGTGTTCAAAATATACCCTCGTCCCTGGCTGGATATTTCAACTTTTCTGTGCTATGCATTCCATCTATTGCTTTCCCCTAGACACATTTCCTCTGACATATTGTTGCATGCTGAACTAAAGATTATATCCTTTTACACACACATAGATGGAAGACTTTGACTAAAATAAGTTAAAGATGCCTTTGTACTATGCAGACCTTTTCAACTTGCCTTTTTATGTGGTTTTGGGGGCTGGTGGGGAAATTGATCAAATTTTCAGGTAGGCATGTGTGCTAAGTTATATCAAATGGTAAAGATTTTCTCTTTTAATTTCCATTCTCCTCAGGTTTATATACAAACAAAAGAGACAAAAAACCAATATAATCCACAGGAAAATAGGAAGACACGTTTCCAAGTGCTGAGTTGATAGCTGTTTTTGTTTGGAAAAAGCCCAACACATCTCAACTTACAGGCATTTCAATTGCCTTTTTCAGGACCGACATGAAAACAAATATAAATATAAGTTTAAAATTAAAAGAACAACACATAATTATATAATGATACATAAAACACTGCCATACTTCTTGTTCTAATATTTGCATACTGCTTAACGCCTATACATACCAATAGGAAATTAATTGTAAACATTTCTCATCTTGAAAATCTCATTCTATTTGCTGGACAGAAAAAAGAAATACAAGAACCACAAGTTTTAAAAAATGCAGATGACCAAGGGAAAAAAAGGCAGGACTGAGATAGTTTGCAAAGATGTGTCATGGAATAGAAGGCCCATCCAAACAGCTCTTTTAAAGCGAGAACTCCCGCATTTTAAAATGCGACATCCAGATGATGTTCCATGGAAAAACAAATTCATTTACCCCAAAACAGAACTCTGCTTTGTAGCTAATTAATTTGACAGCCCATTAGACATGTGCCTTTGTGAAAGGCCCGAGTTTAATGGGCTATGGCCCTGTGTAGACAGGCCCATGGGGACTTCCCTGTGGCTTGTCCAAACACCCATCCTGCACCTTCTGGGCTGCTGGAAATATTGCCCCAACCCCTCCCAAAACACTTTTAAAAAGTGGGGAGGGGGAGTGAGTAAAAATAATTTACATGCCTCCATTAGGCCTCACAGCACAGTTCTTGGAATGCGAGAAAGCTAAGGGGAAGTAGGAGCGATTTGGCCCCCCCATAGGTTCCTCGGTATAATTGGTACATCCCAGGAAGTATGCTATGAGGCCTAATAGAGGCCGGTAAATTATTTTTACCCCTATCCCCATTTTAAGGGGTTTTGGAAGGGGGAGGCTGTCTCCCTTTTCTCTGGGCATGTAGACAATGTCCACAAATGCTTCTTTGGCGGTGTATGGACTACAGTCTGCCTTGGCCTGGGTATTTTAAACTGCTATTTCGAGTTGAAAAGGGGGTCAAAGCGAATACCTACACTGTAGAACAAATGCAGTTTGACATTATTTTAATTGCCATAGTTCAATGCTATTGAATTCTGGATTTCATAGTTTGGTGGGGGACCATTACTCTTGGGAAGAGAATGCTAAAGATATTGTAAAACCATGGCACCAATGATTCTCTGGAATCATACCATGGCAGTTAAAGTGGTGTCAAACTACACTAATTCCACAGTGTAAATGCACCCAAAGTTCTGCTTTTTAAAAAGTTAGTATTGTTTATAAATTCTGTTACTTTGGAGGTATATTTGAAATAGACATGGTGGTCCCCGGGGTGATGTCCTGTTAGTCTGCCTGCATTCATCAAAGTGTTTACAGATGTTTGATTGTGTTCTGAAAAATTGCTCTTCACCAAATATCTCTGATGCTTTGGGTTCTTTTAAATGAAATATAAGGCTTTTCTGTTTTGGAGTATGTTTTGGAGTATGTGACCATGTTTTTTCATATAATACTGTAAACTGTTGATGATATGATTGAAAATGAGAAAGCAGTTGTGATGGTTGATGGTGGTTTATGAAATGCCTGAATGATCACATCATGTGGATACCACCTGTCAATTAAGTAATTAATTGAGGTTTTTAAAATGGTCTACAATTTGAGGAAATGGTAATGGGTAAAATACAGGTGTTCTAGAATTAGGTTTTGTCATGCAGCCTAAACCAATTCCCTTATCCACGGCAGTTTTGATAATCTTAGTAATGGCCACTATTACTAAATTGTAATGTACTGTCCAGCTTAGTTGTATTTCAGCATACAAATATTACTTGTTTGCTTTGTTACTATGTGAAATTTGATTATCTAATACAGTCCCAGTGAAATGTAAGATATATTTCCTCTAGTACTGTACCTCATTTCTCAAAATAATCCAATGAATGAATGGTTCATCAAGGATTAGCATTCAATGTTTTCCAGGTTTTTTTTTTTAAAAAAATCCTCCTCTAGCCACATTGGCTTCTGGTCTTAATGTAATATGAACACTTCATTTCCCTCCAGGTGTTCCTCAAGTGGCTCAGCTGAATAACAGCACTGCATTGAAAGAATCCTTTGTTTTTGGCTATTCAAGAAATTAACAATGCAGTAATAGAGCAGCACAGCATGTAGTACAGTTCTTGGGCCAACTTCCATTCACAAAAGTTGACATCCTTCAAAGGTAATTCTTGGTCAATCCTCCCCTTCAGTTTTTTGTGTCCATGCACTATAATAAATAATGTTAATATATACAGAGTGCTCTTTGTTGTTGTTGCTCTCAGTGGTAGGCATACCACAAAAGACAGAAAAAGGCAGACTCTATAACACTAGTATCCTCTTAGAACAGGCTAGATTCTGTTTTGGGCTATTCGGTTAAGTGCTAAAATACTTTCCCCCTTATTGTTCATTTCTCTGCAGGACTCAAATTTCCACTTGATTATGTAGACCACTGTATCATTTTGGAGTAATTGCTTTCTCTCAGCCTTAATTAGGGAAAGTTCAGCTGAAATTCATAACCTATCAATCATAACATTATTATGAGAATATCATCTACCACTTCTGGCCCACCAAATTTCAGAACATTTGGGTCATCCCCTGATTTTTAGGTTGTTTTTCTTTCTAGAAATAAAATCTCCTTTTAGTTTCTCAAAAGGTATCCCCTGCTGGCCTCGCCCTGTAATGTATCCAGGAGCAGCAGCAGGGCATCACTCATTCCTGCCAAATGTCAAATATGCACTTCCACAACAGTCAATGATAGGCTTGATCTAAGGCAGGTAGAACTTTGTGTTTGTTTCTTGCTGGTACAATTCTTTGGAAGAGCATTATATTAACAACAATAACCTTTTATATCTTGATACGGGTTGGAGTTAGAGAGGGATGCTGGGTTCTGTTGGCTTGGCAAAGGTTCCACAGAAGCCCAGCACTTTTGTTATTCTTGTTATTGTTATTACTTGGTAGCAGCAGCCAGAGGATTTTGATTATTATATTATTTATTACTTGAAATTAAGAAGGCAGAGAGATTGCAAATAATAGATTTGGTCTAAGGCAGGTAGAACTTTATTTTTGTTTATTTCTGGTACCATCCTTTGGAAGAGTATTATATTAACAACACTAACCTTTTATGATTTTGATTATTAATAATTAAAATTAAGAAGGCTGAGAGAAATGTATAGAGAGATAACTTGTTTGCAAAGGAATGAAAAAGTATTGGTGGTAAGTTTAGGAAGGTAAACTTAGAATGAGGCTTTGCTGCTTGCTGAAATTATTATTAGTAATAATTATCTTTTTAAAGTGATTTCTGAAGGAGGGGAGGGAAGAGAAAAAATATAAGGAGAGGAGAGAAGGTATTAAGTTAAAGGGTCACTCAAGGCTCAGAGCCAACCTAAAGAAAAGCACACCCGCCCACCCAAGAAATGCTTCCTTTTCTCTCCCAAGTCCCCAAATGCATGCACTTTTCAACTCCCAGTCCCACTAGTAATGGAAAATCAAAAAGATTCAGTTCTAGAAGTCAAACCAAGTCAATCCAAAAGCTAAAGCAGCAGAGCTGGGAGTGAGCCGCAAGGCAAGGCAGCATCTCTCAGAGCCCATGGTGGTCTTCTACACTGATTGGCCCAACAGGCAGGGCTCTCAGAGAAACCCTGTGCAAGCATGCGGCAGCCTCTCCATGTGCCTCATACTCCCAAATAGAAGGGAAGAAGCCATGCCTGGCAGCCATGTGGGCCATTTTGAGCAAAAAACAAAACAAAACAAAAAACAAACAAAAAACATGGCGACTGGGTCTTGTTATTATGGCCAGCTGAAGAAGCTGAAGAAAAACAGCTAAAACAGATCTGTGAATAAGTCTACTGTCCAGTGCAACTTTAAACTACAACTCCCCCAGGTCTGATTCTTTCAAATAAGTTTGCTACTATCTATTCAATTATCCCAATCTTTTCTTTTGCAGTTGCAACATAATGTATTAGAGCTGGTTACTAGGGGGAAAACGCACGTATCCCTGCTGTTCTCCCTAAGAGAAGAGAATCCAGTGATTGTCTTAAAAGACAGCAGGAAGATGGGAGTTTAAGCAATAAAATTTAAAAGCAAGCTCCAGATTCATAATTCTTAACAAAGAATCAAGGGCCAAACAGAGCAGTTAAAATAATTTATGGCACAAATGTCTATAAAAGAGCCATTAAAGGCAAATGAAGAATTCAAGTCAGCAACTCAAGAAGTATCCTAACAGAAACTTTAAATAATTGGCTTCTCAGTGAGACACCATGTGAACCTTTGGAAGTAGAACAGTGGAAGTGTATCACATTCAGATGACTAACACAGCTCCTGCATTTGTTCAAGGGCCTTGGTCCTTAAATCATGAACTTATGGGTAGCAAAGAAATCAGATGAATATCTTAAAATAGGCTATGTTACCATATCAATTAAAATTCTGATTTTCTTTCTAACCAGCCTTCCAAGCTGGCATGGGTACTAGTGCAAGTTTGATACTAATAGTCCTTTCACAAGCAAGACTAGTTCCTCTGATAAATTGACATATTTCCCCAAATATGCCAGTGTTTCAATTCTTAAGCTGTACTATCTTTATGATGACTAGACCCTTCCTTAACTTTGTATCTCCAACAGGTCACCTGTGGTAAATTTTAGGTGTAATGACTCCTGAAAGAGGTGCAAAATGCTCTGACGCATCTTGCTGATAACCTCATCACAATAGCTTTTGCTTCTGAAAGCTTCTTTTTCTTTCTATAACCTTTCATTTCTGCACAATTTCCATATATGAGCCGCAATTGCTATATATTTTCCTCCTGGTTTCCCTTGATAGAAAGCATAGCAAGGAATGCCTCAAGAACAATATATTGGTGCGTTGTTCTTGGCTTTTAAACTGGATGGTGACCTTTTGTTTTATAATCCCCATCCTGGATACAATCCAGCTGCAATTTTGCATCTAAATAAAAGGAACAGTCTCCAATGACTGTTCAGACCTTGAACCGGTACTTGGCTGCTGTGCTGGACTGCATGAGGGCTAACAAATTGAAATTGAATCCAGACAAGACAGAGGTCCTACTGGTCAGTTGAAAGGCCGAACAGGGCATAGGGTTACAGCCTGTGTTGCATGGGGTTAAACTCCCCCTGAAGATGCTGGTTCGCAGCTTGGGAGTGATCCTAGATTCATCGCTGAGCCTGGAACCCCAGGTCTCGGCAGTGGCCAGGAGAGCTTTTGCACAATTAAAGCTTGTGTGCTAGCTGTGCCCGTACCTTGGGAAGTCTGATCTGGGCACGGTGGCCCATGCTCTGGTTACATACCAAATAGATTACTGCAACGCGCTCTATGTGGAGTTGCCTTTGTAGCTCAATTCAAAGTGCTGGTCTTGGCCTATAAAGCCCTATACGACTCTGGCCCAGCTTACTTGTCCGAACGTATCTCCCAGTATGTTTTGTATGATTTGATATGGTCAAAATTGACTAATCAATAAAGAAATAATAATAATATATCCCTCTATGTTCTACCTCATAGCCCAAGATCCACCAGGGAGGCCTTGCTCTCGATCCCACCAGCTTTGCAAACATGGCTGGTGGGGACGGGGGACAGGGCCTTCTTGGTGGTGAACCCCCCCCTTCTGTGACATTCGCTCCCCAGCAAAATCAGATCGGCATCCTCCCTTTCTTTCAGAAGAAAACTGAAGACTTGGTTGTGCAACCAGGCTTTTGGCTAATGAATATAACGACACTTGAACATTGAATCAGACCATATGATTGTTGTAATGAAAAAGGCTTTATGATTGTTTAACTAATTTTGTTTTAATCTATTGTATTGTATGTTTTTATCTTGTTATTATAATTGTAATTTATTGCAGCATCGAATCGTTGCCATTGTAAGCTGCTCTGAGTCCCCCTTCGGGGGTGAGAAGAGCGGGATAAAAATGTTGTAAATAAATAAAATAAATAAGAAGTGACTGAGAGAGAATGGCTGTGCCTTTTTTCTGGATATGATTGTGTGTGTACGTGAGTCAGTATTATTAAGCAGATGACATGGGAAGACCAGTGGTGGACATGGACAAGTATACTCTCACGGCAGTGCTGTTGGGTCATAAGAACATAAGAACATAAGAAGAGCCATGCTGAATCGGACCTCAGCCCATCTAGTCCAGCATTCTGTATCACACAGTGGCCCACCGGGGATCTCGAGCAGAAGGGAGGGCAAAACCCTGACCTGCTCCCGACCTCTCACAACCAGTACCCAGGGAAATCCTGCCTACCTCAACCAACTCCAAGGTGGCACTTGAATGTCCTTTTCAGTAACTACCGATACACTTGGTATCCATGAATCTGTCTAATCCTGCCTTGAAGTTGTTCAGGCTGACAGCTGTCACAACCTCTTCTGGAAGTGAGTTCCATAACCCAATGACCCTCTGGGTGAAGAAATATTTCCCTTTATTAGTCCTAATTTTCCTACCTTGGAGCTTCAGGGGGTGCCCTCTAGTCCTAGTGTTTTGTGACAAAGAAAATAATTTTTCTTTATTCACTAGGCATGAGAAAAAAGTTATGAAAATGATTCGTTTCGTAAGAAATTCGTAAGAAATGCTACTTTCGAGTATTTCCGCACCTGGAACGCCAACCAGGAAGTGGACTTTCTTTTTCGAACTTCGGGGGCCAGGATTTTCTTAAGTGTCGTTATTAGGTCATAAGGGGGGGGGGCACCCTCCTTCTCTCTCACCACCCTCCCGCCTCCCTTGCCAATAAGTATTATGGCAAGGCAAGCCCTAAACTCGCTCCTTCTTTCGGCTGGAAGCCTGGAAAAAAATGTAAACAGAGAGGATTACTCAGAAGTAAATCTGCAAAGGAGGGCACTTTGGATGAAGGGCCCTCCTTTGTGAATTTACTTCTGAGTAAACCTCTCTGTTTACATTTTTTCCAGGCTTCCCTGGCCTCTCCTGCCCTGCCAGGATCTAAAGCATCAAAGAGTATTGGGGTGAGAAACCAACCTAATGTATAATAGAATGAATGCTACTGTAAGTCCCTAATATTATAAGTAATCCAACTGGTCATACCTACATTCCATGCACATGCAATAATACAGCAGTAATAACAATAACAAGAGGTAAAATTCAAACCGAAGTATTCTGACTGGTCTCTCCTCATGCGGTGCAAACGGGCTCTTCTCTTATTAGCCCAGGAAATTAGCCCGGAGAAAAGCCAGCACTTGCTGCTTGGGAGCACACACATACATATTCTTGGGGGGGGGGGAATTTGCTGCAGAATCCCGGGCTCATAGAGAAGATTCTGCAGCAAATCCCCCCCAAAGAATATGTATGTGTGCACACCAGGAAGCAAATGCTGTGCCCGGGTTTTGCCTTTCCCGGGCTCAGAGAAGAGCCTTTTGCAGTTTGAGGAGGGAGCACAGTCAGAATACTTCGGTTTGAATTTTACCTCTTCTTATACCCATTGTTATTACTGCTGTATTATTGCATGTGCATGAAATGTAGGTATATGACCAGCCTGGGCAAACTTGGGCCCTTGCTCCCTCGGGATCAGGGTGAGAGAGAGGCAGCGAGGAGCCTGGGGGGGGGCTCCTCCTACTTTTCTTTTGCTGCTTCCAAGAATAGAATACCTCCCTCCCTCCCTCTTTCCTATTTGGAGAGTCCTATCTAGAATTCAGTGTGATTTATTCCAGTTTTGGCCTACAACTCCCAGAAATCCCAGCCAATTTACCAGCTGTTAGGATTTCTGGGAGTTGTAGACCAAAACCATCTGGAATGCGCATGCGCTGGCATACGAAATACTAACGAATTTCGTTAGTAATTAAGTTACATTTTAGAAATTTTTGGAAATTTTTTTGTAAGTCTTCTTATTACTAATCAAACCCCCCCCCCCCTTTGATTTTCGAATCGCCATTTTTGGGTTCTAAAACATGCCTATTATTCACCTTTTCTATCCCATGCATGATTTTATACACTTCGATCAAGTCACCTCTTAAACGCCGTCTTTCAAGGCTGAAAAGACCAAGACGTTGCAACCTGGTTTCATAAGGGAGCCGCTCCATCCCTTGGATCATTCTTGTTGCCCTTTTCTGTACCTTTTCCAGTTCCGTTATATCCTTCTTAAGGTGCGGAAACCAGAATTGTACACAGTACTCCAAATGTGGCCTTACCATCGATTTGTAGAGAGGTAATACAACATTTGCTGACCTATTTTCGATTCCCTTTCTGATCATGCCTAGCATAGAATTTGCTTTTTCACTGCTGCTGCGCACTGGGTTGACATCTTCATTGAGCTGTCCACCAAGACCCCAAGATCCCTTTCCTGGTTTGTCTCGAAAGCTTTGACCCCGTCAATTGGTAGGTGTAGTTGGGGTTCTTTGCCCCGATGTGCATGACTTTACACTTGTTTAGGTTAAATGCATTTGCCACTTTGTTGCCCATTCACTCAATTTCGAGAGATCTTTCTGGAGCTCTTTACAATCAGTTTCATTTTTAACTACCCTGAACAATTTAGTGTCGTCTGCAAACTTTGCTACCTCAGAATTCACTCCTACATCCAGATCATTAATGAATAAATTAAAAAGTAACTGACCCAAAACTGAACCTTGGGGTACGCCACTTCTCACCTCTTTCCACCCAGAGAAATGTCCGTCTATTACCACACTTTGTTTCCTACAGTTTAGCCAGGTTCCAATCCAGGACAAGACCTGTCCTCTGATTCCATGGCTGAAGAGCTTATTTAGGAGCCTTTGGTGAGGGACTTTGTCAAAAGCCTTTTGAAAGTCAAGGTAAACAATATCAATTGGGTCCCCTTTATCTATGTGTTTATTTACACCCTCAAAGAATTCTAACAAGTTAGTAAGACATGATTTGCCTTTGCAGAAACCATGTTGATTTTCTTTCAGCAATGCCTGTTCTTCTATGTGCCTAGTAATATTTTCTTTAATAATGGTTTCCATCACTTTGCCTGGAACTGAGGTTAAACTGACTGGTCTATAATTTCCTGGATCACCTCTGGATCCTTTCTTGAAGATCGGTGTTACATTTGCCTCCCTCCAGTCCTCGGGTACAGTGCCTGATCTTAGAGAAAGGTTATATATCTTAGCTAGAAGTTCAGCAATTTCACACTTGAGTTCCTTAAGAACTCTGGGGTGGATGCCGTCTGGACCTGGTGATTTGTTGACATTTAGTTAGTAAGGCATATGAGAACATCCTCCTTGTTTATCTCTATCTGTTGTAATTCTTTTAATTCCCTCCCTGAAAAAAACTGACTCAGCTGCAGCCATATGTTGTCTGTCCTCCTGTATGAAAACGGAGGCAAAGAAGTCATTTAGCCGCTCAGCAATCTCCTTGTCTTCGCTGATTTTCCCTTTCTGACCATTGTCGTCGAGGGGCCCAACTCCTTTTCTAGTTGGGTTCCTGCTTCTGATGTACTTAAAGAAGTTTTTGTTGTTTTTTAAAAAATATTCTTTGCTATGTGTGCCTCAAAATCTCTCTTGGCTTTCCTGACTGTTGCTTTGCATTTAGTTTGCCAGAGCTTGTGTTCCTTTCTGTTCTCCTCGGTAGGAAGAGCCTTCCATTTCTTAAATGAGTTTTTCTTCTTTCCAATCACATCTTTTACTTCATTTGTAAGCCATACCGATGTCCTCTTGGACTTTCCATGCCTCTTTCTTTTTATTGGAATGCATTTTAGTTCGGCCTGTTTTAAGGTATTTTTAAACAGTTTCCAAGCATTTTGGAGGGATTTGATTTTTTTACTGCTCCTTTTAGTTTGTTCTTTACAATTTTTCTCATTTTGGTGAAATTCCCTTTGTGAAAGTTTAATGTCTCCGTGTTAGTTTTCACTGACAGTTTGCTATCCAAACTTACATTGAAGGTTATTGTGTTATGGTCACTGGTACCTATGGGCTCTGTTACAAGGACATCTTGAACGAGATCTTGTTCATTAGTTAGCACCAAGTCCAGGATCCCCTTTCCCCTGGTTGGTTCCATGACCATCTCCTCAAGGGAATCTCATAAATCTCCTAGCTCTGTGCCATCTGTAATTTTTTAACTGTCTCTTACACAGATCATTTGTGAAAATTTTGGATATGATAGGTAGTCACTGATAATTTCTTGGGCATAACCGTTCAAATAGCTGTGGATTTACCTTGTAGTTGTATCATTCGGCCGACATTTTTACCATGGGAGATATATTATTCATAGTCTTTGCTGAAAGCAAGGTATGGCATGCCTAATGGATTGTATTCAGCCACAGTGTCAGGCATTGTTCAGTTCTTATATTCCTTTTTGTGGGTATAGCATTTGAGAAAAAGATAAAACAACAACAACAACACTGTTGAAGCTGCTGCTTATTCATATCATACAGCTTGAACTTATTTTTCGAAATCAGGTTCTCAGAATCGGGAAAGGGAGCAATATGCCTAATTAATTCTTTTCAAATTAATCTTGCCATTATAAAGGAAAATAAATTTGCATCCATTTGATGTCACACACCCCTTGGCTACATGCATCCAGGCATGCACGCACGCACACACACACACCCTGTCAAACTTGACATACTTTCTCCCATAGATGAAGGTTACAATTGTATGCGCTATCAATTACTGTAGTCAATCTGCCTGGAAATTCAGTTAGAAAGGTACAGAACAAGGTTAGAGGTTCTGCTTGGCTGTCATAATAGACTCATATCAAAAGAAAATGCAGACGTGTTATTAGTAATGATCTGTCTTCAGCTATTCAGACACTGGGGGATTTTATCACACATTTAACATAATTATATGGTTGGTAAATTGTATTTTCTCCATTTTATGATGGTACCGCAGGCAGTCTGGTCCTGTAGATTGACTTTAAGTGTAAGAACCTCAGCAGCAAAAGAAGCAGGCTCATCTAGCATTTGGTGCTTGAGGCATAGAAACTATCATTCTGCTCTGAAACAAACAGGGTGTAGAAGGAAGTAGTAAAGAGCTGTCCATCTCCCACATGCTCTATAGATGCCAAGCCTTGTACTTGTGTGAATGGATTTAGCTAATGATGTACAAGCATGCACAGTTTTAGGACAGTGGTGGAAATCATACATTTCCATAGATGTTTTGGACTGCAGTTCCTAGTATTCTTCATCATTGACTTTGCTGTCTTAGTCTTCTGGAAGCTGCAGTCCAACTACATCTGCAGAGATTTCATTTCTCCAGCTATACTTTAGGACACATGGAAAACTTGATTTGTCTCATGTAAAGCAATTGCTTATATGATTTTAAGTTCCACATATTCTACTAGAACCATGTGGAGTTAATTATGAAAACCAGGGCTACAACCAATGTGACATAACACACAGAGGATACTACATCTGATCGGGTTAAAGGTAGGGTTGAAGGATAATGCTGTGAATGATAAGGAGTCACCAATATGAGGTGCCACAATTCTTAGCATAAAATAATGATTTGTTTCTTCCAGAGTTCTCTTTCATTCTGTGATCAAGAAAGCCCAAGTTTTCTTGCTACAAATATAAGGAAGAGGTGAAAAAATCTGGCTACAAATGGAATGTATAAGTATTTTTCTGACTGATGTATGCTGACACAATTGTGCATAGTCTTTCTGAGAGAGCATGAGGTCAGAGATTGTTAGGAAAGTCTCCAGATTCATCTCTTTTACTCTTTATGCCTACATGGAAAAACAATATAGTGAAATCAGCCTGAGGCAAAGCACTGCATGCAGAGAACAACAGCAGAATCGCAGAGTGAGAGGAAGAAAGAAAAATAAAATCAGCCATAGCTATATTCATTTTTCACCCTAGATGGTAAAAGAGAAATCACAATTTGTTGTTTTTATATTCTTGTTCTTCCAAAAGTGTTGTAACACTGTAGACTAGTTCACCACAAATCATCTGTATGCCTGGTATTTTCCCCATATTAATATTGAGTCTTGTCACCCTTTAGATGTTGCTGGATTGTGCAGCTAAGCAGCCTGTATAGGTAATGAATGCTGGACATTGCAACCCATCAGTGTCTGGAGAGTCACATGATTCCTGACCCTGATGTAGACCGTGGGTTAGTTCAAACTCTACCTTGAGGGTTCAGAATCTATTTAATTGAGTAATTTTTGTGATGGTTGAAATCCCATACTTTATATTTGGTAGTTAGTCTGAGAACTGTATTGCACAAGCCCTCTCTCACACTACCATTTTGTTGCTTGTAAAAATGCTATGCAACCAGGACTGCTGTCTTTGCTAATGCATCTTTGGAACCACTCCAAATTACAGCATCTGTTAGAACTGAAATGTTACTGTGCACAGGCTGTTTGCCTACACCTCCATCTCCTCAAACACTATCCCCATTCCTTTTCATTGTTTCTTTTTTGAGAAGTGTCAGGGAGGGGAGGGAGGAGAGTTATGACATCATAACTGAGCACAGCCAATCAAATGTTGGTTGAGGGCCCTCCACCTAGGACTTTGTTCTAGGTCCCCCATTCCTCCCCAAATCTTGCAGTCATTGTGTTGTGGAAGGATGTTCAGGCATTATCGCTGCACAAAAAGTAGTCAAGAAGAAAATCAAAGCCAAACAACCCCTGTCCTCTTGGTATGTGTGTGTGAAAGAGAAAGAAAATGAACGAGGCATTACCATGCCATGGTGTCGTAGCAACAGAGACTCTGCAAAGTGGGTGGCCATCCTGCCTAGAGCACACACTCATCAATCAGCCAGATTTGGTGTAGAAGAAGAACTTTATTTTTAAACCCCGCCTCCATCTCCCTGAAGGGACTCAAGTTGGCTTGGATGGGGCCAAGCCCAAACACATACAGTTAAAAACACAGCAAATAAAATATTAAAACAACATGAAAACAACATTATAACAATTTTTCCCAAATTCTCAAAAAGAAAATAGAAATGAAACCAGACTCCTACATTCTGAGGATAACTGAACTTGATAGAATGGACAAAAATATTTTTATAATAGCTACTACAGCTGCAAAAATGGTATATGCCAAACACTGGAAATCAAAAACAGCTCCTACCAAAGATGAATGGATATTAAAAATGATAGAAACCATTCAGATGGACTAGATGACGAAAGCGTTCAAGAAAAATGAGGGCAAGAGAAGTAAAAGAATGAAGAGTAATTGGGACAAGATACAGAAATATTACAAAAATGAATTTAATGTAGAATTAAAATTTTTGTAAAGAAAGAAATTTGGGTATATAATAATTGTATTTCAACTATAATTTATCTTTGTATATTCTTATTGTAGGATGCAGTTTCAAAATAACAAATGAAGTTGGACCTTTATTGGACACTATACTACAAGTTGTATCTCTCAAAATTCAAAACTTTCTGTCTATTATTTCTCTATTTTCTTATCCAAATGAACTATAAACTGATTGTTAAAAGATATAAAGACTAATATTTATTATCTTGGTGTAATAACTTATAAAAAGGATAGGGGGTTAAGAGATGATAGACTTTTGGAATCAATGATTTTTTAAAGATGTATTTAGTAGTGGGATTCGATGTTTCTGTGTTCTTTTTTCTTTTTGATTTAATCTTTTCTCTGTCACTGATTCTTGTTTATGTTCTTTATAAATTTGTTTGTTTGTGTTTGTTTGATTATTATTGTATTTTAAAAGAAACTCAATAAAATTATTTTTTTAAAACAAAACATTATAACAATAAGACAAGCATTATAAGCAACAACCAGAAATACTTCAAGTGTAACAGTGCAACTGAACTTTTGCATAGGAAAACACATTGCAACAGAAATGGAAAAGGAGGACAATAACGAATTTTTTGTTAGCAAAATGAATAACTTTCCAATTACCCCCCCCCCCCCGGAGGAAAAAAATGATGATGCCCCAACAGAAGGCACTATTATCAAGATGCAATTGTGATTTACTTGCTTCATGCAATTAGATTACTAGTGAAATGTGTGGGACTTGAATAGATTGTACCTTTACCATGCAAATGAATTAGATTCCTTAGTAGTCTCCCATTTTCTTTTTTTTATAAACACTGTATGTGCTATCTGGTGCACTTTTTTGAAGCCATCCTGGGCAATCAAAAGATGTGCAGATTTACTCTAAAGAGAAAAAAAAAGAAACACAATGGTCAACAAACCTGTGAAGATCATAAACAGCTTTGTGATGGAAAAATGTCCCAATTTATTCTGCATTACACTTTTTCTTTCAAAAAGCATCTCTACACATAATATTGACAGTTCACAACTCCTTGGGAGAACAGGTGGTGAAATACACTTCTAACATTATAGTTTTGGCATGCTGCTTCTATTGCTCCAAGCTTGTCAAGTTTGCCTTGTGAAATAAATAAAGGCACAAGCCACGATATAATTACAGTCATTTGCAATACTGTACCCAAACTGAAAAAAAGGAATTCATTCTTAGAAGAATATTAATGTATTTTCAAGGTAAATTAATTAATGTTTTGTGATGACCTCTAGTGATACCATATTTCACAGTTCAAAATCCAGCAATAAGACCAGAATGATATAGGCCTTTGTGATAAGTGTGATCTCTGTGTGATAGGTGATGTTATTTTATGTGATGTGTTTAAAAATGTTTAATGTTTTATTAGAGGAGGGTCAATTTTGATGTTTTATACTGTTTTTTATTGATGGCATTGAAGTGTTGGCCACACTGTGAACTGCCCTGAATCCCCTTCGGGATTGAGAAGGGTGGTATATAAATACTGCAAATAAATAAAAAAAAAAAATAGTGACAAATGAGTACTCAAATTTTTCATTGGATATAAAAGTAGTTGTTTGCTCATACCATTTTCACTAGTGTCTTATAAACATAAACAGGTTCGAAGAGCTGAAATAAGATAATCTTAGGCTGGATCTGCATTGCCCTATGTGACGACTTGGACTTTCAGACCTTGGGGCAGGGTGGACCCTTCTATTTTTGATCCCACCGCTGCCACCAATTAATATGTCAAGACCTGACATGGGTTTTGGAGATTATTAATTAAAATAATACCCCCCGGTAGTACTGCCACCAACCTAATATTAAAATTAGGATTTTAGTTTGTCAATTAAGATGTTTACTTGGTAGTGCTATTAACCAAGCCGCCCTAAACAACCACACTGTGAGGAAATAAAAGATAGAGAGATGGAGACTGCTTGAAGTTAACAATAAAATGAATTTATTAATTAACAAACGGCTAGCAATGAGGCACAGATCGTACTGGTTCTACAGAGAGGCAATATGCTGGTGCGTGCGGTTACAGGTAATAATCCACTAAGCGTGTGGTTACAGAAAAGTAGTTCACTAACCTTAGATCTTAACAATACTCTAGTCAGTACTGAGTCTTGACTAAAATATAAACCTGTCACCCTATTGTCTGAAAATAGCAGTGAACAGCTGGTTCCTACTAGGGGCTTCTATCCACCAGAAATCCCCCTGAGTCTTGCCTGACTGAGTTAGCCACCTGCTAACTCCCAGCCTCAGAACCCACCTTTCCCTCTTTACACTGATGTCATGATGCGGGGTCCTGGCCCGGCCCCTTAATCACACACACAGAGACAATTGATCAATTAACTATTTATTGTATAATAAAAAAACAGGTGTGAAAGAAGAATGTCCAAGTAAAAAGCAATTAGTCCAAAATAGCTGGTAAAAAGTGCCAATAACAATCCAGGGGATCTCTCAAGGCAAGTCCATAAAAACAAAGCGAATCAAAAGCAACAAAGTCTCCGTTGGTCAAGGCAAGGCAAGGTACAAGGTCCAGGGTGCTTGGCAAGTCAAGGCAGGGCAAGGCAAGGCAGGGCAAGCCAACGCTGGCTTCAAGGATCAGGAACGCTTCACTTCCTTGGATCAGAAGTGGCCGTTCAACTGAGGATCTGTTCCCAGGGAACGTATATTTAATCTCCTTCTTTGTGAGCCCAACGACGCTCTAGGCTTTGACGCTCCTTCTGCGGTCAAAGTTCCTTCCCTCCCTTTCGCCAGCTGTCTCACTATCTTCATGAGAAACATCCTCCTCTTCTGTCTCCATGGACTCGGCCCCCGCAGGTTCCCAGATTCGTTCTTGGGAACCTCGCCCACCTGGATTCTCATACCAATTATCTAATCCTTGGTCAACCTGACCTTCCTTGTCCTCGTAGGCATCGGGCCAATCGTCTTCCCATTGCAAGCTCTCTGTAGGAGATGCAGGCCCAACAGCCGCCTCATCCATTTCACCTGACTCCCCATCAATCGGGTCCAGAGCAATTGGGACCCCTGGGGCATCCCCAGGCCCCCTGGCTGGGCTGGGGGCTGAGCTGGGGGCGGGGCTGGGGGCGGGGCTGGGGGCGGGGCTGGAGGCTGGGTTGCTACACTATCCCCCCTCAGGGCCCCTCCGAGGCCTCCCTCAAGGCTTCGGTTTCTCCAGGTACCTGCGATGAAAATGAGCGACAATGTCCGGGGCGTGCACATCCGTCGCAAACGTCCAAGAACTTTCTTCCGGCCCAAAACCCTTCCAGTCAATGAGGTACTGCAAATTCCGGCGCCGGAGGCGGGCATCCAAAATGTCCTGCACCTCAAACTCCTCCTCGTCATTTCGCATCACTGGAGGGGGCGGCGGCTGCGTCACATCAGGCCGCACCCCCTTTGCTGACTGCAGCAAGGAATGATGAAAAACAGGATGAAGTTTCATGTCCGCCGGCAACTGCAATCAAAATGCCACAGGCCTCACCCGAGCTAACACCTTGTATGGGCCCACAAATCTTGCGTCAAGTTTGCGTCAAGGCCTCTGGGTGGGCAAATACTTAGTAGACAGCCAAACTTTGTCCCCGACCTGTATCTCTGGCCCCGGTTGGCGATGCCGATCAGCCATCCGCTTGTAATCCGCCTTCGCCTGCACCAGTTGAGTGCAAAGCATCTCTTGCACTGCGGTGAGCTCTTGCAGCCAATCCTCCGCAGCAAGCACATCTCCGGCCTTATCCACTGGAGGGTAGAATCTCGGGTGGTAGCCATAGTTAGCAAAGAAAGGAGTCTCTTTGGTAGATTCTTGCGTAGCATTGTTGTAAGCAAACTCCGCCAACGACAACAATGACGCCCAGTTGTTCTGCTGATAGTTAACATAGCAACGCAGGTACTGCTCCAACGTGGCGTTCACGCGCTCCGTCTGCCCGTCTGTCTGGGGGTGATGCGCCGTGGACATCTTGGCTTCGATCCCCAGAAGCTTTTGGACCACACGCCAGAACTGCGAAATAAACTGGCTGCCCCGGTCCGTCACCAAACTCTGGGGAATCCCATGGAGGTGAAACACATGTTGCACAAACATATCAGCAGTCTCTTTGGTGGTGGGCACTCCCACACAGGGAACAAAATGGCTCATTTTGGTGAAACAATCTACGATGACTAGGATCGAGGTGTAGCCTTTGGACTTGGGCAAGTCAGTGATGAAATCAGCCGAAATCATCTTCCAGGGTGCCACCGGGGTGGAGAGCGGTTGGAGCAAGCCAGCCGGCTTGCCCCCTTGCTTCTTGGCTCTTTGGCAGACTGGACAGGTGTTGACATACGTCTCAATGTCTCTCCGCACCTTCGGCCACCAAAAGTCTCGTAGCACCAACTGGAGCGTTTTGAACAAACCAAAGTGTCCCGCCACTCGACTGTCATGGCAAAGTTTTAGAATCTCCTCCCTTTCGGGGCCTGGGGAAACATACGTGCGATCCCATCGGTATAACAAATCATTCTTAACTTGGAGAGGGAATTGCACCCCCTTAGCCTTCTGATCACGTACCCATGGGTCCCCTTTCTGACGGGCCTGAATCCGTGCGCTCAACGTCTGCTTACCTCCCAGATCAGGGTCGACCACTGGAGGCCTAGCGTCGGTTCCACCTGTTGCAGCAAAGTTCTCAGTCTTCAGTAACTGAGTCTCGGAGGAGCCCTCCTTCCCCCTCACGAACTCTGGCTTCCAGGACAAGGCATCGGCTTAGTTCGTCTGAGCGGGGGTGACATAGTTAATCCAGAAGTTGAACCGTTTGAAGCAATTGGGACCCCCGGGGCATCCCCAGACCCCCCTGGCTGGGCTGGGGGCTGAGCTGGGGCTGGGGCTGGGGGCGGGGCTGCTACAACTGAGGAGACAAGGTGTTTAGTCTGACTCTACAAAGTCAGCCCTAATGGCTCTAACCTAACTATCAGTGTCACCCCAAACACCCTGGATGTGCCACTATAGTAACAGACTTGTCAGAATCTATGGCTGCGGCTTGGAGGATATTGCCACTCCTACCTCAAACCAAGATAGCTAGAGCTGAGATGTCTCTCAATCAAAGCTCTGCCCAAGACTGAGGATCTTTCTGACAAGATCCCCCCTCTAGTCAGCTCTGCTCCTCCCCTCTGGCACTCAGCCAATCACAGGGCACTCCTATCTTTGAGCAGGATTGACTCTAAGGCCACGCCCCCTCTCTGGCTATGACCTCCCCCTGATGGCTGCTAGCTGCAAATCCCTCACCAAAATGGATGCCAGCTATCTTCCAACAGAAATGCAAAACTTCCAAGCAGGCTTTCCACCCACTTAGGACAGGTGAGTCCTTACACCCTACAACCAGAATGTGGATCTATTGCATTGGGCTGGATTATAAGGAAGCGCAGACTGATATAATCCAGTTCAATGCAGTTAATTCACATTCTGAAACTTGATTATAGGGCAGTGCAATAAATCCAGACGTAGTTCAACTATAATGCTTTCCCCATTTTCTGGAATACAATCAGTATCTTTTTTCCTATATAATTTTTTTGCAAATATATGATGAATTGGAAGAAGTACAAGAGTAGATAGAATGGAGGTATTTTTTTAAAAGTTGATTTTTATTAGTAAACCATCAATACACATCAACAACATTTAACGCAGTGGACAAAACTATAAATAAAATAATAAAAGAAAAAACAACATACAGTACTGATTCCATATCCAGTGAAAGTGGGTGAACATGGTTATGGAGAAAAGTATGGAAACTGGAGGGGGGGGGTGAGAGGAGAGGGGCAAAAGAGAAAAAAGGGGGAATCAGCATCAACAATCACAAAATACCAACATAGATACATTATACATTATTTCTGTAACTTCCAGACCGCTTAATGTGGTAGTATTTCTTTATTTGCACTACGCTATCTTCCATTTATATATGCCCCTGTACCTATAACTTAGGACTTCTTTATTTCACTTTTATAAACATTTGTAATCGCTGATTTTTAAAGAAATTAATAAAGTTGTTCCAGTTCATTTTGTTTAAAGTTGATCTATTTTGAGCGATGTTTTCAGTCAGTAAATCCATATTCATTATGTCTAAGGCTTTCTCAATCCATTCATTCATTGTTGCTGTTTCTTTTGCTTTCCAAAAGCAGCTATGCTTATTCTTGCTGCTGTAGCAAGGTAGAAGAAAATCTTATCTCTATTTCTATCTATTTGGAAGTCTGTAATTCCCAATAAAAAGTATTCGGGTCTAAATTCAAATTTTAATTGTAGAATTTCATTCATCTTTTTATATATTTTATACCAATTTTTAAATTTATCGTACACTCCCATGCATGGAGGTGCCAGCGTTTTTCCCGCACTTTCAGCATTTGTTACTGATCCTTCCCTGCTGTATATGGCTAGCTTTTCTGGCGTTAGATACCACATGTATAAGATCTTAAACCAATTTTATATAATCCCTACAGCAATGCATACTTGAGTTTTTTGTTCACATTTCCTCCCATTTTATTTATTTTTATTTATTTATTTATAATTCGTACTTGTTCACCATCCTTCCCCGATTTTGCCATATTAATTGTGTGACCCACTGCTTTGCCCATTTTATCATCACTTCTTTTATTTGTTCTTTCTCCATTGCCCAGGTCAGGAATTGGTGGTAAATTCTTTTTATCAACTTAGTCTCTATCTTTATGATTTTGTCCCAAAACGTTTCATTAATCTCAAATCCCTTACTTTTGTCTTCCTTTTAGTTTTCATTAATTTGCCAATAATGAAACCAGGTGATCTTCGGTTTTATTGTTTGAATTTCTTCCAATGTCTTTAATTATATATTTTGGTTGTTAATTTTTAATAATTGTTTATAGGTTAACCACCTATCTCTAGGGATTTGTCTCTTTTGATTTGCCTCATTTGGCAAAAACCACAATGGGGTTCTGGTATAGAATCTTCCCTTATATTTGTTCCATGTCTTAATTAGTGAAGCCCTTATAAAATGATTTTTTAAATTATTTTCTATATTTTATTTCTCTCTCCAGAGATAGCTGTGCCACCCCCTACATAGATCTTCTCCTTCTAGTGTCAATATTTTCGTTTTCTCTAGCACATCTCAGTCTTTTACCCAAGTCAATGCTGCTGCATCATTATATAGTTGCATATCCAGAACAGAGGCATTTTTAACATCTTACATTTTTTTACTCTTCCATTGCTGTCTAATAATAAAAAGGTTTCAATTATGTTAAAAGTAAAAATAAGAAAAAGAATATTTATTTTCTAATCTAAAACAGTGTTTTGAAACAAAGGAGATAGAAAAGTTGAGAAATGGTAAAGAGAACATCCTAATTTATGCTTCCTACCCTGTGTCTGCTGTCCTCTTCATAATAAAAAAATTACTCTTTTTGTCATAAAACTTCTTATCTCTGGTGGATTAACTTTCCAGGATCCCTTGAATACCATTAGGGATCATATTATTCTTGTCACTGACTTCTCTATTTTTCTTTTCTTGTTATTCCTATATCTCTGTATTAGAAATTTTCCTTTGGCGCTATAGAAAATCCAATATTTTCACTTTCTTTTCTTCTTTTAAATAGCCAATAAAAGCCTACAATTCTTCTTCAAATTGGAGGGTCTGGTGATTATATAAACCTGATCAATTTGTCTATTTCTGCCAGATCCATCATTTTTGTAATTCATATATCTTGAGTATGAATTTCTTCTTTCTGTAATTTCAAATAATGATAAGCTCTTCTCTTGTTTGGTTAATTTAGTCCATTTATATTTAAAGAAAATATTTTAGATAGATTCATAATATTAAAAAAGATTTCAGAATAAATTAAGATTTCCCTCCCATTATACCCATTTGTGAAAGACTTGAACATGGTCATGTAATAAAAAAACTGCACTTAATTTTCTCTATTATAAAGATACTTTTCATGTCCATTCCGTTTGAGAAGGGTCCCTTCCTCGCCAGACTGGGCAGTGCAGCAGAGGGGTGAGGAAAGAACGCAGTGCAGTGGAGGGGTGAGGGGGAAGTTGCTGCATCCGAGGCCTCTTTGGCAGTGGCCTCATCCTCACCACCTCCACTGCTCCATGCCATGGAGAGTCCCTACATACCTTGGAGCAGTGGAGGAGCAAGGGGGATACTCTGCTGGCAAAGTACAATTATTAGATGAATACTTCTTCATTTGTGCTTCACTGCTGGAAGATTGGCAACATGTTTATTAATAGTGAAATGGAGGGGAAATCACATAATTTTTGGAACATTTTGATTTTATCATTTGGGAAAATGTCAGCTTCATTTATAGGTTGCATCTGGTTTGATTTATTATATAATTTACAAATAATGTTTAAAAGAGGAATAAAATCACATAATTTAACAGTAAGGTGACCTCCTTTTAGAATGTGCATATGAAAAAATTCAGTTCCAGTTGCTATTAGGGTTTAAATTATATTACAACATTTATTTCCATGTCTGCAATAATTGCATTGGCTTCTCTAAAAAAAATGTAGTTTCATATATCTAGAAAAACAAATATCTGAAATTACTTCAAGTAACAAGCTGATATTTGCATCAAATTTAATCAATTTTGCATAGGATAAATGCTAGATTTATATAAAATCTTTTAGGGGGAATACTTTTGAGAAGCATGGGAAACAAACATCAAATGTGGTACAGCTGTTATCCTTTTAATGGTTGTGCTGGAAACAGAATTTCAGAATGTCAAACAAGCGTTGTTTGTTTGACAAGTTTGGCCATTCTAAAAGCACAAAAAACATACATATCTGTGCCATGTGGTGAATATGAGGAAATGTCAAAGTGACCCTCCTCAGAAGGAGCCACGTTGAAGTCTTAAGTGGAGTATGAAATTTTTCACTTTGATTTCTGGTGATACTTAATTAATTCCAGGATCATAATTAGTTTAAGACCAAATTGTTTGCATCTTGCATAATAAACAGAAAGTCATATTTCAGCACTACAACAATCCCATACATTAAGCAGATGAACCATCATTGTGTTTACTAAAGTATGATTAAGCTTTATGACCTAACCAAGTCTTAATGTATGTGAAACCAGGAACTACATAATATATGACTTGGTTAACATGATGGTGATTGCCAACTCTGACTCATTAGCTTTGATATGACTATTGGTCTGCTTTTAATAAGACTCCCCCTATATTTTAAAACTTTTTTTAGAATTGCAAAATATGCCTGTCTGGTAAATAAGGCTATCTTTTTTTAACCAAAGGAAAAGCTAAAAGAATATATTGTGTAGACTTGACCTTGCTGATCTCGCTGCTCCAATTATAAAAGAGCTTCCAGATCATAATCTGAAAAAAATTAGCATGGATTCAAATATAGCTGTTTATAAAAGCCATATAACAGCATGGAATAGAGAAGAGAAATATCTAGGCATGAAAAATAGACGCCATGGCAGTAGGTTCTCTGTGAAATCAGACACTGCAGTAATTAGAGATGGGAGGGGGGTCCATTAAAGAAAAGGATTGTCTTGCATACTCTGATGCTGCAGGAACCTCCATATATTATATATTTGACATGCTCATAATTTAAGTCCATTTTCTTCTTGTAATCTTGTAATGCCTTATGTACTCATCTTTCCATTTTAATTCATTTCATTTGGATTATAGCTTAATGGTAATAAGTAGATAGCAAGTAACATGGAACTCGAGCTATTATATCTTTCCTCATTTTGCATGTTTAGCGGTTGCTTGCTTATTGGCTTCTCGCCAAATGCACGCTTCCATTCTTATTTTAATTAATTTAAAACTTCTTAGTCTTTGTGAAGAAACAAAAACAATTTAAGAGGAATAAGCATAGTGCTGAGCATAGGATTTGTACATTTTGAAACTTCTCATTTAGCATTAGTCATATTTCAGAATAAGCAATGAATCATGCCAGGTATTTAGGCTTCAATCCAATATTATGCAAATTAGTTTACTAATTATTCTCAAAGTTGTTTAGGAACAAAATATTGTTTCCCATATTTTGGTGTTTTTCCTCAGGATAGCCTCAGTAAAGTATGGTATTGTTCAATATGAGCAGTTCATGATGCAACCAAAGATTTACTGGTCATGCATCACATTCATTGCTTAAGCAATATCTTAAATTAATGGTGTGCCTTTTCCATTGTTATCACATTTGTGCATTACGCAAATTGTAATTTTTCCTCTGTAAAAACTAGCTTCACCTACACATACCTTGAGTTAGCATGGCTCCACTTAATAGGATTGTGAAAATGTCCCAGGCAGCTATTGATTTATGTTTGCAAAATCATAAACAAGGTGACATAAAGCTCAACAACAGTGATTTTGTTAGAATAATAACTTTTAGAGATGGCAGGAAAACTATCATGGATCTTTTTAACTGTGAATTTTGAAGGTTTGTCACCATGCAATGGCGTCTGTGAGTATGCATGAACCCTGTTTACATCTGAACTGGAAATAGAAAAAATATTCAAAAACCCAGAGGTAAGAGGTAACTTCTCAAGTTTTGAGACATCTCAGAAAGGAATTTTCCCCCTGAATCATCGGTTCTGATTGTTTTTTTAACCTCAAGTTCTCAAATGGACTTGGAAAACTACTTCCCACCCATCCAGTCCAGACACATTTTTCCTCTATTCCCCAAGGCAGCCATATCATGTCTAGGGGAGGGAGGAGAGCTGACAATTACAACCTGCTTTGTTCAGCTATCTGATGCATGATGGTCATATATTCTGGAACTTTCAGAGGGCTCCAAGGAGATCTAAATGAATACCTACATGATTGTTCACTATCTATCAGAACTTGGCTGCCATTATTTGCTAGCAGAAGATGGAGATTGAACCAAGCATCATCTGTCTATATTCTGCTAGCTAGCACAGATTTCCTGGTGATGAATCCTACACAAGTCTAGGAGGATGTTACCATTGTCACATGCTGGCCTTCAGAACTTAGCTGCTGCTGATCCTTAGCTGCCTCTTACCTTTACCTGGTCACTTATATGCCTATGCTAGGGGGCAGGAAAAAAGGAAAGTTGGGATGACATTTTCTCCCTCCTGGTTAAATTGTTTATGTGGCCAGTCCAGCAGAGTTGATGACGTAGAAGCATCGCTTCAGTGTTGGTGGTCTTTGCTTTTTCCAGCACGCTGACATTTGTCCACCTGTCTTCCCAAGAGATATGCAGGATTTTTCAGAAACAACACTGATGGAATCATTCCAGGAGTTGAGTGTGACATCTGTAGATAGTCCACATTTCACAGGCATATAGCAGGGTTGGGAGGACAATAGTTTTAAAAACAAGCACCTTGGTATCCCTATGGATGTCCTGATCCTCAAACACTCTCTACTTCTTTCAGAAAAATGCTGCACTCACAGAGCTCAGGCACTGTTGTATTTTAGTGTCAATGTTGACTTTTATGGAGAGGTGGCTGCCAAGGTAGAGAAAATGGTCAACGTTTTCTTATGTTACAAAATTAGACTGTATTTCTGGCATTGCAGAGGGATTGGCTGGTGACTGCTGGAAGAACATTTTGATTTTGTTGATGTTCAGTGAGAGACCAAGCTTCTCATATGCTTCTGCAAAGGTGTTTAGAGTGGATTTTAGGTCTTCTTCTGAATGCGCACAGACAATGTTGTCATCAGCATATTGGATTTCTATAACAGACATTGTTGTAACCTTGGTTTTGGCTTCCAGTCTGCTGAGGTTAAATAGCTTGCCATCTGTCCGATAGATGATTTCCACGCTGGTGGGAAGCTTCCCATCAACAAGATGAAGTATCATAGCAATGAAGATGGAAAATAAGATTGGGGCAATAACACATCCCTGTTTGACACCTGATTCTACCTCAAATGGATCACTTTGGGAGCCATTGCTGTCCAAGACTGTTATCATCATGTCATCATGGAGGAGCCACAGGGTGTTCACAAATTTTTCACGGCACCCGATTTTTGGAGGATGGCCCAGAGAGCACTACGATTCACTGTGCCAAATGCCTTTGCAAAGTCAATGAATGCCATGTACTATTTTTAGAATCAGCAAGTCAAATATGCCCAGAAGTTGGGCACCAAAATGTGTGATCGTCAGTGATCATTGACATTAAGTTCTTCTCTTGCACTTTTCTTTCCTAAGGAGAGGCCTAGGCAGATCCATTACAATTTGATGTAGACAAAAACACAGCATATTTGTGTGGTGTTGATCCTGCAGAATTATGTAGGTATGTGTGCATGTTTAAATGCATGCATGCTTATGAAACAAGAAGGAAGAAAAGTTTCCCCATTATTTGTTATTGTGAATTTTAAAAATAAAGAAAAACAAAATAAAAACGGGAAGGTTTTATGTATAGAGTTTTATGTATAGAGCATTGGCAGAATATGACTAACACAATGAAAGCCCTTCATCAACCTCTATTGTAGATGACCAGATATTTTTCAAGAGCTGAATTGGTCCCTGAAATATAATTCTTTAAAAGGCCAGAGGACACAGCTGCATACAGAAAAACTAGAGCTTCTTTATTGTCATACAATATGATGAAACTTAAAGGGGGAAAGGTGAGAAACATTATTCTGCAAAGGAAGATGAAAAATAAAGGGAAATGATACACAGAAAACATCCACTTCAGTGTACATTGTAGCATGTTGTTTCTTTATGTGATCCATTATCACATGAATAATTGAGGAGAAAAGAATTAACCGCCCTGAGTCGTCTTTGGGCTGAGAGGGGCAGTATAGAAATATAGTAAATAAAAAAATAAATAAATAAACTTTTTTTTTTAAAAAAGAAAAAGACACTGGAACAGATGGTAGTACTTCTTTGATGGAGGATCCATAGCACAAAATGCCATTGAGTCATGCTTTGCTAATCACACTTTTCTCCTTTCCCAGTCCAGACAACCTGAAAATAGAACATTTATCTGACTATCCTCACAATAATATACACGTCCCATATACATAAAAGAAAAGTATAATGTTGCTATTGATGTTACTCCAATTAATAGAGAGATAATTATAACTATGTACACAACTTCAAATGGTAGGAAACATATTTTTAGTGCTGGTAGCAACATTATTTCTACTCCTTCACATTATTTATTTAGTACTAGAGGTGAACAGGATATCAGACGACAAGAAACTTCACATAGATAGTTTCCAATCCATATTACATGAAAACGAGAGTAATGAAACATAAAGTGTAGCTAAGGTGAGTGTGGATGAGAATTGGTTATTGCATAAGGACAAGAAAGAACATGTTAGAGTGACTAGTGTTGACACAGTAGGCGCGAAGGTGGAGCCGCGGGCCGGCATGGCGCAGAGGCTAGGTTTCTGGTGTGCGTGGAGGCCCTGCGCGCATGCTGGGGGCTCTGCCTCTGCAGCGCGCCGACCCACGGCTCTGCCTCTGTGCCCACTCCAACAGGCACAGAGGCAGAGCCGCAGGCCGGCGCAGCATAAAGGCCGAGTTTCTGGCATGCATGGAGGCCTTCCGCGCATGCTGGGGGCTCCGCCTCTGTACTGCGCCAGCCTGCAATTCCGCCTCTGCACCTGCTCCAGCTGGAGTCCCACCGCAGCAATGGTGCATGCGCGAAACCTGGCGGCCGGATGCGCCCCTGACCACGTGGCACCCTAGGCGTGCACTTACTTTGCTTACCATTAAATCCGCCCTGGCTTTGGTGACTGGAAAATTAGGAAATCTTTAGTGTTTGTCCTCCTTTCTACCTTACCATGAAGCACTGGAAGGAGAAACCTGTTCCTGATACTTTCTGGTGGGTGTGTGCACGGGAAAGACAAGGATCAGAGGACAAGGTGAGAAAATTACGTGGCAAAAGTAAGGAGGCTGAATAGAACAGTAATGGCAAATCCAGAGAAGGCAAGGCCATGTTGTGCAGGTAAACAAAACACATTGTCCAGAATCCCCCCCCCCCCCCGCCCAGACCTAGAAGTTTTCCTGGAAGTAATAACTATATATCAATCATCATTTTAACTGTCCTTTTGCTGTCAGGTGAAGATTTGCTTGGCTCTTTGGATTTTCTGCTTCTTATTGTTTTCTAATATAGCATGTCAATGATTACACACCCACATGCTGTTCACTTGGTTTTTAACAAGTTATTCTATGTTTTGTTTTATTATACTTCTAATTATTGCAAGCTATTTTGAGACACCATAAACTTAAAAGAAGAAAACTGGATTGTTGTTTTTGGCTAGAAAAAATAGATATGCCATTCCATTTGCTATGACAGTATTCCAAGCTAGATATACAGAATGCTCATGTTACCAGTGGGACCTGTCTATCTTGCTTTTTATACATTATGCATATTCAGTTCACTGCAGTGACTATGACACTGACAATAATAACTTGCATTGTGCTAGTTCAAATTAAATTCTGATGGATACTTGTACATATGGAAATGACAAAGAAAGAAATGCTTCCTATCATAACTTCCCAAGTGTCCTGTGTGTACTAGAAGAGAAATATTTTTCTCAGGCTCACATGATGTTTCTTTGGTAAATTAAAACATTCCAATTGCTTCAAAATCTGCTAGTTTTGTAGTATTGTTCTGATTCATCAGGAACTTGGTGGATTTCAGAATGCAGCTGGAAAAAAAAACACCAGGTCGACTAAATATCATAACTTTATAGGCTTGCTTCAGTGTGTTGTCAGTATTGTGGACATGATATGGAAAACGGATTAGCCTGAGATGTCCAGATGATGTTTCGGGCCACTGTGTTTAAACCTAGAGTAAATCCAAGTTAAAAAAAATACCTCAAATGATCTGAACTGTGCCTGAAGGTCCAGATCTTTGGAGGTATGGGTCCTGTGGAAACAAACACCTGGGATCACCTTCCATGATCCCAGTATCAGTTTCCATAACAATTACTTTTCCCCATGCTTGGGAAGCCTGAAGAAGAGCCTCCCCTCTGTGTCCTCCATTTCCCCCTCAACTTACTGGAGGAAAGCTCTGACTGAGGTATCAGGGCTTTTTTCCTCTCCTTCTCCCTCAAACAGTCAACAGAGGTAAGTGGGAGGAGGAATCCTCTTTCCTCCCCAAAGCCCTATGTCAGCTTTTCCAAGGGATGAGGGAGAAGAAGAAAAGTTTGAGTCCTCATTTGTAAGTTGAGGGGGAAATGGAGGGCAGGGAGAGGGAGGCGGGCAGTGCCCCCGACCACCTGTGCTGATTTTGGATCAGCACAGCAGGAAATGTAGCCCACCCCAATACAAAATCCCAAGGTTTGGGCCAACTTTGTGGAACTGGGAATTAAAGTCTCGATTCCTTTCAGGATTTATTTAGGCTCTTTCAACCCCCAAGGGGACTCTTCTGACTTACAGGGGCACTCATGCCCACGGCTTTCCCAAAACCCTTCAACATTTACGCCATTAAATGCCCACATAATAACAATATAAAACCCCGCCCTATCTGTAAGGGTCCACAATAGGGATGTCCACAATATTCTGGATTATTATGAAATAACCAGTCTAGCCAATCATCCCAGCTCCAGGCTAGCCATGTAATTTCTGTCCATGGTTCACTCAATGAAGTGGACAAAGAACTCTAGGTCAGTTTTAATGCCATAGTGCCCACAGAGGCCCCTGAGGCAACTTTGAGATGGAGAATACAATTAGAGAAAAGTGCTGGAATCCTATATGGCATTTCATTTAATGCAGATACTTAACTGTCTGGCAGAATATTGCTAGTGAATTGCAATGGTGTGCAACAGGACACATGTAATGGTGTGGAATGCACAATTTCACATTGGTCCCTGATGTGCATTAAGACTGAAATTATGTGCATCAATCTCATTGTGCATCAGTCTAATCATGCATTCATCCTTTGCCAGTTCTGTGATGTAGCTATAAAACAGCAACCCTCTACTGGATATGGATGTGCACCTTAACAATTCTAATTTCCATGAAAGTAAGTCCACTTACAAAGTCTCATTCCCATACAGGATTCTGGCAGAGGATTACCACCCCCCCCCCCTCCCAGGAGAGGCAGGATTATTTTTGTACAAAATATGTTGCACCCTCAACTCTCAAAGTCTCTCAAATTCTCAAAGTCAAAACTTAGTAGATAGCTAATCACTTCTGATTTTAATGTATACATTTCTGACATTTTTGGACCAGGAGTCAAAACTTGTCCCACAGGCCCAACAAAGTTTCCCAGCTTTGGTTTATCGTAATGCCATGGATTATTCCTCACATCAGAGAAATAATCCATTGCTCATTCTAAATATATGTTAAACATATTGTTGCAGGGATGGGATGTGGGGTATTTACAGCATAACAAACAATGACAACCCACAATTTCTCTATAACTTAACTTATTGTGATATCTGAAAAGAATCTCGAATCAGTCATGAGAAAAATTAGCATCATCTACCACATTGCTGCCGAGTGCCTAGGAAGAAATAGGATCCTGTCTTGAACAAATTACCCCTACTGCCCCTGGTGGTGCAGTGGGTTAAACCTTTGTGCTGGCAGGACTGCTATCCAACAGGTCAGTGGTTTGAATCCGGGGAGAGCGAGTTGAGCTCCCTCTGTCAGCTCCAGCTCCCCATAAGGAGACATGAGAAAAGCCTGTCACAAGGATGATAAAAACATCAAACATCCGGGCATCCTCTGGACAATATACTTGCAGATGGCCAAGTCTCTCACACCAGAAGCAACTTGCAGTTTCTCAAGTCACTCCACACACAAAACCCCTACAGCTATATGTTCTTCAATAGTTACCAAGGTTTGAAGTCTTCCAGATGCCCAGAAATTAAGATTGTGAATCAATAATGCAAACATTTGAGACTGATCGACTGAGAAGAAACTTTCTTTTAGCAATACAAACATGATCACTTCATAAGCAAGTATTAAAGCTATGACCAGTGCACAACCTCTGAGGATGCCTGTCAGAGATACAGGTGAAACGTCAGGAGAGAATGCTTCTAGAACATGGCCATACAGCCCAGAAAACCTACAACAACCCAGTGATGGTAATAATTTACTATTATAAAACCAAAATAGGTAATGGGAATGAGCTATTTTTACCAACTACCTTTCCAGTTTTATGAAGCTTTAACTGAAAAGGTTCTGCCTAGAAGCTTGATTCTAAATTTATTCAGACATTAAATCCAACTGAATTCATTGAGAATTCATTCCTCCTGCATAGGCTTCTAATTGCAGTTCCTAATTAGGGAATATGTTATCTTTAAAGAAAATCTAGTAACTGGAATCTTAAAAAAAACAAGTGAGGCAAAATGAATGTAACTTTGCAATGTAGAGAGAGAAATGCTATTTGTAAAAATGAAACTAAATGTGGGGATTTTTTTGCTGGTACAGAGAATAAAATAAAGTGAGAGGCAATGGTTTCTTCTTTGTTTACAGATTGTGCCAATGTTGCAGTTTTGCTACGCAGATTCCTGCTTGATTTATTAGCTTTCAGAGTCAAGCTCTGCCATGCTGTTACTGTTCTTCACCATGTAAAACACCTCTGAAGACCTCCTGCTATGGAATGCTATTTATTATTCATAGGATTCACTGGGAAGAGTAGAAAGTGAATAAGGCCAGAGCACTGAGTGCAACCTTCTCAGGTCAAACATTTTGGCTTCTAGACTCCCAAAGGTGACATTATTCCTGCTTCATGCCCTGCCGGGAAACTGGAAAACAGAAGATAAAATAATGCTAATGAGTTTTCTTCTAGAGCTAAGCAAAAACACAACTGGAAGGAAGCTAGTCTTTCACTGAAAGACAAGAACAATTTTAATGACTGTTTAGTCCTTTCCTTCGTTCAAGACTCGGGTCCTCTTTCACTGAGAATTATTTAATTCAGTTTATTTGATATTGAGTCTATTTTCTGGATTGAGTTGCGCTGGGTTACTCATATACCTATATTACAAATATAAGCACTTCATAAGCAATAGAAATTCAGTATATTTCTTCCACAACTCTGCATTAATATACAATATACCATTTATTTTTCATAAGATGAACAAATGGGATGAAGGGCGTTATCTCTTGAACCCTCCCACTACAGTTGTGTTATTGTTGATAGATGAATATCTTTTCATTAGTGCAATTATACCAATTTATTATGTTGTGGTCCTGCTATTGTATTATTTTAGGGCCCCCTGGTGGTGCAGCACGTTAAACACTGAGCTACTGGACCTACTGACCAAAACTTAGTGTTTCGAATCTGGGGAGCTGGGGAGCTCCCACTGTTAGGCCCAGCTTCTGCCAACCAAGCAGTTTGAAAACATGCAGATGTGTGTAGATCAATAGGTACCACCTTGGTGGAAGGTAACGGCGCTCTGTGCAGTCATGCTAGCCACATGACCTTGGAGGTCGGCTCTTCGGTTTAGAAATGGAGATGAGCACCACCAACTAGAGTTGGACATGAGTATACAATGTAAGGGGAAATGTCGTAGCACAGAGACCAAAGAAGCCAAGCCCAGAAGTAAATGAGGATAACAAATAGTAGAAGCCGAAGGCTCAATTACAACAGGAAACCTTTACCTTTTATTGTACTTTTGCACATTCTCACTATTCATGCTGTTGTTTATTTTTTAATTATATATTATGTTTGGTGCAATTGTACAATTTTGACATTAAAAAGAGCAAATATAAATACAAAATAAAAGGAAAATAGCCTTGGAATAGTGAAAGGAATGGAGAGAGAATGAGAATCCCATCCTCTGATTCCAATTTTATTGCTAGCATACCAGTACAGAAAAGGAAGGGACACATCACATCAAAACAGGTGATGGGAACACTGCAATATTGGGGACTATTGATATGTTTTACTCCTTAATAGCTAGGGATGGGAAAATAATAGAAGGTGTGGTGGGAGGACATTACTGAAAAGGACATTCAAGTGCCACCTCGGAGTTGGTTGAGGTAGGCACGATTTCCCTGGGTACTGGTTGTGGGGGGTCGGGAGCAGGTCAGGGTTTTGCCCTCCCTTCTGCTCGAGATCCCCGTGTACAACTAGTGGGCCACTGTGTGATACAGAAGGCTGGACTAGATGGGCTGAGGTCCGATTCAGCATGGCTCTTCTTATGTTCTTATGTTCTTATGAGGGCAGCCAGAACAACAGCAGGATGCACACAACATCAAGTGATAAGGATAACTGGAATGCTGTTTGCCTGCCTCATGCGATAAAGTTGAAAAGTATCCTGTCCCAAAATGCTACTTGCCTTTCTGTGTTCCTCCATCACTATATTTTTGTAATAACAGCTGCTCCATCTTCTCACCCATAGTATGTTTTCGTAGATTTCAGCATTTACCTGACTTTCCTGGATTCGGTACAGCTAAGGCTGCCTGCCAAGTTCTTGGCAATCTGAAACTGCACTACAAAGAACTTTTCATTACGGGCGACCTGTCGCTTATTCCATAGGGCCATGTACTGTGATCCTTCCTAGTTGCAAGTTAATGTAATCCATGTCCAATGAGATTGTATTGCACGGAACATACCATGAAATTGTATTTGGCCATTATCCTTCAATTATGAGTCTGTTTATAAGCAATAGAATCAAATACCTCAGAGGACAATAGATAAGCCAATGGGGGGATGCTCTTTATCTGGTGGCTCTTTGAAAAACATTAATGACTGTAATGGAACTGAAATCCTCTCTGGGTGTTTTATCCAATCGAAACTGTAAGCCTGTTGCCCTTGTAACAATTACACAGAGTCTTTCGTTGGGAGCTGGTTTCTGCATTCATGTACTTTAGAGGCAATGAAATCAATAATCGGTGGTGGGAAAATAAACTAGAGAACTAGAATGAATCTCAAATAAATCCCAGATTCATATGAACAATAAGAGAATTCTGACAATCAGAAAATAAAAAAAATGTAGCATTTCCCATCACTCGCTTCTTGGTTCAATTCTTCAAACACACATCAATAAAATATTCAGGTCAAATTTGAGCTTTGTATAGGTTATATCACAATTATAATTTAACTGCATGCCCTTTTGGAATGCAGCGGAAACTTTTTGTGTTAATTCTGCCATTCCATTTTATGATTTTATGCTCAGCAATATGGTGTTGATTGTGATTTGCTATACCTATGTAAGGCATTGAATTTTGTCACTATTTCTGTGCAAACCACTTTGAGTCCCCCCCAAGGGTGAGAAAAGTGGTATATTAAATAAATAAATAAATAAATACCTCTAATGACTTGTACATGGGAATCTTATTCCAAGGGAAATATGTATGGGGTAGGGACATTAATAGTTTGAAAGAAAATCTTTCTGTCTCTGGCTAGTTTTTTAAATTCCCCAAATGATCAAATCTAGGTGTCAAAATAATTGTATCAGAAATGTAATTATTGAAGTGTTTAAAACTTCTATTATTCCTCTTGTTGAAAGAGAATCTCTTCTGTTTCAGCAAGTGGACTCTTTGGACAAAAAGAGAGTTTTAAAAACAACATTTCAAATACAATGGTCAAGGCTTTAAAGGAATTACTCTCTGTGTTATGTATTTACTAAAGGGGACAAGGACAGATCTAGGCATATTGTTGTCATTCTCTTATTAACACATTGGATTTTTTTTTAAAAAAATCCTGACTGTTTTTATTTTTAATATTTATCCAGCTGTATTTCAGCACAGTCCAACAACTTGTAGCATTCAGTTTTTTTTAAAAAAGGAATCACGTAATGTAAATATTCTTATAACTTTTTAAATAATGATAATATGAGCGCTTTTGGAAGGGTCTAAGAAATATAAATATAATGTTCAGCATTTTAAAAGAAACTTCCCAAGTTCTGCCAAAATTTGACCCTAAAGACCTTTCAAAGTTGCCTGACTCTACTCTTTGTGATCAAGATCAGGATTTAGAGTTGTCAACTGTTCAAATTACTCAGGACAAAATCACTTAAACACAGGAGAATACAACACAATAAGAGACTCAGGGCAGGGGGCATAGCTTCAATCATCTGCAAGAGGCACCATATCAGATGACGCATTGGCTACATAGAACTTCATCAGACCTTTATAGTAGGGGTATGCATGATATCATTTTGACATATTGTATTTGGGCAATCGGTTACCTGGATCCTTGGAAACAGGGTGAGCAGTGGGGGCAGCCAGAGGTTTGCAATAATGGGACACATGGTGGCTGATCTTCAGCTGTATCCAGCTGAATTGATTACCACGTGAAAAGAGCAACTGCGCATGTGGGGGTTTCCTTCCCCCCAGTTAGCCTTGCCAGAGCCAATCAGAAGAAGAAAGTAGATCACATGTCTTTTCTTTGGTGTCCTGGCATTTGAGAGAGATTGTGCTACCTAGCTGTCACACCTCAGCCAGGTTCCAGCAGCAGACCAGACCAACGCCATGTTAAAACCAAGAACCCAGAGAGGCTTGAAAACAGGCCTTTGCAGCAACCTTTAGTTGAACCCCAAATAGCCAAGGAGAGGCGCAGCCCTGCTGCTTCCCAGGCCGATAAGAGCACCTGGTACCATGGAGCGGCAGATCCTCCCCAAAGCACAGATGTTCACACTAACAAGCTTGCATTCCAAAGGGGTGCAGATATGGTGGGAAAAGAAAGCTTCTCACCCGTTCCCATGAGAGAGCTTCGGCATAGTCAGCGCCTTCTAGACCAAGGCAGCCGGAACCTATAAAGGTTCGGCCCAGACTCCACTCTGAATCTCGTGCCAACGTTTTAGCTACCTTGCCAAGCTTCATGGAACTTTGCCTGGGCCAGGGGGTCCTCCTTGTTTAGAGACTTTGAGTTTTACCAAGTCTGGGGTCAAGAAACCTTTGGATTTATCCAAATTCGGCACCAAGATTACTGCTTCTTTTTGGGACATTGAAAGACTATTTATTTGTTACAATTGGATGCTGAGAGCATTATTGAACTATTCTATCTTTGCCTTTTACTTATCTACTTATTCTAAATAAAGCATTTAACTGCAGCCGCTGTGTGTTGGTTTACTAAGGGTCCGGTCAAGCCTAAGTTGCAACACTAGCTCCCTATGTTCTATCTCAATACCATTGATGCTTCTTAGTGCTTAGGGATTGCTTTTTGAGCATTCCAACTTTTTCTTCTGCATTAAATTTTCTTAGTTAATATCTTCCTTATACAGTGTTCCCTTGCTACTTCGCAGTTTGCTTATTGCGAACTCGCTGTTTTGCGGATTTCAAAAAATATTAATTTAAAATATATATCATGGTATTTTTACTGTTTTGTGGGGTTTTGCCGCCGCCACTCTCCAAGACTTAAAATAGTGTATAACTACTAAAATAATGCATAAATAGTAAAATAGAGCATCCCTACATCATGGTTTTTCTGTTATTGCGGGAGGTCCTGGAATGTAACCCCAGCAATAAGTGAAGGAACACGGTAGTCCTTTTTTACTAGTAATTTCATTAGGGAAGAGTAGGCAAGCACACATTGGGGGTTGTGAGTTTTAAAAGGGCTTTTTTTGTGTATTTGTGTAAAAATACTTTTTAAAGTTGTTTTTTTAAAAACAACTTTAAGTTGACTGAGTATGAAATAGCTTTAGCAAATAGCCTGACTTCCTGAGTTCTCATGGGGAGAATTTCCCCAGCCCTAACTTTTGGCTTCTGTACTCTGTCCTGCACCTGCAGCCTAAGGCCCTCCCCCACCCAAAATAAAAAGCCCCCTTTTTCTAGTTGACCTCTATGACTCTCAGTATCTTCTATTCCCAGCCCTACCTTCCTGCTTATGTGTGTGTTCTCCTGCACCAGTCTAGAAGCTCTCCTCCCTTCCCACAAAAGAAAATATTAAAAAATTACAAAAAGCCCTTTCTTCTTGTTAGTTGACCTCTTTGACACACTACTATTTTTTTCTTCTGACTTCTGTGTGTGTTGTACAAAGCCAGAAGCCTGAGCTTATTTTTCCTCAATAAATATTTATAAAATACCACCCTCCCCCCCAAAAAACCCTCCAAAAACCCCTATTTTTCTGGTTTGTGTGTGCTTGCAAAAGTACTGTAGTGCGTGCACACACTCTTACACATAATAAATATAGGAATGTGTGTGTGTGTGTGTACTATCTCTCTCTCTTACATACATATGATAAATATAAATATATAATATATAATCATACTAATTATCATAACAATTATAATGAGGCATGGCTGTAGTGAAGGTGGTTGTGCTGGGTCAAGTGTCCAGGCTTTGAGGAGAGTGAAAGACAGTGGGAGAGGGAGAAGCAGAGTGAGAGATGATACTACTGATCCTCCTATACTGTCACTCACCCAAATTAAAAGGATATCTTTTTGGAGGGCTGCTGCTGCTCAGTCCCATAATATTGAAGGACCCTCTGGATATCCAGCGGCCACCCCCAGTAGTCCCAGTGGTCAGTCAGCGTCAGAGGGGGATCACAGGTGGCGAATCTCTTGGGAAGACAGGTAGACAAATGTCAGAATTTTGGAAGAAGCAAAGATTACCAACATTGACACAATGGTCCTTTGTCATCACATTCACTGGACTGGCCATGTTTTCCAAATGCTCAATCACTATCTCCCAAATCAGTTAGTATATTCTCAACTCAAGAATGGAAAGAGAATGATGGTGAACAGCAAAAGATATTTAACGCTAACCTTGCATGGCCTGGGGCCAGCATATCTAAAGGACCGTCTCTCCCCATATTGCCCTATGAGATCACTGCAGTCAGAAGGTACCAACCTACTAGACATTCCATCTGCGAAGTCAGCTAAATTAACGGCAACTCGTAGGAGGGCGTTTTCCATGATTGTGCCCACACTGTGGAACGCCCTCCCAGCTGAAACGCACGCTATCCAAGATCTCCTGCTTTTCAGGTGGGCTTGCAAGACCTATTTATTCCAACAGGCTTTTGGCCTATGGGTCCTACTATGCATAACCCGCCATGTCTGTAATTTTTTTACCTGTTGTGCCTGTATTCCTCACATCAGGCTTTTAATTCTGTTGTTTTTTAGACTGTGTTGTACATGCTGTGTTTTAAACCCATTTTAATATGTTATTGTATCTTGCGTATGTGAGCCGCCCCGAGCCTCCCGGGAGTGGCGGCATAGAAGCTCAATAAATAAATAAATAAAATAAAAGCTGTGGCATAGACACTGAAAACTGGGAAGCCCTAGCCCTTGAGTGTTCTAACTGGAGGTTAGCAGTTACCAACAGTGCTGTGGAATTTAAAGAGGCACAAATGGAGGGTGAAAGAGAGTAAATATCAAGAGGAATGCATGTCAAGCCAACCCTTGTCAGGACAGCATTCCACCTGGAAACTGGTGGCCTCACTGCGAAAAAATGTGTAGATCAAGAATAGGTCTCTACAGTCATCTATGGACTTACTGCCAAGACCCTACACTTGGAAGGCAATCATACTCAGCTGTGAGTGATGGTGATGATGATAATGATGACATTTTATTACAAAAGAGAGAAAAAATACCTCTACCACTTCACAAATGAGTTATATTTGCTGTTTCTGTACATTTCTCTAAAATAATGGTAAGGTTTCATGCTAGCATATTGGCTGCAGACTTCTAAAACACAAGTGTGTTTTATTAATCCTTCTCCAGTCATCTAGCTTTGTGGATTGTGCATTTTTAATGTGGTAAAGCAGTGAGAAGGCTGCTGGCTCTTTTAAGTCTCAGGGAGCTGTAGTTTGTTCTTTTGAATATACTAGAGGATAGTTCTGCACAGAATACATATATTTTTCTACTGTAGTATATATAGGCTGTTGAGAGTTACAAAAAGCCTTGAACATTCAGAAGATTTGTGCATACTGGGTAAGAAGAAAGGGAAAGAAAGTTTCTAGAGTCCTTTTGAGATGGACACATTTCTGTGGCATTTTTCTTACCATCTTACAAAGGCTTGATATTTTAAGCAGATTTCTATGTTCATATAATCCATTTTGTATGTTCATGTGTCTTAAATGTCTCAAAACTTTTAAACTCATAACCTCCTTTTTCATATTTCTTATAATCTTGTGAACATATAAGACTGCAATTATACCTTAAATTTAAGATGTATCTTAATCACAGCATTATTAAATATTATTGTACCTGAGATTAAAAATCTTGATTGAAACTGTAATAATATAAAATTCTATACAAATTATGAAGTTAGTTAGCAAATAATGAGTAAAACAACACATGCAAGGTTTCAAATATAAGAACTGAAAATGAATTATGTTTAATTGATTGTTATGCTATTGTTTTATTGTTTTAATCAAGATGCTTAAGATCATCCGGAAAGGCCCTGCTCTCAGTCCTGCCTGCTTTGCAGGCACGTCTGGCGGGGACGAGAGACAGGGCCTTCTCAGTGATGGCTCCTCGGCTTTGGAACTCCCTTCCTAGTGACATCAAATCGGCCCCCTCCCTCCTGACATTTCATAAGAAAGTCAAGACTTGGCTGTTTGAGCAAGCATTCACAGAGGAACTTTAATTAATCAAGATCAAAGGATTAATATGACAACGAAACAGAAACCGATTTTAAGATTGTGGAGCTGACATTTGTATTTTGTAGTTTTAATTGTTAATTCATATGGTTTTATATGATTGTTTTTATCTTATTATGATGTGTTGTATGTGGGCACTTGCTGCCGCTTGTTCACAGCCTCGAGTCGCTTTCGGGCTGAGAGAGGCAGTATAGAAGCATAGCAAATACATAAATAAATAATAAATTAATTGTTTTTAACTGTTTTATGATGTTTTGAGCATTTAATTTTGCTATTGTTAACTGCTTTGAGTTGCCCGAGGGCTAAGAAAAGTGGTATAGAAATACAGTAATAAATAAATAAACCAAAAGAAAAAGCTATAAAAATGCAAGCAATAATATGGTTAGTGAAATAAACTGTTTTTGTCCAACTGTGCTTCTTTTAAATATTAAGATTTAATGATAATTTTACGTCCTTTCCTGGCTCTTTTCTCTTTACATCAGGCAGGGGGGGGGGCAACATAGGGATCAGTACAATATAGCCTTGCTTCCTCTATTCTTGTAGGGCATTTCCAGACAGCATCAAAATGCAGGATTAAAGAGAGGGGCAAAAAAATAAATTCCCAGACCTCAGAGCAGGTCCCCACACAGACCTGATGGTCCCAGACTTTCTTCCCCCACTGTCTTCACAGCCCTTCTGTGTCTTGGAATAAAATGGAGGGTGGACATGAGACATTCACTGGAAGTTTCTTTAAAAAATATATGGTTTTGTGTTGATCTGTATATGCACGCATGCAAACATAATGAATATAATGATCAGTGCATAATGGTAGGAATTTAAAAATAATTGGAGTGTTACTGTGGTTCTAGAAGAAACCGAACACAGTGTTCCTAGAGCTATCCTGCCCTGGCTTCCTTAAAAATGCCCTTCCTTCTCTCTTTATTTGAGAGAGAAAGAAGAAATGGTGTCTTGCTGCTGCTCAGAGCATTAACAGCTTAGAATGCTCCTGCCTCTACTTCAGAAATCAGCTGAAGTAGTCTCCACAGACTGGGGGGGCACGTGATTTTTGACATGCATGGTTGTCATGTGCCAACTATCAAATCATAGTCTGCAGTGCTAATCCTCCTACTTGGTCTGTCCTTCCAGTTGTGGATCAGACAAGAAATAGGTAAATTAAGTGACAAAGTAGTCTTTGAGACTACTGAAGGATTTTGGAGTAGAGAGCGAAGAAAAGTGCTTGAGGAAGATTCTCATAATTGCAGTTTTCAGACATTCAAAAGTGTCACCTTTTCCTTCCTTCAAAAATCAAACATCCCTTCTGTCCCTATTATTAGCAAAATTGTGTTAATACCACACAAATTATTCTGTCTTAACACTTCTTTCATAATTCAACATGAGGTACCACCAACACCCTCTAACATTATTCTGTTCTTCTCTAGATATAAATAATAATTAGGGGTAAAGCTGAACAAAAATATAGGGTAGTTAATGCAACCTGGTGCTACAATCTGGATGTGCCTCAACCTTATCTCACTGGGGCATATACAAGTCATATAGTATAAATCATAGCAAGGTTATTATTTCTATTCCAAGTCATTCTATTCTGTATACATGGGAGATGGTGATAATGTGTTGGCAAAAGTTATTTGAAAAACAATCCTGAAGCAGATTTTTAAAATGTATTATTTTCCATAAATCCTATTTACAGCCCTACAGAAATATTAATCTGTCTAAATATAAATCTACTTAATGAAATGTGTTTTAGTAATTTTTAATCTGATTAAAATCTGTTTCTCCAGTTTTAACTGAACCTTGATGTTTTTGTTTGCATTAAGCTGACTTGCCTGCTATTGTCAAGTCACTGCAACATACTAAATGTTGAGGACCAGCTGTGAGTTGCCTGTGCTGCAATTTGACGTAATGATGAGATTTGATGCTAATGTATGCCTTCCTTCATTGTAGGCTTTCCAAATCCTTTTGGGTCACTCACTCTAGGAGCAGAGTGTTAGACAAACTTTTTGTCTTATCCAATGTGGCTGTTATGCTTACCTTAGGCTTCAAACCTGTGGCAAACACACATTTAATATTAAGCACTTACTGTCTAAAATTGTAGTTGCTGCTAAATGCATATACAAGAATCAATGTTGGTTGCATTTTAGCAAAATGGCATTGGATTTTCTTGTTTTGGCAATTTGGCTTTGACTATTGTGCTAGCAAGTGAGTTGGCAGGCCAAATTGCCATATGGCAAATGGATCTCCTAATGAAATCAGAAAGCTACCCTAACACTTACATATGCATAGAACATGCTTTGCAAGGCTGCACTCCCAAAGTCCCCAAACAAACACAGCAAGGATATTACTGAAACACTTTATAGTGAGATGTTAGTGCTTTATGCTCCACTACCAGAGAACAGGAACAAAAAACGAACAACTACCTTTCTTTCATGCATGAGAAGCAGCCTCAAACTTTAATAGAGTAAACCTTAAACCAACACAGAACTACATTGCAAAACTATAATTCTCAGTGGGCACTCACTCTTAGAGCACAGTTTGGAGCATATGTATTGGATTACAACTTTCCGAATCTAGCTTTAGGTACTTTTGGAGTCCTGATCTTAAAAATGCACAGAAATCTGAGAACATCTCCACACTGGGGTATTATGTACTCCCTAAGCTCAGTATGTCCCGTGGTCTTGTTGACTGATGGAATGCTAGGTGGTCTAATCTAAACAAGTAACTATTTCAAGCTCTGCCAGTCAGTCTGACAGATGATTATTTTACCTCTCCAGTATCAGATACGACCCTGTTATCCATATGTCCACCCCAACCATTCAATCCCACCACACTCACGTGACCCAAAGTATTGCCAATGATTGCTCTTCTTCTTTCAACTTTGGTGTCTCCCTTGGGAATCAGCAGAACTTGCACAAGTTCTGAGCATCTTGCCGAGTTGTTGGAGGCTCATAGCATGCCTACCCTTAGGTAGGTGAACTGCTGAACAGACTTACAACTCTTCCTCAGCACTTGGAGGGTAAATGGGGTGATGCCTGCCAAGAGTCATGTGATGGTGCTTTGCAAGGACCATCTCCAAAGAGTTCAAAGGGAGCAAAAAGCCAGCGAAAAACTTATAAGCAGCAACAACACTTATGCTGCTTATGTTTGTTCTTCCTGCCTGTGCACAAGGAATGCTGGGACTTATAATTGTTGATATGATTTAACATCAGAAAGAATAAAACAACATTTTTTGTGATTCACATCTAACGTACTCATAACTGCACAGGCACCCTTCCTTGTGTTCTATCAAAAGGTCTTCACCTGAAACCAAGAGACCAAGCAATACAGAATTTTGCTTGCAATCACTTTCACGTTGCTTCTGATTTGATACAGAAATTCTCACATGATCTGGTAAATAGATACATAATATAAATACAAGAAATAGGGTAGTATAAATATCTTCAAACATAATGTACAGGTTATCCTCAATCCCTTGGCCTGGGCTCCTCTGGACTGCTAGGCTCTTTTGGATTCTCCTGCCCAATATGGATACCCTATTTAATGGATACATGAAAGTGCTTAGGGAGAGGCAGGAAAAATTGCCTTCCAGAATTATGTACCATGATCTCGAACAAAGAGTATATATTAGCACATTTCACCATTGCTGAAACATTTTCCACAGAAGTATGGTTTCTAGGATTGTTTGATAAAAAAGAGGTTCAAAACTCATTTCAGATGTAAAGGGCGCTGGTGGCTCCGATCTAAAGCCAATTCCAATTTTCACAGAAAAAAAAGTTTGTAATTTTTCAAAACTTCTGAGACTTCCGAATCCTTCATTAATGTTTTCAAAGTGTTATTTCCTCTTTCATTGGGTGGGCTTTACTTTGTAAGTAATTTTTTTTACTCTAGAAGGGGGGAAGCAAAGGGAGGAAATTCATCCACTGGGTTTTAAACCGCTTCCCAGGCTGACGAGGGGAGACGAGAGGGAGGAAAGTGATCCACTGGGTTTTAAATCGCTTCCCAGGCTGACGAGGGGAGATGAGAGGGAGGAAATTGATCCACTGGGTTTTAAATCGCTTCCCAGGCTCATGCGGGGAGACGGGAGGGAGGAAAGCCATCCACTGGGTTTTAAACCGCTTCCCAGACTTGAGCCGAGGCCAGGGATCAGAAATGGGGAAATGCTGAATCATTTCCGACTCACTCACTGCTTCGTAACAGAAATGGCGGAGAAAGCTTCGGAAGGGCAAAATTGCTTCAAAAAGCAAATCTTTCCTAATTTATTCCAAATTATGAAGATTCTGAATGAACCTAACTACGCCCAATGGTTTCGTTTTTGCATCACAGTTCACCACGGTTATGAAAACGATATAGTCTGTAACAGAAATGCAGATCATAATGGGACATGTACAATTTTATAGCTCACACACACATTGAATATACTAGGGCGCAACGATGCATTACAGTGCATTTTACATACAATGATCAAACCACAATCTCATATAATGAAACATACTGAATCAATATGGTTCACTGTAGCCTATATTGAGATTGTCAGCAAGGCAGGATTTTCAGCCCAGACAGAAGTGATGAGCTTAAAGAATGGTGTTTTGGTGAAAATCAGGCGCCTCAACTTGGGTTGAATAGAAGCTCTTTCTAATAAGGCAAAGCTGTCACTGGGTATAAGCCTTTCAATTTATTCCCAAATGAACCCCAGTCAGCAATGATACTTGGAAATTAGCTTAATTATACTTCCTCTTTGTAGCTCTTACTGTTTCCTGTTCAATGTTCTGCAGCTTTAGGGATAAATTGCCTTTTAATTAGTGTCTGTTTCCCATAGGATGGCTTTAATTACTGGGTTCCTCCCATTAACCTCTGTGCATCTTCCTTATTGTGAAATAAGCATTATACCAACATAAGTAACAACAGAAATAACTGGACAGTAAAATGAGTCCTTTTTACTAAGGAAACAGTTAACTAACTATTGTGCACTTTTCTGCCTTTGCAAACTTAGTTCCTTTTAGGAAGCAAGGTTTTTGGAAAAGGGAAATTATGGTGAAAGGCAAGAAGAATGACAACAATGGTACATATAACCTAAGCAAAAACGGAAATGCACCTGAATTAGAGATAATACAATGGAAAAAATCACATCACAGGTCTGATATAGTAAGTTATTAGTTATAGTTCATTCATACATAATCAAATACATTGGAACCCTTGTGTTATCACACTATCACAATAAGAAATTCTCAGGTAATATAAATGTATCACAAACACATGGGAATAGTTACAAAACATGGCATAAAATGTATATGTACTGTATCTGAAGTTAACCGATGTCATACATACCAAAAGCTGTTTGAACAGGGACGCCAATAGTATGCCATGACTTGCTATGCTTACTTTTGGATATGCATTTGTATACATTTATTAGATTAATAAATCCTTCCATGTGGATTGATACACTGCTGAATGCTAAAGATTAAAAGTAGTGACTACCACGCCCTGAAGAAGCGCTTTTGAGCGTAAAACGGTCCAAAAGAGGTACCTAGAGTCTAAACTCCATTGGCATTGTCCCGTTTATTTCGGTGACCTTCTTCCATTCGCTATCTCGGATCGTCTTCCCTGCAGTGCATGACAGCCTTTGTTTCATTTTGGTGACCATCTGGCGTCTACATTGGTGTTATCTCAGGTACTACATGCCATCACGAGTTCTGAATAATCCGCTTCGGAATTGAACTTTTACATTGACTATTATTATTTTGTTCAACATTCCATTTGACACCATTTTGGAATCAGAACAGTTTACTATATTTTCACTTCATGAGATTTTACATTGGACTTCTTATAAACTCCGATTTGCAGTCCACAACAAAGCATTGAACTCTCATCGTGGATTATACAGTTTAAGTTTATGATTACTTGCTACACGTATTTTGTCTGTTTAATGCAAGAAATACTTAAACGTGATGTTTTGTAACTATTTCCATGTGTTTGTGATACATTTATATCACTTGAGAATTTCTTATTGTGATAGTGTGATAACTCAAGGGTTCCAATGATTATGTATGAATGAACTTTAACTAATAACTTACTATATCAGACCTGTGATGTGATTTTTTAGCTGTATGTGTTTTCATCAGCCTTAGTATGGGTGTAGAATTAATGCATTTTGACACCACTTTAGTTGCAATGCTTCAATGCTATGGAAACCTGGGATTTGTAGTTCAGAGAGGCACAAGTACTCTTTGCCAGAGAAGGCTAAACGTCTTGTAAAACTCCATCTCCCATGCTTCCATGGCTTTAAGTCATGGCAGTCAAAGTGCTGTCAAGTAGCATTAATTCTACCCTAGGGCTACATTCTTAGAACAACAATATTTGTATGGTTGACTTGCAGTACAAGATAAGGACACCAATGTACAATGGTTTTCTGCTTCCTTTAATTGTGTGAGTGATCATAAGTTGCAGAAGTTTCTCTTATCAGAAGGACAGGTGCTTTCAAAGTGTTTCTGTCTTCTCAGGTTGTTGTTTTTCTCTCTAAAATAACTGACATTAATTTAGCAAGGCAAATATAGTCCTTCATATTAATGAAAGAATGTGAGGCCATAGTATGCTTCTGTAGTAAAGCTGATAAACTCACTAGAGCTGATCATTGATTGGATAGCCCTTAAATAAATGCAAACTGTCAATACTATTGACCATACTGGAGTGAGATTTGCAAATGTTTCTGGATTTGGTAGTTAAGAGAATTTTACAAAGGAACTCAGAGACTAACAAGTTAAAAAGAAAGGTGATTAGATTAATCTGCAATATTGAACTGATGAGAAGATTTTTCCCCCCAATTTGTACCACTTCTTAGCTTTATTTATGAAGAAGTGAAAAGTCTTTTGGTATCTGTGAAGGTCAGTGTATGTCAGAGTTTGCACATTGAAATAGGACTTGGCACATAAATCTCTCTCATACTGCACAATTTTAACACATAAATGCCATGTTAACTGTTATGGCTGCATTATGTGCAATTCCAGAATTTGCAGTCTGTTGAGACACTAGAACTCTCTGGAACAAAATTCTGAATACCTTGCCAAAATACAAATTTCAGCATCCCACAAATGAACATGAAGACAAAAATACAGACCTAAATGGATAATCACAAAGTATACAAAAAAATTAATATCCATGGGATATATGGAGCAGAACTTTGAAGCATAATGAATCAAAGAAAGTCAGCACAGAATAAATGGAGACCATAACAATTTACAGAGATTGCATATAAAGACTTATCTATTTTTTTATAATAATTCCAAGTTTAAACCAAAGAGATTTGTAAGAATACTTGTTATTTTACTGTTAAAACTGTTAATAGTCTTCTAATAGGTAACACATTTTTGATTTCTTGCAAATAAATCTTGACCCAGTTGACTATATCCAAAACCTGTTTACAAAAAGAAATTGTAATTGTTCTTCAGTAACTATTTTTTCAGCATTTCATGTGACAGTATCAATGGCTACAAATAAAATGCAAGTTTTCCCTCAATATTAACATCCTCTAGAGTGGTAAGATTCTTAGAAAAGGAACATAGTGATTGGTAGGTAACGACTAAGCCCAAAAGAACTACAGAAAGTCAGATGGGCTAAATGTGAGATATGACCTCACATTTGAACTACATTATATGGCAGTGTAGATGGGACCTGGGTCATTCCACCAAATAGGCATATATTTCTAGCTATTTTCAGTACTTTAATGTGTTCATATGTTTGGAATTAGGTTAACAGAGGTTGAATCTACACTGCTATATAATGCAGTTTCATAGTGCAGTTTTAACTGCATTGAAAAATCCTGGAATGAAATTTTTAAAAGACTTGAAAAAATGGATTATTTTGGAGATTTCTCTTCTAGGATGGATAACTAGTAATTACAATAAAAATCAACATCCTATCCAAACTACGTTTCTTGTTCCAAAATATCCCAATTGATATTAAGAAAAAATAATATAAGAACCGGAATGCTGAGTGTACAAGGTTTATTTAGAGCAGTGGTCCTCAACCTGTGGGTCCCCAGATGTTTTGGCCTTCAACTCCCAGAATCCTAACAGCTGGTAAACTGGCTGGGCTTTCTCGGACTTGTAGGCCAAAACACCTGGGGATCCACAGGTTGAGAACCACTGCTTTAGAGAGCCTGACTGCAATCTAAAAAAAGAAGAAGAAAAAAGCATACATTTAGGAAAGAGCTGGAATCAATTCCTCTCTCCACAATTTCAACTTGTGGTTTATTCTACCAATCAAAGATATCTTAAATTAACTTCTCCATAATCCTGGATATGTTGACTTTTGTGCGTGTTTCTCTTAGAGAGTGCTGGGTGCTTAATGGGGTTACAATTTCCTAAAACTATGTTTGAAATTGATAATAGGGTTTGCGTCAATGTTTTATGTAAAATCCTGCCTAGATTTCTAGCATATTGATTTTATGTGGGGGGAAAAAATCTATTTTCGTGCTTTTGATTAACTTTTCCCAAAACTATATTTTTCTCCATATTTTGGTTGTGATGGTGGTGTAGTGGTTCAGGACCGGACGAAGGTAAAAAATTATAGTAAGCCAACCTTTTTTTGGCACCCCCGGGTCTTCAGTGTGGTGATGATGGCGCGCGCGCCGGAGCACGCATGTGCGCAAACAGCTAGTTTCGCACATGCGCTTTTGGGACCAAGCGCTTCTGGTGGAGGGAGTAGCAAAACACACTCCCAAGAGAATGAAAGGGACAAGCCAGGGAACATTTTGCAGCTGGGGTGGAGCCTCCCACCCATGCGCCGCCAGCCCTCAGCAATAGCACAACATAAGCTGAACCTGGTGGCCGCAGCCGGATGTGCCCTTGGCCACGTGGCGCCCTGTGGTGGCCACTTACTTTGCCCCCACTAAGATCCGCCCGAGTGGTTTAAATGTTGGGATGGGGTTGTAGGAAACCAGACTTTGGATCCTTGTTGCATTATACAGAAATGCACTGGAGAAACCACACATCATTTAGTTTTAGAAGAAGGCAATGGCAAACTTTTCTAAATAAATATTTGAGCAAGAAATCCCTATGGTAGTGATACAATAAGTAAGCATCAACTTGAAGACATTTAACAGCAATCAAAGTATCATTTTTTAAAATATGTGAATCACTTCGAATATTGTAGCTGAAACAATAATAAAAATAGGAGAAGTATATAGGTTTCAAAATGCTTTCCTCCTATGTAAGCATTACAAAAGGCTAAGGACATTAAAAGTAAGCTGATTTATTCATTTATTTAGATGACAGGGTTGCATACGAACTCTTCCAAAAGTTCCCAGGAATTGCCACTATTGTAGTTAACCCAAAGAATTCTTTTAGCATGATTCTCTATAAAAAAAGCTTTTATTTCATCATTGCAGCCTGGCTCCAATAAATTCTGGTCATTGAAAATGAAGAAGGTGGGGTTTGAAAGGTCCTGGAGAAGCATGAAGTCCAGGTCTACATTTCTGCAATATAAATTGATTTTCCACTCTGCAGAGCACCAAATGCAAGGATGTCAAGAGGTTCCTTATTTCGCATTGATCTCCTTGTCAAAATTGGTTCAACATCTGTGTAGAAATATGGTCCTTCCAATGCCATTGGCAGACACGGCTTGTTTTTCAGGACTAAAAGTAAACTTCTTTTTTATCTTCTTGATGCATCTTTATTAACAATAATAGCTTTATACTAAAATAGTTATACAATAGTACTTAGAGAATAACACAATTAACTATTTGGGTGATACATTGTTCTGTTCAGATTTCACTTGGAGTAGTGTATCCACAGTACTGGGAACCACATTTAAGAAAGGCATCGACAAGCTGGAATAAAGTGAGAAAGGTGATGAGGAAAGGTGTCACTTCGCTATTGCTGTGTTAGCTTAGGAATGCATTGACGGTAACTCCATGGATTTAAATGTAAGCATGAAAAAATACTTCTTCCAGAACTTGTGATCACTGCTAGGGCTGCTAGCCACTGAAGGGTTAAGTAAGTGGTGGGACTGGCCAAGGAAGCAGTATCACACCTATGTGACAAGAATGACAAGTTCCATGCCATATCCTTTGTCCCTGGGCATGATGGATATCCAGTGTGGCTGTATATAGCGAGTGGAGGACATGTGCTTGTCCCTCTCCCACTCCAATGCCTTCATGAAGGAGTATGTGTCATCATGATGGGATTGTGAGTAGTCTGATGTCTGTATATAGTCTGTACATGTGGAACAAACCAATAATATAAGCCTTCAAGGATATTTGAACTAAACTTAAAGTTCCAGCGTCTAATTAAAGAGATACGGTCTAGGAGCAGAAATGTACTTTTTACCAATTCTGCTAATGAGCAAGTTTGCCGATAAGGGCTTTGCTGGAATTGAGCTGGATGATTTGCTTGCCTTCACATTCTGTACAAAAGAAGCATCAACAGAGGCAGTAATCTAGGAGTTATAAAATTATGTGCCTACCTGACAGGGTTGTTGTGATTTTGGGTAAAGCCCACTGACACAGGGAACCAAGCCTATGGAGGAATAGTTGTGGGCCTTCTATATATTATAGGTGTATAGTAGGCATGAGAAAAAAGTTATGAAAATGATTCGTTTCGTAAGAAATTCGTAAGAAATGCTACTTTTGAGTATTTCCGCACCTGGAACGCCAACCAGGAAGTGGACTTTCTTTTCGAACCGGGGCCAGGATTTTCTTAAGTGTCGTTATTAGGTCGTAAGGGGGGGGGGCACCCTCCTTCTCTCTCACCACCCTCCCGCCTCCCTTGCCAATAAGTATTATGGCAAGGCAAGCCCTAAACTCGCTCCTTCTTTCGGCTGGAAGCCCGGAAAAAATGTAAACAGAGAGGATTACTCAAGTAAATCTGCAAAGGAGGGCACTTTGGATGAAGGGCCCTCCTTGTGGATTTACTTCTGAGTAAACCTCTCTGTTTACATTTTTTCCGGGCTTCCCTGCCCCTCCTGCCCTGCCAGGATCTAAAGCATCAAAGAGTATTGGGGTGAGAAACCAATCTAATGTATAATAGAATGAATGCTACTGTAAGTGCCTAATATTATAAGTAATCCAACTGGTCATACCTACATTCCATGCACATGCAATAATACAGCAGTAATAACAATAACAAGAGGTAAAATTCAAACCGAAGTATTCTGACTGGTCTCTCCTCATGCGGTGCAAACGGGCTCTTCTCTTATTAGCCCGGGAAAAGCCAGCGTTTGCTGCTTGGGAGCACACACATACATATTCTTGGGGGGATTTGCTGCAGAATCCCGGGCTCATAGAGAAGATTCTGCAGCAAATCCCCCAAAGAATATGTATGTGTGTGCACCCAAGCAGAAAACTCTGGCTTTTCCGGGCTCACAGAGAAGAGCCCGTTGCACCGCATGAGGCAGGGACCAGTCAGAATACTTCGGTTTGAATTTTACCTCTTCTTATACCCATTGTTATTACTGCTGTATTATTGCATGTGCATGGAATGTAGGTATATGACCAGCCTGGGCAAACTTGGGCCCTCGCTCCCTCGGGATCGGTGTGAGAGAAAGGCAGCGAGGAGCCAGGGGGGGCTCCTCCTCCTTTTCTTTTGCTGCTTCCAAGAATAGAATACCCCCTCCCTCCCTCCCTCATTTGCTCCCTCCTTCCTATTTGGAGAGTCCCATCTAGAATTTAGTGTGATTTATTCAAGTTTTGCCTACAACTCCCAGAAATCCCAGCCAATTTACCAGCTGTTAGGATTTCTGGGAGTTGTAGGCCAAACCATCTGAATGCGCATGCGCTGGCATATGAACTACTAACAAATTTCGTTAGTAATTAAGTTACATTTAGAAATTTTTGGAAAATTTTTGTAAGTCTTCCTATTACTAATAAAAAAATCCCCCATTAGATTTTCGATTTCCTATTTTTGGGTTCTAAACCATGCCTAGTGTATAGTCCTTTGCTAATTAATTCCATGTGGCCCTTGGGGCATAAAATGGCCTCCAGACGTGTTGTAGTTGCCCATCCCTGTTTCAAAGGAGAAACAGTGCCTCCAGATCCTTCTAGTGATATGGTTCTCTTTATTTTTACATACACCCAGACAGCCGTTATGGGGTACCAGTGTAAAAAATAGATTGAGCTTTGTGTGCCCTGCAGGATATTTATTTGCCCATATCTGGTTTAAGTGCTAATTTATCAGTTTCTCAAAATATTTTAATAATTTCCCATCATAGCCTCAGCAAATTCAAATGTTGTATTCTGTAACTCTAAATAGGCAACTATTTGTTTGCTGTTATACTAGTCTCTTTGTTTACTCACAAATCTTCTCACATCACCCAACCCCAATTTGTGCTAACAAAGGCTCCAAAAACTCAATTAGTGGGAATCTTCAAAAAGCACTTTGCTTTGGCACTAAATATTGAAGTACTTTTGGCTACTCAACCAGGTTTCCCCTTAAATTGTTGAAGAACTCCTGTTCAATATTTCTAATTATCATAATCAAAATCTGGCAACATTCCATTCACCATTTGTATTACCTTTTTGTTATCCTGTTATTCACTGTTCTGCATGTACATCATAAAAAAGCAATTTTCAAAAATGGGTTCATTAATAACTGTGATTATAATGCTCCCAGTTTTAATTTCCTAAGAATAGAATGAATAGATACTATATTACTTTTTAATTAACAAGCTGGAAAATACTGAATGCAGAAGGAGGTAAAACGCATTTTATAGCTCACTTATGAATATTGAAGGTTCCTGATACAATATTAATGCAGACAAGGGATTAATTAATCTCATCATACAATTAAATATCTCTTAAGTGTTATGTCAGGATACTAGTGTAGTGCTTAGTTATTGGATAAGGACACAAGTTAGCAAATAATTATGTCCAACTTGTCATTGAATAATCAATAGAAGATTTTGGATGTACAGTGCAGCTCACATATCTATGGGGTATATGTTCCTGAACTTATCATAGAAACAGGAAAATAAAGATAATAGCAAATCTTATATAAATTCATAGTTTTGGTCATACATTACCACAGAGTCACACTGAAGGACCTAGAAAATTAATGGAGAGATATTCTATCCAGAAATTTCATAGGTTCTCCAACATGACTTTATGGTATTTTCCAATAGAAACATACAATATAATTTCCTGGAGGATGTAGAAAATTCCTAGAGAAGACATACTGTATGTTGTCATATGAGAGTAGATGAAACTACAGGGACCAGTCCCAGGGTTACAGGGGTCATATTACAGATCTTTAAAGGACTTATGTAATCCAAACAGGCTATGTTTCACATAGATTCCACAAACATCTATTTTTTTTACTTATGCATCAAAGTTCTGTTAAAAAAAACCCAACAACCACCAAAAAATCGCTGCCAACAGTAGTAGCAACAACAATGTTATAGGAATACATAAATGTCCTAAGAAACGGTGAATGTAGGTATTCATTGGGAGAATGGATCTCTTTCCCCCTATGTACCTGATATCTGGAAAAGTAGGTTGGGTGGTGTGTTATAATGTACTGGTGAATATGAAATATTTAGGATCACTATTTACAATACTGACATTCTTGCCATGATGATACTGCCCTCATTTACTGGTTACCTGCTGCAGAGGGAGAAGGACAGCCATGCTGCTGATGACCAGAAAATGCTGGAATAATGTTTGTACCAAGGTAGAGAGGGACAGGCTGGGAGACATTACTTAGTTAAATGCTTAGTTAAGTATAATCTGATGGAGGATTTTGACCAGTATTCAGATGGGGTAGTCTTAGGTCCCCATGGTCCCTTCCTTGAGTAAAATAATTTGAGCCATTCCTAAATTTATGAGAATGCTGGACAATTGTGCTTTTTAAAGGTGATCCTTCAGGTTTTAGTGCTTCTGTAGTTCATGTTCCAATAGAAGCAAGAACTTTGGGAACATTTCATCAATTCTAAACCATTTTAATGGGACTTCTTCAGCACTATATAATTAACTTTAAAAACCCCAAGCTTCTCACACAATTGTTCCTCCAGGCAACATTCACCAGCTGTCAGTAAAATATTTTCATATTCTTGAAACAAAATTTATATTGATTTTGAATTTTACAAATACTGACTAAATGAGATTAATCTTGTGGGTAGTGAATGATCTAATACTCCCTACCAATCATTCTCTGTTTTCCCAGACAACATGAACAAATAAAAGAGCAGTGCTGCTCCATTGCACTGTCAGAGTAAGCATTAGAGGTTCACCAGACACCCCACTGCACTAAACAAAGATCAGAAAAGTTCCAAAGTGACAGCATCCAGGCATATTACTTTCCCTAAATGCTTAGCTTGGTATGATGTGATATCTGTTGAGTATGGACAGGTCTCAAACTGTCACATTTAGCCTGTTAATAAGAAGCAAAGCTAAGACGAAATGATTTATCAGTCCAAAGGCATTATCACAGGCATCTCCATCTCCTGTATGAATTGTCCTAGTGCCCTGTAATGCCAAAATGTAATTGAAGGAGGCATTTCCTTTCAGAGCATCCTTAAAGCTAAATTCCGCCTCTCTTTTTTGAACTTGCATTTCCCTTTCAACTTTCTATGGAACATAAAAGACTTCAATTAGTCTTTGTATTGATTTTTGAATGCTGCATGATCTACACAGCTGCAGTCCATTTTCCGTTGTCACTGGTGCACCTCCTACCCTGCTGCTTTCCACTGGTGCTTTTATGCTTTCTACCTTTTGTGCAGCCTTTTATTGCATAGGGGTTACAGTAGCTGCTCTTTCCAAGTCACAGAACGGTAATAGTTCTACATATAATGTAATAACAACTTGCAGGTGGTTTGCTGTGAGTTTTCCGGGCAGATGTCTTCTTTTCTTAAGCACCTAAAGCAATGCATCTATAAGTGGAAAAGGAATTAGAATTTGACCAAAGAGTGAAAGTATCACATGTCTGGCCCTTTTATAGCCTGTTCATGCCCATTGTACTACTGGCTATTAGTTTTGATAGAGTTCCAATGCTGCTGTTTTATATTTTTATGTTTTATTTTAATAGTACTTTTATCTGGATTGTTATATTTGACTATGTTCTTATTTTAATTATGTTTTTGCTTTAATGGGTTGTTCTGTATTTATGTCTTGTGGGAATTTTGTCCCATATGTAAGCCGCCCCAAGTCCCTTTGATGAGATGGTGGCAGGGTATAAGAATAAAGTTGTTGTTGTTGTTGTTCTTCTTCTTCTTCTTCTTTTTCTTATTATTATTATTATTAAGTTCCAAACAATTCAGTTATTGCTGCTGAGTTATCTTTTGTGTAATTTAATGGCCCTCTGCACCCATGAATTCAATCATCCACAGCTTGAAAATCTTTTAAAAATAATTGAAAAAGCAACCCCTTGCATTTGCAATTTTATATAAGGGACACCATTTTATTATGTCATTGTGTATATTGATACCCATAAGTGGTTCAGTGGGCAGGGAGATCCTGGGATGAACCCACCATGGGCCACCGTATATAACAGTGAAGGTATAGTGTTAAATTTCAAGAGTAAAGAAAAGAATGGGAACTTTGTAAGTGTAAGAAGTAACAATTTTTAGTTATTGATTAAAATACATAGCACTGCATTGCTATATAACCACATAACTTATCTTGCTATGTAGTTAATCTAGCCTGACTCACTCAATGCCCAATTACTATTCAGGAGCCATTGCAATTGATGGGGATCTGTTCCCACTCACTCATGACATTGTTCACTAACATTCTTACTTCCCCACACAAATGATCTCCATTGCAATATGGAAACAGGGCCCTTTTAACAATGCGCCTTGCTCTTGAGAATGCTTGCATTAGGGAGGAAGGTGAGGAGAATGTCAACCAGCCACTTTCTGAGTGACATAAAAATTGGCTTTCAATCAATTGCAATTGTTGTTGATAGGTACATGGGAATTAGGAATTTTCATAGTCTTTATGTATCCCCTAAATGAGGGATATATATAGGAATCATTCATATGAAGCAGTTACAAATGCAGAACTGAGACTTCATAACTACCGCAAAATAATAGTAATGGAAAAGTAATATGCAACACAAGTAATATGGCTAGTTGCTTTTTATAACATTGAAAAGAGTAATGGTACATTACTGTTCAATCCATGTAGGAAATAATGGGCATACAACACTTATAAAAGTGTCTTTTCAAGGTCTGCTTGGGACTCCTTTCCAGATTCTGCACTGTCCCTACTTCTGAGTATTTAACAGCCTGGTGGTTCCCATATCAGTTGGGAGGTAGATTTGCCTTCGAAGCTATCAAAAGTGCAGAATCTCTTTGACTGGAAATTAAGCACTGAGGTAGTTTTAACATACAAGCAATATGAGAGCCACCAGTCAAACTTCACTAGTTTTGTCAGTGGTGTGGTCAGTTAAAAAGGAGTTGAAGCATCAAAAGTGCAGGCATTGTTCCCAGTTACATCCTGGGGACTTAAAAAAAACATTGCTCCAAGGTTAAAAACAAACATTATGCATACATATCCTGGAACATTTCTGAAAAGCATACTTGTAAGCTGAACCAAAAAGTCTGTTTTTGTAGAGGATGGTACAAACTCTTGTCTATATCTGTGAGCTCCCAGTGGTGAGCTCCCAGTGGCCGTATGTCACTTACAGTACTTTACAGATAATGAAATATGTGTTGGTTTTTGCTCTGGGAACCCATGTTTATCCAACTAGTTTTTCATAATGTCAATGTTTAAAATCCACTGATTATATCAGTTCACTCATTGTACCATTCATATGTATATCTATCTTTAAAATGACTCAGCATTCACTCTCCTTTAGAAATTTTGATTTATTTACTTATTGTATTTCTGTACTGCTTTACCATCCTCAAGGGCTTCTGGGGCGATGAACCATAAAAACATGTTGTTTAAACTGCCCATCAACATACAGAGTGTCACCTGGATAACACTGCATATGATCTCTCCCAATGGCATCATGTAGATGTTACAAAGCATAGAGGGCAGTATTGACCCCATGAAATCCCGCAGCCTAATGGTAAAAGGGTCAAACTAAACTCTCCCAGATTGGGAACATTCACCTACAAAAGACCAGAACTATTTCAGCATAATGACCTTATGTTGTATATCAGATGAAGCACCCAGAAGCATACCATAGTCAATGTTATCAAATACTGCTGGAAGATTCAGGAGGACTAAAAGGTATGAACTCCACCACCCCAACTCCTGGTACTCCACCAAGGTGGCCAAGGCTATTTCTGTCCCATAATCAGGCCTGAACCCAGATTGCAATGGATCCAGTCAATCCATGTCCCCGCAAGAAAGCCTGGTGTTGCTCCGCCACCACTTACTTTAAGATCTTTCTTTGAAAGGGGAGATCAGCAACTGACTGATAGTTACCTTGGGGTCCAATGGAGGTCTTTCCAACAAAGATTTTACAATTGCTTTATTTAAAGAGGTTTATGCACTGCAAATTGTATGTGCGTCTCTCTAAAGTAAATCCCGCTGTGTTCAACGCAATATTCTTCCAGCTATGTGTAGAGGAGTGCAACCTTAAACCATTAAAGAAGGCTTTAGGGATGAATTTCACATCTATTCCCCGGGGAGACAAAAATACAGAAATCACAGAGAAATGATAGATAACAAATCTAATTCTATGCTTCCGAATCATTTCTCATTTTTGTTTGAAAAACACAGTGTTCAGGAGTTTTCATTTCTCTCTCAAACCATTCATTTAAACCTGTAGTGTTGATGCTACAGGGCTTTTGAAAACCTATCTGCTGTATGCACAGGGAATTCATACATCACCTTAGTATCAACAAAGTACAGTTACTCTCTAGGGTTTGTTACCAAAGCCAAATAAAATGAGAAGATATAGGAAAACAGAATTTTCATAATCTCAAATTATTTGTCATAAATCTCTTAATTTTTTTAAATTAAAGTTTTTGTATAGATTTTTTTGGTAATCTAGATTGTTTTAAGATATATTATAAATGAATTTGAGTCCCATTATTGTGAGAGAGGTGGAATGTAATTGAAATAAATAAGTAATACTCAACAGGAGGCAGTTCAAAGAATTTAGCTTCTTGGTTTTGTCCCATTTACTTGTTATTTGTTCATTTTGCACTGTTATTTTGTCCTTTAGTTTCTCAGAACTTAAAAGCTATTCAGACAGGTGTGAGAGGTCATTTGTATTACAGGCCTGGATAAAATGCTCCATTGTGCTGAATATAGACTTCAACATTAATTATAGCCTTCCACATGGGTGATGTTTCCACATTTTTACATTCTGGGCAAAGCAGTATATCAAGTCTCCAATGGGGTGCCATACATAGCCTGTGGTTTTTTTGTTTTACTTGGTAGGTCACATGTAGTGCAGGCTTTATGTACTGCAAAGATCAATAGGAAGAATAGTACTTTAGGGCATAACCAGAATAGCATGGTCAAGAAACTCCAAGGTGAATCTTTACAAGCACAGTATCCATCACTAAATTTACTGCATGTCCAACACAAGTGAAGGAGTTTGTTGTGACAGGTTATAGCTCATTAGGCTGCCCTGTTCACTTGTGACAAGCACAAGTCACGCCATATGAGAGCAATTTGCTAATTACTGTCATTTGCTGTGAATATGAGTTTCTCAGGTGAGCATGCTGCTGTGAACATGCAGTTAATAATTAAATGAACAATTTCTCTGCAAAACACAAGCTATGCAAGTAGAAATGATAGGTAGTTACTAGTCTTGATCATGCAGGAGAAAGATCCTATCACCTGGTTTGTGAGATCAAGGAAAGACATAAAAATGAAAAGAATTACGTTTGAAGAGCACATTCTCCCAAGAGATATTAAGAATGGTACATAAGGTGAAAGATGCCTCACACTGAGATCCCAATCCAAAATGGGATTCGGTCCAAACTTTTCTCTGCTAGCAGAAATGTAATTCTACTGATTAACAGCTGATTTCAAGAGAATGCTAATAAAGTAATCTGCTGACAAAGACCAAAAAAGGACAAGGAGAAGGGTGTGAGACTTGCAAGCATGAAGTAAGCCCAGGACAAAGATATTTCTCCATGGGGTTGCCAGCTCGACATGGCTCCTGTATTTTTAATAATTATGTAGAAAGAGTTTTCTGTAGTTTTTTTTTAATTCGTCACCTGGTTGCAAAACAAGCAACACTACTGAAATTTCATTTTACACAACTATTAAAGTACAGATGTTAAACTCAATGCCCACAGGCCAAGCTTGGCCCGCCACATCATTTCTTTATGTGGGCCCATGAGGCATAGACACACTAACCACAGGAAAATGGGAAACATTTCTAAAAACCCAAATATAAAACATTGGAATGGTTGTGCTTGCATTTTAAAAAATATTTGTTATTTTCAGAATATGTTCAGTGGAAGAGGGTGGTTTATGATATGGTGTTTCAAATTATTTCACAATACATTAAGAAGTAGTTACATTTATAGATTCTTACAATTATAAAACTGATTTGGCTTTTGGTGGGCATGATTTTGACATCCCTGTATTAAAGGAACCATTAAACCACCTTAATTTTTAACTCTAGCTATTCTAGTACCAAGGAATTTAAAATAATAGCTAAACTGCAGGTGGGTTAGATTCAATGTCTCAGATTATCAGGTCAGCTGATCTTTGATTATCTTAACTGTTTAGAGCCAACTTTGTTGAGCTCAATGGGATTTACTTTCAGTTGGCCTTCTTCAAACAATGTTTATTCATGGTTTCGTTTTTCTTTTGCTTTGTGCTCTAAGATGACACGTTTGTTACTGTACATTTTTTTGGCTGTATATTAAAAGTAAATGCATTTCTTTTTTCAATTTACAAAATCTCTCTCTCAAACATCCAGTTCTGTAGAAAATCAGATTTTCTTAACAAGATGTGAAATATTTCTGGGACAAGAGAAATTAAGTGTTAGTACATCAGAACAATGGGTTTAAAATATCAATTTGAACTGTGAAAGCCCAACAACCAATTGAGGTTTTTCTATATCTGACTTGTAGAATTTGTAGGAAGCAAAGCCTAAATCCAATTTCCAGTCCCACCCAGAATGAACCCACTTATCCAACTAGCAACTTACTTTTGAACAAAGTATTCAATGCTTTATGGGACTAGCAAATGGATTTTTGTCTGAATTTATGTTTGTTCATTTAGACTGAGTAGAATTGTGGAACTTCTCTTAACCTGGACATTTTCTAAGGTATTGTTGCAATGACAACTAACCCAGAAGTTACTCCCACCAAAGTCAATAACATTTATTTCTGTGTAGACATAGAAATTAGTGAATGTTGAATAACAGTTACAATTTCATGGCCACTCCCACTTGGCAAGGCTTTCATTTTCAACATCCTACCATGTGAAGATTTTCTTGTTACCATCAATCAGGCACGTAGCTAGGGGAGGGGGCTTAGGGGGCTTCAGCCCCCCCCCCCCGAAATTCTCAGGGTGGTTCGCAAGAGGTCCTTACTGGTACATTATTTAAACTGTTATGTTTACTCATATCATGATCTGATCACCATGCTCATTATATCCCACATTCATGGGGTTATTGGGATAACAAGACAAAAGGTTTGCTAGGGTAGACCCTCTTCCACCCAGTCTCATACCCCCCCGAACCAAACTCAGCCCCCGAATCAAAATCCTGGCTATGGCCCTGCCATCAATGCAGCACATTTATGACTAGGGAAAGCTGGCTTCTCCTTGTAATATTGACTAGTTGGAAGGAGTGTCATTGTCAAAACAACAGCAAAATTGTGCCATTTAAAGTTCCCCCACCCCCTCTCTTTTTTCCAAGTCCATTTTTATTTATTAGCTACCCACATTCTGGAGGCCTTATTTTCCAAAGAAATGATATATTACTTTTTCTGGAAGAACTGCCCTAGGAGTGCATATGTTTGCTCAATAATATACCCATTGTGAATCATTCATTAAATTAAGAGCAAAAATAAACAAGTCGAAGGCTACAACAGAATAATAGGAAACTATAATGAGAGGACAGAGAACAGTGTCGCATTAGAGAGAGAGAGAGAGAGAGAGAGAGAGAGAGAGGGCAATAGTGGGCAGCCCTATCTTGTACCCTTCTTAATTTCAATTTTTTACGTTTCTTGTTTATTGATCCAAATTTTTGTTTCTTGGTTCTCAAAGATTGCATTTACCATATTTTGGAAATAATGTCCTATATCCATTTCCCTCATTAGTTGTTTTAAAAAGCTCCAATTTACATTGTCGCATGCTTTTTCAGCATCTAACGCTAGTAGCATGACTTTTTTTGGTTATGGATTTCATAGTCTTCAATCAAATCTATGATTATTCTTATGTTGTCCTTTTGTTGTCTATTCGGCAGAAAGCCTGCTTGTTCGTCTTTTATTTTTTATTTTAGGAAGTTTTGCCATTCTGCAATTATTGATAATAATTTCTTTTAAAAACAATGGGTCTCACATCCAAATAATGTGCTTTCAGATTGGGGTTGGTTTTATAGTATGAATCTCATTTTAAATTTTAACTTTTTCTGCATTAGTAGGTGGTGCATTTGAAAGAGAGAGGGGGGAGTAATGATCTTTCTAATATGTCTATTAGGGGTGGTTGATCCATGAAAAATTTGATTCTAAACTTAGTTGGGGGATTCATTTTTGGTTCATTATAGAAATTAATACAAAAAAATTTAAATAAATTTCGTGATTGAAACATTATTAATAACGATTTTTCGTTTTTATTCATTATGCCAGCTGGGAGGCTAGAATGGAGGGCTTTCTCTCCCTTCTTCCCTCCCTGCCCCTCCCAGCTGACAGGCATCGAGTGCTCCCTTCTTCCCTCCCCCCCTCCGGCTCAGAAGCATCGCACATTATATATAATGTGCAATGCCTGTCAGCTGGGAGGGGCAAGGAGGGAAGAAGGGAGTGCTTCCCCCTCCCCTGGATGGGAATTACGTGAGTTATTCCCATCCAGGGAAGGAGGAGGGCAGGCGAACCCCCCCCCCCCGCACGTTATTCCCATTAACTCGTGTTATTCCCATTAACCCGCATTATTCCCATCCAGGGGAGGGGGGTTCGCCTGCCCTCCTCCTTCTCTACACCACATGCTCTTGGCATTGATCACATGGGCTTTAGGTGATACTTCATTGTCCTAGTAGTATGGCCTTCCAAGTTTTTGGAAGACACCTGAATATGAGGGTTTTTTTTAATGTGTGGAGTCCGGTGCACAACTGATCAACACACAGTGTTCATAGAGTGAGGGTCCCAACCAGTGGCATAGTTGACACAACAATGGTGTCTTCTCAATCTGTTGCAGCCTTCTTCTGCCTTCACAGCCATTGTAACATGTACCATGTTACCTTCTACCTGATTTGCCACTGAGGTCTTCGGATTGTGCTCACCTGCCCCCCCCCCCGAAGTGCATGACTTCAGTGGTTATGCCCATGGGTTCATTGGAACATGCAAACATCCTCCCCACAACAAGGTGATAATCCATCATGGAAAATTTCTGAAGTGAAATTAAGCATACCCCAATCTAACACAACACTTTCACTGAAAACAATATAAAGAATTTGCTCTAGGTAGTGTTTTTTTTCTCAGCAAAGAAGAACAAGGAGTGAATTGTGACAAATAAAATTATTATTATCACTGTCATAAAAATTTCATTTATGAGGTATCACATGTGCAGAGACCACATAATGGAAATACTTCTTACATTAGTATAGAAACAGAAAGGGATAAGGACATTCCTAGATATCTCTATACCAAGCAAATGGTGAGCACTCAATCTCCAAATCAAGATTTTAGTAGACATAACTAATAACAAAAACAAGCAAATGTGCTGGCACGTAGGCTGTGTTCCCAAACCTGCATGCCCAATAACACATAAAATTCAGGAAGCTAATCCAAAGTAAATCAACCTTATGCACAAACAAATAAAGCCCTTCTACTTGGATTTTTGCCAGTTTAGTTCCATTAAAGCCAAAGCTGACATTTAAATGCATTGCATATGCAAGTGGAATGAGTTAACTGCTTTGTGTTAATGGTTTCAGGGTCTCATAAAGTTGAGATAAGAATACACCTAGGTTTTACAAGGATGGAAGACTACTATAGCCAAACTATAGAAAGAGATTGTGTGATATCCCCCTTTTTTTTGTTACAGATGGCTGGATATTCTTTTCAAATGAAATCATCAAATAGATTCAGTGTCAGTGCTTTGAAGTTGCATGGTATTTATCTTCAAGTTATTAGTTTCAAAAGATAATAATAGATGTCCTAAGGGCCAAAGTAGTTATGATATCTGACATGTTTTTTCAACCTTCAAAATAATATTTTCAGCCTCCTACCTTGTGATTTGACATTGAAGTGTGTGTGTGTGTGGGGGGGATTAACTCTCTCACACAATGCCAGAGCTCCAATAAAATCCATTTTCTCAGATAACCCACACAGGCACATTGATAATTCATCTGGGATGAAAGGTGCTATGGATGTCAGTGGACAAAAGTGAATGCACAGGAAGGGGAAATTTTATTTTGGAAAGGACTGCATGTGTCCTTCAAGGTGTTTTTTAAATAGCCATAAACCTTTTCTGATTCCCTACACTGTCCTATTTCTCACAACCAAGTGATGCATGGCTTCTTCAAAAGATGGCTTCCTGGGGGCCCTTCCAGAAATGCCCAACATGCAGGACCTGACACTGGTTTACCTGATGTAAGTTCCAGATCTGGATGTAAGTTCTGGATCTTTCCAGGTGTGGGCCCAATGGGGATTGACTCCTGGGATCACTTCCACAGGATCCTGGAGGTCAATCTCCACTGTGATCCCCATCCTCCCCTCCCAGCCCCCAATTTACTCCAAAACATACCTGAGGGGCCTGGCTGCATGCTCAGGCACCTCCGGTGAAAGCTCCTAGTACATCAAAATAATGCATTGGGAGGTTTTGAAGTAACTGATATAGATAACAATGGTAAATTACTGAGCAATTTAGGCCTGGTCACATTGAGAACTACAGAGTCACTTGTGTAGATCTCAGACACTATAGATTAGAGTCTTGTGAGTGAGCCTGAGGGAGGGTAAAGAAGCTGACACCTTCATTTTGTGCTCTGTATATGTTGTTGGAACTGTAGAAAGTGGATGGAGGACAGAGGAGCCGTGACAGCGAGATAATAAGTTTATTGTGTATATATCTGTGTGTATATATCTTCTTAATTAATTGAAAATAAAAGCCTTCCTGCATTCTAGCAGTGAAAGAATATCTGTGTGTGTACTCTTTATTCTTACACAGTGAAGTTTCCTGCATCGCTCAGGTGAATCTGGGGCCTAGCTAGCTCATGACTAGAGGACGCTTCCAGTCCTCAGGAAAATACCTGATACCCCCACCTTATTTTGATAAACCAGAAAGTTTCACTGGAAGGGCCTGAGCATGCAGCCAGGACCTTCAGTTACATTGGGGAGTAAATGGGAGGCTGGGGGCTGGCTGGATGCGCTCCTCAGTCAACCTCTGGTTGCCACCCCCCATCCCCCCATGCAGGGAAAGCCCAGGGTTTGGAGGAGCTGTGAGACCTTAAGCCTGGGAGGAACTCGAATTAAATATCCCAGTTCCTCATGAGATTGAGGCCTGTCTGGAAAGGCCCTGGGTTCCCTTCAAAGCTATCCATATTCCAAAACCAGAAATAGATTTCTGTCTACTTCTGGTTTTGATCCATTTGCATTTTTGGCAATCTCTATGGCCCTCAAAGATCTTTGAATAGAAATGCTCCCTTCGAACCATCACTGTGTTCCATTCCTTCTATACACAGTAATTGGGTACCCTATGATGCTGGCTTTAAGTTTGCAGTTCTGTGTAGGCTGTCATGGAAGTAACTACCATAGCATACAAGGGAACTGAGCAGGATTGTGCTATATTTATCACCCTGTGTAGTGTGGCCCCAAGGTTTCAAGACAGGCAAATTTCACACTCTCTCGCTGAATAGTTTCAAGCCTAGCCAGACATCTCTGAATAAAGGGATTCCTTTTACCCGCAGAGAGAACCAATAGAATAACAAGTGCATTCAACCAAAAGGCTTTGCAAGTTTCTGGAATCTGGTGCACAAGTGCTTATCTCTGGTAAAGATCCTGAAACAATGTATTGTTGAAGGATTTCATGGCTGGAATCACTAGGATGTTGTGTGGTTTTGGGGCTGATCCTCTGAAGATGCCAGCCACAGATGCAGGCAAAGTGTCAGGAGAAAATTCTGCTAAAACACAGTCATACAGCCCGGAAACCACACAACACCCCACTGATCGTAAAAGATAAAGTTACAGAACATTTCTTTCCTCATCCCCAACACACTATTTACCTACTGCAGCCCATTCACCATGTGGTGTGTGTGGAAACTCTCATGATGAAGATGAATGTAGACACTCACAAAGGCGGAAGCCTTTTGCCTTTGACCAAGAAACAAACTCAGTCGTTGTCTTTTGCAGAGTTTATAAAATAATATATATATATATATATATATAGAGAGAGAGAGAGAGAGAGAGAGAGAGAGAGAGAGAGTGTGTCCAAATGTTCTCTTTGAGACACAAGCCTTGTAGAACTCCAGCACACTCCTCCAAATGCACCTCTCCAACAATCCAGCTCCAGCAGCCTACTCCAACGACCCACCTCCAATGACCCACAGCAAGGAATAGTACTTTGGTTCTTTTATTCCCCTTGCAGCTACCCCACCCTGGCTGTAACCACACAATGTTGTCCAGGTGGTTTGGCTCACTCCCTGCTGCATTGATCCTTGCAACAGTTGCTGCTTGCTACTTAAGAAATGAACTCTAACACAAACATATATCAGTAGTCCTATAATTAGATATACAACAGAAAGAATCTTCCACCATTTCCTGGGGGTACTTAAGAAATCCCAGGAAGACATCAGCACTTTGCATTCAGCGATAAGAACATAGCATGACACTTCCCTGACAACAGCTGTGTTCCCCACCAACCAGTAAATGGCCATGCTGTGGCAGAGCTGCATCAGGTACAAGGAAAGGAATTTTAGTCATTGTGTGTGGTCAGTGGAGAATTCATACTTCCACTACAACAAAAATTATTTATGGAGGTGTAAGTTGGACACCTACTTCTTTTCTAAGTGAATGTGCAAAAGAAAAAATCACACATTTCTCCCTAGAAAGGGTGTGTGTGTTCTTATATGTGTTAGGAACAACTATGACTTCAGCCTTGAGATAGTGAGAGGTCTAGGATATCCCTCCCAAAATATTTTCATCTATTCCTTCTGCTTCTCTATGCTCACGACCAGGAAAACAACAGAACTTTTTGAATCATAGTGGATATTACTCTTGATGAGCTATGAGTTTGAATTAAAAGCTTTGAAAGCCTTTTGGTTATTTTGAAGGTGTACAAAACACATCTTCTACCCCCTTTCTCTCCCAGTTTTTAAGTCAGTGACCTGGAGCTGGAGAAACAACTTAGAGCACAATTGTCCAGGCTTCTGACTTGAATTAGAGTTCATATACAACTCCTTGGCTAGAACTTGTAGCCATAAATAAAATCAATACAAAACCTTCTTTCTCCAATATGTCACAATATCCCCATATGTTCCCCAAAGTGCTGCTCTAAGGGAACTGCTACATAGTTGCAACCATTTGGAAGTTCCAAATCTCCTTGTGGTGAACTCTGAAGAGTCCCTGTGCATACTACTTCGACAACTGTATTTAAATTAAAAGCAGTACCTTCCAAAATTATCAGCATTGCACCCACTTAAATACTAACTCTCCATAGGTTTTTATTGTACTCCAACAAAGACTCCAATGTCGTGTGGTTTCACTGAATACTATAAAATATTTCAGCTAGAGAAAGTCATTCAGATGCTCAGTTCCTGTTCCTAGAGGCTTGTGTTTGTGTGTTTTAAAATAGCAAATACGCTAAATTTCACCAGCTTAATATTGTACCCCTGTTGTTACTGCCCTATACCTATCTCTCTGGGTAAATAGACTATGGAATAATATTTGAGAACCCTACTGTATATTTAAGCAATTATTCTGACAGCTTGACATCCAAGATTGTATGAGAAAAATCTCACTATGTAAAAAAGGATGTATGTGAAAAGATGTTGAATAATAACAAATGAATGGCATTCTTGTGCAGTGATATGTCTGTTTAAGACTAAAGGTCCACTGTATTTCAAGTGTGAAATCCAACAAGTATGTCTCCTATTAAACATTGCCACAAATTTGAACACATCCAAGGTCTTCTGGAGTTAACATTCCCATCACTGATGAAATGTTGACCTACAGAAAAAGGGTACGGTGTTCACATATGCTGAAGGGAAAAAATATCTCAAGGGACAAATTGACAAGCTGATGAGCACTGAATATTATCATGGCAGGGGAGAGATCTTCCTTCAGTAATTGCATATGGAACATTGTCATAATGTACACACAACAGGGGAAACTAGACTCTACATTTGATTAAAGTGATTCACAGTATACAAAACTATGCAATTGCGAAGATTACAGAAATATTGTTATCTATGCCTTAGTTGGCCTTGTATATCACAGAAACACCATAATATCAGCAAATGAATGTGATAGTCTTGACACTTTATTCTCTCATATTTCATATTTATTAGAGTATACGTTTTGCAAGAGAGGTAATAAATGTTTCCTTTCCCTAGTCAGCTACAATGCTTTATTTTTTCTCTCAATGACTATACTTGCCATAAAAACAATGGAAGTTCCTAATATCTGTTCTGTATAGATCAGTATGCATCATAAATCATGCACCAGGCTCTGCAATGTATTTAACTACTCAACAGCTACTTCAGGAATTCTTCGAGGGAAAAGTTGCCTCAAACTGATTACAAACTTTGGTTGCTGGGAAGCCATATCATCATGTTTGGCACAAATGCAAGTTTAGCACAATAGGAGTGAATGAAAAAAAACCACACGTATTGCACACAGAATGTAATACGGCCTGCCCTTGAAACAATTGGAAAGGCCTTCACCAATCAAGATTCTATTCCATTTGAGAAGAGTATCTGGGGGCTACAAGCACTGTGGAGTTCACCTCCATGAACGCTCCGGTAGCATTCATGTTTGTTATGTCATTCCTTTGCCTCATTGTTCATTTTTCCTATTGTCACTCCTATTTGATTCTTTGGACTATTTTTGAAGTTTGTTTTTTGTGGCGTTTGCTTGTTTGGGGTTGTGATGTAGCTGCATTTGCTTTTAAATAATTTTGGGGGCAATTGTAGTGCAATGTGTGATAAATCTTCGGTTGGGACACATTTTTTGCATAGTAACTCACATAGTAACTGCTTTCTCACTCCCATTCTTAACTTTGAGTCATTTGTAAGTAAGATGTTTGTAACTCGGGGACTGCTTGTATGCAGTGAGTCCTTTGTATCAACTGTGGTTTGTTTCCAGGGCCTCCATGGATACAAAAACCGATAGTTGCTCAAGTCATGTTGGTATCCCTTATATAGAGTGGATGGTGAAATCTATGGACACAGAGGGCTGAATGTATTCTACTTGCAGATATGAAGAGAGGAAACTCCCATGATTCTACTATCCCTTTGGGTTCATGTTAATTTTATCTGAGAAAGGCAATAACAAACCGGAAGACAACTGTGCAATTCTTATATGATTAATACAGGTTGACCACCCCTTACCTGGAATTCTAAAATTGTCCACATGGGCAGATGAGTTAGTAACACCTTTGCTTTCTGAGGAGCCCCTGGTGGCACATTGGGTTAAACTGCTGAGCTGCTGAACTTGCTGACTGAAAGGTCGCAAGTTTGAATCTGGGGAGGGGCATGAGCTACCACTGTTAGCCCCAGCTTCTGCCAACCTAGCAGTTCGAAAACAGGCAAATATGAGTAGATCAATAGGTACTGCTCCAGCGGGAAAGTAACGGAGCTCCATGCAGTTATGCTGACCACATGACCTTGGAGGTGTCTATGGACAACACCAGCTCTTCGGCTTAGAAATGGAAGTGAGCACCAACCCCCAGAGTCGGACATGACTGGACTTAATGTCAGGGGAAAACCTTTACTTGCTTTCTGATGGTTCAGTGTATTCAAATTTCATTACAAAATCATTTAACTTATTGTATGAAATAACTTGGTAAGCTGTTCTTGAGAAGACAAATTGTATCTCTTTCCAAAATGATTTTTGGCTTTCAGTAAAAAGTCTAGCTAGCTCAATGTTATACCCCATAGATATGCTGTAACAGAACAATCTTCCTCCATAGTAACTGAACGGTTGTAACCAGAAGTTCTGACCTACCATGGGCAATTAAATAAATAATTCTGATGGCCTAAATCTAATTCCTAGTACTACTTAGAGTAGACCTACTGAAGGAAGGATGCTTCCAGAAATGCTGATTTACAGTTTGGCAATTATTTCAGTAGGTCTACTTTAATTGGGAAGGATTTGATATTTAATACCTCTAATACATTACTGAGTCACTCTGATGATGAACTACTCACTTTTAAGTCAGACAGGGATTTGGGCATGCTAAGCATAAGGAACAAAAGCAGCTGGCAAACAATATGGCAGAAGCAACTCTTTTAAGTACAAATCAGTCAAAAAGAGGGCCCTGAAGTTATATGGGACCTGTCTCCTCTCAACATAGACTGAACATAATAAGCAACTGAAAATACTGTTATTACAGATGTTGCTGTTGAATATATATTGGCATATGTATTAAAACAAATATAATGCCATAAAAATCTCCATAAAAATCTCCAGGAAGTATGCAAAGAATGAGGAAGCGACAGCTTCCCTGGTGGCCAGAAGCTGGAATGTTAAATAGCCTCTGAGTGTCTGTCTATATATGTTGTGTGTCTATGTATATGAATGTTTGCCATGTATATGTACATTGTAATCTGTCCTGAGTCCCCTGCGGGGTGAGAAGGGCAGAAAATAAATGCAAGATTCACACATAGGACCTTTAATTAGGACTATGATTGGTATAGATGGTGGCAAAATATTATTATCTTGCAGACCCCCACACACACACACACTACAGTTTTGCAGTGGAATCAGCAGTGGGGCACTTGGAATTTGTGAAATTGCTTTTTTATAAATAAAAAAACCCAGAACATTGCCAGCATTCAAGACCAGCACTAAGGACCAAAAGAAACATCCAGCTTGGCCTTGAGAAGATTTACTTGGAGGTCCATGATTAATCCCATGAGGAATCTATATGCATATATTTTTCTGCTGTCTGTGTGTACATTCTTGGTTTACAGACACTATAGGCACTAACATGTGTCGTGTGCAGACCCCTTCTGAAATCATTGCATTCTTCAGGGAAACAGAATTCACATGCGGACAATACAAATGTTTGCTCTGGGAGCACAGAAAGAATGAACATGTGGAGCTCAAAAAGTTGGAGGTAATAACAACATCAAATTTATTACCCACCCCTCCTTGTGGCTCAAGGCAGGGGGTGAGATGGTTAAAACAGAGAGATAAAACACAAGACTATTAAATTTAAATGATTTAGTTGTCTAATCTCTTGCAGCAGGTCATTCCACAGTCTTGATGCAAACAATGAGAAGGTCCTCTGGATGATGGTTACCAGCTGGGTCCTGGCTGGCTGGAGTAAACGCCCCTCAGAGGACCTAAGTTTTCATGATGAATTGTACAGAAGAAGACAATCCTGTAGGTAACCTGGATCCAAATCATGTAGGGCTTTAGAGTCAAAACCAACACTTTGTCCTTTGTCTGGAGTCTAACTGGCAACCAGTGGAGTGACTATACTATAAGTGTAATATGCTCACTCCTGGATATTCCTGTAACTAATCTGGATGCCGTTTTTTTGCACTAATTGGAATATCTGAATTTGGTATAGAAGTAGCCCAATGTAAAGTGCATTGCAGAAATCCAACTTTCAGGTTACCAGAGCTTGCACTGCTATCTTTAGGTCCTCCAATTCTAGGAAGGGGCACAGCAGGTGAATCAGCTGAAGCTGGTAGTATGCACTGCTGACCGTCACATCTACCTGGGCTGACATTTGGAGAAATGCATTCAGGAATGCTCCCAAGCTGTGAACACAGTCTTTCAAGGGGAGTGTAACCCCATCCAGAACTGGTTGATACACCTTCAATCCCAGGTTAGAAGCCTTGATGGCAAGCACTTTTGTTTTATTTGGATTCAGTTTCAATTTGATTTTCTTTATCCAGCCCATTACCTCTTCCAGGCATTTGTATGTTTTTGAAGGCATGTAGAAATATGGAAGCATGGAGGTATACTTCTTTCCCGTCCTCACTTGTCTATTACATACTCTTCTGAAAATGTGAAAAGGCATATTTCTTTGTACTTTGTTAAGCTACCTTTGAATTCACTCATCTTGACTTTGCATTTGCCCTTTATTTGTATTATGATGATGTTGCAGTTGTTGTTGGTTTTTTGGGGGGGGTGGATCTTGCATTCTTTTAAGTTGTCTGACAACTGGACAACCTATTTAAATTGATAACTAGAAAGCTAGTTTTACAGCAATCTTACAAATGTAAACAATAAAATTAATAAATAGATACACTGGAAATTATAAATACATAGACAACACAGTTTATGGAGGTTACTCTGCTAACTCAAATCCACTCATCCATTCCAATTTAACTGCTTTGTGCCAAGGGACAAGTTGTTAAAAGTGAAGCGATTGCACCAACTGAAGATGAATACAATTGCTCCCCTCCCCTTTGTTCCTCTTTTGCTATCCCTGAAGCTATAGTTTGAGATGACCTTGGGAAATTTACCTTTTGGGATATAAGTTTTATTTCAAAACACATTTAAGACTTTTATTTGCCATCTGTTTGTTTATAGACTCCTAGTCTGAGGAGCCAAGAAACTGAACATGATGAATGCTTGCACAAACCAGGTAATAAACCTTGCTAAAATGGGGAATTTATGTTTGTATTCCCATTTCAAAAAAGTTTTGTGTCTCCAAGCATGGCTCTCAAAGTATGAGGCAGGGACCTTGGCATAAGGGTACAGAGCAGAAGCAAATATACGTACAGAGAAAGAAACTGGGGCAGAAATGTTTCTTTTAAAAATCAACATTCTGTTCGTTCACACCACACATTAAAATGCAACTTTTGTAGGAAATCATAAAGTGCTCATTTCTGTAGTTATGGATTGCATTTGAGGAGTAATTTTAAAAAAATCTAATGAACATGGTCTTTTGCAATGAAGTGTCTCTGTGGAAAACCTTAATTTGAATAACAGGATCTAGCTCTCAACCCATAATACTGTGCGCCAGTGTTCACATTGAGAGTGAGGCTAAGGCATTCTACAGCCTACACTGAAAGAAAAATTGTTGATTTTCCATCATTCCACATGCAGAAGATATCCTGAGAGAGAGAGAGAGAGAGAGACTACTTGTAGTTTCAAAACGGTCTCCTGACATGGTAAATTTAAGTACCCGGGATGGCAGTCCCTCTGGATTAAGGGTGGTGCTCTTGAACACCAGATCTGTAAATGGAAAAGCAGCAATCATCCAGGATTTAATTCTGGATGAGCATACAGATCTGGCAGCATAATGGAGTCCTGGTTGGATGAGGTTGGGGGTTAATATCACCCAGCTTTGTCCCCCAGGGTATTCTGTACAGCATCAGCTGAGATGTGGGTGGTGGAGAGGTGGGGGTCACAGTGGTCTATAGGGATTCCACCTCCCTCACCAGGTGCCCCATCCTGCAGTCTACCACTTTTGAGTGTGCCCACCTGAGGGTAGGTTATCAGGACAGCATAGGGATTCTGCTAGTGTACTGACCACTCCACTGCACTACAGTCTCCCTGCCAGAGCTAGCCAAGGTGATCTCAGGCCTGGCATTGGAGTCCCAACAACTCATAGTGCTAGGTGATTTCAACATCCATGCAGAGACCACTCTGTCAGGAGCAGCTCAAGAATTCATGGTCACAATGGCAACCACGGGGCTGTCCCAATGAGCATCTGGCCCTACCAACAGAGCTGGCCACACACTAGACTTGTTTTTCTGCCAGGGATGAAAGGAAGGTGGTGGTGTGGAGGAACTGATCATCACTCTATTGCCATGGACTGACCATCACCTTATCATGTTTAGGCATACTGTGCGCGCCCCTGCTGTGCAGGGGCAGAGAATCAATTAAAATTAAAATTTTCCACCCCAGGAAGCTTATGGATCCTGAGGGATTCCTGACAGATCTTGGGAAATTTCCCACCACCTCAGTAGGTAATCCTGTTTATGCTCTGGTCACTCTCTTGAATAGGGAGATGAATAAGGCAATAGACACAATTGCTCTGGAACATCAAGTATCCCCTCAAGTATCAGAGCTAAACCATCTCCTAGGTTCAATGAGGAGCTGGCAGTAATGACGCAAGTGAAGAGGGGACTAGAGAATGCGTGGCATACCAAGCACAACAAGTCAGACCGAACACAGCTTTGTTTTAATACTGCTGTTGAGTTTTGGTTTTAATGCATATGTTTATTTTTATTGTATGTATATATGTGTATGACATCAAATTGCTACCTCTTTGTAAGGCTGCTCTGAGTCCCCCTTTTGGGGTGATAAGGGCAGGATATAAATGTAGTAAATAAATAAAGAATAAATAAATGCCTTTATCTAAGAACATATGCTGTGGCAATAGACACCACAAGAAATCTCTCTTTGCGGCCAATAATGCATCTGCAAGAAACTGTCCAGGGGAGCTGTTTTGGGTGGTCAGAGGACTGTTAAATCCCATCCCACAAGACAGGACCCCTGACCATCTAGCAGCTCACTGTGAAGCATTTGCTTGGTTCTTTGCGGACAAAGTCGCTTTGATCCATTCCGACCATGTTAATGGCAGTCTCTGATGATGTAACACAAGCACCTGCTACTCCAGTTTTGATGGATTTGTTTCAATTGGTGCAGCTCGAGAATGTCATAAGATCCTTGGAGATGCGAGACCAATCACATGCTTCCTAGACCCCTGCCCATTCTCACTGATAAAGGAAACTGGGAGTGGGGATGGTGGAGTGGGTGATGGTGGTGGTTAATGTCTCTTTACAGGAAGGCAAGATTCCAGCCAGACTAAAAGAGGCTATAATAAAACCATTGTTGAAAAAACTATCACTGGACCCCACTCAATTGAACAACTGTTGGCCAGTTTCTAATCTCCCCTTTTTGAGCAAAGTCATAGAATATGAGGTGGTCTCGCAACTCCAGGTGTTTTGGAGGAAATTGATTATCTAGCTGAATCTGAAACAGCTTTGGTCACCTTAGTGGATGATCTACATTAGAAAGTGGACAGGGGGAGTGTGTCCCTGTTGGTTCTCCTGGACCTCTCAGTGACCTTTGATACCATAGACAATGGTATCCTTCTGGGATGCCTCATGGGAATGTGTCTTGGAGGTACTGTTCTACAGTAGCTCTGGTTCTTCCTGGAGGACCATTCCCAGAAGGTGTTGTTGGGGAACACCTGCTCAACCCTGCAGCCATTGTCCTGTGGGGTCCCACAGGGCTCAATACTATTCCCCATGCTGTGAACATCTAAATGAAGCCATTGTGAGAGATCATCTGGAGTTTTGGTGTTCAATGTCATCTGTATGCAAATGACGTTCAACTCTATTACTCTTTTCCATCTGCTGCTAAGGACCGGTGCTTGGCTGCTGTGATAGTTTGGATGAGGGTGACGAAATTGAAACTAAATCCAGACAAGACAGAAATCCTCTTGTCAGTCACAAAGCTGAGCAGGGTATAGGGCTACAGCCTGTGCTGGATGGGGTTACATTCCCCCTGAAGATGCAGGTTCGCAGCTTGGGCGTGATCTTGGATTCATCACTGAGCTTGGAATCCCAGGTTTTGATAGAGGCCAGTAAAGGTTTTGCACAATCAAAACTTGTGCACCAGCTGTGCCTTTACCTTGGGAAGTAAGACTTGGCTAAGGTGGTTCACGCTCATGTTACATCCCAGGAGCACACACATACATATTCTTGGGAGGGGGATTTGCTGCAGAATCTTCTCTATGAGGCCGGGATTCTGCAGCAAATCCCCCCCCCAAAGAATATGTATGTGTGTGCACCCAAGCAGAAAACGCTGTCTTTTCTCGGGCTAATTTCCCGGGCTCACAGAGAAGAGCCCGTTTGCACCGCATGAGGCAGGGACCAGTCAGAATACTTCAGTTTGAATTTTACCTCTTCTTATACTCATTGTTATTACTGCTGTATTATTGCATGTGCATAGAATGTAGGTATATGACCAGCCTGGGAAAACTTGGGCCCTCGCTCCCTGGGGATCGGGGTGAGAGAGAGGCAGCGAGGAGCCCGGGGGGGGGGCTCCTCCTCCTTTTCTTTTGCTGCTTCCAAGAATAGAATACCCCCTCCCTCCCTCCTTCCCTCCCTCCTTCCTATTTGGAGAGTCCCATCTAGAATTCAGCGTGGTTTATTCAAGTTTTGGCCTACAACTCCCAGAAATCCCAGCCAATTTACCAGCTGTTAGGATTTCTGGGAGTTGTAGGCCAAGACCATCTGGAATGCGCATGCTCTGGCATACGAATTATTAACGAATTTCATTAGTAATTAAGTTACATTTTAGAACTTTTTGGAAATTTTTTTGCAAGTCTTCCTATTACTAATAAAAAAATCCCCCATTAGATTTACGATTTGCTATTTTTGGGTTCTAAACCATGCCTATAGATTACTGCAATGTGCTCTATGTGGGCTTGCCTTTGAAGACTGTTCAGAAGCTTCAATTGGTCCATTGGGAAGCAGCCAGGTTGATTACCATAGCGGTGTACAGAGAGGATAGACACCAGAGAGGACAGACACCTTTCCCTTGTGACTTTATGCCAGCCCTCTTTACTCCTAGCCTTCAGAAGGAAACTAAAAACCTGGCTCTGGGATCAGTCATTCGGAGAATAGCACAGTGCAATAACAGATTTGGAATTTGTACGGTGACTATGGAACAGCCTTGGATTACAATTTTTGAATGGGATGATTTTAGTATTGAATGCAGTGTTTTGAAATGCTTAATATGTGTAACTGTTAATTGATTTTAAGCTTAATGTTTGTATGTGTTTTAAGGCATTGAATAATTGCCATATGTAAGTCACCTTGTGTCCCCTCTGGGGTAGAGAAAAGGTGAGTTATAAATAGGATAAATAAATAAATAAATATACAGTATGGAATGGGCAATCCCAGTTAAGGGGGAGGGCAATCCCAGTTAAGGGGGAGGACAATTTGGCTCTGAAGTCATCAACAAAACTCACATTGTATTGAGGGCAGGAGGGTGAGTCACAAACTGGACATGAAAGAGAGTTTGTGAGGGATCAGATTGTCATTAAATAGTTCATAGCACCACCCCCAACATGTACAATGCCTTGGTACATAGGACCAAGGTTAGTCAATTCTGCCCTCTGTTTACTGAGATCATCAAAGTCCCCCCTCACCTCTAGTGTTGTTCTCTGCATGTTCTCTGCCATGTAAATCTCAGGCTTTTGTTGTTGTTATTTCCCATCGTTGATGTAAAATATGCAAAAGCAGCAAAGTGTTTCTTCAAACTTCAATTTAAAACTTTCATGTCAAGGATTAATGGGAGGAAGAAGGAGGAGGAGGGGGCAGGCATGGGGGAAAACAGTCACTTCATTGAAAAACAGCAGAACCAGTCAATTGTGAATAGTGCTGATGCAGGATGCAAAGGGGCCTCATTTCATGGAAAGGCTGCTTTGTCTACTGAAGTTGCATGTGGTTTCACTAATAAGAATACAGGTACTTTGTCTCTTGAATGTTATTACAAAAGCTCTTAGTAAGCAAGGGATATTCTTCCCTTTGCAGGATTAATGTCATGGACCCAAATCTGCTTAAACATGCACATAGAAATCTCATGGAACAAACTTTGAACTTAATGATAAGATCTAACTAAGGTTTCATTTTATTCAATTAAATTAGTGATCAAATGCCTAAATTTTGTTTTTGTTTTTTGGTCAGGGATTTGTAGCTATTGCAATTAAGGCGGTGAATTTACTTTTGGGATTACATCATCTTATCTAACAGTGGCTCCAGATTGTATGAGATTGTGTGTAGCTAACCCTTGTTAGTCAATTGTGATCTTGTGCAATTAAAAGTGCAACCGAATTCACATGAAAATCTGTATTGGAAAAGTATATTGGCATGTATAATATAAAGAGATCAATGGCACCACAAATACAAACCCTCCCACATAACCTTGTATTGAATGCAAACATTCCCGCCCAACTGAAATGAAACCCACCCACGACCATAAAAGTAAAAGAGCAGACATATCAAACATGGTTTTATGGTTAATGAATGAGTGAGTGTCTAAACCAGGGGGAAAGCGTGCCCAACCACTTCTTCCCATCTGTTCACATTCCTATCCTCCCAGTTCCTTCTCCCTATTCAATTATCTTGACCAACCACTCACTCAGGTAGAAAATGGATCAGACAGGGGATGAAAGAGGTAGGGCATGCTGGCGTGCTGGCTCAGTCATTCATTCACTTGCTCACCCAGGCAGAGATCTGCAGACTTTGAAGTAAAAAACATATCGATACAAGGAAAACACTTTGGGACCCTCCTCATCATGAACTTAGTCTTTCTCCCTTATCTTAAGATCTGAAATTCTATGCTCAATTGTGTGTTTGCTACATTTTATTTTATTATATTAATTTTTATTGTGGAAAGACTATATACAGAATGTAAAAGAAATAAAAAATACATCAAATACACATAATGCATAATACATCTGCCGAAAATACTCACTCCTTTCCTCCACCTGTGAACCACCACCCACCACCATTAGTTTCACATTGACACCACTCAATGTGAAACTAATAACTCATTCAAATCTACCCTTATCTTTGTATTAATAACTTAACTTCCCCTTGCTGCTATTTTAAAGTCTACCTTTGTCTTCCATTCTAAATATTTAAATGCAAGTTTCCATTTTCTTCCATTTAATTTAATATTTAACATTTTATAGTCAAAGGACCAAATGCTTCAGACAGAACAAGGCACTCAACTTGAGATCATCAGAAAGGTTGTAGCCTAATATACATCCTCACCATGGATTTCATGGCTTGATTTGGATGGGGAGGAGTGATGGCCCTGCAGAGGAGAAAGAAATATTTGATTTTTTTCCTTTCTGTCCAGTGTGTGTGTGTGTGTGTGTGCGTGTGTGTGTGTGTGTGTGTGTGTGTGTGAGAGAGAGAGAGAGAGAGAGAGAGATATTTAATGTTGCTACTTTTTCTCATGAACACTCATAGGGACATGAATGTTCACAAGTATAGAATGAGGGAAGCATCCAATGAGAGTGCAAGGTGTGTGGTAAGATCAACAATCAGCCTTATATTCTCATTGGATGCTCCCCCTGTTCACATCCAATTGAGCAGAGAACCTCAGACCTTAGGGAATGCGAGGTGGGCAAAGTCCATGGTGAAAGAGGATTGCATGTGAGAAGCATCCAATGAGAGTGCAAAAGGGATGGTAAGATTGACATGTTAGCAATGAATGCTTCTGGTTGATGAATGCTGGAAAGAAACAAAATTTGCAGTCCTTTTGTAATGATTTGAATTTGGTCATGGGAAATGTGGATTCCAAAGAATTGGAATTGATTTATTTTGAGTATGTTTAGCCACTAACAGGGTGAATCCAGGGGAAAATGCCGCACATTGAAGCTGAATTATTTTGTCAGTGTAGACAGACAACCCTTTAAAAGAAATTGAAAATCTGCAAATGACCCGGAGAGCCAAACTAGGCAAGCAGACAATAAGGTTTTAATAGACAAATATACTGACTTGTCACACGTAGAATCCCATTCACACAAGTGTTAGTCCATATTTTGGCTTACTTACATGACAAATATACGTTGGAAAATTTAGAAGTGTACATCAATTATGGTACCATTGGGAATTATTTACAGAATTTTATTGTAGCACCATTTTGATGCAATTACAGTATGGTGTTCAGAATATCTAATTTTATACATTATGATATTGCAATGGAAACACATGATAATTCACAATTCTGTCATCACTTGTGGAGGATGAGATTAAATTTAAGGAGAGTGTGATTTACTGTTTACAGTAGTAGCAATTTACCAAATGTTCTGTTTTGCTGTTTACTTGTAAATGTCTCTTTTCAGTAGATCTCTTTAGAGATATAGCATCTCATTTTCATCATGGTCCCGGGGGTGGCAGACAATTCATGCTCAATAATAACCAATTATCTCAAGCCAACAAATTGGCATTAGTTTGAAATAATGTCTGTGTATGAAATAGGAAGCCATTTAGTAGATTAATGATTTGGAAAAGTTCTGTCAGGATCTTTACAAAAAATGTATTTCAGTTTTGAAAGCAATAATTAAAAGAAGATATTATTTCATTCTGTTACTTTCAAAACAAGGAAATTTATATAGTATCCTTGCCTAGTCCAGGATGTAATATAATAGATGAAGTTATTTGTAAGTCATAGTGGGACAAGGACCCATATTTTCAGTTAATGTGGACACTAAGCCCAAACCCAACAGAGGTATTGCATAGTATGAAGTTGAACTAGTATAGCTACATTTTAGGCTTGCTAAGCTACCCATTAGGGCTGGTTGATCCAAGAAATTCGTTTGTAAGTCATAGTGGGACAAGGACCCATATTTTCAGTTAATGTGGACACTAAGCCCAAACCCAACAGAGGTATTGCATAGTATGAAGTTGAACTAGTATAGCTACATTTTAGGCTTGCTAAGCTACCCATTAGGGCTGGTTGATCCAAGAAATTTAGAAATTCGTTTCAGATCTAATTGTAGCTGTCGTTTCGGATTATATGGACTTCCCAAAAAATTCCAATAAATTTCGAAATTGATTCAGAAGTATTTCCAAAATTTGGAAGTCTTCGGAAATGGCGTCCGCTTTCAAAAACGGGCAAAAAAATCAGCAGAAGGGAGAGTCAGCTGTTGGCCATCAGCCAATGAGCAATCAGCAAGAAAATTTGGAAATGACATCCGAAGTTCAGAATTCCAAAATTCAGAATTTCGAATTTCGGAATTCCTGTTGGGAGGGTTGCTCTCAAAATTGCTAAAAAAGCCAGAAGTATCCAAAAAAATTCCGAAATTCGGGCATATTCGAAATTGTAGAACAGCCCTACTACCCATATATCAGATCACATCATTGCACAACCAATTGAGTAACTCACACAAAACTGATGCATATTTCTATTGGGCAACAGTCAACAGGCCCCATGAACGTGCACTAGGGCAGGGGTGCTCACACTTTTTCAGCATGCGAGCTACTCTTAAAGCAACCAAGTCCAAAAGATCTACCTGCCCCTGCCGCTGTGCACTCCCGCCACCACGCGTGCTCCTGCTGCTTTTTTCCGCCTGCGCAGCGCTTCTTCCGCTTGCGGGGCATTGCAGGAAGGAGAAAGCACAAGGCGGGGCATCCAGAGGGAGCGCTCCTCTCTGTCTGTCTTGCCGGCAACGGAGGCTGCACAGCTGCTTCTGGACAAGAGAGAGGCAGGGCGCTCCCTCCAGAGGCCCCGTGTAAGGACTCGCCCATTCTAAGCAGGCCGAAGCCTGTGTTGCAGTTTGGCTCCCTGGTTAGAATAGCTGGCATCCATCTTAGGAAGGGAGTTCCACAGGGCACAATATATAACAAAGAATAGCTGCTATTACCACAGAGTAAACCAGAAAAAGGACCAAGAAGAAAACAGTAAAGAACAATGATCAATATTCAATTATTCATTTGTCATTCTAGTATTGCATACATCCATATATATACTCACGACTATACATCAAACATAAACACAGTATCATCAGTCTGATAGTCAGTGATGGGTCAAAAAGAGTCCAATTCAAAGTTCATCACAGTTGAAGGGTATCATCCCAATCAAGAAATCAAATAAGAGAGTGGAGCCAATCAGTTCATAGTAGGAGCCGGGTTGACGGAAGTCACCGAGTTCCCGTTCCGTTTCACGCCTTCAGGCGCTTTGTCAAAACCCAAAATGTACGGTCAGGCGTATAGGGCATCCACATATCAGACACTGCTGAAACTATAGGACGGCCCACAGGGGGGCGCTGGGGCTTGTGAATTTTAGGGAAATCCCTGTCTTTCATACTCTCCCTAAAATTCACAAGCCCCAGCACCCCCCTGTGGGCTGTCCCATAGTTTCAGCAGTGTCCAGTCTTCTAGAACCAATTTCAAAATATTTAGAGGATATTTTACATCTGTTTTCTACCAACACTCCCAATTACCTCTTGGACATCAAAGATTTCATTTGTAAATTGGAGGGCTTTAAGACTAACAGTAATGACATCTTAGTGACAGCGGACGTGGTGTCACTATACACCCTCGTCCCGCTAGAACAGGCTAGGGGCATCATTATGGATCTATTAGACACTAGACCAATCAAAGATCCGCCCACTCATTTCTTGATTGAGTTACTTGTCACTGTCTTCGACTACAATTATTTTACGTTTAATGGCCAGTTCTTCCTTCAGGTTGATGGAGTAGCTATGGGTAGTAGTGTCGCCCCTACCGTAGCTAACATTTTTATGATTTATCTAGAGAAGAAAATGCTTTTTGCTGAACACTGTGACCCCTTAGTTTCTAAGATATGTGTATGTTATTGCTACATAAATGATCTATACTTTATAGTGCAAGGAGATCTAGACATGACATCATTTGGTATTTGGCTCAACCATTGGCATGAAGCCATCTCATTTACATACTCGTTTGATTGTCAACAAATCAATTATTTGGATGTGACTACCTATATCTCTGGATTAACAATCCAAGTGAAGAATTATAGAAAACCTATACAGAAAAACAGTTTACTTCATTATCGGAGCTACCATACACATAGTTTGAAAAATAACTTACCGTACGGCCAACTACTAAGACTTAAAAGGAACTGTACTGATGAAGCGCACTATACTCAGGAAGCTGACATACTTCTCAATAACCTTAGCCTCAGGGGATACCTAGATAGAATTTTGAACAAGGCCAGACAAAGGGCAGACCGCCTAAATAGGCATTCTCTCCTACAGCCAAGAACAAATAGAGATACCAATAGAATAGTGTGGCCTCTTACTCTGAGTCCCCACAAAAACCAAATGGTCAAGATAGTTAAAAGCTATTGGCCACTGGTTTCTGGCATACAAGGCCTAGATGAGTTCCTGTTGCCCCCCTGTGGGCCATGGCCCTTGACCTCCCTGATAAACCACACAAGGGCAAGGGTACAACCGGGTTTAATTGTGCAGGAAACATTAGAAAGCTTGGAGGCATTTATAGTGCCTTTAAAGTAGCAGGCAAGATCTACAGATGATTATAATCCTGTAGCTCGGACCACATGCCGGATGCTAGCAGCAAGAGAGGGAGTCTTTAGCCAAGCCCTCTCCGGTTCAGCAAATGTTGCAGCTCAGAAAGCACAGAGTTCAAAGGCAGTATAGTCTCTCAGGAGTTGTAGCAGAGCCAAGTACCCTTAGGCCACTGACCACGACAGCCCGGTGAGGAGAGGCTGGCAAACGGGACTTCATGCTGGTCACTGCCTAGCCCCTAGCGATTACCCCAGCTGGAGCAAGGAGGCTGGGATAGCTGGCTATCATGCATGAGTCTTTTCCCCAAGGAGTCCCATATGGCGTTAGCTGCCGGGGATGCAGGAAGTAGCAAACAAAGAGTCTCTTAAAAGTTGCAGTCGATGCAATGTGGCTGCGTTGGCCCCTCTCATGGGACAGGTCTCTCAAGGGAATTCTCACCGTAGCGGAAGGCAGGGACAGCTGTAGCAACTCACTGCAGGTCCTGAAGAATCCCTGCCGGGGCAAGGAAGCAGGAAGCAGTGCTTACTGTAGCAAGAGTCCATAAACCTTGAAAGAGTACCCGCAAAGGCAGGAAGGCAGGAGCAGTGTTTCCATAGCTTTGAGTCCATGAACCTCGGGGGATTCCTGGCTGGGACACAGGAGCAGGTACGAGGTTTAAACAGCAGAGAGTCCAACCGCAGGGATAACCTCAGGCTTCCCTCTCCGGTTCCAACAGTGACCTGGAGTGCAGGCTAGGCACGGCCAAGCCGTAGATGAAGCAGGGTCCTGGCGCGGTGGAGCAGAGACGAACCAGCTCGGGGTTGGCTGGCTGGCTGGCATTCCCGGGGAGGGAAGGCCCCAGTGGCCTTTCCCTTAGTCCATCTTGAATGCGATGTTGGTAAGAGACAAAGACTGAAGGGTGCACTGAGCAATTATAGCATTCTGAGAGTGTGTCGGACGTCAAAACCCATGATGGATGTTTCTTAGCATGTTGACATGATCTCAGGCCTCTTGGAATGCGGGTCTCATTACCGGGGCCCACCTGGCTCAAGGGAGGCATTCTCTCAGTCGCTTTCACTATCAGCCGCTAGAGCTACCCGGCCTTGGAGGCCCTGTTATGATTATCTTTCCTTAGGTTCACACAGGCCAAGCCCGAAAGGCTTGCACACAGTTCATGAACAGGGCAAGCTGTTGCAGGATGTAAGTTTCAATTTCCTAGGCTGGAATGTCGCGCAGGCCCAGATGCTGTCCGAGGTTGTCGCCGCATAAGCCAAAACACTGCCTGAAGCTGCTGGAGTGTAACAGTTCCCTATGCTTGCACATAAGAGGACCAGAAATATAGGGGACATTTTGTCCCACACAAATTTACAACAACCTACCCTGAAGAGCAGCCTTGTAGTCGGAACCTTCCCTTGTGGCTCTTGTAGCATTTGCAGAAATATCAGACAACAGAAAACAGTGATAAGTACTACCAATAAAAGGCAGTTTAAGTTGAAATCCTACACAAACTGCTTGACCACTGGACTCATCTATTTACTAGAATGCAGCTGCTCCTTGCAGTACACTGGATACACCACCAGGAGTCTGAGAGAGCGTGCCTTGGAGCACAAATCTAGAATCAAATTAAAATCTACTGACTCCACGCTCTATTTTCACTGCACTATGCATAATCATTCTTTTGACCAGATTAAAATTCAAGTTATAGAGAAAGTCAAATGTCCACCTCACACGGATATAGTGAACTTATTAAAATAGAGAGAGACATATTGGATCATTCAGATGGCCACTGAGAAACAAAAAGGAGGCCTCAATGATCCACTCACTATCAATGCCCTTCTCAGTAAATAACTCCATGTTCCTTTAAACCTATCCTAATGAATTCCTATATAAACTTCCCCATGACTTACACCCGGTACCTGTCGCTCTCTGAGGCTTCTTGGCACTTGACCCCCCGGACAACAGACAAGGCAGCTGAGGTACAACAAGCTTTATTGATTATAAAGTAGCAAAGTGGATAATAAGTCCAGGAGGCCTTTAGTATGCAGCCTCCGGATAGCAGCAGACACTGGAATCAGCAAGGCTTGAGTATCCGCAACGGCAGGATCTCAAGCGGAGGAAATGCAGGAACAAATGCGGGATGCGATAGATAGTCTTTGTGCCCCCTGATCAGCGCAAGAAGATCAGGCGGCTTTGGGTACTGCAGGCAAAGTCAATGCAAAGCAATGCAACTTCCCCACAGGCTCGGCGATGAACAGGAACAAGGCTAGATGCTGGAATGAGGCAGCCGGGAATGGCTGGCTGGCTGGATCTTAGTAGCTGGCCGAAAGGCCCGGTTCACTTGGACATAATGGCAGTAGCGGTCATTGGTACGAGATACTGCTAAGCAGGATCTCACAGCTTTTATAGGATTTCTGCCAGCAGGGCCCAGTGCGTCGAACATCAAATTGGATGATGGATGAGCCCTGGGTTGTTTTGAGAACCTCAGTCCTGAAGAATGTAGGCCCTCGTTAGTGCAGACCATCTGGCCTGGGGAGTAGTGCTTACTGCTCTGAGTACCCGCCTTTGCTATCAACTTGGTGGGCTCCGTTTGGCCTTGACATGCTTTCAGCCTGGCATCTCCCTTGGACAGTGCAGAAGAGCAGGATAGAGGCCCCTGACAGGGGCTGGGAGTTAACACAGCTGTGCTGTGAAGCTTCTTAGAAACAAGCGGTCAAAATGCAGACCCAAGGAAAGATGCTGTCGGAGGCCCTTGAATCTCTTGGGGTATGACACTACCATTTCCAGCCTATGGGATGGTCCGTCCTCCTTGTGACTTGAGAAACTCGTGAAGGTAATTACTTTATTGCTACTATGGATTTCCTCATGCCCCCCTCACACCATTCATTTGGGTTCTTTAATGTGAATTTACATTTTGTTACTTAGATATTGCACCTTTGAGGATGTCTTATTGTTCAATACAATGCCTCTGAAGAAGTCCCAGTGACCAAACGGCCCTCCGCCGGCCTAGGGGTGAGCTCTAGCCGTCAGGCACTCCTCCCCACTTCTCTCACCTCGGTGAGACTTCTGTGGGGTAGTGTTTACCCTTTACTGCACTGTCAGTTTCATTTAATTTGAAAATGCTTCCCGGGCTTGAAAAGAACTACAAGGACCAAGCTCCTTTGCGGCACGCCACTGAGCGTCTCCGCACTTGCGCATTGCCCTTACCAGCCCCAGTCAGCGTTCCACATGGACTACAACGACCAGCCTGCCCTGCGGTTCGCCACTGAACGAGCCTGCGCATGTGCCTTGCATTTTTGGGCACCACTGAGCGGTCTCCGTGAACTTTACATTTCTCCGCTAGACACGGACTTCACTCCTGGTTCCCTACCTCATTTAAGCACCTAAGAGGTACTATCATTGTATACTTAGATAGTAGCGACCCAGGAACCGAGAAAGTACCATATTCATTGATTTTCTCGACCACAGATTACTGTATTGAATTAATATGATTTATTAACCGCATGTGCCTTCCCAAACTGTACCTAACTTGTATGTTAGTTTTCACAGTGATGTACTTTGCTATTATGTTATCGCTCTGTACTTAAGACACTGCACTACTGTATTCCCATTGTGGACAATCAATTTGCTATTTGTGTACTTGCGAATATAATATTATTTTTGATACCAACTGATACTTGTATGACTCATACACCTGAATTGCTATTTTGTATTTACTATGGTGTTGCCCCCTGCTATATTGTGGATACAGTGTCTCCCAGGAGATTGGCTGAGAGCCATAGGGGAGGAGCTGAGCTGACTAGGAGGGAGAAATCCTGTCAGAAAAGTTTAGTCTTGTGCTAGGCTGTGGAAAAGTAACATCCAAGCGTTAGCAGTCTGTCTTGAGCTAGGTTTTGGACAAGTAACATCCAAGCCTCAGCTGTTAGTCTGAAATAGTCTGTCCTATAGCAAAACACCTAGGGATTAGTCTGAACTAAGGGGTCAGGGTAGCTGACAGCGCTTAGGGTCAGAAGAGAATCAGGGTGCCGCTTAAAGTTTAGAGCCAGTAGGGCTGACTTGGGATAGTCAGTCAGGACACCTTGGAGTCTCTGGATATAGAGAGAAATGTGGGCTCTGAGACTGGGAGCTAGCACAAGTCTGTTAGCTCATTCAGACAAGACTCAGGGAACTTCTAGGGAATAGAAGTTACAGTTTGTTAACATCTGGTCAGCACTAGTTTTAACATTAGTGGGACAGAGCTTTTACAGTCAAGTTTTAGCACTGACTGGAATTGCTGATAAGATCTAAGATAAAACCTCTTGAGAAACCAATACGCTCCAGCACATTTTATCCAGTAAACCCTCACGCTGTTGAACTATTTTTATGTAACCATACGCTCTTGTTGCCTCAATAGTAGAACCATTAAGATCTGTGCCTTGTTTTAAAAGCTGTTAAAGTTAATAAACTCTTTCTTGTTAACTTTTAAAGAAAGCCTCCATCATACTTCTTCTCAGTTTCCTCTCAGTGGGTGATTGTGTTAGGAGCCTAACTGAAAATCTTAATTTAATTTCAAATCCTAATAAGAACATTAGGTTGATGGTAGCGAGTTTATGAATTGGGTGTACCAAGTCGTCACATACCCCTATATATATTTAATTTCACACCCCGCCTCGTGCTTCCTTCTTCCTGCAATGCCCCGCAGGCGAAAGAAGCACCGCAAGAGCGGAAGCCAGCAACAGGAGCGCGTGTGTGCGCAGGGTGTGCACGTGCATGATAGGAGCGCCCCATCCGGCTGGTGAGGCCCAAAGATCACCTGGAAGAGGGCCGAAGATCTACTAGTAGCTCCCAAGCTACCTAATGAGCACCCCTGCACTAGGGTTTGCATGATATCTTGAAATGTACAGTATGTGATTCTAAAATAGAATACTCTTCCTCTATGGCATTTTCATTATTTGTGTCATTATTGTTGTAATATTTAAAGTAGATTGAATGAAACACATCCAAATCTTCAATGAGTTTTGAAGTGGTTGATATGTTCTCTCTGAAATATTTGATAGACTCTCAGGTAGTTTATAGAGGACCCATGATATAACATCATCTTGCCAGAATTTTGGCAGTAATTTTGGCACAGCTTCCGGAAAATGATTTTTAAATGAAAAAAAATCAAAAGAGACAGATTAGAGTGTGTGGCTGCCTTATATAACTCAATTAAGTCACACCCAATCACACTATGACCTGACTAACTGTCAGGAAAATTATGGCTTGGCTCTAAACCTGAGTGTTTTACAGTGTGATAGATAGGCTCAACCATGGTCAAACTCATTTCTGATTTGCATTAAACAGATATTCAAACTTATTCCAGTGATGCCATATCTTACTGCCTTCTGTTTCTAAACTGTGTTAGCCCATGTGATACATAGTGCTAATTATTTTATTATTAGCTCAAATATTTTGTGTATTACTTACTTTTGTAATGAGATTCAGTGACTGCTTTTACTATGGGTAGTCCAAATAACAGGGAAGGTGTTAAACTGTATACTTTGCAAAGACTACTGGATCAATTTGTATTTGAACTAAAATACACATTTTGTAAGTCATTTTTCTTAAATAGTCTAGGAACCATCTGTAAAGGTTCAATTATGAGGAAATAAAAGAGTTGGGAAGAGGCAAGCCTCCATCTTGATTACAGTCACCATTGTGCCTCCACAGCGGTCGTACTGCTTTCGTCTACTTTCCCCACAGACATATATATTTTTGTGCACTTTTCCATTTAGTATATTGAATAATTACAATTTTCTCCATAATATAATGTTAATGGTCAATATTTTGGTGTAGTAATACTAAATTGATGATTGTCTTGGTTGGCATATGTTGCTTCTGGGTTATCTGATTGACTTTAATCTGACTCCTAATGCTGCTTCAAGGGCAGCTGGAAGGGTGCTAAATCACTCAGCAAATATTCTGTGACTAACTGACAAAACAAAAGAAAATATTTAATTGCATTGACATTCTTACATAAAAGTGAGTCCAGTTATTAACAATGTTTAAGTTTATGGACTCAGGTGGTTCAATGAATAATAAGCAAATCAGTAATGATAACACTATGGACATCATCACATTGAGACTGGTATTTGCCACGCATTCATTGCATCATAGAATCATAAAGTTGGAAGAGACCTCATGGCACATCCAGTCCAACCCCCTGCCAAGAAGCAGGAAAATTGCATTCAAAGCACGCCCGACAGATGGCCATCCAGCCTCTGTTTAAAAGCATTGTGGCCACCTTGCCCCTTACCTCATTCCATGGGGAGAAGTTTGCTGCCCGGCTTCCCCTCATTGTTTTCTATGCAACATGGGGAGCCTCCTGTGTTGATGCCACTGCCTCCTCTGACACTTTCAGTTCATTTGAGGCATGGAGCCCATCACCTCTCTTTCCAAGGATATGTCAGAGTTCTTTGGTTCTACTATAATATTCCCTTTTTCATAGAGCAGCAATGGCAGTGTCATTTTTGTCTCCAAGGAGAAGCTGTTTCAGGACAAATTTCTTTCATTGCCCGCCCATAGATCATCGTATGTGCAGCTTTAATAGTTCTAGATACTTTCTTGGATGTCTCATTGTTTTAAATAATTATTTTTAAGTTAATGAATCTGTTAGACTCTGATTGCAAGCTGTAATGTTAGTTTGGAAATATGATAAAGCATTTATAAAAACAAGAGAAAAAGACAGAAAATGGGTGGGGAGATTTTCTCATCTTTCTTTTCTCACTTCTAGAGTTGGAGGACAAATGTTCTGCACTAGAATGTGTTCTTGGAAAATGCATCCCCAGACAAATACTGGCATCAAGTATTTATGCTTCAAAACCATGCATAAGTCTGTCATTCCATAGAGAAGTCTGAAATCCTTGAAAACAAAAGTTTTTAGTCTAGTACTGGCTCAAATTTTCACTGACATGAATGGTGGTGCACTGTCATTGCTAGTCTTATTTGGCAAAGGTTTTTTATGTAACAAATATATTGAAAATAAATAGCAAAACATATGTTGAAAGAAATTATTGGATCTTGTGCCTACTATTATATAATTTTAATAACGACAACAACAACAACAACTTAATTTTTGTATCCCGCCTCCATCGTTCTGAACGGACTCAGGGTGGCTTACATGGGGAACCAAGCATAATATAAATTAACATTAAAATAACACAAATAAAAACATATAACAGTAAAACATATTAAAACAGTAAAACCAATGAAATGTAAAACATTCTAAAACACAAACCAGACATCAAACAATCAATAGCTGAAAAAATTAGACATGTGAAGATTTGAGACTAATAGGGCAGGACAAGGACTTGTGCAAATGCAAAACTGTAGGGACAGGGCTGGGAATAAAGTGCTAGAAATCCAACCAAAAGTTTAGGACTAGGGAGACTTAATCAGTAGCGAAACCATTATTCAAAGGCACATTTGAACATTGAAGTCTCCAAGTCTTTCTGGAAGGTGGACAGGGTGGGGGCTAATCTAATCTCCCTGGTAAGAGAGTTCCAGAGCCAGGGGGCCACCACCGAGAAGGCCCAGCTTGTCCCCAAATAATAATAACAACAATAATGTATTCACATGCTTTGTTTGCCACTGTCCTAAGATGATATAACCTACCTAGACACCTTAATTGATATTAAGAAAGTCCTTGAGGTATATTACTATATTTTTTCAATTCTAAGACACTATCAGTTTTAAGACACATACTAATTGCAGTGTTATCAACTGAAAAAGTGATAGATGTGAGAGAGACTGAGAGAGAGAGAGAACGTGTGATTCTAAAACACACCTTTAAAAAACAGAGATATTTATATGGGGGATGCATATTAGAATCAAAGAAATACAATAGTTTCTTTTTAAATTGAGTAGTTGATTAAGTTTGTTCTGTTTTATTGTATTAATATCAGTCTGTAGCCTGCTGGTCATGTTTAGTCACTGGGTACCAGATGTAAAGTGTGAGGCTGTTTTAAGGTATTAATTTGTTTAAAGTTTGCATACATTATACCTTCAAACAATAGGCATCTCTGTGTGGTGCATTCCTCTGTAGAATCCCTGAACTCTTTAAACATTTGAGAGAATAAAAGAGTAAGTCTGGCAGATAGATTGATAGATCGATAGATCGATAGACATAGACAGATAGACATACTGGCAGAGATGTAGTGAAGGTACTGTTCCCCGATGAGGTGAAGGGAGGAGAGTGAGCAGATGAAAATTCTGAATGATCGCTGAGTTGGATACAAAAAGACCAGGGAGAATGAAGAAGAAGATTAGATGAACCTTGCAACTTTTGCAGATCTTTGATTATAAGAACAACAAAAGAACTACAACAGCAAAGCAATAGTAACAGCTGTTGTTTACATATGTGTGTGTGTGTCTTTGTAAATCTTTCCAGTATAGAAATGCTTTTGGAACATTAACATTTATAGATTATTAGCTGAAGTTGAACATACAGTACATAACCACTCACACATATATTTTCATTGTGTGTAAAAATGGTGCAAATTATTAAATATCTTCACAAATATTAGATATACAGCTATAAATTCTATACAAATAATACAAGTACAGTTACCATTTTTCAGGACTCTAGATACAGAATGAATACATAGTGACATCCCCAACAAAGGACATTTCTCAAGGCCAGTCTGTACTAACGGAAAGCTGTGGGACACAGCATAAATAATAGCAAGCTTATTGTCCAAAGGACAATGCATTCAATTCCAGAAGGTTGAATGCATGTTATTTTTCTGGCTCTGTCAGCAGTCTAAACTCTCCTCTTAATACCAATGAAGCCAGCCAGGACTGTTTGTCTCACAGTTTGGTGTATTTCAGATGAAAACATCCTGTAGCCTGTGGTGTGTAAGCAGGAAGCCAAGAGCAAAGACATGACACAGAGATGGAGAAGCCTGAAATATAATGAAAATGTACAACTTATGCTGCTCTTACCTAGCGATGCAAGACATTTTGACTGCTGCATTCAGAAACTCCAAAGGTAATAGAAAAAAGTGAAATTACACCCTAAACCTATGCCTAAATGATTTTAGAATTTTTAGTACAATGGGGAAGATATCACAGTAACCCTACTATCTAAAATTGGCAGATGGTCCTGAGGCAAATTCAATTTTGAAACATTTATTTTGGCTACAAACAGACAGAAGGAATAATGCATCAAATGTTCACCAAGCTGGCATATTAACAGTAGCTCTTCATAACATTATTTGTTTTCATATGTTCGTTTAGTTTTTTACAGTTGAGAGATCAGGAAGTGCTAATTTTAATTCGCTCCTCTATTTTCTTTCCCCCATCACGGTTAGAGGCCAACAGATAAAAGGGAAAGTTTGATTCAGTTTTATTTATTATTAAGAAACTTCCCATTTATTTTAGTAAGGGAAGTGAGTTGGATACTTATCAATGTCATGCATACACTGAAGACTGTTAATTGGAAAATGGAAAACATAGAGCACTGAAAGTAAGCATGTAGGCTCTTTTGGCAATCATAGGCTTGGTTGATCCAAAAAAAATCATGGTTCTAAAATTAAACTGGGGGGGGGGGGGGTTATTACTAATAGAAATACTTACAAAAAATTTCTAAAAATTTCTGAAATGTAACGTAATTATTAACAAAATTCATTCTTATTCCAGCGCATGCGCACAGCAGGAAAACACTACAGGGCTGACATCACAGGCAAATCAAAGGGGAAACATTTCCCTTCACTTCTGGAGTGCAATTGACTGGAGCAGAAGATTTATAGCATATAGAAATGGTACCACCAACTTATACAGTATGAGGTTCTTGAAACAGGAATATATCAACCTTCTCCAAAACTGCTTTTTAGGGTGAATTACAGAGTATCACAGAGCTGTGCCTTTCCTTCCTGGCAGAAGGGGCTTGGACTGGATGCCCTTTGGGGGTCCCTACTATGCCTTGGATTCTGTGGTATGGTGATGACGATGATGAAGTGGGCTGGGCGGCCACCTGTGGGGAGGGCTTTGCTTGTGCCTTCCTACATCAAGGCAGAAGGGGGTTGGGCTGGGTGCCCTTTGGGGGCTCCCTTCCAACTCTAGGAGTCTATTATTATTATTGGGCAGGGGCTGGATGGCCATCTGTGGGGAGGGATCGAGCCGTGCCTTTCCTTCCTGTCAGAAGGGGCTTGGACTTGGTCGGAGAAAAAGCGCGTGAATGCTTTTCCCCCTTCAGTCCTCCAAGGACCTCTCTAGGAACTCAGTTTTTCCCCCATGATTCCCTTTGCTTCTGTAGGTTTTCTTTCTTCATTCTGTGGTCTTGTCACTCCTCCTCCTCCTATTTCAGCCTTTGTTCTCTCCTTCCCCTCCTTTCCTTCTATCTACCCCGATTTTCTGGGTGTTTGTTTATTTAAACTGCTTTTTCCCCTTCAGTTCTCCAAGGACCTCTCAAGGAGCTCTGTTTTTTCTCTATGGTTCTGCTTGCTTTTTCACTTCCTCCAGGAAGGCCTTTTATTTTAATTATCCTCCGACCAGGCAAAGGGCCCTGATATGTCTGTAAGTACCCTGAAAAGCTATTTTGGAGGAGATAAATATTCCTGTTAGAATACCTGAGAGGGGAGATACAATCTAATTACAATAATTAAGAAAATTGGTGGCTCCCAGGTTCAGTAAAGAAATTACACTTCCGGGTTGGAGCACATGGTTCAAAAAACAACAAAATTAGCTTTTTATATGAATTTAATCCGATTTCAAATCATTTTTAAACTGCAGAGACCAACCCTAGCAATCAATACTGAAACCGGTGGTAGAAAAAGATCCACAGTTTCTGAGGGAGTGCATCTACACTAGGATTTGGTGCAGTTTGATACCACTTTAACTGCCATGGCTCAATGCTATGAAATCATGGAAGTTGTAATTTTACAAGGTCTCCGCCTGAATCTGTAACGGATCTGTGCTCATGAAGTAGAAGCTAGACTGAATGGGCCAGGACAGAGAAAAACCCACGAGGTTGAAGACAAGCCACAGAGGTTTATTCAATCCAGCCAAAAGGTATGCAAGTACAAGTGAATCCTTCAAAGTGTACAAGCTTAAAACATACAGAGAAAGCAAAACATCTTATACAGTTTGACAGCTATTCAAAACTCCTGCTCTCTTCCCTTATTGGTTGAGAGAGAGGTCAGTCTTGATCTGTGCCCTGATTGGTGGCACTGATGTCACCACCTCCAGGTGGAGATTCCCTTTCACACTGAAATGATAGTTTGGGATTGGCCAGCTGGCTGATGGGACATCCCCCAAGAGGAGGTGTCATTCACAAAGACAACGCTAAAGACGTGATAATGAGCTCTTGATTAGCTCAATTGTCCAGTTCCGAGTTTGACAAAGTTAGGCGCTTCCGCAGACACAAGGTACTAAAGCAAAAGTTGATTTTGGACAATCAAGGGCTGGGCTTTTATTCAAAAGGTTTAACAATGTACATACTTTGAACTTCTGTTTCCACAGTCAGCAATCTCTCAGCCTCAATTGAGCCATTAACTAGACAAATAATCCTGCTCTTATCTGGTTTGGCAGAGATAAATTATCTATCTTTGCATATCTGAACAATTGATTTTTTATATATAAATGCCTGACTGGGAAAACAGCCAGGGGGGGATTTGCTCAACATTCTAGCTCTCACGGAAATATCTCAGCAGGGTTATGAGGAGGTGACAGCATCTGGACTACATCTTGTTACATTTTATAAAGAATCTCATACATTTAATATAAAAGAAATAGATACAGTACACTGAGAGATACAAGTGTGTATTTGATATGGCTTCTGGCTAATCAATAAAATTGTTGTTGTTGAGAGATACAAGTTACAGATAAAGTCAAGGAAAACAGATGCAATTTATTAAAGTCTTGGGGGAGGGGTTGAAGCTGCCATTGGTTCGTTCTTGATCTCTGTTGATTCAAAATAGCGAAAGTTTGAAATAGTATTTTGAAAAAATATATATGTTTTGAGAAGTCCTTTGCAAACTATATATCCTCTTTGTGGGGGAGGGGGGCCATCATGGTTTGACAACAGTTCCACTGTGAAGGATCTTATGAAAACTTGTAAATGAGAAGTAGAGAATTGGGTATTTTGGTGACAGGTAGAGTTGGGGTGAGATTTTTTGACTGAGTACATCAGGAATAGTAGGCTTCTTTGTCGGTTTAGGAGATGATGTGACAGATGTGACAGTAGGAGGTGATGTTACTGGGCACTATAAATAGGGTCAGTGGAGGAACAAGATATATTTAGAATATTTTGTGATTTGAGTGTTGGACTATGATTCTGAGAGACAGAGTACTCAAGAAAGAGCAATTTTGTTGTTTTAAAAAAATGTTTTTATTTATTCTTTGTTGTGTAAATAAAAAAACAAAAAGTGAAGAAAAGGATAATATGTAAATAAAAGAAAAACATACATAAAAAGAAAAGAAAATATTACAAGACATTATATAGCCATCTAAAGCAAATCATATACAAAATTTCAACGATTTCAACGATTGTACACTTACCACATCTTATCAAACCTCTATCGCTCTTACCTATAGTCTGGAGATTGTTACCTTTTCAAAAATATTCTTTAATTCTGATTTTCTAGTTAAAAACCCTACCCTTACATCTTTTATAAATCTATCATGTAATTGATAGAAGCAAAACCGGTCATTTATCCCTAACTCTGCTCTCCTTTTAAGTTTCACTTGCTCTTTTTCTTTAGTAAGATACTCCCTATAGGTACTTGATTCTATGTGGGCATTTGGGCTCAATACTGCTTCCAATGGGCACAGCCCTAATTGCATTTTTGGTTCAATCCCATTCTTATGGATTTTTCACATTTTTTTTATTATATGTCTATTAAATTCCTTATTGGCTTTGTCCTTTTTATACCACAGATAGGTATGCCACCCAAATCTAAGATTATGGCTATTTAAATTAAGTAACTTGCTATTCTCCAGTTTGATCCATTCCTTAAGCCAACTGAAACTTTATGCTTTGTAATAATATCTAAGATCTGGAAGCACTAGGCCCCTATTTTTTTTTGCATCTATAAGATTCCTATAAGCAATTCCAGCTTTTTTGCCTTTCCAAATGCATTTAACAAAATCTTTCTTCCAAAGCTCTAAAATCTTTACTCCTTTGATAACTGATAAAAATAACATTTTAGGTAGAGCCATCATTTTTTTAAATCACCGCTGCCCTCCCCATCCAGGTTGAACTCTTTGCCATCTTTTCACCTCCTTCCAAGTTTTATCATAATTATTTAGATATAAATTACAGTTTTTGAAGAAAGGGAATTGTTGTTGACTAGGATCAAACTCAAATATTGCTTTGGGTGAGCCTTATTTGTCCTTCTCATGAATGGCCTACTGGCACCATTCAAAATATTGGCTTGTTTAATCACACATTTGGCTTTTGAGATTCTTTGCATTCTATGCTGCCCTGTATTCTGGTCTCTGCTTAATTTTTAGATTAATTTTTCTAATCTTATGTGATTTTGTTTGATTTTTAGAATTTCTTGTTATTTGTTCTGTTTCTGTTTTAATTATGGATTATATTGTACACACATATATTGAACATAATTTATGGAAAGGCAATGAATAATCATAATCATTATAAAATAAAATATAAGACTAATATTTATGAAACTTTGGATTTTTCTTTCACATTGCCGGCTTTACCAGTAATATTATTGAAATGAATTGTATAACTTGGATGAAAATTTCAATGAATTGCAGGTTAGCATGATGAGGTAGGAACAGTCAGGGAATTAATTGGGACCAAAAGTGAGGTCTCTTTGACATGGTGAATAATTAGTAATTTCTTCTGTAATATTCTTTCTGAGATTGTTTTAAATAAGTCCTTGAACTAAATCACATATACTTTTCTCCTAAAAAGTATTCTGCAGCAAAATATGTTGAAAATCCTTCACCATGACACAGTTTGAACTTGAGGCATTTACATTCATAATAACCTGTTCGTTTTCAATCCTTTCAATAGGAAATGTCAAAACTGCAATTAAATCCCATGGGCAGGAATTTCCCCCCAAATGTATGAGCAGTGGCTAAGTACACATCAAAGAACACATTCAAACCTTTGCTATTTCTTTTGTAAAGAAAATGATTTTTGTTCACTGTGGATGCTCAACAGTTCTGTTGGACAGAATGCGTATTCTCATTAAACTGGGATTTCCTCAATCAAAAAGCAAGTTTCATTTTAAAATCCAACTGCAAAAAAACAGTAGAAACATAAGTGTTAGCAGCAATGGTCATTTTACAGATATATGCTAATAGATTCTACAGGTTTCAAAGTCATATGGCCTGTTACATGAATTGTTTCACCCTATAGAATCCTGATTGAAAGTTTGTGATTATAACCATCTCTTTTTTCACTAGTTGTTTTTGGCAATATGGAGACACTTAATGAATTTCTAGTAATAATTCATTATTTTCCATCTGACCTCAGTTCATAACATACTACTCAGTGTGGTATAGTGGTTTGAGTGGTGGACTAGGACCTTATCTACATGTACACTGGAAAGGGCCTTTTCCATGTATGTGAGGTCACTGGTTCTGCTGGCACAGGTACAAAGATCAAATGACACCATATTTGAGTAATAAAAGCCACAACTTTATTTGGTTACAGCTCTCTAACGTTGCTCCCCCCTCCCCCAATGGGTCTGGATCCCAGTATCAGCCAGTCCACTTGCTGACTGATGTTGCCACAGATGTCCATAATTGCTACCTGAGTCAATGTGCCGAGCCACCTGTTGCAACTAGAGCTTGAACCGGACCCTGAGTAAACCAACACACAGTTTCTGCGGTTAAATGCTTCATTAAAATAAATGAAAGAAGCAAAAGGCAAAAATAGAAGTCAACACAGTATTCCTTAGTGCCATATGCTACTAGAAAATTTTCACCGACTACAGAAATATTCCTTTCATTCTTTAGCTCTGCTTTTATCAATGTTTGCAGAAAATTCATACTTCATCGCTGCACACACTTTTACTAGTTTTTTTTGCACACCCCAAAGAAGAAAAAAACTAAATCACTAACAAAACAATGTTTCTTGAACTATTGGATGCATTCTGATCCTTATATTGGATACATCCTGATGCTATTGATGAGTTTTTTCTGGTTCCAATGATATGTGGGTTAGCTGGAAAATCTCTAGATAGAGACCACATAGCTTCCATTCCATGCTGTGTAGGTAAAAACATGAAGAAAACAAAGCACATTTAATTCCTGTTGAATTAAAAGAAATAGTTAAACATAAACTTAATTTCCCCCTGTTAAAATCAATGAAATTCATTAAACTGGATTGTATCCATCCTTTTTAGTCTCTGGATAAATGTTTAAGGCTTTGGGTGATTCAAGTACCCATCCACTTGTCTTTCAAAGAAAAATTAAAAATACAGTTGATCCTCCCCCCCCCCCAACACTATGTTTTTCCTTTTTGTCATAAATACTTCAATCCCTTTGAAATAAATATTCAGTTAATTAATGTGACTTGTCACCTTTATCAACAGATTCTATACTAGGTAGAAATGGCAGGGTTTTGTTAGTTGAAATTCACTCTCCAGTGTATACTCAGATAAATTGGCAATGAACATAGCATTGTGGAAAGAATTTTGCAACAGTATTTTTGAAACCTTGATTTCAGATCTGAGAAACATGAAAAAGCCACAATAAAGAATATTCATTATTGCCTTACATTAACTGAAGCCAATGGGAGTCGTGCCATTTCAAAATGTCAGAACTTAACCATCATTTTAATATTCACTTCAAAAAAAAGTGCTATTCCGGGAGGAATTAAAATATTTCTTTTCTTGCTTCTTGAATCTCTGTGTCCCTAAGCAGAAATAAGAATACAGAGAAACACAGTAGTTTGTGTTGTATTTATATATGTACGTGCATGAGTCAGAAGCAAAGCTCAAAAGAAAGCTGAAATCCTAGCAGAGTTATTGTCTTCTCCCCATCTTAAAAATTCTGTTATATCACTTAGCCCCAAACCACCATCCATAAAAAAAACAAAGCAAGATCCAAGAGAGGCAAAATGGCAACAGACACCTATGTTTCTCTCATTTATTAACAGTGTATGGAAATGAAAGTAGTACCTGGGAGGCTTCAGTGTCAAATGGTACCCTTTCCTTTCCCCATACTTTTTCCCTAAGCAGACATCATGTATTGTAATACTCAAACAAAAATGTACTGAAGTACTCAACAAAAGTGAATATTTTGTATTAGTTTCTGACACATTTTACTTTTTATGCCCATCTGTCCCCCTTTTGATGTCAGTTCATAATGACTAATGGGATGAGCTGGATGAGTAATAACATTTAATTTTGATTGGGCTCTTTGCCATGATCAAATTGTTGAGCCGATGTACTTTCACATGTAGTACAAAAGCATGACATTGTATAATTTTAAATACAATAATGTTTTACAATAATGTGGCAAATAACATGTGTTTTCCAAATGGTGTGTGTTTATGTCTGTTAGAAATGTTTCTGCTTAGAATCTTTGACCATTTATGTTATATATTTAGCAGTATAATAGGACATGTATTGACCACTGCCTGGATTTATGGTGGTGATTTCTTCTATGACTTGAATGAGTAGTAGTTATATTCTGAAAAAAAATGTTTTACTCCAAGTTCAAATCAAAATGCAGCAAACCTGAAAATTCACCAAAGCCAAAGTTTGCTAACTGGTCCATGCTGGCACAGAAGTCAAATGAAACCATGGCACAAAGTAGGCTACAGGAATGCTGAAAGATTACCAATTTTGCTGGTCAGTATTAAGGGACAGGTCAATTGTAAGGGGAAGCAAATGGCAGCGAGACACACTTAGGATTGTGCAGAATAATAATAATATTATTATAATAATACATTTTATTCATTATCCACCTCTCTTGATGGCTTGAGGCGGGGGTACAACAAATTCATAAACAAATGATCTTAAAAATACAATACATTGCATAGATAAATACACACACACACGGCATGAGAAAAATGAAACGGAAATTAAAAGGATTCGTAAGAGATTCGTATGTAATGGGACTTTTGAGGTTTTACGTATCGCTGCCGTGAACCAGGAAGTAGACTTCCTTTTACGGTCCTTGAGGCCAACAATTTGCGTTAGGATCGTTAGAAATTCCTAAGTATTAATTAATTAATTATTGTACTACTCACTTCTCCCTGTCTTCTCCCCCTCATTTCCTTCCCGCCTTCATTCAGCTTCTTCTTTTTCCCGCATTTCTATGGGGAACTGGAAGTGACGCTGCTGCTAGGTAGGCTAGGCAATGCATTCTGGAAAGTGTAGTCCTCCAGGCTTCCCCCCTCCTTCTCTTCCCCGTTGCTCTGCCATGCCCCATCGCAGGGGCCAGCTTCAGCCCTCCAAGTACGTGTTTTGGACTTCAACTCCCACCATTCCTCACAGCCTCAGGCCTCTTCCTTTTCCTCTCAGCCTGGGCAAACTTGGGCCTTCACTCCCTCAGGATCGGGGCTAGAGATAGGCGGGGGGTGAGCGGGCCTCCTCCTCCTCTCTCGCCAATGGCAGGGGGCGAGAGGAGGCCTCCTCTCTCCTCTCTCCAGCCCCGATCCAATGGCAGGCCGGCGCCTGAGAGGAGGAGAAAGGCCCCCCCGCCTGCCTCTCTGCCCCGATCCTCATCGGGGCAGCCCGATCCATGGCAGGCCGGCATCCTCTCTGCCTCTCTCAGACAGAGGCTAGACAGAGGCGAGGCGCGGGGGCCTTTCTCCTCCTCTCTAGCCGGCCTGTCATTGGCGAGAGAGGAGGGAAGGAGCCTCTCTGCCTCTCTCCAGCCCGATCCATGCATCGGGGCTAGACAGAGGCAGAGGCGCGGGGGCTTTCTTCTCCTCTCTCGCCGGCCTGTCATTGGCAGCTCTCCAGCCCCGATCCATGCATCGGGGCTGAGAGAGGCGAGGGGGTGAGCGAGGCCTCCTCCTCTCTCGCCAATGGCAGGCCGGCGAGAGAGGAGGAGAAAAGGCCCGCGCGCCTCTCTGCCTCTCTCCAGCCCCGATCCATGCATCGGGGCTAGACAGAGGCAGAGTGGCGTGCGGGGGGCCTTTCTTCTCCTCTCGCCGGCCTGTCATTGGCGAGAGAGGAGGAGAAAGGCCCCCCGCGCGCCTCTCTGCCTCTCTCCAGCCCCGATCCATGCATCGGGGCTAGAGAGAGGCGAGGGGGGTGAGCGAGGGCCTCCTCCTCCTCTCGCCAATGGCAGGCCGGCGAGAGAGGAGGAGAAAGGCCCCGCGCGCCTCTCTGCCTCTCTCAGCCCCGATCCATGCATCGGGGCTAGAGAGAGGCGAGGGGGTGAGCGAGGGCGCCGGCGGCGCGGGAAAGAGGGGCGAAGGAGGAGGCAATCAGCTGATTGCATCCTCCTTCGCCCCTCTCTTCCCTTCGCCCTCCCCGGATCCCAGTTTGGCCCAATTCTGTCATTGGTGGAGTTCAGAATGCTCTTTGATTGAAGGTGAACTATAAATCCCAGCAACTACAACTCCCAAATGTCAAGGTCTATTTTCCCCAAACTCCATCTGCGTTCACATTTGGGCATATTGAGTATTCATGCCAAGTTTGGTCCTGATCCAGGATTGTTTGGGTTCAGAGTTATCTCCCCTAAATCACTGTCAATTCCTCCCAAACCCCTCCAGTATTTTCTGTGGGTCATGGGGGTTCTGTGTGCCAAGTTTGGTCCAGGTCTGTCATTCATGGGGTCTCAGCTGTGGAAGTCAGAGCTGAATTCGTCGAAGGTACTGCAAATCCCATCATCCGTTGTCCATCCTCCCCTAACATATTGTTTTTGTGATTAATCCCTATGCTTTAACTTTTGTCAATATGTAACAATGAAAATACATCCTGCATATTAGATATTTGCATTAGAATTCATAAGAATAACAAAATTATGAAGTAGCAACGAAAATATGGATGGGGGTCACCACAACATGAGGAACCACTGCATTAATACATATCTCTCTCTCGGCATTACTTCACGAACGAAGATTCAGGAAGGACTCATCCCACGCTTTTTACAAGCGCTGATGACTAAAGAGGCCAATCTGAGATAGGCAAGTTCGGTTGCAGAAAGCACAGCAGAAAGTCTATATATTATACATATATATTTCTGTTTAATTGCTATTAGGGAAATAAAACGTGAACAAAGGAAGGAAGGAGACAAAGGAAGAAGTAGAGAAGGGGGGAGGGAAGGAAGGAAAGAGAAAAGAAGGGATGGGGAACCAAAGAGCAAAGGAAGGAATGAAAGAAGAGGGTAGAGAAGGAAGAAAGGAGGAAAGGGGAAATAATAAGGGGGAGAATCGTACTTCACTTTCACAATTGTCCTGAGAGCAAGTAGCTACTACCTCTTATATTTATGTTATACATGTACAGCTCCACTTAATTGCACTGCAGAGGTGAAGGGGAATGTTCCCCCCTTGATTTTTAACTGTTTCCCTGCTTTTTAGACTTTAGAACCAATTTAGAATTTCGTTAATACTTACGTTACATTTTAGAACTTTTTGCAATTTTTTTTGTAAGTCTTTAATATACTAATAAAAAAAATCCCCCCCCCCCCCCATTTGATTTTAGAATCGCGATTTTAGGATTCTAAAACATGCCTAACACACACATATATATGAAAACTTATACCAAAAAATACAGAATTGACATATAGTGACAATAGAATGTAAATTAAAAATCATGATAAAAAAAGTTGACTGGGTAGACCTACAAGAAGAGATGGATCTTCAATCGCATTTTAAATTCTGACACCTTGTTTAGCTGTTGGAGCTCCTCCAACAGTTCATTTCTCTGTTGTGGGGAAGCCAATGTAAAGGTCCTCTGGGTCACCAGTCGGGTTCTGGCTGGTTGGAGTAGCCAGAGGACCTAAGTGTCCTAAAGGGTGGATTGTGCAGGAGAAGATGATAACCTGGACCTAACCCATGGAGGGCTTTAAAGGCCAAAACCAACACTTTGTACTTTGCCTGGAAACTAATTGGCAGCCAGTGGAGTGACTCTAATATGGGTGTAATATGCTTATTCTTAGATGTTCCTATAACCAATCTGGCTACCATGTTTTGAAATAATTGAAGTTTCTGAACTTGGTACAGAGGTAATCCAATGTGCAGCACATTGCGGAAGTCCAACCTTGAGGTTACCATCTTTAGGTTCCAAAATTCTAAGAAGGGTAACAGCTGACATATCAGCTGAAGCTGGTAGAAAGCACTTCTATCACATCTACCTGGGCTGACATTTGGAGAGATGAATCCAGAAATACTCCCAAGCTGTGAACACAGTCTTTTAGAGACCATTACTTTTGGTAGCTTCAATGCCAGTTGCCTGCCTTGTGCAATAAAGTCTTAAGTGTATACCGTGAGATTTCCAGACTGAGTCTCATGTCTCTCTTTATAAATCTGCTTCTCTTAGGAATCTTAAAAGCCACGTGTGCCTCCCCCAATTTAAATTTATGAACTTATGTCTATTTCTAACATCTCTTCCAGGATGCTTCTTTGTATGCTGTGATTTTATGTATTACTATTATGAAGGCAAACTTTCTAGTGATTTCTAGTGGAGCAACAGCCCCAAATGATCATCTCAATAATTTTATGATGTATAAATGAAACCTACAGTATGTGATTACTTATGCATTTCCCAGACAGTTACTTTAGGCATTCCAGAGAAATAATAATAATAATACACTTTATTTATATTCTGCTCTTCTCACCCCGAAGGGGACTCAGACCGGATTACAGGTACACATACTTAGCAGACAATCCCTGCCGTTTTCCACATACACACATATAGATGAACAGAGGCAAACTCTGGCCACCAGGGGGAGCTGACGCACTCCTCATCTCTCAGCGTTCCCAGCGTCCCTCATTGTTCCTTCCACATTCCTCAGCATTCCTGGCGTTCTTTTATGGCCTCATAATTCCGTCAAAATGTTAATGAACTGACACTATCATGAGTAGAAGAGGTAAAAGAAGAACATGAGCATAGCATTACAAGCAACTCCAGTACGAGCAGGAAGGTGTCTGCAGGCAGGACACATTGAACTTTAAACTTAAAACTTTGAAGGTAAGTGTGTAGGAGTGCTGAATCTGGGAGGTAAGCACAGAAAGATCAATAAAACAATGTCAGAGTTTGAAAGCATTTTTCAAAACTGGCACCATGAGGCCTTAGATGTCTAAGTACAATAACATTCATTTGCTGGAATGCCATTCCTTTTTATGTAATGGCCATCTTTACTACTCTTTACTACTGCACTGACATGAAGAAAGTTAATGATCACCATTAGTAAGCTGTTGGTATTTATTTATTTCAGTTAAGTAAAATGACCATAAAATTGCCAGCTGTGTTGATATAGCAAATAGTCATTTTCCAGTAGCAGTCAAATACTAATAAGTGACAATAATTGCTATTTTGGAACATGATCTATCCAGAGGTATATACTTTTAAATATAAACTGCATTTTCTAAAGATGGAAAAATTAAATCCCTTGCTAAAGTAAACTGATTAAAATCAGAGAAAATGGAAGGTGTATTATCAAATACCAGCATACTCGTAAAGTTATTTTCAATCCAGCTAATAATTCCCAAGTTAGCTGGCATGATTCTTTGCACATTTTAAATCTTGAAAATATTTTGTTAAAAATGGTCAGCAATTCAAATATTGGTGTTTATAAAAGGACATATATTACAGCTCCAAGTATGAACTATATTCAAGATGTCTTCATGATTGACTTTAAGGGCTTGTAGTAAGTCCAGTGGTGCTACTGAAGCAGGACTCTGGGGCCCTTTCTCCTCTACCATATAATCCAAATTATCAAAGCAGATGATCCACATTATCTGATTTGAACTGGAATATATGAGTCCATACTGCCGTATAATCAACTTCAAAGCAGATAATCTGGATTTTATATGGCAGTGTATGTGAGGCCTAGGACAGAAAGCAGATTCCATAGAACAACATACTGAGCAAGCATGTCCTCCTCTATTAGGACTAACAACTCATATTTTAAAATTAGCGATACAACAGACAATTACAATGTAAAGAAATGATTAAACCCAAAGTGAAAAATTAACGAACTACCCACCACATTTATTAGTTTTTAATAAATATTGGACTTTGAGATGGGATTATTTCACCATTGTTAGTATCTCTTTGAATGGGTTGGACATCACTGGTGGAATAAGGACCAAAGGCAAACATAGTACATTACATTCATAATAATTTAAAGGTTTGCCAGATTGCTTTACCAGGCTGGCCCCAAAACCCCAAAGTTTAGGAATACTCCGGGTCACCTTGCCCTTGTTCCTACCATTATTCCCTCGTATTTAGTTGCTATGCTTCAATATTACCTTAAATATGAACATATGGCTGTGTTGTTGTGTGTGTTCTTTAGCATGTGTCTGCAGAAAGGGCTTTGGGATTGACATATTCCTGTTTGAGATGAGTGGCATAAATAATAAAGTCAAAGACATAGCCATGTTAGGGAACATCTGCACTGACTACTTAGGTTGGCATAGAGTTGGATTAGCTCACAGTGACTACATGCTGCACGGGGCTGATCCAGGTTGCACTGGAATGCCTTAACTTGGAAATAGTGATAACCAGCTCAGTGACCCTAAAGATGAGATAATGTCCACATATTAAGTCAATCAATACAACAAAGTTCTATTCAGTTAAAATTGACATGGGAAGTATCAGAAAAGCAAACATCTGAAGTCATAAACTAATCTTTCTGTGACAGAAGTTTGAACTGAACTTTGCCAATAGACAGCTGGAAATATGTCTTCTGATTGGTTTAATAACAGCTTTAGAAACTAACCACATGATTATGGGATGCTATAAGGATACTACTACATGTGTTCCAAAATTTGTTTGTGGCTTGTGCAACAGGAAACATGGAATAAACCAGTGAAAAAAGAAAGTTGCCACTGAAGGACAACATCAAAGGGTACATCTACACTGGCACTATAATGTAGCTTGGAACTGGTTTGGGAGGGCCTATTTTTGTGTGCAAGTGATTATATTGCCATTCCTGGAAATGATTTGAGGCCAGGATGGTAATTACATTGAACACAGAATGTGGCCTTTATGCCTATGTGATCTATTGGAATTCAACCCCACACTGTCCAAATTTCAAATCTTCAACGAGAAGCAGTTAGTTAACTTAGTCTCCTGAATGACAGTTGGGAATGTATTTTTCTTCTTCTCTCTTTCTGCTCTCATTCTGATTGGTTGTTTAAAATGGATACTTTTCTACTAAAAGCCTTTTTTAAAAAGCTGACTTCTGCCTTCTCACACTTTAGTATCGAGAGTATGTGCTGTCTGCTTTGAGATCTCTCTCTCTCTCTCTCTCTCTCTCTCTCTCTCTCTCTCTCTCTCTCCCTCTCTCTGCTTGTGTGTCAGAAGAGATGTAGTGCTTGGATGATTTTTCCTCTTTTGAAACCTTAGATGAGATGGGCATTAGAGTAGCTCAGACCCAGTTCTTGATTATTAAGAAATGTAGTTATTTCTTAGTATTGTAAATAAACATTTTGTGATGATTTTTTAAGATTAGACCTTGCATCTTTGCTTCCTAAGCTCTAAATACTTTATAGCCACATCACATGGCACTTCACACTTTGCTCGGTAATGAGCTGATGCTCAAACTTTTAGTATCCTATTTGTATTTTGGATTCTCTGCTATATTTTAGGGTAGTTTTCCCTAACACGATCAACAAATTTAGGGTGGAGGAGGAATCATTTCTAAAATGTTTCCAAAATTGAATGGGGTCTATATCATAACAATAACCAGTTAACTACTTTTTCGTTACTATTCATTAAGTAATTAATTATGCCAATGAAGAAACTTCAGGGGCACACTTCTCCCTCATTTAGAGCTATTGGCATGAAACTTGCTACATTTATAGAACACATTTACCACTGTTGGGCCATCAAGTTTCAGAATGTTTTACTCCTCTATGGATATTTGGTGAATTTTTAAAGTTGTTATAAACAACTTTTTAAAAAAAACCTACAAGAGGTATCTCCTTGAATTTTCTATACATGACACAAGATAACAGGAGATCACTCCCCCAAATTTCAGAACTATTCATAAATCAATCAATTTTAGGGATTTTTTTTAAAAAAAGGTTTTGACAAAAATGTTGATTCAGGAGGGGAAAGTGACAGTTAAAGCAGGAGGTAATCTACTACCACTCCCAGGAGGTCAGTTAGCAATTTGCTCCTCAGCAATGACATTGGGGAGTATCCTGGCAGCATTCATTCTGGATTCTTTACTGCAAATTTGCAAGAGCGGGTATCTACAATGTGCTCCAACTTTGCACTGTATGCCCCCATAATTCATGCTGCAGTGCACTTTGGTGGCATGCATTTTGTGGCTGCCATGGATTCAAGTTGTCTTGAAGCCAGCTATCTTCATTAGGAAGTTTATAGCTGTTTGGTTCTCACAAAAGCAACAATTCTACAAAACAATATTTTTGTACAATATAACAGACACTTTCAAAGAATAAAGAAGAAGCCTTCTGCTCTCAGTCTTGTACTGGATGTGGGAGATTTCATCAAGAATGAGAGAGAGAGACCGTGAAGAGCAGGTCAATTAAAAGAACTTTATTATTAGAGAACATTACAAAGAATTTCAAGCACTTGTAATTGTACCTATTACTGAACAATATGACTTCTTCTTCACTGTCCTTTGGGACCCTTTATGGGAGCTGATGGCTGCGTGTGTACTATATAATTTGTGAGAAGAAGAAAAAACGAATAATAATGTCATCATTTCTCTTTTAAAGATGAGGCACCCCAAATAGCTTTCTAGATGATCATGCAAATGCCTTTAATGCAAAAATGTACAAGTACACAAATATCTTTATATAGCTCACAGCAATTTCATTTTCTTCAAACATTTTTGCTAACAAAATTCAGTTCCCATGGCTATTTGCAGAAATAACAGCTAGCTATTTCACCAGCACTATCTTGAAAATGAAATCCGATTTTCAAGTTGAGCTTCCTCTCTCCACAATGTATCTAATTTCTAGCATTGTTTCTTTTTATTTTGCCTTGCATGCAAAAGCTAAAAGGCTTATTTAAGTGACAATCATATAGTTAGTCTAGAATATTGATACACCATTTTAACTTTGCTATAGATTTGGAATACTTCACAGTGTCACCTAGTAGTGCTCTTTGAGGATGTGTAAAATGATATCTCCTAATTTCTTTTAGAATCATTTGTATTTTCCTGCAAACATGATTAAGCCCAAACTAAGTAGTCTTAGGCCCTGTGTATCTTAATAGAGGAATTTTAAGCATGCACATAATACTCTCAATGAAAATTTTATTCTGAGTTTTCAAACCCAAGACCATGGATCCATGGGTGCTGTGAGCAAGCGAACATCTTGATGGCCTCCCTGGATTAATTTTAATTTACCTTGTGTGTGCACTGAGGCCACATGTGGAGGCTTCTTTGATTTAGTAATGGTGCCACTGACTTTGTACCTGAGAGGTCTACTAACATCAGCACTCCCACTACCACAACCTCACTGCTGCTGCCCAGTAGCTGTTTGGCACATTAACTCTGGCTCCTCATGAGAGACCCTACTAGCTAAATTGGTACCGTCTACTTCTTGTCTCACAGGAAAGCACAATCTCATCACCACAGAAAGTCAATGCCATTGGTGGCTAGACCCACTTGCATGAGGATAAGTCCAAATAAACCAGACTACCGTATATTCCAGAATATAAGGCGACTGGGGCTATAAGACAACCTCCAACTTTTCAACACAAAATACAGAGTTAGGGATATACTCACTGTTTAAGACAACTCTTCTTTCAGCACCTCTGTAGTTTCCTGACTTCCTTTCCATGCGCCCTGCTGCCATCCCTTCCTGCCTTCTTCCCTCCTTGCTTGGGACTGCATTGGCCATAAGGGGCCTTCCTCTTCATCGAGGGGAGGGGGTTCATAGGACTCTTCCCTTTTCCTCTCCCTCGGCAAAGGCAGCAGAGAGAGCGAGAGCAAAAATAGCAGGGACACATACACACACAGAGTGGAGCCAGGGGCGCAAGGGACTGCAGCAGGAAGCCAGGAAGCCTCTTCCACCTCTTAATGCCTTCCTGGCTTCCTGCTGCAGTCCCTTGCGCCCCTGGCTCTGCTCTGTGTGTGTATGTGTCCCTGCTGCCTCGGTACAACCGGCGGCGGCCCCTGCTTTGAGGCATGGCCATGCCTCGCTGAACCCAACAAAGGGAGTCAAGAAACTACGGAGGTGCTGAATGTGGTGTTGCTCCTCCCCCATGCCCTCCCTCCGCCCTCCTCCTTCCTTCCTCCCTCCTAAGATAGTGGATTTTTTTTCTTTTCTTTTAAATATTATTTTATTTTTATACCCAGCGTACTAGATGATCCTTTTCGAAGATTTTCCAGGGCTAAAAAGTCATCTAGTACCCCGGAATATACGGTATTTTACTTATGAGTGAATAGATTGTGCCATTCTCTCATCCAAATCAATCATTTTAATATCTACAGATTACCTGATACATTAAGATTGTGAACTTACTCTAAGGTAAAACAAATAGAGTGCTAGAGCCTTCATACTTTGCATCAGGTTGTGTATGCACAGTTACATACAACACACTTAGAAAATGTACTGTGGGGACTGTTAGTTTGAATGCTCACACAACCTATTTCAGGAGTGAAAGTAATTCATGTGTCACCCCACTTCCTAAAGAGGGGGTGTGCAAGTTAAATTTACTCATTGTGCTCAGGTCTTCAACAGGACAATATTTTTCCTAGATCGAATGTTTATCTTTATGTTCCAATGCTATGCTAAAAATAGACTGATGTTTCCTTTTGAGAGAGTCTTGCTAATCTCAATGGAATTGCTTCTAGATGATCCCTGAAGGTCAACTCAACAACCATAGTGAAGAAATGACATCAATTACTTCTAAATGCAGCAACAAATACAATGTGTGAATTCAAGTTTATCATGAAGCATAAGGAAGAGTTTATTTTCCTGTAAAGGAATGTTTGGACCCAACTGATCAAACATTATCAGTGTAATTGTTATGATGTAAATGATGTTATTTATCATTATAATTACTTAGGTACATCTATCACAAAACACTTTTTCTGCTTGCTGAACCCCTTTGCTGGAAAGAGAGCTCTAAAATTTAATAATCTGAGAAATATAAGAATGCATTCATTTATTTATAACATTTATATTCCACTCTTCTCATCAGAAGGGGACTCAGGGCGAAACACAACATACAAATGGCAAATGTTCAAGAACTGACCATGTTGTCTCCAATTCTGGACTTGTGTTTATGCAAGAATATAAGGCAGTGCCTGTCATGGAAAAAACCACAAAATCAGGTGTTTATGAGAAATAATACCATAGAACTAGCAGACAAACTACTTAAATCACCAAACAATAGTGATTGTAAATGTGGTCGATTATTAAATGCAAATTATATAAATAAAATAACATGTTCCAAATATACACAAATGTGTAGAAAAATATGTTCAAACTATATATATGCAGATACATTTTCAAATAATTTGACCAAATAGAATGAAAATGTTTCCAGCAACTAGTTCTGAGAGCACATCTTTATCTCAATAGTACACAAACATCTCTTAATCATTTAACAAGAACTATATTCTCACAAACAGGATCGGTACATAAATAACACAACAATAAAATATTAAACATACATGTAAGTGATTCAGTAATTAAATTATTAAAAAATTATAAGAATTGTAAATAAACATACATCCCAGAGTGTATTCAATCGCCTTGCTCCTCTTATGGTGGAAGGCTAAAGCTCCGCTAAAGCTCCTTATGAACAAAAAAAATCATGATCTGTAGGGTTGGAAAAGAAGGTGGCAGCACAAGACAGTAAGCAGAATTCTGGGAAATGAAGTTTGGGAAGGCGAGGACCCATGTGGCAGACAATTCAAAAGGCCCTGCCCTAAACTACATTTCCCAGAATTCTGCTCATTTCCCACATTAAAACACTTGGGTTTTCCCTCTCCAAGTTGGAGAAGTTACTTTTAAAATGCAGGTGTTGCATTACCTCCAGGTCAGCAGGGCTTGGGTTTTCCCTCTCCAAGTTGGAGAAGTTACTTTTAAATGTATGTGCTGCATTGCCTCTAGGTTAGCAGCACCAGAGAATTCAAAAGGTCCTGCCCTAAACTACATTTTCCATAATTCTGCTCGCTTCCCACACTAAAGCTTCAGTGTGAGTGTGGTCTCTGCTCCCCCCCCCCTCGGACAGTCATATGCGGAGGGGCCTCTTCTTTGCTTGGCCATCCAACCGGGTATCCCCCTCCTTTCCTCTCTCCCTGGTCCCCCTTGCTGCCTCCTTTGGGGAAAAAGCAGAGCTTATTCCCCCACTCCAGCCTCACCATCCTTTTCAGGAACCTTTGGGGGAACCAAACCTGGTCCTTTGAAGGGTAAAGTGGCACATACAATGGAGAACTGGAGCCATTTATGAGATTTACATAACTCATCTGAAAGTCATATTGGACAGATGACAAGCTATTTAATCTCAGCAGACTGAAAGCCAAAACCATGGTCACAACAACATCTGTTATAGAACTCCAATATGCTGATGAAAATGTTGGCTATGCGCATTCAAAAGAAGACCTACAACGCACTCTAAATACCTTTGCAGAAGCATACGAGAAGCTCGGCCTGTCATTGAACATCAAGAAAACCAAAGTGCTCTTCCAGCAGTCACTAGCAAATTCCTTTGCAATGCCAGAAATACAGCTTAATGAAGTAAAATGACCAAATTTTGACTGTTTCCACTACCTTAGCTTCCATCTTTCCACAAAAGTCAACATTGATACTGAAATACAACACCATCTGAGTTATGTGAGTGCAGCATTTTTCCAAGTGAAGCAGAGAGTGGTTGAGGATCAGGACATCAGGCCCAAGGTACTTGTTTATAAAGCTATTATCCTCTCAACCCCCCTAAATGCCTGCAAAACATGGACTGTCTTCGGACTTCACACTCAACTCCTGGAATGATTCCATCAGCATTGCCTCTGAAAAATCCTGCAAATCTCTTGGGAAGACAGGTGGACAAATGTCATCATGCTGGAAGAAGCAAAAACCACCAGCATTGAAGCTATGCTCCGATGCCATCAACTCTTCTGGACTGGCCACATTGTCCAAATACCCAATCACCATATCTCAAAGCAGTTACTACCAACTCAAGAATGGAAAATGGCGTGTTTTAAAAACAGTGACATAGACACAGAGAACTAGGAAGCCCTGGTCCTTGAGCACTCAAACTGGAGGTCAGCTGTGACCAGCAGTGCTGCGGAATTTGAAGAGGCACAAATGAGGTGTGAAAGGGAGAAACATGTCAGGAGGAAGGTGCGTCAAGCTAACCCTGACCAGGCGCGGCTTCCACCTGGAAACCGAAGCCCTCCCTGTGGAAGAACATGCAGATCAAGAATAGAGCTCCACAGTCACCTACGTATCTACCGCTGAGGCACTACACTTGGAAGACCATCACACTTAGACAATGAGGGATTGCCTGATCAAGTAAGTAAGTAAGTAAAGTAATGATTGCCACAATTTTGGGAGGCTTTGGCATTGGGAACATTGGGTTTGGGGCTACACAGGGGTTTGGGTGTCTGCTATATTCAGTATGAGGGTCCCTCTCTTAAAGGATCATAAAGGTGTAGATATTAAGGTTACACCAGTTTGGAGCAAATCGGTTTACCACACTCTCATTTTCATGTAGTGGGGGAACAACAGACACAGTGTCTTATTCCAATGCTACCTAGCAATTGAGCTGGGTGAATGGATTGTTATCAAATGGCAAGTATGCTGACTTATGTTTAGATAAAGGCTGATAATATGGGACATGTCTATTTACATCTAACCACTAAACTTGTGGCTTTTTTCATTCCAGCAAAATGTTACCTGTTCTTGTTAAATGCAAAGCCTTACACAAAGGACTCCATCATACATGTCTTCGCAAGCACCTTAGGATGCTTGCAACACAGTTGATCCAAGAAGCCACATGCTGTCCATCACACAACACACACTAACTTCCGGTGGGGCTCTATTAACTGTGACACAAGCATCCTACGATGCTTTGCCGCAACATGGGAGGCTTCCCGTGTTCTGTTAAAAACAGCAGGGCCAGTGTGGGGGAAGCTGCATGGCAACGCTTCCCCACATGTGATGGGGAAACATCACTGCAGGCAAGTCAGGGCATGTGGTGCCAGGATTGCCTCACAGCTCTGCAGATTCACCACGGAGGCTGGTGTATTGCCTCACACACCCAATATGAACATGTCCTATGTTACCTCTCAGGCAAGGAAATGATATAGTCAGCTTATCAACAGTTAAGAAAAACGGGAGACAACCTTTCCATTGTAGATGGCAAGTTTCAGATGAATTTAGTTAGCATACTTGAGATGACTCCAATTAGTGTTGAAAGAAGTGTTTGAACTTATGTCAAGTGCTTGCTTCATGTCTAATGGAGATTCTTTAATAGAATTAACCATTTCACTCCACATTCATGAAGAACTGGCTGTATTCATTGCCTTATTTAGATTGTAAACCTGAGAGTAGAGAACTGCCAATTTATAAGCCATTCTGAAAGTCTTTGTGGCTGAAATGTGGGGTTATTATAGAGATGCTTATTGTGGTTTTTTAAAAGCTGCAGTTATACTGTTCTGTTTTACAAAGTAGAGTGAAGTCTTTTTCTCGGGTTGGATCTCTTCCCTTGGTCTGAGAGCTACACAAACACACACACACAATCACTGAAAATGCATTTCAATGTACTTTCCTGACTATTTACTCACTGCTAGTTTGTATTTCTATGTTTTGAACTGGAAAAGAATTCTCACAGTCTCATTGGCGTATATGGAAAAACTTCACCAGCCTTGTGTATACTTCTAGCTGTTTTGGATTAAGGAGTAACATTTTCTGACCACTCTGTGAGTTGTTAGATGTCATTTTGGCTTTGAAAAAATGAGCTTTCTAAACCCAGAACAACTTGAATGTGGACATTTTCCCAATGTCCCTGAGGATGCAAGGGGACCCACATGGCAGGGCTGAATGCTAGACTGAGGAATGCATGCAGCCTGACATGTGCAATTTTCCAGCTCCTCTCAGGAAATAGTTAATAACTGATAAGTGGGAAAAGGGAATAACTTATTCAATTGTAGGAGACCATCCCACGAATTGAATGGGAAGTTAGTATGTAGGCTTGTTTGGTCAAAAAAACCGGTTCAAAACTTGTTTCGGGTGTAGGGGGCTTTGGTGATTCAGATCGGAAATGATTTCTGAAATTTTCCAGAAAAAAAGTTGGAAATGTCTGAAATTTCAGAAATTTCCGAATCGCTTTGTTAATGTCAGACACACATGTGCAGTAGGAAAAAAACAGCACTGGCACTGGGGAAACTTCGGAGGATTGTCCCTCCCTTATTTTTAGACCAATTGTGATGAAACTTGCTACAGTGGAACTGTAGCTCACCAAATTTCATAACTTTTGACTTATCTATGGATTTTTGGCAAATTTTCAAAGTTTTTATAAAAAGTTTTATAAAAAGACTGACCCAGCTTAAATACAAGTTCTGAATGGAAATTTTCTATAGGTAGCCATGGCTCAGAGAGAGTGCACCTCTATGAGAGAGTCTCATAAGCATAAGTTCCATGGGTTCAATCCCCTCCCCTGCCAAGGAAACATTTTCATTTTTAAAAAAGGAATTTTTTTACATAATAAAAGAAATATGTTCCTGGTTTGAATTTTGAAAGTGTTGTTCCTTTTTCTTTATGTGGTCTTCACTTTGAAAGTAGTTGTTCTACTCCAGAAACTTTATGTGGCACAAACTGTGTGAACTTGGTGGAGAACAGAAATCATGTACAGAGCAGACCCCATGAAGGGTATCCAGACTGACCCCCTTCTTTGGGATCAAGAACATGATTTCTCACCAAAGGGAAGGGAATGGGGTCTCAGGAGCACAAGATAATGAGACAACAGAAGACATGTGAAGCTTTTAAGGCAATTTTATATGCATGAGAGATATAGTTTCCCAAAGTGCCTTAGCAAGCTAGACTCCTCAGTGCAGCAATCCTAGGGGACTCTAAAGGGATAGATGAAAGAAGGAATGTCTTCACGTTTTGGGAGAATCGGGGCTAGACTGATCCCACTACAGGAAAAAGAAGAACTGGCTTCCCACTGAAGTATACATTCTGACAAGGTTTTACTACAGGGCTAATGTGGCTCAGGGAGAGCGTGTCGGTCTCATAAGCAGAAGTTCCTTGGGTTCGATCCCTGCCAGGGGAAAATGGCAAAAAGAAAAAATTGTGGCAAATAATGGCAAACAGCGAGAGGCAGGGAGCCAAGACACACGTTTTGCTGAAAAGGAAGGTGTGGAGAGTCATGGAGGCTCCTCTTTTGTGGTGGATACATGCTATCTTTACTGCAGGGAAAGGGTTTATTGCCGGGAAAGACTTTGCTGCCTTCTCTTTAGACACCTTTCTAGATTCAGTTTATTTTATATTTAGACAAAGACTTCTGCTCGACCATTTTGGCTAATGAGCAGCAAGGCAGTGTGGAATTATTCTGTAATGTTTGGATGTCTCCTATGGTTATTTTGATTTTCAGAACCATTAAGCAAGCAACTTTGGTAAAGCCTAAACAAACAGTTATAAAATCTTGTGGTTTCCCTTCCTTGGCGAGTGGCAATGCTGTTAAACTACAGGACCGTTTGCAATCTCTACCACTGGTGGTGTGGCTTTCAGTAATAACTGTGCTAAGCCATGCCCACCTCATCCCTCTTTGCATCGCCACTCGCCAGGGAAGGGAAACCACAAGATTTTTAAACTGTTTGTTTAGGCTTTACCAAAGTTGCTTAATGGTTCTGAAAATCAAAATAACAATGAGAGACATCCGAACATTATAGAATAATTCTGAACAATGCGTAAGTGGTTCAAATTTGGATTTGCCCCTCCCACTTTTCCAGCATGGTGCGAAATTGGTTCAAAAGTCCAAATTCGGTAGGTTTTTCCAAATTTTACGTTTTTCCGAACCAAACCTAAACAAGCCTACTAATTTGGTTTTGTACCTATTCACCACCTCAGTTATTTGCTTGCTTTATACCCCACATCACTCTATAGAATAGGACTCCAAAAATCACAATAATTTCTAACAAAATTCCATTTAAGCATAAATAAATTTAAATATTACAACACAATTTTATAAAAATATTTGCTTAACATAACTACACACTTTAGGGTTTGAAAAGGCCCAGAGATTGTCCTCTAATGAGGAATATAAAACCACAGGAGACTTATATCATATAATCAGGCTTAAGAAAATCTGTGGTACTATCAATTCTCCATTTCCATGGATTCTGTATCTACTAATTCAACCATCAACAGCTTGAAAATATCCCTTTACACAAAAAAGTCTAAGGACTTCATCACATGCAATGAAATCAGCATTTCTACACATTTAAGAAATAGCTACTGACAGAGGCCATCACATGTAATCACATGTAATCTCATACAGTGGGTTCCAAAATTGTGGTTTCCCCCTATGCTTCCCCATGTAGAGACATGTAAAATGACTGAATTTACCGTGTGATGGGAATTCCCCCTTGCCTGCTTGTAAAGATAATGATGATGTCATCATAAAGGGAGGAGCTGAGATGGGCAGTATTGATTCCTTTCTTCTGCCATTACCGTTTTGGGACCGAGGAAGGAACACCAATTTATATATTTTTAAAAATCTAAAATAAATTGACTTACATTTTGAATTGAGAGCTATCTGTATTTATAAAGAGAAATTGTAATAGCCAGAGAAAACAGGGGAGGAGAAATATATCTCCCATGCGATGAGATGTCAAACAGATAATTAGAAAAGAAAGCAGAAAGAAGGAAACCATGTGATGGGGTAGGAAAATCATCAATTTAATTTCAAAACAGGGCTTTGTGAAGATTAAGGGAAAAACAACAATCCCAAATGCTTTATCCCATAGGATGAAGTCCTGAAAGTCAAACCTTGATTTTGCTGTTTTATATATACATAATTTTACTGCAACTTTGTGGATAATGGGATCTGAACATCCATAGCTTTTAAACGTCTATAGAAAATTCTGGAATCAAAGCTCGAAGGATAGCAAGGATCCACTGTATTATACTGACACATTTAAACCTTTGGTAAGTTCTATTGCCAGAATCTAGTTGCATACTGACAACAGAAAGGTTGATGAAGAAATAATTTTCTTCTTCCACACACTGACATACAGTTAAAACTCGTGCGCCAACTGCGACCATAACTCGTGAAGTCTGACTTGACCATGGTGGTCCACGCCTTGGTTACCTCTAGATTGGATTACTGCAACGCGCTCTACGTGGCCCGGAAACTTCAACTTGTCCAACGCTCGACTGCCAGATTAATAACTGGGGCAGGTTACAGGGAGCGGTCGACCACCCCTGTTTAAAGAGCTCACCAATTCAAGGTGCAGGTGATTACCTATAAAGCCCTAAATGGTTTGGGACCCGCCTACCTTCGTGACCGGATCTCCTCCCATGAACCAGCTCGAGCCCTTTGCTCCTCAGGGGAGGCCTTCCTTTTGCCCCTGCCAGTCTCACAGACCCGGCTTGTGAGCACTAGGGAGAAAGCCTTCTCTTCTGTGGCCCCCTGTCTTTGGAATTCCCTCCCGGGAGAGATTAGAAATGCCCCCTTACTGGAATCCTTTAAAAAACAACTGAAAATTTGGTTCTTCCACGAGGCCTTTGGAGATTAGATTCCCAAATGCCCCAATTTTTGCTGAGACCTTTCCTATGATCCTTTATGTTTTGACGCTACTTCAGTTATCTCCCCCGAGTTTTTAAACACGTTATATGCACATGTGGCTTGCCCTGTTGTTTCTGTTTTAGATTCATCTATGTTGTTGTATTTTCAAAGATGTATTTTATTGTGTTTATTGTTTTTATTGTGTATATTGTTTTCGGATGTTTTTGATATTTTCTGTGATTTGTTGCTCGGGCACAGCCTCGTGTAAGCTGCTCCGAGTCCCCTTTGGGGAGATGGATGCAGGTTAGAAATAAAGTTTTATTATTATTATATTATTATACAACCTACTTTCAATATGTGGTGCCGTAGTCTGGGAAATCTCTAAGATCAGCGGTTTGGGTAACGTTGAGTACAGGAGAGGAAATTAAAAACATTTTGTAGTGGTTATCTAACAGGGAGAGTAATCATTTCTTCCTGGATTTTTTTTTGCTAGTGAGACTTTGTCCATCAATATTAAGCACCAAGTTGGACCCTAGCCAACATCTTTCAGTCATTTTCCCAGTCTCTATCTCCTTCTCTAAGACATGTTGATGTCACTCTACCCCTTTTATATGTTGCTTTCCATACTGCCTTGAACTTGAATAATTTGTTTTGGTTGTTGGCCTTGTTTTATCTGTACCTTTGTGACTTTATCATCTGTGCTATATAAAAATGTGGCCAAGTAATGTTTCCTCCCATCTGTTCATGTACTGAGCCAATTTTCAGAGCCAGCCTTCTTTTTTTCTTTTAGTCATAGAAAGCATATTTTCATATTAATAGCTCCTGATTCAAAGTTCATTTAAAGTTGTGTGCATCATCATAAGAATATATCTGCATGAACAGCTGAATGACTAAATAAGTTATGGGGGATACAACAGGGGCAGAGGGTATGGTTGAGCTATCTTGTGCCAAATAGATACAGGCAATATGCTATCTCACTAATTCAATTGGATGCAAAAATGAGTTTAAAATATTTTATGTGAAACTCTTCCCTAGTTACCAAACATTTGGATGTAGATCTGAGTCTTCATTCTGCAAGTCGCCTAGCTAAAGTATAAGAAAGAAGCTGACAAGAAATAAGTCTGAGTCAGAAGCATCCACTGGGATTGTATTTGCAATCTGCCAGGTTTTCATTTGGTTTTCAGTGCTGGCATTGCTCTATGAAAAACATCAGCACCTGTTGAAAATTATGACTTTCTATGCACTCTTGCTGGCCAAATTGGTGTTTGTCAAAGGGGTGCTGCCTATTGTTATTAGAGATCATTATGAGACATAAAGGGACATGTTATACCATTAACCAAACATGACCAGTGGATTCTTGAAACATCTATTAATATCCTGCCACCAAAAATGCTAAGTGCCCTATGTTTTGAATGGCAGACCCCAGCATTTCTAGTGTTGCCAGGAATTTTAGGCCAGCAATATCTTGGATGTTCACATGGTTCCTATCCCTGCTTTATTGGTCAAAATGAATATCATGATAAGAAAATACTGCAAAGGCTACCGTACCTTCAATTCTGAATGTAGTAGTTCTGCATTCAGCAGTAGCTCTGGTTGCTTATTGGCCTTGATCTACTATTGACTGTGATGTATGGGGTTGAACTATGGGGTGATGTTTTGTGAAATTATTTATTTATTTATTTACAGTTTTTATATTCTGCCCTTCTCACCCTGCAGGGGACTCAGGGCGGATTACAATGTACATTTACATGGCAGTGCTGCATAATTTGAAGAGGCATGAATGGAGGGCAAAAGAGAGAAACGTTCCAAGAGGAAGGCACGTCAAGCCAACCCCAACCAAGACTGCCTTCCACCTGGAAACTGCAGGAGAAGATGCAGATCAAGAATAGGGTTCCGCAGCCACCTACGGACCCACCAGATCACTGGACTTGAAAGACTATCCTACTCGATTAACGAGGGATCGCCTATGTAACCTAAGATACATGGCAAACATTCAATGCCATAGACACACAACATATATAGACACTCAGAGGCTATTTAACATTCCAGATTCTGGCCACCAGGGGAGCTGTTGCTTCCTCATTCTTTGCATACTTCCTGGAGATTTTTATGGCCTCGTAAATTAGTTAAAATTAGCCTCCCCACAAAGTGGTACCAAAATTTCCTACTTGACAGATGCAAATGTCTTTTGGGCTGCAAAGGTTGACAACAAGCTACACAATTTTGGTCGGGAGCTCACTTCGACCTGGGCTGGCTTCGAACTCATGACCTTTTGGTCAGTAGTGATCTTAATGCAGCTGACTCTCAGCTGCGTCACAGCTAATGAGTTTGCTTCAGCCAGTAAAATAGCGGTGAACCATCTAAGGTGGAGCAAGACAACCTCTGGGAAGTATCAATGTATGATCAATGGAAAACTGTAGAGATGCAAAATATTTGAATAGTGAATATATGAATGCTTTAATATTCCAAATTTCATGGGCTGATTTCAGCAGTAAATGGGGAGTTGGGGGTAGAGAGAGCAAGAATGAACAATAATTTGCATGACTTACTAGAAGTTGCACTGCTTATCAATCACCTAAATTCTCATATAGTGGCAACCTTATATTTGTCAGAGTATTTTATTTTATTTCTGTTTATAAATTCCTCCCATTTTCCTTATTAAGCACAGTATATGTTATATTTGTGCAATTGGATTCCATCCCTGTTTCTTTATCAAAATCATTTCTTTCATTACTACTTCTGTTTCATATGTTGAGAATCTGCTTCTTCGGTACCTTTCTTCAGCTTCTCATTATCCTGATATTTCTATATGGTTCTAATTTTCCTACCACTTCTTCAATGGGCCATATTTGTTACACCTTCACCCCAAAAGCATTAATCCTATTACTGTACTAATGGAGACAAAAAAGTTTTCTCTGTAATCTTGCACTGGAAAGGCATATAATGCATCAAGGTACACTCCACAGGAGACCAGCCACAAAAGCTTGCCTTTTCTCTAGATTCAGAAGATATCCCAAATAACAGCAGTTGGCTTATTGTTGGGTAGAAAAGTTATTTCATCTATCTGGTTGCTTTCTTTAGATTTTTTCTTTCTTTCAGGACTCTTTCCTTCCTCCATATTTCATGAATCTATTATAGCGGAGATGACTATAGATCTCCCATAAATGTATTATCCTTTATGCATTAATAAGAAGGGTGACAAAAATGATCAAAAGTGTGGAAGCCAAGCCCTATGAGGAACAGCTTAAGGAGCTGGGCATGTTTAGCCTAGAGAAGGGAAGGTTAAGAGGAGACATGATAGCCATGTTTAAATATTTGAAATGATGCCATATTAAAGCAAGAGTAATTTTGTTTTCTGCTGCTCCAAAGACTAGGACACAGATTCTGTCCGGCCCGGGGAGAAGGACATTGGGGGTGGGGCCAAGAAGAAGGGGTGCTGCTGCCGCCATCCCATCGCAGCGACTTTGGAGTGCCTGACATCCCTTTGTAGCGGCGGCTTTGGAGTGCCTGGTGATCCAGGCCTGCAGCGGGTGCAGCGGTGGCTTTGGAGTGCCTGACATCCCTTTGGAGCAGTGGCTTTGGAGTGCGGGAGCACTCTGTGACCTGCGGGGCTGATTGCCCTGGCGACCCAGAATACTTGATTGTCTTCCAGGTCGCTAGGTCGAATAAGCCGCCTCAGATCGCCAACTGCTCCCCCTGCAGGCCCAGGGATGGCAGACACTCCATAGCAGGGTGATCAGCTGGGGAACAGCTGGGGGCAAAAGCGGGAGGAGGCCTGCAGCCTCCGATTGCCTGCTGCTCTGCTCTCCTCTGCTGCTGCGGTGGCTGGGTCCGCTTTGCCATCCTCTGGGCTGGATCCATTGGGCCAGTCCATCTTGGTTCACACCTTGTCTTCTTGAATTTAATTTAATTTAATTTTAATGGTTTTTATTATTATTTCATAATATAATATTAATAATAATATAATATAATGTTATATTATAATTTCAATATATTATAATGTCAATATATATATATACAATAATATAATAATTATGATAATAATACTAATAATATATGAACATTTCTTGATATATTAATATGTTAATATTAATGATGTGTAATATATAATAAATATAGTAAGTAAATAAATAAATAAATTATGTAGATTAGAATGTAGTTCCGCCTTTAGGTGCGGCCCTCCATAATATTTTTTGGCTCTCGTGTGGCCCCTTGGAAAAAATAATTGCCCACCCCTGACATAGAGCAATGGATTCAATCTGCAGGGAAAGATATTCCATTCGGATAGTAGGAAAAACTTCCTGACAGTAAAAGCAGTCTGATAGTGGGATATGCAACCTCAAAATGTGGTGGAGACTCCTTTCTTTTTTTAAATACAGATATTGGATGGTCATCTATATGAGAAGCTTTTGTTGTCTATTCCTGCATAGAAGGATGGGATTGGACTGGATGGCCTTATGGTATCTTCCAACTTGTATGACTCTGTGCTGAAGAAGAAATAATGTACACACACACACACACATTTTCCCCTTTCTACCCTCTTGGCTCCTGATTCTTATACATTCAGAGGTTTTTAGAACTGAAGAAAGATTCCAAGCACGTTGCTTTGAATAGGTTTAGAAAATCTCCATTATGTCAATAATGAATAGCTTTATATTGCTTGATTTCTCTTTTTATATTAAGTTGCTACAAGAATCAGGTACTAAAGGCAAATCAGCCAAGTTTAAACATATTCGAGTCCGTAATCTATGTGGAATACTTTAATTTGGCAGAAAAACAATGAAATTAGAAAGAGACAGCTGTTGTACCAAATGCAAGCAGAACATTAAGAATTGCACTGGCAGGAGTAAAACTCACTTAGCTTATGGTAAGTGGGGTTTAATGTTATGGGATTCCTTTCCAATAAAGTGTAATCTCAGCCTAAGTCTTTTCTATCTTGGCAAATATTTGATAGCCAGTATTGCATATAGGGATAGTTTGTTTAAAAAACAAAACAAAAATGGTAAGTACGAAGACGGTGATAATGGCAACAACTACAATCATTCCCTCCCCGCCCATTGTATACATTTATATAACAGGGGTCAAGGAGTATATGGCCAAATGCCTTCTCCAAATGCCACTTGCTCTTATTACCATAGATCACAATAAAGAAGGGACATCAACACAAATTTGTCAGTTCTACCAATTTCAGCACTTTATAACTTTAGGTTTGTATCTCCTACTGTGTCAAGATTATGCAGGTGGCACTAGTATTTAGCACAGTTAGGTGCCCACTATTGTAATTTGGATTTCATTCTTTCCTTAATTATGTTTTTACTGGATTAAGAATTTAAAAACTAATGAACAGTGAAGAGTGCTGAACACTCCTGTTTCTTCTTGTGTTCTCATTTACTGAAGAATACAGACACCAGTGTTTCAAGCCAAAGGCAAAATGTTTTTGTATAATAAGAATTTGAAAGGGGGATCATTCGAGTCCTAACTGGTTTTAAAGCTTATGTTACATTATTTGTGAATATATGGCTGTTGCAATGGCCCATGTTGAGCCAAATCTAGTTTGATTGGCAGTGCCGCCTGAATTGCTTTCCAATGTGTCTTTGTTCCTCGAGCCTTTCCTCCTTTTAAAATTGTGATTTAAGATTATCTCATATATCTCAGATGCTCCGAATGCAGACATTAGGCATGTATAACAAGTTCCTGCTGCTTTAGATATGGAAGTGGCTTGCAGAGGCACAGAGGTGACATGCTTTTTATTGTAACAGCAGGATTTAAGGTATATAATTCAAGCTCTTAAGGCTCTCAGCAGACCTTTCAGCTAGGCCTGCTGTGTTTAATATCCCATTGCAGCAATACTATGTAGCATCTAATTTAGAAGCGTGACAGCATTAATACTAAGATTTCCCCCTGCTTCTGATTACACGGCAATATCCAAAACTCTTGGTAGGTGAGCTTTTAATCAGCTTTTGACCCTTTCTCTGTGACACAGAGCTGACTAGTTCCTCAGCCAATTCAAACTGGAACTGTAGATAATTGGAAGAAATGTCAAATAACATCTTTAAAGTAGGTATAAGTATCTGTTTTGAGATGTTTGACAATCATTGTTCCATTTTAAAATGTGATAGAATCCATTATTAAGGAATTCACCATACAATGTGACTATTTCTTATGCATTTTGTTAAAACCAAATAATCGCTTGCCCAATTTTCAGTTTTGGATAGTCTTTAAAATGTTGTGTTCAAATCTTTCTGTGTCATTTGCATATGACCACAGGCAGTGCCAGCAACTCCACCCCAAACACCTTCTTAGCTGTGTGAAAAAGCAACGCCAGTTCTTTCTTCATCTCTTGAAGATTTCTCTTGGTTTGATTATCAAAATCCTTTAGAAAGAGACTGATCCGCTGAACCTTTTGCTCCTTGCTCCAAAGTGTTGGCTCTGGTCCCACTCTGGAGTCACTGCAACATTTCTTCACCTCTTTCAATTGTGTCTTGAACACTATTAATGGGTCACAACCAAAGCCCACCAGAAAATAAAAACACCCAGAACTTGCCAGAAATGGAAATTTAGGCTAAAGAGAATCAGTGTAAAATGAGGGTGAATTTATTGCAAACTCCCCAACCAAAGGTTGAAGACCTACCCATTGGGAACCAGGTAATATGATCAACAGTAATATTCAACATAACTCTTGGTTTCATTTCCTTTTTTCTGGTAGGCATTTTTTTTCTCTTCTAGCTGGAATTTTCTTCCCCTACCCAGTTTAGCTCATATTTTTTGAATTTTTGCTTTGAATTTTTACAGTGTTGTAAGCAAATTAATACAGGTGTCAATCAACATACATGAAGGAATGGGGAGTCATGAAGCATGCAGGTATTTTGTACTGAGATACCTTCAATTTCGTATCATTGGTTGTGGTGATTGAGTCTTTTGGAAATTTGAGTCCTAAAAGCTGGAGGGTCAGATAAGTACATCTTTAGGAGGCATCTAAATGGCAAAATGAAAAGGTTTCAATTAACAGGCATGATGATGGGAATAGATAACTTTTGCTAAATGATATTTAGTCAGCCATAGCATAGCTTTAGCACTGTTGTGGGGCTAGAATGTGGTCTTTCGGGTAACATGATCTAGAATTGTTTTACACTTTACATACTTTTAACAAGTAGATCACTTGATGACTCAACATCTAATAGACAAGTCATAATCAGCATACTTGTTAAACTTGCACAAATCAATAACATGCCCCTTCAACACTGTCATATTTATATTAACAGCAAAATAACTCATTTGGAACATTAATGAAGATAAATGGATTGTTAACTGGTTTGTCAAAAATATGGTGAGAAATAATCAAGATTGGAATCACAGTTTTTAAAAATGTAGTTTCAAAAAATGTAATAATACATTATGTGGTCTGATTACAATTTATTATTTACTCTCCAACCTCCTGCAAATTTCTTTGAAATTCTGCTTCCAATTGGAAAAGCATGAAAATTCTTCATTACCCCATGGAAAATATGAATCTATGAAGATGGAGAAAAAAATTGGCTCATCAAAAGGAGAAATGCATCCAGAAGCTATTTGGTTTGAAATATGCTGTTATTTACTACAAATAATATCACTGTTCAGCTCAAGAGTTTACCCAGTTAATTCTTATTTATTCTGCTTCATGTGGCAGCATAGCCATGCATGGCAGGCCAATCGTCATGCGAGAAGCTATTCATTTATAATTAACTGAATATTGTTAGTGACACAACTAAGTTATTCCAAAAAGACTTATTCTAATGAATTGTGGATATATTTTTAATATAACTCAGTCATGCTCTCTAGGATATTATTCTCATCATATTCCACTGAATAGAATATGACATCAATGTGATGATGGTGTAAAGATAATTTGTGTTTTCTCCCTCTTATGACCTTGCTGGAAATTCTACTTAAATGAGTCCTTCACATTAGATACAGTCACACTAATCACTAGAAAACAGGTAGCAATATGCGATGATGTGCACATGTGAGAGCAATAACACACATTGAATTATATGTACACTGGCACTTTAAATGAATGTGCAAATATTCCTGACTGCCTATGCCTGTAGTAGCTTACCTATTGCATAAATCATAACTGGATAAGTGGTGCATATGGATCTTAAAAATAAAGCAAATTCCGTCATATTTAAACTTCCAATTATCTTGTGTGTGTGTGTGTGTGTGTGTGTCAGTCAGTCTGCCTCTCACTCTGTCTGCTTATCCATCCTAGGGATATGTCACCTCCTCATCACTTGGGGGCAGCGGATGAAATGTTTTCTACCTACAGGAAAGATTTGGAGAGTTTTATGCATTTTTTATTAATGTCTCTGATTTAGGATACATTTTTGTACAAAATACTTTGGTCAGGTTTCCCTCTCCCAACCACACTGATTATTAGGATATGGAAAAAATCCTGGTACTTTGCTCTCAGGGTGGTTCAGCCTCTCTCTCTCTCTCTGAAGACAAGACAATCTGTGAATTGGTTTATCAAAAATCCTATTTGCAGGATTTCAGGCTTGGAAAGAAGTTCCTATAACCTTTCCCGGATTGCTTTTCATTATAATGTTCTTCAGCTAGACTGTGCTAATTTGTGGGTAATGGCAAACTAGTATAACTTCTGCTCATTAGACCATTCTTGCATTAAACTGTGCTAATTTCTTTATGCATTCAACCTGTAGTCAAACTCCCACTGCTACAATTATATGTGAAACCGAGGCCTAAAAGATTGTAAAGTTATGCTGGTCACTGATATCTGCTCAAGGGCAATTTAACAGGAATTACTTGAGATGTGAAATGTCCTCCCCAGTGCTCTGCAAAATCCATATATTTTCATTTTTTCACATGGTCAAGCAGCACTGATTCTCATTCAAATGTCTCCTTCTAACTGGAAAAAAACTCATTGCAAAGTGTGGGTAAAGGATCTTGTTGAATTGCACCTCTTATTCCAAGCATTGGCCATGCAGCAAAATGCTAATGGGTACTGAGGCCCATCACAGCTGGAAGACAATGAATGTCCCTCTTCTGTGATTTTAGCCAAGCTTATAGAAACACTGTGAAAAATGAAAGTATATGGATGGCTTTTTGTAAAGAGTATCAGCAGCATTTTGAAGATTTCACATAGCCATGAAGTTCATGTACATTAGAAGTTTTCATTTGGTTAAGGATTCAAACAGCTGAGTAGTGAAGATATTTTTAGGAAAACGTTAGATCTTGTTGACCTCTATCTTCATTGCTTTTAAGTTAAAAAGGTATCTTCAGTTTGGAGTGATTGTTAGTGCTCATTCAAAACATGGTGCCAGTTCGCTGCTGTTCTTAATGCCTTTTCTTTCTTCTCTGGCATTTCACAGTTCAATTTAATCTTCTTGGGTGTGGTGACTCATATTGTAATTGTCATTTATTTATTTATTTATTTCCACCATTTCTACCCCGCTTCTTCTCAACCCCCGAGGGGGGACTCAGAGCAGCCTAACAACGGCAACAATTTGAAGCCAAAAACACAGTATACATATAATAGAAAACCAAAAACAGTCAAAATTAAATACATTAAAATACAGTTAGCATTAATATACATTTAAATACAATTAGCATTAAAATACATCATATACATTCACATAAGTTAAAAACAGTAAAAAAATTATTTCACAATGTTTTGTCTATATGATAACATTAAGTACAGATCATTGCTGCTGCCAGTTAGGTTTTGGGAAATAAATGGTTGGGGTGAAAATGGGAATGTGCTTAATAGCAACAAAACAAGACATTTGTTTACTCAATTAAGTTTTTCATAAACACTGTAGAAATAACTGGATTTTAGACCTTAACATTAGAGATGGAATCAACACATTTGAATGATAAATGTAGTTATATTAATAAGACAAATAACAGCATATCTTTAAATGTGTTAGTTTAGCTAACTACTTTTTTTTCGTGTCAGGAGCGACTTGAGAAATTTCAAGTTATTTCCAGTGTGAGAGAATTGGCCATCTGCAAGGACATTGCCCAAGGGATGCTTGGATGTTTGATGTTTTTCCATCCTTATGGGAGGCTTCTCTCATTTCCCCACATGGGGAGCTGGAGCTGACAGAGGGAGCTCATCCATGATTTCCCCAGATTTGAACCTCCAATCTGTCCTTCATTCCTGCCGGCACAATGGTTTAACCCATTACACCACCGGGGGCTCCTAGCTAGTTGTTAATGTCATTGAATGAATCACAACTTAAACAATAGGCTGGCAGACTCAGGCATCAGCTAAATGGATTATTTGGAAATGTTACACATGGTTGACCTCGGTAAAAAAGGCATCACATAACTGAAAGAGTTAGATAGGTCTCTTTCTTCACCACCTCATCCACCCCTTCATGCTGTTCCAATGGGAGTTATATATGGTGGGTGTAATGTAGAATAACATAATATATATTCTAATAACCTCTGAAATAATGAGAAAGTTTGTTTTTGTAAATGTAATAATATAATACCAGTCCAGAGATGGAGTTCTTTCAACTAATGTCTCCATCACCAGGAAAAATGAATAACTGAAATGAGGACGGATGTATTAATAATCATGACAATCTAAATTCTGCATCACTTTTTCTAGTTTTCTTCCTTTGCTCATTGTGATTGACATCCAATATGTTTTGTTTTCCTTATCTATTCAAACACTATGGATTCACCATATCTTAGAAAGGCAAACACCAAGTCTGTTCTGTACAGTCAATACCCAAGTTATAAACAAGATAGGTTCTGTAGGTTTGTTCTTAAGGTGAATTCGTTTGTAAGTCAGAACAGGTACTTTTTGGATGCTAGCTCTAACCAAAGATAGTAGATATGGGCTGTGCAATCAATAAAAACATGTTTCAAAGATTATTACAAAATTAGGGGCACTGGTGTTTCATTTCTAAAGTGTTTCTAAAGCATTATTAGTTAAAATTTCATTACAATAACAAGAGTAATGAAATTTCATTACTTTTTCATTACAGTAATTGTACAAGTGGAGAAACTTCGGGGGCTCCTTTCTTCCTCAATATTGCTTCTAATGGGTTGGAACTTTCTTCAATGATAGAACCTATTAGCCACTGTTAGCCCATCAAGTTTCAGAACATTTACTTATCTACAGAGCTTAGGGAGATTTTCAAATTTTTATAAAACAATATTTTAACAACTACAAGAGTGATCTCCTTGAATTTTCTATACAATGACACAATATAACAGGGGATCACCCCTCCCCCCCCAAGTTTCAGAAATATTCATACATCTACCAATTTTAGGAATTTTTGACCAAAATCCCCCCTTTTTTAAAAAAAATAGAATGTCTCTTATATTAACCAATAGAACATCCTTTTATGTTGGGCCTGTGTCCTCAGGGACTCTGGGATCTACTGTGTAAGGGATTGTGGCAGCCACAGTTCATGATGGAGATAAGAACTTTTGCAAATGTCTTGGAGAGAGAGCGTTTGGGAAAAGCTGTTAGGGAGGCCAGTTCTTTTGAGAATCATCAGTGCATAGATAAGACACCTGGCTGTGCAACTTTGGATAGCATGAAGAAATGTGCTAATTTGCAACTCAAGGTCTATTCTTCCAGCAGTGGTTTCGGTTTGCCATGTAAGGCAGGGGTGTGAGGGAAATCTAGTTCTGATATAGCCATGCCTGGCAGTTTGAATCTCAGATCCAGGTCAACTTCTGCATTAAGCTTCATGTATTTCAGCTCCTGCATTTAGCCTCATGTGTTTTCAGGTCTCCTGTATTTTTTAGCTCAAGTACTCAAGTCTGGACTTTGATCATTCTTGGACATCTTTTGGGACTTTGTCAATTACTGGAACGTACCTGCTTGGATTTATTAAGGGACTTTACAGCCTATGGGCATTTGGAACATTTCCTTGGATTATTGATTGAATTCTATATTTCTTTTGATATATTTTCTATTGCTTATATTGCTTGCTGTTTGCTTCAATAAAAGACTATTTTCTTCAGCTGGAGTTGTGTGTTTGGATTCTAAGGGCTCAGGTCTCTACACTGGTGTGTGACAATTTAGGGATTTCTTCCCAGCCCAGCACAGAGATTTACTGACTGCGCATACACAAGTTTATTAAAATTCTGGCTGGCTGCTGGTATGGAGAGACAAATCGTTCCCCTATCCTGCATGGGGCCATCTGATGCTGAACAGAATTCTGGGAAATGTAATTTAGGGCAGGGCCTACAACCCACATATCCATACAACAAAAGAGCTACACACAAGTATGTGGAATAACAAGGCCACAACTAGATTTATTGGTAAAAACAGTTACATGAGTCCTGGATCACAGCATCAGACTGCAAATCTGACGGAACTATGAAAAATGGATGTGATCCAGGTGCCCATCTAATGCCGCACCAGGCTTCCTTACTGCCATGCCCTCAATACATTAAGGACAGCTTATATCCTGAGAGGTAAAGGCCAGCACCTGATCCAGGGTCAGAAAGGCGGCTTCCAGAGCCCCGTCCTTGGGCATGCTGGTTATAATGTTTTGCTGTCTCTCAGAGACCACATCCGCTGTTACAGTTTGCCAAAAATGTTCTCGCCGGCTTGCTGTGATAAAGACAACCAAAAACACACTGTATCAACTTAGTACTACTCCAAGAAGAGACCCGGCTGGATGCAAGAAGTGTAGGCTGAATACGCACAGCTCCCCAAACTCTTTATAACACTAACCATCACCCCTTCTACTGCAGCAATAGTGGCTGCTCCTATTCTGAAGGAGTGCCCCCAAATTCAGCCTGCAGAAGCCCAATGTTCTGGAGAGCCTAGCAGAACAAGGCTATAAACTGATACCTAGACAAAGGAGAGCACTGCAGCTCTTTATCCTCCATGAGTTTTCCTTTTTTGAGTTAACCACCAAATCTCCCAGACAGAAGGCTCCAAAATACTACTACAAATGCGTCTGTAAATGACAGTATCATATTTTGAGTCTTAAGGCCTCTTGAGCTCCCCAACAATTTGCTTGAGGGTCACATAAGAGAGGATTCTCCTCTTGTCCTTCTACTGTGGATCTTGCATACCCCAATCTCTGATGATTTTCCAGACACGCGAGTCTGAAAAACCCCCAGCTTTACTAAAGAAGGCAAGGTGTTATTTCATGGAGTGCATGAATACTGCTGATTTTTAAAAAGTGGACCAAGTGCAACATAGCTGGCTTCCATTCTGAATTTAGCAAATCTGGCTAATACTGCCCTGTATGCCTTCATGGTCAAGAGGGACAACACATTCATGAGTCCTTCCCAGATATCTCATCTCCAAGACTCCAAGGCATCTGTTCCTGGTGCCAAAAATTGAAATCTGTCCTCCGGAAAATGAGATAATTTTTTTGCGATCTGATTGCTCAAGACTATAACATAACGGGCTGAAAAGATAGTGTTAGCTACCAAACATATCACAAGTCAGGGACATCCTGAATATTCATATTTTGAGTTCCATTCATTCTGTATTCTTCTTCAGATATTTTTATGTTATTTAGCACAAAATCTAGGAGTCTAGCTGTTTACTTCAGTTGATTCAAAAGTTTTTTCCCAAAAGGTCAATAGTAGCAATAGGAACAAGAATAACAACAACTTGCATGCAATTCAATTTTGACTTGCTTGTTGGGCTGATGATTTTTCATGGGTTGGGATATTATTGCTACTTCAAGTCTGAGTCTTAGTCCTTTAAATCTAATTCAATTATCATGAAGTGTATCAGTCAGCTCCCTAAGATACTTAAGTAACCCTCTTTCAGAATCTCATTTCCCTACATAATGCTATTCTCTATGGCATACATTCAAACAACAGTGCATAAAAAATCAGGAGGTTAGAAGGAAAATGAAATGAAAGACACTCTGGGGTTTGTTCTTATTGTATTTCTTTATTTCTTAACAGGCTTAGATTCTGATTATTTCCCACTTGATCAAAAGAGTACTTTGATGCACTTTGAAGTAACACTAGCTCATTGGAGAAAAAGTACAAGAATACAATTCATTATTTCATCATAATATCTATGCATTTGTGTGGGAGTGCGTGAAAGAAAGATACTATGAAAATGTGTCATACAAAAGGCTTCTACAAAAGGTTTACCTGGAGTAGAAGGGCAAGTGACAATTGTAATAAAAAAACAATTGTGCAAGAAAAATGGAAGGTGGAATTAGAAATGGAAGCATTTATAAATGCTTGTATGACAATGTCTAAAGAATGTAAGATGAGATCCTTTAATGTTTAGAAGACTCTCTTCTTGTCATGGTGAGAGCCAGCTTGTGCAGAATCAACTGAAGTCACAGTAAAACATTTCTCCTTTCTGCTTCTTCTTGGAAACAGGTAATATTCTACATCTGGAACTGATGACAGTGGCATCTGTTCAGTTCTGAGGATGATGGCCATTCCAGCCAGTCAGATCTGGGCCTGATGAGATTTGCAGTTGGCCAGATCTAGGGCTGATTGGGAGTTCTAGCGAACCACATTGGGAGCTGATGGGAGTTGCAGCCTGAACAGATCTTGGGCTAATTACTATCATCTATATGATTTTATTAAAAGTCCTATTGCAGATAATATTACAATATTATCCCACATTACCAATGTGGGATTCTGGAAGTTATAGCTCAAAAAACAAGTGTTCCACATTCTGTCTAATATGATAGGTGGTAATGGCTTATATGAGCGTGTGTACCTTCAAACCACCTTTCAACTTATAATGACTCCATTAATATCATAGGCATTATTTAGGCAAAGATTCCTTAGATGTGTTTTTATCATAGTATTGTTGTATTTACGAGCAGCTAGCAAACATCTGTAAACCTTCATTCAGTGTGAATTCATCTGGCTTGCTTGCCCTCTGCAAAGGATAAATTCCAATCGTATAAAAGTTCTACTGGAAATCCCATTTTCATGCATTCCCAAGTATGTACAATAAATGTCTTTCTTTTATGACTTGAACTTCAACAGGGTTGATCAAATACATGTGCAGGTAGATGACATGGTTATTTTTTTCCGAGTAGCCAGAATGTTGCAATTTATGAAGAACCAACTGCACCACCCACCTACAGTGTACTGTAGAACTAGATAGGTGTATTCATAATTGTTTTGCTTTGTTCCACCCACCTACGTGCCATATTTTAAGTGGAGGAGGAAAATCACCAATACAGTCACAATATCAATTCTATATAAATGCCTGCACACATTCCATACACTACAAAATTCTGTACTATATTTACTCATATTTATTCAGATGGGGAAAAATCCTACAAAACTCATTCCTATTTTTTCAGTAGAATGGAAATAATTAGTTGCATTGTTAGGATCAGACTTGTCTTGTTTCCTCCTTAAATTGTAAGTGCTATTTTTAAATTTTTCTCTGTGTTCAAAGTTCCCAGGGGAGTAGAGGAGAGAAAGAAGAAAGGCTCCAAAAATACAGCCTTACATCCAGTCCAATTTATCAGACTGAAAAAAGTGACAAGCATAAGGAGTAGGGGGCGGGGCACAGAAAATGCTATTTCTAGTCTTTGAGGTTCCAAGAAATGTGTGGGTTATTTGCAATTCAAAATCAAGTTTGAAGTTCAGCTTAAACACATTTCTTTCTTACTTTTTTTAGTTTTTGGTTAGTTTCTTTTTTATTGACTCACTGAATTATTTTACATATGTTTCAGTACACCTGTCATTTTACAAAATCAAAGGAAAGGGTAAGAATCTTCTAGGTAAAGATAAAACGATTATGGTACTCTTTTCAAAGCTGGCACCCAGGGGGAAGTGAATTTAACAGATGCTTCCAGTGTTTCTCTTTAAAGGAAGGTTTCATCTGATTCTTGAGCCCTTTCAGCAAAACTGATTTGCTATTATCACTAATAAGTAGAAGGGGATTCACAGGTCAAAGCAATGTGCATGTAAGAATTTTACACTTGGAAACGGCAATGAAAAGGGATCTGCATTAGTACATTTTTAAGCTAAGAACATCTACTCACTGAATGTGTGTATCCTAAAGATGGGTGTGTAACCACTAACCAGGGATATATTTGGAGGAAGATTAAGCCTGCAGAGAATGGTATTATATTTTTAAGACTGAGGCATTAGCTGTCTCTTTTTCTAACTATTCCATCTTCTTAAGCTTAAGCTTTCCAAAAGCCATTAACATGGATGTGTAACTTGTCCAAGAGAAAAGATTTTCTGTACTTTGAAACACTAAATTAAAAACATAGACTATGGGCACATTGGGGAAAAAGTGATAGTGATAGGAGAAAGTAAGAAGAGGATTGCAATGAGAACCTCTAATTCAGTGTTTTGCTGTTATTTTTATGGTGAGAAGCAATCATCCACCAGTGTCCAGCTGAAAATTGATTTTCTGAGAAGTTGCTTGCACAGCTCAGCTCAGTTATGTAACACAACTAGAAATACAAATTGTTCTCATACTGTGACAGCTGAAGTGACACACTTAGCTGGGTAGCTGAGTGAAGTTTTGGCTCTTTCATAGGGAAAAATTCTGCATGATGTAGAATATAAAGCGATAAAGATTGCAACAAATTTACTTTATTCAAGCTTACTTGCAAAAATATTACTGTAGTTCCTTTTTCCAGGTACACTGTGTAGACAACCAAGCTCTTCCTCTTTTCATACTTTGCTGTCAGTACTCAACTTTGGGCAACCAGATAGCTGTGCTCATGACAGAACCCTCGTGTATAATGTCAAGTTCAAAATATGCTTGGGACTGTACTTGGAAGTTCAGTTTCCGTATAATAGATGTGTATGTAGACAAATAAAAGTCTTTAATTAGAATAACATGAAAAAAATGCCCATTTGCTTGCAAGTCAAAAAGTAATGCTTCTCTGCATGCTGTCCATTCAACATAGTATCTGAGTCGCCTTCAGGCTGAAATGGGCGGGATAGAAATGACGTAAATAAATAAATAAATAATTCAATAGTATAGTATTGCATTAAGTGGAGAAATGTGTTCTTTTCATGAAACAGATTGGACATTTGCTCCATTATAGAGAAAAGAAGTGTTGCATTATGTGAAGAAGAGAAAAATAAGAAGTGTCATGCATTGTTGTAGGTTGTAGGTTTTTCGGGCTGTATGACCATGTTCTAGAAGCATTTTCTCTTGGTGTTTCACCTGCATCTATGGCAGGCATCCTCTGAGAGAATGCTTCTAGAACATGGTCATACAGCCCGAAAAACCTACAACAATGCATGACACTTCTTATTTTTCTATGGCTCTGACATATAGCTATCCAGCTTCTGTTTAAAAGCCTCCACCATACTATGGGGCAGTGAGCTCCACTGTTGAACAGCAATTACGGTCAAAAAAAGTTCCTCCTAATGGGTTGCTGTGAGGAATCTCTGAGGATTCTTGTCACAGATGCAGGCAAAAGATCAGGAATGAATGCTACTGGAACATGGTCATACAATACAAAAAAAATCTCACAGCAACCCAGTGGTTCCAGCCATGGAAGCCTTTGACAACATGTTCTTCTAATGTTCACTTGAAATCTCCTTTCCTGTAATTTGAACCCATTGCTCTGAATCGTGGTCTCCTGAGTAACAGAAAAGAAGCCTGCTTCCTTTTCCTTAAGACAAGCTGGAATGTGTCCAGAGAAGGGTGACTAAAATGATCAAGGGTTCGGAGAACAAGCCCTATTAGGAGCATCTAAAAGAACTGGACATGTTTAGCCTGCAGAAGAGAAGGCTATGAGGAGACATGATAGCCATGTATCAATGTGTGAGGGGAAGTCATAGGGAGAATGGAGCAAGCTTGCTTTCTGCTGCCCTGGAAACTAGGCCACGGAGCAATGGCTTCAAACTACAGGAACGGAGATTCCACCTGAAGATTAGGAAGAACTTCCTAACTGTGAGAGCTGTTCAGCAGTAGAACTCTCTGCCCCTGACTGTGGTGGAAGATCTTTCTTTGTAGGCTTTTAAACAGAGGCTGGATATCTGGGATGCTTTGAATGCGATTTTCCTGCTTATTGGCAGGGGATTGGACAGGATGGCCCACAAGGTATCTTCCAACTCTATGATTCCATGACTCTATCCTTTCCAATATTTAAACATGGTGATCATGTTTCCTCTCAACCTTATTTTCTGCAGGCTAAACAGACCCAGCTCTTTAAACCACTCTTCATAGAGCATGGTCTTTTTGATCATTTTAGTCACCCTCCTCAGAACATTTTAAATATCTCCTTTAAATTGTGGTGGCCAGAATTGGACACAGTATTCTGGCTGAGTGTTGGCCAAAGCAGAAGATAGAGACAACATTTGACATCCTCCGGTCTGCTGGAAGAACAAGAGAAAAATCCTGTTCTCCAAGAGTTGTTTTAGGCCCCTTCTATACTGCTTACCTATTTGGGGTTGCATATGCCCTATTGCAGTGGTTCTCAACCTGTGGGTCCCCAGATGTTTTGGCCTCCAACTCCCAGAAACCCTAACAGCTGGTAAACTAGCTTGGAATTCTGGGAGTTGTAGGCCACAACACCTGGGGACCCACAGGTTGAGAACCACTGCCCTATTGCCTCATCCATTCCATTCTGTTAAGGTTGAATACCAATTTCCTTTTTGGAGAAGATTGAGGCAAATAAGGTGTTGAGCAGCTCTGTCTTTTCCCTACCCTTTGTCAAAATTTTTCATCATCTTCTCCCTGCCATTTCTTTGTTCTTTGTTTTCTAATGACATAACCAAAGAATCTCTTATTATTATGTTTAATCTCTCTGGCAAGCCTGAGCTAATTTTTCCCTACATATGTTGATTATTTGTTTGTGATTTACCCCCTTTCCCATTTATTATTGTACATGTTCCGAGTCTCTTTCTTGTTAGCAATGTGTTGTCATGTGTACTGTACATCATACACTGCTGGTATTTGTTCTTCCAGTGGATGTCCCTTCATCTGAGTCTAAGTGAAATAGACTTTATCTCAAGACTGAATTCTTCATCTTTGGAGGTTTTTAAATAGAGGTTGTATCAGCATATTTCCAGAGTGCTTTAGTTGTCTATTCTTACATAGCAGGGGGTTGGAACAGATGGCCTTGCAGCTCATTCTAACTCTAAGATTCTCTAATATCACTTGCATGTGCTGAGTATTTCTTTTTTAATATGCATATCTTTCATGTCTCACTACAAGATGCCAGGCAGTTCACAATGCACACTTGGCTGAGGAATGAGAATTCACTGTGTACAGTAGTAGTTCTCAACCTTTTTAATGCCACAACCCCTTAATACAGTTCCTCAGGTTGCGGTGACCCCCAACCATAAAATTATATTTGTTGCTACTTTATAGCTGCAATTTAGCTAGTGATATGAATCACAATGTAAATATCTGTTATGCAAGATGTACTTTCATTGTAACAAATTGAACATAATTAAAGCATAGTGATTAATCACAAAAAACAGTATATTTGAGGGAGTATGGACAATGGATGATGAGATTTGCCTTACCTACAGCTCTGACTTCCACAGACCACTATGGAATGACAGATCCGGACCAAACTTTGCACAAAGAACCCCCATGAGCACGATAAAATACTGGAGGGGTTTGACAGTGATTTAATAGTAATTGGATCTTAGTGTTGGAAGAATTAGAATCCTAGGGTAGGAAGAGACCTCCAAGGCAGGCCATACAGTCCAACCTCCTTCTGGCATAAGAAAAAAGCACAATCAAAGAATTCCTGACAGATGGCCATTCAGTCTCTCCCTAATAATAATAATAATAATAAAGTACTAGTAGCAGTAGAATTTTACCTACATCTGGAGAAAACTGTGAATCCAAACAACAATGGATCTGGACCAAACTGGAAATGAATAGACAATATGCCCTCAATAGGGTGGTGGACCCCTCTGACTCAAGGCCCACTGTAGCAGCCCCATGGGCTCCTTGTGACACCACTGAGCCTTGAACCAGGACAAAGGAGCAGGAGGAGGCTGGTGCTCTCACAGTGACTGTGCCTGGGTGAGGCGGGACAGGCCTTGCCCAGGCAAAGTTACTGCGAGAGCACCAGCAGCGTAGCAACAGACATGGAGAAGCCCCCTCCTGCTCCACCAAAGAGGCCTTGGGGCTGCTCTGCCAGGCCTTGAGTGAGGAGGAGCAGGAGCCCAGGGAGGCAGCAGGCGAAGCTGCCCCCCTCGCCTTCTCCTGCCATTGGGGCAAGGCGAGGCTCCATCCCAATGGCAAGAGAAGGCCAGGGAGGCGGCAGGTGAAGCAGCCCCAAATGCACTTCACCCACCGCCTCCTTCGCCTTCTCCAGCCATCGGAATGAGGCGAGGCCCCGTCCCGATGACTAGGGAAGGCCAGGCTGGGCACAGAGAGGCGGCAGACGAAGCAGCCCCAAAGACGCTTTGCCTGCTGCCTCCCTCGCCTTCTCCAGCCAACAAGATGAGGCGAGGCCCCGTCCCAATGTCAAAAGAAGGCCAGGCTGGGCCCAGGGAGGCGACAAACAAAGCAGCCCCAAAGGCGCTTTGCACGCCGCCTCCCTCGCCTTCTCCAGCTATCGAGATGAGGTGAGGCCCTGTCCCGATGGCTGGGGAAGGCCAGGCTGAGCCCAGGGAGGCAGTAGGTGAAGCAGCCCCAAAGGCACTTCACCCGCCACCTCCCTCACCTTCTCCAGGCATCGGGATGAGGCGAGGCCCTGTCCCGATGGTTGGGGAAGTCCAGACTGGACCCAGGGTAGCGGCAGCCAAAGCAGCCCCAAAGGTGCTTCTCCTGCCTCCTCCCTCGACTTCTCCAGCCATCGGGATGAGGCGAGGCCCTATCCCAATGGCTGGGGAAGGCCAGGCTGGGCCCAGAGAGGTGGCAGGCGAAGCAGCCCCAAAGGCGCTTCACCCGCTGCCTCCCTCGCCTTCTCCAGGCAAGGCTCCATCCCAATGGCTGGAGAAGGCCAGGCTGGGCCCAGGGAGGTGGCAGACAAAGCAGCCCCAAAGCTTCTTCACCCGCTGCCCCCCTCACCTCCTTCTGTCTTCAAGACAAGGCAGTTGGCAAGCGAAGTGGCCCCAAGGTGCACCTTTGCCTGCAAGCGCCTCCTCTTGATTCCCTGCCACCCTGAGGGTGGAGGAGGCGGAGCTAACCCAGGCTGGCTTTTTGGCTGGCAGAGGGGGGGGGGGCGGCCATTTTGAGGAAGTGTAGGGGGCAGGGCCAAGGGAAGTGGCCTCGCGACCCCTCAGAAATGGCCTCGCGACCCCCAGGTTGAGAACCGTTGGTGTAGAATGAGACAATTAGCTGAAGAATAAGACCCAGCAATGACCCTCATAATCTAAAGTAATAGTAATACTAAAACTAATAATGGATGTTTACATATTTCAGTTTGCCTTGGCTGTATTGGAAACACAATGGCTACTGCATTGATTCCATTTTTTAAAGATGAGCAATGAAGAAATTTTGAGTCCCTGCAAACCTATCATGGCCAATACTTTAGTTGCTTTAAATGTTGAGCATTTTTGCATTTTGGCATAAAAGAAACATATTTGTTTATTTGTATCCAGTCATTAAACCATCATAAAGCCAATCTTTAATAGAGGAAACCGTTCATCCCTATAAAAGCAACATAGTAGCATAAATCTTTGAATCAGGATTCAAGAAAAAACTTAAATGGTCTAAATTTGCTGTAAAAAGCATGTCTTATTTGTAACTTACATTAATATGTACACATTCTACTCAAATGTGAATAAAATTAATAATTATTTTCAAAATTCTTAAGCTCTCTCCTTAGAAGCCATAGCTTTCTCTCAAGAAATGCTCTATCTGATTTACCGGGTAGAGATGTTGTGGTGGCAGGGCACCCCCCCCCCCAGCCACCATGGTGTTAGAGGGGGCTTCTCCTTCCCAGAAGCCCCCTTGGCTGTTGGATAAATTCCCTCCAGCTGGGCATCCCACCAATCAGAGGTAGCCCCTGTTCACCGCCTAATTGGGTGGGCTGACTGTTCTCAGGAGGTTCAGGCAGCCTTTAAAGCAATGACAAGCAATGCGTCTTTCCTGTATTCCAGCCTGTCCACCCTTTATAACAGTTGTTCAAGTTTTATGATTTCTGTTGATCATTGTTCCTTTGACACAACTTTATGGTGTGTAGCATGAACCTTAGATATGGCTTGCATAACACCCTCTCCATTAGAGGCGGCAGCAGTGGGGGGACGATGACGACTGGTAGTTCTCCAGGGGTGCAACAGTGTCGGGATCCTGGTATTGTGCTGGTCAGTAACAGCAGCACCCCATGGAGTGGTTAGGAAGTATTGGGGAGCAGTAGTCTGCCTGATCCCAGGATCCAGGATTCATGCAGGGCTGCCAACCTTGAGTTTCTTCTGTGACCATTTGTTATCCCAACAAATAGGATGTCTCATAATTGGGTTTGCTGGCAGGAGGCTCTAGTCGCGCATGCCCACACAATATTTCTTAACTTCAATTTCTACAGATATAAAACAATTTGCCATCCATTTTACTCACAAACCACATAGATCATAGTGTCATATATGAACCTATCTCTATATCTAATATCAGACTCAGCTGTTCTATCAACGTGTCCTACAAAAGCAAAAATATAATGATACTAGGCATGGTTTCGAACCCAAAAATAGGGAATTGAAAATCTAATGGGGGATTTTTTTATTAGTAAAAGAAAGACTTACAAAAAAATTTCCAAAAAATTCTAAAATGTAACTTAATTACTAACGAAATTCGTTAGTAGTTCTAAAGTAGGCAAAGCAGGGAAACAGGACTGATACTGTTTTAAGCACAGGCAAATCAAGGGGCAACATTTCCTTTGGTTTCCTTGCAGGGAGATATAATGCATTAATATATTATTATTAATATTATTAAATACCTCTGGTGCAGGCCTTGCTAGAGTTCTCTTCACTCCAGCTTTTTCCCATTCAGTTTTACCATAGCAGTCTAGGACCTCCGTTCGAACTCTATGGCTTTTCTTGATTCTGAACTCTTCCTTCTCCTCTCCGTGCTCTTTTCACTCCTGTTGCCCTTCTCTCAGCAGTTCTTATGTCCTTCTACTCTGTCCTTCTATCTAAACTCCCTTCCTGGGTGTTTAAATCGCTTTTTTCCTCAGTCCTCCAGCCCCTCTATGAGTCCCGATCTGGATCTCTCTATCGTTTCCGGCTCCTTTTTCACTTCCTGGAGGAGGCCTTTCACTCTAATTAGGCTTCAAGCATGGAAAGGCCCCGATTTGACTGTGAGCTATGTCTGCAAAGCTATTTTGGGGGGGAAATTTTCCTGTTGGGGGGGCATCCGAAATATTTAATAATCTAACAAAATTTTGGGCCCAGGGGGTGCGGAAAAGAAAGTCCACTTCCGGGATTGGCCTTGCGATCCGTATAAACTTGAAAGTCCCATTACATACGAATCCCTTCCGATTTCTTTTCATTTTCATAACTTTTTTCTCATGCCTAAATGATACCTACTAGGTTTTTCTTCACATGGATAGATACTCAGATACAGTTTATTCCTCTGTCTTCCTTTTGAACAAATTGAAATACTAGTAATCAGCTATAAGAGAGCTTTAATCAACTTTCTCTATTTTATACATTTCTGATAGGGATATTAAGTAAACTCAGAGTTTGAAATGCAGGTTATACTAAACATGTATAAGATGTAACTAATCTTTAAACATGTGGCATTTATAGCTGAATAAACAAAAAAGTTAATGTAACGGGGCGAAAAAGATAGATAAAACACCGCCTAAAGCTTAGCGTCGATCTTCGCTTATTCGCACACCAAACTGAGTGAACCGTGTAGTACTGTGGCAGGGCAGCCACCAGCTATCACAGTTTTCTTTGTTTATTATTTATTAATTCGCTGCCACCAAATGTAAAGATGTCCCCAATCTGTGAGGAAACTGTATATCTAGCTGCCACCAATTAATACTGAGGTAACTATTTGACCACCGTTTGTAAAGAGAGATGATGTGTTAATCACTGTTAGGCTTCAGAGTGAGGCTTGTCTTTTATAATATAAACACCAGGAGGCTTATGAACCAAGAAACTGTAACAAGTTTATTTTTAAATGTGAACCCTAGCTTGCTGGTTATGAAGTTTAAATATTCTCTCTCAGAGGTACAATGCTTAACAGTTATTCTTCCACAGAGGTTCTTTCTTAAACGTTACACAGTCTTAAATTAGGCCTCTCTTGCCACTTTTATGCATCAGTGTAATGAACGCTGGGAATATCCCTGCAAAGACGACAGCACACGGCGACTCGGTCCTACAAGATTTATTTCCAGGTATCAAAACCTGTGAAGCCAGATCTGCCTTTCCCAGAACCAAACACAGTTTATATACAGTCCCCGCCTCCACCATCTGTCCATCATCCCAAAGACCCAACCCCCCTAGCATGCAATGCTTAGCAGAGGTTGCATCAGATCCAAATGATTCAGCAATCCCAGTAGTCCATTGGGGCATGACCTCAGGGGTCACAGAGTTAGTGTCATGAGTCCAATTGTCCAATGGATATTCAGTCATATCCTCCCTGAGTCAGCATATTACAAGGCAGTGCTTCTCATGTTGATGTGGTGTGGCTCAAGGTTCACTCCCTGCATTGCTTATGCCTCCAAGGTCGCACCTGGCCGGGATTACCAGTGTTGAAAGGGTCTAAGATTAGAGCACTCTTCGCTCTAATTGACAGAACCTTACAAAATACCCTCTTCCCTCCCCCCAGGGAGGAAAAGGATCTGAAAATACCATTTAACTCTACTATCCAAATCCTACTCTAACACCAAACAAAAGTCACAACCCCACTCTATGAAATATAAGGCAAAATGAGCCAACCTCAGCCTTTCTCCAGTTAAACACACACTGGGACAAAGCCTTGCTATACATTCCTCATACTAACCCGGAACTCCCCCACACTCAGATAACCAGACATCTCTCTTACAAATGCTCAGCTTGTTCAAGGCTAAACCCTATCTCTCTACTTCCAAAATTCTAAACAACCCCCATCCCTTCACTGCCATAGTAAAAGGGACTAACCTACAGAATCACACTTCCCATGCAACTATTCATCACTACAAATCCCAACAGTCCACTGCACAGGAACAAATCAACTGCGCATCTGTTACCACACGACCAGGACTCCAAGCCTCATAACTCCCACAAACCTTCCACTGCCAAAAGCAGGAGGCACCAGAGACAAAACTACACAACCACATCTGTAATACACAACCAGGATTCTAAGCCTCATAACTCCCACAAACCTTCCACTGCCAAAAGCAGGAGGCACCAGAGACAAAACTACACAACCACATCTGTAATACACAACCAGGATTCTAAGCCCCATAACTCCCACAAACCTTCCACTGCCAAAAGCAGGAGGCACCAAGGACAAAACTATATCTCTAACCAAGTCATTCCATGGGGAACCCAAAACGACTTTTACTGGTAAACACTGGCAACCAACCAACCTAAACCATCCTTTCACAAAACCAAAAACCTCTAACAAACCACACCCTCACATGCGACACAGGACCAACTCAACTGTGCTCCCCCAATACACAACAGAAACCCACTATCCTTACTGCCCTGGCAGAAGGCACTTGGGAAAACTACAACTCCTTCCACTGCATTAGCAGGAGGTCAATAATCCATAATTAGCAGGCAATAACACATGCTACCAACTATCCTGTAACTTAACTCCTCTTGGCACCCAGCCACCAGGCCCAAGAAAACCATAAATCACTAACCCCCAAAAAAAAACCCTGACACAGGGACAAAACACTACTACCAGCAAACTTTAACTATTCAACCAGCTACACAGGATTACTCAACTGTGTCAAGTACTCTATTAACAGAAATCTAATACCCTTGCCACCTTAGCAAAGGGCACACACCAATCTCCCACGCGACCAAACACAGCCATCCAAGTTATCTAACCACCACACACCTCCATGGAAAGAAACACCTACGTGAAATCCACACGTCCAACCCAATCCTAGTACTTTATCCTTCTGAACGACTATAACACCCCTCCCATGGGGAAAAGCACCTAGGAAAACTACAATTCCCCACTCTAGCTTATCCTAACTCTCGCACACATCCATAAACCAATATAATCCTTACCCAGGAACAACCATCTGGGTCCAGCTAACCCCTCCTCTCAAGGAAGGCAACACAAACTTCCACTCTGATTCTAAAGTCTATCCTCCCAAAGGAGAACTCCAACCCTTGAACGCAGGCATGTCCATCTGCGCATAAACAACACATTCACACCATAACTACCATAACTCAGAATCACCCTCCTCCTGGCCAATTCAACAGGAGGCAATACCATTAACAAATCAACTCCAAAACCTATCCTCCACCAAACAACCTTCCTGCCGCAATTAACCTCATTGCAGATCCCAACAAGGCTGTACCTATTCCTCTAAACACTGGGACCAAAATCCCTAATACAACAGCAGAATACACATTCTAAATCTCATCCCCATCTAACATTTCTAACAATGGATGCAAGTCTAAACATTCCCCAATCATGTTACATTCTACAAAACACATGTAAGCATAGCATCTACCTTAACCTTATGCAATACTACCCCCATCAACATGAATAATACTTTAAACATCATATCACCGCATCTATCCTTCCAGGGTCAATTTTACCATAAAATCATCTGATCACAATGCTTAGAGCAATACATTTAAGTGACTCCAACCTCCCAAGCTAAAACCATCCCAATTCTAAATCTCCGGGAACATTTTCCATACAAAGCATTTTACTCCATAAGAAGCATAATACAATCATGTTACTAATTTTTCCCAAAGTCAAAATTAATATGCGGGTTACTGGACAACTGGCCCATAGTTCATTCCCAAGGCTCGCCTTGTTCCAAAGTTCTTCTTTCGACCCAGCAAAGGTTTGCAGCCACAACTCAGCTACCTTCTTTGATAGATCTTGCTCAGGCCCAAATAAATTCCCTCCCCCCGAGAGAACAAAACCCCTGGCCAAATAAGCCAGCACCAGCTCGGCAAGCCAATGCTCCAGCAACAGGGCACTCCTAACACCTTCCTTCAGGGAACAGCCAACGGTCGCCACCCAGTCGCACCAGCCACCATGGATCTCGCCGACTGCTCGCACTGGAAACCTCCGCTCAGCTGCCTCATGGCCGATACTTCCTCCATTTCAAGAGGGAAATCCTCCAACAGCAAGGCCCTTCCCGCAGCTTTCTCCATCAGCACAACCCATTTCAGACGGCTCTCTCCATTCTCTTCAGGGAGTTCACAAACTTGATGGGAATTCCCACTCACATCTTCAAAACATAGGCACCATAAAGTGGCAGACCAGGCAAGCGCAATTGAGACGCTTGGAGGAGGGGTCTTCTGGGCTCTTCCCAGGCTTCTCCGGCTGAGAAGCCTTCTAAAATTTCAATCTCCTTGGAAGCCTCACCCTCCAGGACGGGAGGTATCCTCCCCGGCAAGGCATCTTCCTCCAGCTCCGACCCGTCTTCACCATCAGCGACAGGGACTTCCAAACTACCAGTCAGTTGATTTTCCAACACCACTGGCAGCTTCCCCTCAACTTCTGCAAGACAGTCATTGCCAGGGAGCTTCTTCTCTGCAGCAACTTCCACTCTTTCAAGGGACAGCAAAATCACTCCCCACGCCAACAAACTTCCCAAGGCCTTTGTAGTTAAAACAGTTTCGCTTTCTCCTTTACTGCAGGCCGGGACATCAAAGGGAAAACATTCCTCTGTCGCTTCTTTCTCCGGAGGCCTGGCTTCCATCTCAGCTGGGCACTTTTCAGTATCTTCAGCCGTCCACACAAATTTCTCTGGTAAAACAGCTTCTGCAACTGGTTTAGGCCCACACACACTCCATGCCTCCGGCTGGACTTCTTTCCTCTCCGAGCACCATCAAAACGTCCATCCCTTCGTCTGGGAGACACATCCATCCTTGGAGACACATCACTCCTTGGAGCCTACCGACTCTCTCTTGCAGAACATCCATCTCCTTCTGCAGCACACTCACATCATGCCGCCCACAATGAAGAGCTTTCTGCAATACTTGTAGCCTCAAACAGCACCACTGCAATTCCTGGACCACCTCATCTCTGGTCCACACAGAAAACTGAGCTCTCTCCTGCCCAGTCTCTTCAGCCTTCATCCCATCCTTCGATTCAGGCTTTGCGGTCCCTCTGCCGCACTCCACCAGGTCCTTCCAAACTGGCCCATCCTTTGGCTCAGTCACCCTGGCCGGCCCCTCTTGGGCCCCTCGGGATCCCACTGGAACTGAGGCACTTCCAACCGCTTCTCTGGGTCCCTCCTCAGCCCCTCGATAGCCCACCTGAGCGGAGGCACTTCCACCCGCTTCTCTGGGCGCATCATCTTGGGCATTCCCCACATCACTCTCCTTCCAGGAAGGCTGGGACTTCTTCCTCTCCTTCCCATACAGTCCGCAGAGTTCGTAGGCAGTAATCTCACCCGTCTTCCATCTCCACACGGGGAAAACCACTCCTACCTCCACAGGACCGTCTTCATCCGCGTCGCTGTCCCAGAACTCCTCGGGACTCACCCATTCCACTTCGGTAAAGGATGGCACTACGGATGGCATCTTACTGGATAAGCCCTCAATGAATTCCTCCACGACAGGCTTTCTGAGATCTGGCTTTTCTGTAATGAACGCTGGGAATATCCCTGCAAAGACGACAGCACACGGCGACTCGGTCCTACAAGATTTATTTCCAGGTATCAAAACCTGTGAAGCCAGATCTGCCTTTCCCAGAACCAAACACAGTTTATATACAGTCCCCGCCTCCACCATCTGTCCATCATCCCAAAGACCCAACCCCTAGCATGCAATGCTTAGCAGAGGTTGCATCAGATCCAAATGATTCAGCAATCCCAGTAGTCCATTGGGGCATGACCTCAGGGGTCACAGAGTTAGTGTCATGAGTCCAATTGTCCAATGGATATTCAGTCATATCCTCCCTGAGTCAGCATATTACAAGGCAGTGCTTCTCATGTTGATGTGGTGTGGCTCAAGGTTCACTCCCTGCATTGCTTATGCCTCCAAGGTCGCACCTGGCCGGGATTACCAGTGTTGAAAGGGTCTAAGATTAGAGCACTCTTCGCTCTAATTGACAGAACCTTACAAAACCTCTGGACTGTTCCTTTTAACTATTAGAAGTTATCCTTAACTTCTTTCCTCAGCTTTTATTCTAGGCTGAGTATCCAAACACCTTCTCAACTCCTTGAGTTGGACTGGATTAACTATCCACCTCTCAGCTCCTTGAGCTGGTCTAAACACAACTGATCTCTCTGAGCTCTTAGCACCCTACTCTCTTAGAGCTGGTCTTCCAGTTAAACTCAACATTCTAAAGCTAGCCTTGGCTGGCTCCGCCCACTGTTACTATGACAACACATTCCCCTAGGAGGGGAAATGCCTTTACTATAATAGTTAACCCTTTAGGGTCTGTCTAACACTCAACCCCATTTCAAATACAAATGTCCCTTCTAAACCATATAAACAAACATGTGATCAACATACAGCACATGCATTTACACATAAATATCCACCTCATCACAGTTGGGAAATGGAAAGAGAATGCTTTATTGTGTATTTTGGAGAGAGAGACTTAATGAAAAAATGTAAAACACTGGTCTGTAAAAATTTCTCCACTCTATACTGTCTCAAGACAAAGTGTATTCTTGCTGGTACCATGTACTGACATTAGCAAAGGTGCTCATATAACCAGGGTAATAAGGGGGTGATCCTTCTCTCTGGTTATATGAGCATCTTTGTTGATATCAGTGACCATTTGGCTGTGGCAATTAGGGAGATATGGCCTGATTCATCCCCTTTTCCAGATGTGGATGAATGGCAACACTGGCCCATGAGGCCATCTCCAATGCAAATCAGTCCACAGTCCTCATGGGCCAGAGTTGCCATTGATCCACAAACTCTACCAAAAGTGAAAGAGTAATCCAGAACTCCGGGTCATTCGCCAACATTCCTTGGCACAGGACTAAATCAGTTCAACCCAGTTTGTCCTATGTTAAGGATCAGAAGTCCCTGGATGTCACAGAGACGACCAGGAGTGACTTTTGGGTCACTGGGTTTTGTGACCAATGTAGGCAGCTCTAAGGCTACATATATTCTGCCATTTAATCTAGTTTCATGCATTTAATCTGCATTTTGAAACTGCATTATAAGGCAGTGTAGATTCAACCTAAATCTACACTGCCTTATAATGCAGTGTGGTGGAATCAAGAAAAATACTCCCCCTTGTAGATGACAAGCTTCTGGCAGGTTGGTATAGCAAGATACAATCTTTCAGGTAGTCTGGACATAAACTGTATAAGGCTTTATAGGTCACGTGGTTTGAATTGTGTCCAGTGCAGCACACTCATCCAGCCATTTGGTAGCACAGTCTTCTAGCCATTTTGAAGTCACATAGAAGCTTTGTCCCTGCATTGTACACTAGGAGAAAAACATTAACCCTCCATGTTCTACATGGTATATATTATATACATATTGCATACCAGTATCGTTTTTCATGAAGTTCAGTAAAATAAAATTAAGCTTTGCCTAGTTTGATGTTAGTTAATTTGGCAACGGCTCAGATGTGCTTCTCGCTAGTCAGAGTTGTTCATTAGCATGAAATATAACCAGCTCTTTCACATTTATGTTCATCACAGAGCTATGTAATGAGAGAGAGAAGAAAAAAAATCTATAAAAGCTGTCTATTGCAAGGCAACAGAAGCTAAGAAATATAACAAAATGACTACAGTATGGTACAGTTAAATACTAATTAGCATGATTTGTTTTCTCCCAGAAAATTAAATCAGGCACCATTACAGAATATTTTTCAGTGTGCAAGATTCAGTAATCTTAACCCATTACACATGTGAACAACAGCTAATGTTTCATCTGCACGATGCAGATTTGGTCATTGTTAGCAATGCCAATCAACAGACGGGACAAACGACTTGTTTTTCAGAGGACACGTTATTGTACCCCATGATTTGTGTCAAAAACTGCATCACAAGATTCAGAGGAGTCTGCAGTCCAATGAATGAATGTGTTTTGGTCTTTGTATTAGTCTAAGAAGTGTATATCTAGGAAGATCCTTTCAAAACGTAAACCAAATAAAAGTATCTCCTATCCCTGGGTTCACACTATATCCTATCGTTAACAAAATCAGACTGTGCATTTGAAACATATTTTTCTGTCTTCTTTATACAACTGGATTAAAAATGTAACCAATACTTTTATTTTGTTTAGGTTTTACTAGCCATTTTATACCAATTTACTCAAATTTCTTACACAAAATAACCTCCAAGTTAGTCCAATTACAAAATGCATGGCAATGTAAGAATTATAGCATGATACTTATTTGTAGATATTTGTACTTGCTAATTTAACACAAATACGTCAGATTATTCCAAAGTGGGTTATTGCAGTACTCCCAAGAAAGAAACACTTATTTGGGAAATGGCTTTATACCAAATGCTTCAATATAATTTTCTGGTTCATGGAGTTGACCTCAAAAACTTAAAGTAGTCAGTTTTTGAGAAAATGTGGCCCTTTATTCATTGTCAATCAATCACAGACAACATCTACTGTTCTAAAGGACAGTGTTGACAATAGTAAAGATCCAGCAACATCTAGAGAAACAGAGCTTCTCCACCTTTGATTTAGAGTAGATAACTAAAATTATTGTAAATTCAGGTCAAAAGTTGTATGAAATTCTTATTTATATGAAACTTTATTGTTATGAAGATCTTTAAACCAGATAGCAGGGGAGGTATAGGAGAGGGAAGCAAAAATATGAGAATTTCCAGTGTAGCTGAGTTTACATCCACTGTATTCTACACTTTTTATGTCTAACATTCATAAATGTGTGAATGTATTTCTTTTTTCCTTGTGGCTCAGCAAATAAAATTCAGAAACTCCTTCTGATTTTAGAGGCACTTACATAGATTTACTTTGGTGCTCTCAATAGCATAATTCAGACTCTTTTTGAGAGTATGTTGTATAAGTCATAACTCTAGTCCAGTGTACTGACAGTAATCTATAATACACTATACAACCTCTGTCAATATATTTATTGCATTAATAAGACAGCATTACATAGTTGTAGAGAAGAGCAGGGGAAAGGGATGCCATGATTTTATATATTTATTTTTTGATAGTATATCAGTTTTGTGTAATATCTTTTGCAAGGAAAACTTCATTAGCAGCTACAGAGAGTTCTTTCTGTGTATTTTATGCAATTTTAATAATATTCTAAAACATTCCCCCATCTTTTCAGCTTTCACTACCAATTATTTTCTCTTAAAAATCAGTGTGTTTTCAAAGCACAGATTCTATGTTGGAGACCATTCCGTAACAGCAGCTCTTTGATCCACTGATTAAATGTACTTTTCATTATGCCACTGAGGCCTGAATTCTCTCTTCTTTCATGGTTTCCCTGTGATTTAAAGAAAATCAAAGTTATAGAAGCATGCAAATATTTCATAGAAAGTAGGAAGCCATCATTTTGCTTAAATAAAAGGGGCTGGTAATTGGAGCTGGCTGTTCACTGTCTATGATAGTTCATGACCTGATGATTTAAATAACAACAAAGAGCAGCCACCAGCTGTTGAAACTAGCTTGAGTTACAGCTATTACCAGCAGTATGAAATCTTTATAACAGAGGCACTGTCCTATTTGACTGAGCACATCTTTATGACAGGAAGTATTAGTGAAGAATGGAAGACTAAATCTATTCATAACAAGAAGGCTTTAATGGTGAAGTTTACTGGCTCTCACTGGACAAGTCTACACTGGCTCCAAAAGGTTCGAAATAACCTATTAGTTGGCTCATTAAGATATTAACATATTTCACTGCAACTAAGGTGCCATTGAATTAAGGTGTACCCCATTCTTGAAGCTTTGATTTTCAGAAATTAAGAATTTTCTTAGAATTTCTTCTGCATGCACAATACCTTTTTTAATTCAAAGCCACTTTGTAATGCAATTTTCCTGTGGGTTGAGGAGAGAGTGTGAAGAGTCATCTGTCTGCAAGAGTCTATAAACTATTAAGTCTATGGGCCCATTGGGGAAGCAGCGGAAACAAGAAGTTCTTCACAGTACTCCCCCCCCCCCCATTTGTTCCATTTTTCTAGCAATTGGTGATGCAGGGTGCCTCGTGGTGCCCTGAGTACCTTCATTCTTTCCTTTGTTACATTGCGGAAACAGGGCAAGGCTCATTGGCACCCTGTCCCGATCAGATAGGGGAAAAGGCAGCAATGCGCATTGCCCTTTCTCCCATCAGATGGGGAAAATAGGTGAAAATACTTACCTTGGTGTGATGGCTGAAGAAGTATCTTGCAACTGTTTCAAGGAGCAATGAAGCAGGGGACCAATTACAAGGGGCCAATTTGCCCCAGTGTGATAATATGGGAAGTGTGCTTAGCAAAAATATACGTGAACAGTAGGCATGAGAAAAAAGTTATGAAAATTAAAAGATTCGGAACAAATTCGTAATAAATGCTACTTTTGAGTATTTCCGCATCTGGAACGCCAACCAGGAAGTGGACTTTCTTTATAGAACTGCGGGGGCCAGGATTTTATTAATTGTCTTTATTAGGTCGTAAGGGGGCACCCTCCTTCTCTCTCACCACCCTCCCGCCTCCCTTGCCAATAAGTATTATGGCAAGGCAAGCCCTAAACTCGCTCCTTCTTTCGGCTGGAAGCCTGGAAAAATGTAAACAGAGAGGTTTACTCGGAAGTAAATCTGCAAAGGGAAGTAAACAGAGAGGTTTACTCATGAGTAAATCCGCAAAGGAGTGCACTTTGGATGAAGTGCCCTCCTTTGTGGATTTACTTCTGAGTAAACCTCTCTGTTTACATTTTTCCAGGCTTCCCTGCCCCTCCTGCCTGCCAGGATCTAAAGCATCAAAGAGTATTGGGGTAGTATACCTACATTCCATGCACATGATATAATACAGCAGTAATAACAATGGGTATAAGAAGAGGTAAAATTCAAACCGAAGTATTCTGACTGTGGTCCCTCCTCAAGCGGTGCAAACTGCAAACAGGAGGCAGCCTCTCCCGGGAAAAGCCAAAAGCCCAGGCACAGCGTTTGCTTGCTGCAGAATCCAGGGCTCATAGAGAAGAGCCCGTTTGCACCGCTTGAGGAGGGACCAGTCAGAATACTTCGGTTTGAATTTTACCTCTTCTTATACCCATTGTTATTACTGCTGTATTATTGCATGTGCATGGAATGTAGGTATATGACCAGTTGGATTACTTATAATATTTAGGCACTTACTCTATAAGTCAGCATTCATTCTATTATACATTAGGTTGGTTTCTCACAGGATCTAAAGCGTGCCAAGCCTTGATGCACTTTAGATCCTGGCAGGGCAGGAGGAGTGGACCTCCCTCCCCTTCTGCCTGCCAGGATCTAAAGCCTTGAAGAGGCTTCATGATTGGCCAACTTCAGCCCTCCAGGTGTTTTGGACTTCAACTCCCACCATTCCTCACAGCCTCAGGCCTCTTCCTTTTCCTCTCAGCCTGGGCAAACTTGGGCCCTCGCTCCCTCAGGATCGGGGTGAGAGAGAGGCAGCGAGGAGTGTGGGGGCTCCTCCTCCTTTTTTGCTGCTTCCAAGAATAGAATACCCCCTCCCTCCTTCCCCTCCCTCCTTCCTATTTGGAGAGTCCCATCTAGAATTCAGTGTGATTTATTCAAGTTTTGGCCTACAACTCCCAGAAATCCCAGCCAATTTACCAGCTGTTAGGATTTCTGGGAGTTGTAGGTCAAAACCATCTGGAATGCACATGAGCTGGCATACGAACTACTAACGAATTTCGTTAGTAATTACGTTACATTTTAGAAATTTTTGGAAATTTTTGGATATATTTTATATATATCCTACCTTTCTTGTAGAATAGTCAACTCACATTAAGTTAAGAACAAAACACACTCAGAACCTATTTGATACAAAGGTTTTAAAAGCATTAAATAGTTCCATTAAAATATTAAATTGCAACAAGTAAAAGAACATTAGTTTAGAGCCAAAACACTCAGATAGCTAAATTCATACTCTCCCATCTCTCCTTTTGCCTTTAAAAAAACCTCATCAGTATTTCCTTTCTGTTAAATAGGTAAAAATGTGCTCAAACACTGATCATAAAGGTGTGGGAAGTCAGCAAACAGTGATTCATCTATGTTTAAAATGCTTTGCATGTGCTCAGAGTCACTCAAAATATTTCTGATTAAGAATTTTCAACCTTTGACTCACAGACAGATTTCATGGGCAGCCACTTGTTGCTGTACTTCGGTGGTCCTCTAGTGCAGTGGTTCTCAACCTGTGGATCCCCAGATGTTTTGGCCTTCAACTTCCAGAAATCCTAATAGCTGGTAAACTGGCTGGGATTTCTGGGAGTTGTAGGCCAAAACACCCAGGGACCCACAGGTTGAGAACCACTGCTCTAGTGGAATCTAAAACATCATTTTAACAATATTTTGACACAGTGTGATGCATCCGGTTAGATCTGGTTGGATTACAATTCGCAGCAAGCCTAATCAGGACAGCCAAAATGGTAATACTGTCAAAAGCTGAAGTTCAATAACATTTAAAGGTGTTTTTTTATTTTCCATCATCAACTTTTAATTATGGTGACCCTATGATGACGTCCAAGATTCCTGGTCATCTCAGGATTTGCAAGGTCAGGGCCATAATCTACTTGGTTCAATCAGGATTGAGAAAGTAGGATTGTTATAGATTGCTTAGAAAGTTTGACTAAAAATATGAGATCCTATACTTTTGGAAAGCCTTTCCGGACAGGACAGTTTTTAGAAACGTTGAATCCTCATAGAACAATTGGAGCTTTGGAGACCATTTAGGCCAGTGGTTCTCAACCTGTGGGTCCCCAGGTGTTTTGGCCTACAACTCCCAGAAATCCCAGCCAGTTAACCAGCTGTTAGGATTTCTGGGAGTTGAAGGCCAAAACATCTGGGGACCCACAGATTGAAAACCACTGATCTAGGCAGTATTCCAGGTTGGGGGACAGCAATATTAAAATGGGGGGTGCTAATACTTTTGAAAGTGCCAGTAACAAAATCCCCCCCTAAGGTCAAAAGGACAACCTCCAGTCCATTATCTATAAATTTGATGGTCTGCCCTGGAAGTAATAATAATAATAATACTTTATTTTTTACCCCGCCACCATCTTTCTGAAGGGACTCGGGGAGGCTTACAAGGGAAAAAGCCCAAAAATACAGATTAAAACACATACAATGAAATAAAATGAAACAAAATAAAATCAACATCAACATCAGAAAAACATTACAATCCCAGTGCACATTTTACAACCAATATAATTCGGATCACAGCTGGGAGGGTAACGTCCTTAGGCATGTACAGTAACAGGATTACAGGTGGGAGGGCCAATGAAAGCACGAAGGGCTATGGTAAGATAGATCCAATTCTCTGGTGAACTGCCTAATTAAATGCACAGCAAATGTGCTTAATAACAAATTAAATAATGATGACTCAACTGAGTAAATAATTTCAATTATTAACATTACTAATGAATTAATTTTACAACTTTTAACATTGACTATTATCAACTTAATTATCAAACCTAGTGTTCCAAGCTCTGTTTGCTCCACATAGTACCTTTTTGTCTACAAAAAGCATACAAAATAAAAAGCTGATCTAGAATATGCCAGCAGTGTTCCCTGTGGCAATATAAGGCTTGAGGGTTTCATCCAGCCATCATTAAGAATTGATAAGACCATTTTTTTTCTGAAGTCTCCCACTGAAATCAGAAAGACTTAAAGATTTCTTAGGTAAAATATCACCCCTATGCGACTGTGCTAGCGGCAATTCTACTTGAATACAGGTTTTTAGGGTGACATTTTTAGTACTGAATTTCTGAGGTTGGTAGTTAAAATGTACTGTACCTTAATGCAGTGAGTTCAGTTCACTACTGTATTGCTGAAGCAAACAGCAGTACTTTGACATGAAGACTTTGGGACCTGTATCCTGGGCTCCACAGTTGGATAACTTTTCAAACAATGGCAGAGAAACAATGGCATGCAGGGTAAGGCAAAGTGCGCACTGACTTGATTTCAGTGGCGTGTGATCTTAACTTTCCCTCAGGCACACTGTGAGTTGCCCACTTTAAAAAAAAGAACAAGTGGAAAAGTAGTAGCGTTATCTGAATCTAGGACCCCCAAAAGTTGAGATTCAGGTAAATGACCATTAGTTATCCTGTTTGGCCCTGGTAGGAGGAAAACATCCCCTGCCCGGTGGCACTGCCAGCTCCTGCATTTTAACCACCTTCACATTATGGGTTCACTACACCAGAATTTCCACTTCAGCCTCACCCCTAGGCTTAGAATTGAGAGCAGACTATTGTATTATCAAGGAGGCAATGAGGATGCAGAAGGCAGTCTCAAGAATTCTTCCAATGAAGGTCTTCATTAGGTTTCCCAGCACACACCTTACACCAATTAGACTGCAGATTTAATTTGTACCAATAAGAGTAATGTCTATTACTTCAACAATGAAATACTGTGAATCAATAAGACCATGGATCATAACTATTTACCAATAGGAGCCAGGTCTATTATTTCTAAATGTCTAAAAAATGGCAAGGTATGTAAACTTGAGATCTAGGTGAGTTCACCTAGCATCTTTCATAAGACAACCAGAATAAAAAAGAGATCTCTGACTGTCACCCCGTGTGTCTTCATTGGAATCAATCAGAGCTTGGCACACAAGGCAAACCCTGAGATTTCAGACAACAATAGAGAGGAAGGAAGAATAGGATAGGTAAAACAGCAGGATAGGGAGAGTGGCTAGTATAGTACACTATACATCCCCAACTTCAGAGAACAACAGGCACAGAGCTTCCTCAATCTTGGAGCACTCACACAAGGAAAGACATTCTCTCAAACTTAGGAAGACTTAAGGAGGCTTTGAGGCTTGTTCGTAAGTCTCGGTCAAAGCTTTCCAAACTGTGTGTTGGGACACACTAGTGTGTTGCCTGTAGTCCCTGGCTGTGTCACATGAAAAATGCCCCCCCCCCACTGCACCCACAAACAAAGGCTGGTGCAGTTCAAGTGTAGACTGATGTAACTTTTATAATTTGCACTTAATTGTAGTAATTGTCACTAAAATGGATACGTTTCTAATTCTGAAAAGAAAATCGGTTGACAACGATATTTGAGATGAACTACATGCAGCAGCTACAGAGAAAATCTGTAGCAAATAAGTGTAAAGGAAAAACATCCAAACCTTGCCATATCTCCCTCTGCCCTATACAATTTTTATTGCCACCTCAGTTTTCATATACATTGAATTAATAATAAAGAGACAAACAAGCAACCTAAAGCAAAAAATGAAAAAGGCTAAAGATACATTATAAGACATCAATAAAACAACACTTAACACATAGTCAATGGGTGTATTTCTAGTTGATGCTTCTGCAAAGGTGTGTTTAGAGTGGCTTGTAGGTCTTCTTCTGAATGCGAACAGACGACGTTGTCATCAGCACATTGGAGTTTTATAACAGATGTTGTTGTAACCTTGGTTTTTCCCAGTGGAGATTAGAAGGGAGATATCGCGATAGTTTCGGCAGTCTGTTCTAACCCCGCCCCCTTTTTTAAAGGCTGATGATGGTGGCATCCTTGAATTCTGCTGGGACTTTCTTGGTCACCCACACTTTTTCAATGAGCTGGTGGAGTTGTTGTGTCAGCTCAGGTCTTTATATTGGGTAGAGTTCATTGGAAGAAAGGTGGTTTATAACCAATAATGAAAACAGGAGGGGGATTCTGTTTAGGTTTTAGAATATCAGTCAGAGAAGAATTTAGATCCAACAACTTACCTTGTTCCCATCCTCCGTTTTCTTTCTCTTAATTATCCTGGATGGTATCATGGTCAGAATATGATTATAAGGATTCTTTAGGGATGAACTTCAGAAAATCAACCAAAACCTGCCCACTATTAAAAATAGCAGGAAACGGTTCTGGCCCAGACTACCTGTCCAAATGTATCTCCTGTTATGAACCATGACAAAGTTTAAGATCATCTGGAGGCCCTGCTCTTGATCCCACCACCGTTGCAAATGCGATTGATGGGGATGATGGACAGGGCCTCCTCAGCAGTGGCCCCCTGCCTGTGGAATTCCCTCCCCAGGGACATCAGGTTGGCCACCTCCCTCCTGTCCTTTAGAAGAAAACTCAGGACTTGGTTGTGGGACCAAGTGTTTGATCATTGAAAAGTGGCAAGCAAGATGAAGACATAAGCAATTTGAAGTAACAATGAATTGACCCGGACTTTGGATTTAACTACTGTGTTTTTAACAACTGTTTATTTAATGTTATTTTAATGAATTTGTTGAATGTTTTTATTATTGTGATGGCACCAAATGGTGCTTGCTGTGAGGCCACCTGAGTCCCCCCTCAGGGGTGAGAAGGGTGGGGTATAATTGTATGAAATAAATAAAAAAATGACTCAGGTATAATGTACTTTGCTTGAACACAAAGGTTGGCAACTACCTTTGAGACCAGCTTTATATTTTGTGCTGTGATAGTTTAGGCACAGTAAGATCATGCTATCAGTAACATATATAGTTGTTAGTATGTGATCCTAACTTTATTTAGTTAACAATTTCATTATAAAGAAATCTATTATTTTTGTACAATAATGTATTTGTGCAGATACTTTTATACTTGCATAATTTATAATAGGGAGCTGGATCATATTCAATTATTTACATTTCAATTGTTGAATTATTAAATAAGTATTTGATACACAGTTGGGAAATAAATCATTCATATGGAAGTTTCTCACTTACAATTGCTATTTCCATTAATTTTTTAATTAGTTCAATACAGTTAACTACCAGATATAATTTTAAATGTATCTGTGTATGTAATTTATATCCCTTTGTTAATAAAGTGTACCTTTTCTACTTTTAGGCCCAATTCAAATAGTATGGCCTTATGTGGAAACTACTGGATAGAATACCGCATATATATACCGATGTGAAATCAGTGCTTAACATTCAATTGCCATTTGTGCTGACTTTGTGGTACCATCTGAAAAGGAACCCATGGAACAATTGTGAGATGTAATGTAATATCCAATTCACCACGGAAAAATAAAATGAAGGAAAACTGCCATTTCTAGATGTCCTGGTCATCCGCAAACCAGATCAACAATTGGGTCACACAGTTTAGTCAGTCGAAAGGCCGAACAGGGCATAGGGTTACAGCCTGTGTTGGATGGGGTTACACTCCCCCTGAAGATGCAGGTTCGCAGCTTGGGAGTGATCCTGGATTCATCGCTGAGCCTGGAACCCCAGGTCTCGGCGGTGGCCAGGGGAGCTTTTTCACAGTTAAGACTCGTGCGCCAGCTGCACCCGTACCTTGGGAAGTCTGATCTGGCTACGGTCGTCCACGCTCTGGTCACATCCCGAATAGATTACTGCAACGCACTCTATGTGGGACTGCCTTTGAAGACAGTTCGGAAATTACAACTAGTCCAACGAACGGCAGCCAGATTACTAACTGGAGCTACATACAGGGAGCATACCACCCCCCTGTTTTGTCAGCTCCACTGGCTGCCTATCCACTTCCGAGCTCAATTCAAAGTGCTGGTCTTGACCTTCAAAGCTCTATACGGTTCTGGCCCAGCTTACTTGTCCGAACGCATCTGCCGCTACGTCCCACCTCGTAATTTAAGATCATCCGGGGAGGCCCTGCTCTCGCTCCCGCCAACTTCTCAAATGCGGCTGGTGGGGACGAGGGAGACGGCCTTCTCGGTGGTGGCTCCCATCTGTGGAATACGCTTCCTAGTGACATACGATCAATTCCATCCCTCCTGACATTCAGGAAAAAGTAAAAGCCTGTCTATGGGACCAGGCGTTTGCACACTAGCACAAGCCAGCATTTTAGACTGGATTTTAATGGAAAGTTTTATGAATAGGGCTCAATACTTTTATGGATGGAACACTGTGGTTTTTGTTTGTTTGTTTGTTTGTTGGTTTTTTGTTTTTGTTTTTGTTTTTTAAAAAAACTTAAATGAATGTGTATGATATGTTGATGTAATTGTATTTTAATGTGTAATGTTTTGGGGGGGTTTATACTGTGTTTTATGTGTTTTACTGTGTTGGCATCGAATTGTGCCTTTTTGGAAGCCGCTCTGAGTCCCCCCTCGGGGGTTGAGAAGAGCGGGGTAAAATGCCGGAAATAAATAAATAAATAAATTTACAGAAAACCTACACACACAGATACCTACATAAAAACTCCAACCATCACCCAAGTGATAAAGCACCATTAAAGCTCTGGTAGACTGTGCAAAAAGAATCTGCAAACCCCACTCCCTCCAAGATAAACTGAACCACCTAAACTGGGCTTTACAGGCCAATGGATACTCCACCACCAGAAGACCTGCAAGAATGAGAACAAGCCATGAGAGTAAAGTCAAAGATCCACCCAGAAGAAAAGTGTACTTGTTATACATCAAGGGAACCACTGACTGCACTAGGAAGCTGATGAGGAAACACAACTTACAAACTATCTACAGAACCACTAAGAAAATCCAACAAATGCTACATTCAGCAAAGGGCAAGAGGGATGTATAAACCCCAGATATAACAGACCTCACAACCTCTGAGGATGCCTGCTGTAGATGCAGGTGAAACATCAGGAGAGAATGCTTCTAGAACATGGCCATACCACCCAAAAAAAACCCTACAACAACCCTGTGATGTAATACTTTTCATATGTAGCAGAAGATATCTCTGTGGTTTCAGGTAATAGCATTCCCTTATCATGAATGAGGGAGAGTAAACATTTCTTTCCTGCCATAAGGAGCTTGCTAGTTAAAAATGAAAAAAAGTGGAGAACGCCAAATGTCTCATTTTACAGCTTTATATTGTTCATAATGAATCCTTTTAATTTCTTCTCATCTATAACCGACATCCCATCCACAGCTTTCTCTGTGTAATTTCATTCATTTCCTTCTTATTGACTCTGAGCATTATGATGCACAGAAAATAGTCAGGAAAGATGGTTCCATCTTCTGTGACAAATGACTGTCATGGGCCACTTTCTGCTGTGGAAAGTGCCATTAGCCTGTGGAGATTACATCATATCTATCTCTGTTTCCTTTAGGAAGGATCATGCAATCATATGATTCTGAGTATTAAGGCTCAGGCCTGGGAGCTACTGACATTAGATCAGACTCAGTTATAGATTAAGAATTCAAAAATGCATACTTTGATGACTGATGCAAGTCATATTGCAATGGACACTTGTGGCTGGAAGCTGAAAAAAAACCCTGCCTTTTCCCCCAAAGACCTGTGAACTGACCCATAACAATGATCTCTGACCTGTTAAAAGATTATCTGGTCTGTTCTGCTGTGAGTTATAAGTGCTGTCATTTTTTTATCGTATCAGAAGTGAACCAAGGATACAGTTGTAATGTATTTGAAAAAACCCAAAGTTTAAAAAAATTGGCATTTAGATTAAATGTCCTTTGACCAGTAGCTGGCCACTTGGAGTCACTCCGTTGTTGCCATAAGGAGGTCCCCAATTGTGCCTGTGGTAGGGCTCAGACTGCATTGTAGCAGGTAGTCTGTGGTTTGCTTTTCTCCACACTTGCATGGCATGGACTCCACTTTGTGGCCCCATTTCTTAAGGTTGGCTCTGCATCTTGTGGTGCCAGAGTGCAGTCTGTTTAGTCAGTGCCTTCCAAGTCACCCAGTCTTCTGTGTGCCCAGGAGGGAGTTTCTCATTTGGTATCAACTATGCATTGAGGTTCCGCGTTTTAGCTTGCCAATTTTGGACTCTCGCTTGCTGCGGTGTTCCTGCGAGTATCTCTGTAGATCTTAGAAAACTATTTATTGATTTAAGGCATTGACGTGCTGACTGATATCTGAAAAGGGGCTGGGCCAGAGATGTCACTGCCTTGGTCCTTTCATTATTGGCTGCTACTTCCCGGCGAATGTCAGGTGGTACAATAACGGCTAAACAGTATAATTTCTCCAGTGGTGTAGGGCATAGACATCCTGTGATAATGCAGCATATCTCATTAAGAGCCACATTCACTGTTTTAGTGTGGTGAGATGTGTTCCACACTGGGTGTGCTCTCATGATACGTAACATATACCAAGAAGAGGGTAATATATGAAATAATTTCTACTGGCAAGGAGGGAGATAGAAAGGGGGGTGGCAACCATCAGGTAAGTGTGGTAGTATTTGCCTCCTACTTGCAGCAAAATACACCCACAAAAAGACATTATAGGCAAAATTACTCACCTTTGTGATGATCATGTTACCAGCTGCAGAATTTTGAGTTTTAAGACAAAGAAATACAGGGTGTCCTTGAAGTCTTTTTATCATTTAAACTTAAAGGGTTTTTTACAATGCTAAGGAGACTTCATGAACACCCTGTGCAATCTTCAGAAATCTTGCTAAGCCAAAAGCAGGTCTAATATAATCGGTTTTATCATAATTTGGAATAAAGTATTATTAGAAATAGGACACTATGAATGGATCATAGATGCCTTGGCTTGAGTATGCTGCCATTCTGGCATTCCCTCATGTACTTCTGAAATAATTACAATCCATTACATCCAATTGAGATAAAGACTCAGAAGAGCTAGCTATTCCAGTATTAAAAGGGCAGATGACTGGCATTCAAGATTTCGGATAAGTTCGGCAATTTTGATGCCACATTTTTCCTAAATAGATTTTTGAAGTATTCCCCATTGTTATTCTTGCTAAATCATAATGGATTGCTGTCATAGGAATAGCATTTCAATGTATGTGCAGTAGCTGTCTCAAGGAGTGGGGAAGTAGCACTGTCCTGGATAGAAACCTAAGAAATCTGTGAAATAATAAAGGAAAATTACTGCAAACAGATTTTTGATTATCAAAAATTGATATTTCATAGGAAAGGCATATCATTCGTCTTTGCATGCATTGACAAATTTAGGGCTACAACTTTTAAGACAACTCTTAAATATATTGCTAATTCTTGATTTTAACAGATTTTCAAATGTTTAATATTTGTTCATCGCATGGTTTCGGGGGTGGTGGTGGTTCTGTGCTTCTCCAGAGTTCTGTGCATAGTTTGTCTATCTCTAGTTGCAGCCTAGTTACTGAACAAATAAGGCATGAAATTGGTGCTTGGAAATCCTTGGCTGATTCCAATGAAATTTTGTAGGGTGCTTCTTTCCCAATAGAGGACTGTCTGATGGAGTACCAGTGTGAAAAAAAAATCAGGTTGGCATGTATTATTCTGTCATAATGCTTTCCTGTTTCTTTTTTTCTACAGAATGCAAGGCTTCGTCAGATATTCAGGGCTTTTTCCAGGCCTTTCAAAAAATAATAAGGGCGGGGGCAAAGCAGGGGAGATGGACCCATTATGGCTCTTTGCCATCCATCACATACCAGTTACTAAGTTTCAGCATCCTCCATGTGTAGGAGAAGAAGATTTGAAATGGCCATTATCTCAGGAAATAGACTGTGCAATTTAGAAGCCTGTACAATCATGTTTCAAAAGTAATCCAGGTGCAAGCACATTCAGGGCAGTCTTAACAGCATTATAGCCCCCTGGGCAAAGTAGTACACTGAGTCCTGTCTATACAATCACTCACATGAATAAAAATGTAATAGAAATGCACACGGTTAGCAATTGCTGGCCCCAGTTGTTAATTGTCTCTTGCAAATCCATTACAATATTATTCTGTTTCTGCAACACTGCATGCAATAAAGCGGTAAAATTTCTCTTGTGAATGCAGGAATGGCAACTCTCCACTGCAAGTTGTATTTTTCTCTTTCTACTGAGTTAGCAGGATATTTGAATGCTGGAGAGGGTGATTGGAAAATTAATGTTAATGTCTGGTCTATGTATAGATTAGTATAGAGGTCTGTGGTCATGGAGGTTACCGAACAGCCCAGCATGCCCAGGTGTTAAGACAGTACTGAACTCCCAGGGCAGACATCCTGCTCCAGAAGTTTTTTTCCCCATTGTATGGAGGAGGTTAATGGTAGACAAAGAGAATATGACAGATGGAACAGAGTCAATAACCATACTGTTCTCTGTTTCACATGAATCTAGAGCAGTGGTTCTTAACCTGTGGGCCACAGACCACCAGTGGGCCACAAGGATGAAAATCTGGCCCACGTGCCTCCTTCCTCTTTATTTGTTTTATTTTATTTCCACTCCTTTTGAATGGCCTGCCACTTCTTCCTTATTGCTGACCATGGCATGTGTCCTGTATCAGAAACTAGAGCTGATATGATCTTTCAAACGTAATTTTCTGAATTAGCACCCCAAACAAAATCTAAAGTTGACCAAAAACTGATTTGTAACCTTTTGGTACTAATGTTGGAGAGTGGTCCCTGGTTCAAGTGGTCCCTAGTCCAAGTGGTCCCTGGTCAATTGGTCCCTGGTCAAAAAAAAGGTCAGGACCCACTGATCTAGAGTATGAGTATTAAATGTCCAAATAATGTTATTGGAAACCACACAAACATTTCATATGTGCTATTCATGAGGATACAAGATGAAATAAAAGTAATTTGACAGTGACCAGTGCTGAACATACAGTACATTGAACAGATTGAGAGAACATTTCTTTTTATTTATTGATTAAAGTGTAGGGAGCCATTTCCGCATCTGGTGTTGTTGGACCATACTTCTTTAATGGGACAAGAATAGGAGCGTCTTATCTGGAAATGTTGAGAATATTTCTCCAACCACAAGTTAATAAACACATCTGTCAAATTAATTTTGTGACATCCTGTATCCTGTGGGTTTTCCTGTCTTTGGTCTTAAAAACTTAAGTATTGAGGAAGAATAGTGTTGTATAGACCAAAGCCCTACTTAGTTATTATTCTGTTCCTCTGGAAGCCAACTAGACCCTTATGAGAAACTCACCGGCAGAAGATGAGTGTAACAGCACTCTCCCATTTATCTTCCCCACCAATTCATACTGAGAGGTATACTGCCTCTGATATTGGAAGTAATATATAGCTTCCAATATTTGGGCCCTTTGATAGCCATTATCCTCCACTCTTACTTTTGAGGGGAGAGGGGAAACATTATTTGGATGCTTTTGTGCAATGTTTCCTTCATTGACTTTTAAAATCTATATTCATTATAGTCAATAGGTTTGTGTTTCATTGTTACAAAAACATTCCACATCTTTACTAAATTGTATCATATTTTCACCTCAGTGCAGAAGTAACATAAAATATATGAGTGCAAAACAATTATTTTGCAGAGGAGGGAACTATTTTTCTTTGTTCTGCATGACATACGCTTGAGAACTATACATCTTCTGGTTTATTTCCTACTCAGACCATTGTGGATGGACTTTGCCCCCTTTATGTGTTGGCATAGTCTGCACCTCAAATATCAATTAATCAATGGAAACAAGAGAAATAGAATATAGTAAGCAGCATTTATTATTGCTTTCTATAAAGGCACAGCCACTGTGCCTTTATTGTTGCTTTACAGCAGTGTTTTTCAACCTTTTTTGAGCTGCGGCACATTTTGTACATTTACAAATCCCTGGGGCAGACCACCAACCAAAATGACACAAAATGACACTCTAGCACAGTAATACATATAGTTAATATGTTTTTAAATGTATTTATACGCTCAGTGTGAAACCTGGACCTGTTTCGATGAACACAGCATAGATATCCTGGCAGGAATGGCAGAAAGACACAAACTTCCCACACAGAACTCCCATAACCAAGAGAAAGTACTATAAGAGTTTGGTGGGCATTGACCTTGAGTTTTGGTGTTGTAGTTCACCTATATCCAGAGAGCACTGTGGTCTCAAACAATGTTGGATCAGGACCAAACTTGGCATGAATACTCAATATGCCCAAATGTGAACACAGATGGAGTTTGGGGAAAATAGACCATGACATTTGGGAGTTGCAGTTTCTGGGATTTATAGTTAACAAACAATCAAAGAGCATCATGAACTCTTGCAAGAATGGAGTTGAACCAAACTTGGCATATTGAACTCTCATTACCAACAGAAAGTACTGAAAGGATTTGCTTGGGAATTGACCTTGAGTTTGGAAGTTGTAGTTCACCTACAACCAGAGAGCACTGTGGACTCAAACAATGTTATGTTGTTGTTTGTTTTCTATCCAAAATCAAGATGTTGGAAGGAGGCTCACCACTTTAAGGTCCCTAAAACAGGCATGGGTAAACTTTGGCCCTCTGGGTGCTTTGGACTTCAACTCCCTCCATTCCTAACAGCCTGAGGCCCTTTCCTGCTTAAGTGGCTGAGGGGGAGGAAAAGAGCCCGAGGCTGCTAGGAATGGTGGGAGTTGGACTCCAAAACACCTAGAAGGTGCAAGTGGATGCCCCGGTTCTGTCCCTTGCCCCCCAGGCACGAAAGAGAACTGCTGTGCTACACCAAGTTTGGCCATGCCAGCTTTCGACAGAGACCTCTTCCTCCCCCTTCGCACCTTTTCTTCCCCCTCCTGCTGAACACTTACTTTTTCTTCTACACTGCCGCTTCTGTCGACATTTTGATCTGAGGGGGCAGCGCGAGCGTGTTCAGGAGGGGAGGGGGGAGGGAAGAAGACATGACCCGTGCAGGCGCTACTGCGCAGACGCGCCCCAGAGCAAAGTGAGCCAAAGCGAGCAGAGCGAGGCTGGGAAGAAAGGAGCCTGAGTGGAGAAGAAAAAGTGTTTAGCAGGAGGGGGAAGAAAGGGTATTGGAGATTCCAATTTCCCACGGCACACCTGATGATCGCTCACAGCACACTAGTGTGCCACGGCACATTGGTTGTGAAACACTGCTCTACAGAACAGAATAGAATAGGCTTCTGGAGCACAAATCATATATGATATATATCTTGTTATTCCTAGATATGAAAAACAAATAATTACAAAAACTCTTAAATTATATCATTGTTTGGTAGGCTTTCAACCTTTCTGTGACTGTTGTCACTTCTATTCCAGAGTCATTCCACTTAAATTCTGAAATGATGCCTCGGAGTTTCAAATAAACTTCTTGACTTGCAACAAAGCAGATGTTGGAAGAGGTGCAGTGGCCATAATATTCATTCAGTCGGAGTCTAAAACATAAAATGTTCCCAAACTCTGAACAAAAGATTTTAGTGTGGAGTGTTTCAGTTGTACCAAACTGTCAGAACCTCACGCTCTTCTTCTAACAATCTGTCAATATTGCATAGTTATTGCTCATAGTAACTTTCATGTAGTTTTATTGTTGTTGGAGTAAACAGAATATAATAGATATACCTATGTTTTAGGCTGGGGTAGACTTTTATTCAGTTTGTATTGTAGTAAGAAATTACCAAATTTACCAGATATTATAGTAAAAATCTACTACTCAAAAACTTGGGAAAAATTGAAAAGGCTTTGAGGTTAGCAAGAAAACCCAAAATGTCTGGATGTCTTCAGGCACGTTTCACTGGAAATTGACAGGATATGATGGCTGTTGTTACTTTCACAACTGTGTGCTCAGTTCCTTTCCAATTGATTGATTGATTGCCTATGGTGTTTTGTCTCTAGATGTTGCAGAATGCTAAATGACCTCCAAACATAAGTTTCAGGGAATAGAATCTCACACGATTGCCTTTATCCCCCCCTCCTTTGTCAGGGTTATAGCACAAAACTGCTATTGCAACTAGCATTTATTTCACTTAGTCATACAAAGAATTGCATGAAATATGGATTGTGAATCACCTAGTTTTTAAAGTCTGCATTAAATATAAAATGCTTTTTTCTGCTTTTAAAACTGGATGGAACTACATATAATTGTGTGTTTTCTGTGTTAAATATTTTAGTTTTGTCTTTAATGTGTTAAAGCATATTTGTACTCACCCCTGCAGAAAGGTATTTGTCTGTTGTAATGAAATTATGATTAGACGTCCTGATTTCTGTCATGGAGATTTTTTTTCATGTCAGGAGCAACTTGAAAAACGGCAAGTCGCTTCTGGTGTGAGAGAATTGGCCGTCTGCAAGGACATTGTCCAGGGGATGCCCAGATGTTTTGATGTTTTACCATCCTTATGAGAGCCTTCTCTCATGTCCCTGCATGGGGAGCTGGAGCTGACAGGGGGAGCTCATCTGTGCTCTCCCTGGACTCGAACCTCTGACTGTCGTCTTCAGTCCTGTCAGTACAAGGGTTGAACCGATTGCACCAAGTACAACCGGTTTCTTTTCAATCAGGAACAGAAAATGCAACATAGGCTCTTCTTGGTATGCGCTTATATAGATGAAGAAATACAGCCATTTGGTTCCGTTCTTGAAAGCACATTGAGAATATTATTTGATTTCTTATTTAAGAGGATGAAAGATACACAATAATGTGTATGTTAGAAGAAAGGAACATATGACACTAAACAGCTTGAAACAAAATATCTACAATAGGTAAAATACATTTAATAGGGGAAATGCACTTAGTAATCACAAAATGATCTGTAAATGTAAATACAGTCAATATAGGAACAACAAGAACAGTTGTTTTAAAGTTTTAAAAATGCTTGAAAAGTGTGTCTTTCAACCATTTGGAAACATGAGAAAAACCTTAGGTGGATGAGAATCTTCATAGCTTACGACATTTTTGGAAAAATTTCATATTGCTTGTTTTCCTGTTTTCTGCTTTTAGAGAAACCCACTTGTGTACTTTTAAACAAAATATGTTCTCAATTACATAATTTTATGCACAGAAAACACAGAAAACAATATTTCTCTGCAGAAATTTCTGTTCAAAAATCTGTGTACAAAAAAGTCCTGCACTGGGAATAATCTTCAAAAATTGCAGTTTTACGTAGTGGGAAAACTGCTATAATTACTTGTGACTTCCATTGAGAATTGAATCAGTGAAGAATTACTAAACTGATACACCTGTCAAAGATGACACACATTCTGACTATAGCTATCTTATCTTCCAGTGGGAATTTGGTGTTTCATTATGTAATAGTTATCAGCACTAAGGCATTGCATGTTTGAATTGAGCCTTGCCTGTGAATACCCTAAAGATGTTCACATTTTGAATAATAGGGGTACATGAAATTCTGGTCATTTTGGATTTTGGAAAATTTAGGAAATTTGGAGAGATAAACTGCTGAAATAAAACACAGGAAGGACCCCTTCGAAGGATTAACAAATCGAAACATAAAGCCCTGAAACTTTCAGGAAAATTCATTAAAGATTTTTGATTCTGAACTGTTTTTTTCAATGTAACGTACTCCATCATCCCAGGGTGGGAGGAAGCGGGAACTAATGTGATTGACAAGGGCAGCTGCCCCCCCCCCCCATGGCTGACTGCTATGAAATTATGAGGGTTGTAGTTTGGTGAGGAACCAGCACACTTTACAGGAAAAGGCTCAAAACCTTGTAAAACTCCAAATCCAATGTTTCCATCGCTCTGAGCCATGGCAGTTAAGGTGGTGTCAAAGGTAATAATAATCATGATAATAATAAAAACTATCAGGTCCAAGTGTCTGATTTTACCTAATTTATCCTTTTTACCTAAGACACTTGGATCTAATGTGCATGTGTGCTGTGTTGTTATGTACATAGAAATAATAATAATATTTTTGTAATTTTTTTAAAAAATATATATTTTTTAAACTAAATGACCAAATGTTTCTGAAACCTGGCAGACTTACAGTCATAAATGTAACCTCCAACATTTATGACTGTTTTCTTGATAGCTTTAAAAAAGACTAATTTTTCAAGCCTTTGAGGCTGAGAGAATGTGACTCACCCAAGGTACTTAAATGGGAAAAAAATCCTAAAAACCATTGGATGAACACATGTTTCTGAAACTTTGCAGGAATTATACCCTGCTTAGGTTGTCCCATTGTGCAGAAACTCAAGGCAATACCTTATTTATTTTTTAAAGAAAAAAATTTATTTGCAGAATTTTTTAAAAAATTGATAAGCACCAGTGGATAAATAAAATATTTTGAAACTTGGCAGACTAACAGTTGTAAAATTGGCCTAGAAATGTGGCAAGTTTCATCCTGATAACCATGAAAATGACAGAGAAACAAGCCTCACAAGTTTCTCCAGTGGCACTAATGGACAGAAATTTACCGAAACAATAACAAAACTCCTGATTTCGAATTATGAATTGAAATGGTCCCCCTCAGAATCCCTCAGGATCTTCCTGAAACGAAATTAAAACAAATTTCTGCTGTTTTGCACACCTCCACTGAATAGTTAAATGTAATCATTATATTTTCTTCTCTTCAAAAATAAGCATAACCCCACCCCAAAAAAGTTTATCAATTAGTTCACCCAGATGAGTGTACTTTGTAAAAGATATCACTGACACGCCAAGACATTCTGGGGAGAAAACTGCTATCTGAAGTAATAATACTGCCAATATACTTATTTATTTAACTAATGCATAAGGAAACACAAATGTATGCCCCAAAACATATTTCCATCTTGAATCCTGAATATGTTTATAAAATAGATAACACATGAAGTAGAATATATTCTCATACTAGATAAAGCCATTGAGACATTCTTGTTTATTATACTGTATACCACTTCTTAACATTACAGTTCTCAGAGGAAGAACTTTCACGAATTCCACAGTACTTTCAGCAAAAGCACAGCAACAATAAAAGTAATAGTACACCACATAAAAGTCAACAGGATATATTACTGCTGCAATAAAGAATGAGTATTGAGAACCTCATTCAAACAATATGCAAAGGGACCTTGTAGCACATTTGTGGTTGAATCTGACAGATTCAACTATTGAAACCTATATAAACTAAACAAACTCATAACAAGGAACATGATTAGGAATGCTAACAATGCAAGCATAGAGTCTAGCCTATGAGCCCCAAATGAGGATAAAAACATTTTACTTCCAAGGTACATTCAGTCTTATCTCTACTTGCCCAAATTGGCTATATGAAGTGCCTGTAAGCAGGACCATAGCCAGAATTTTTTTTTAGCGAATCATGGGAAGTAGTTCCATAACACAAAATAATTCAAATATTTTATATAGACTTATTTAAATCAATTCTCTCATCTCCTTCATAGGGGGCTTCAAATCCCTCCCATGACTTAGTGCTTTGCCAACCAGTTGTGGGTGGGCCAACTTGGTTGCTTCCACTATATCAGCGATTGCTGTAAGTAATGACTCTAAACCAGGGATGGGCAACCTCCGGCCCCTGGGCCGGATGCAGCCCGAGAGCAGCTTCTGTCCAGCCCAGGGAGCCCTTCCATGCCCAGAGCCCGTGCTTCCTTCCCTCCCTCCATAAAGGGGCCTTCCTCAGGGGCCCTGTCAGGCCAGAGCGGCGCCCTCTGGCCGGCTACGTGCCACATGAGGGAGGCCCTCTAGGGCGGCCTGTCTGTCTGCCTGCCTGGCTTCCCCGCTTCCTTCCCTCACCTTTTGTGCAGCCCTGGAGGAGGCAGTGGCAGCGGCCCCGGAGGCCCCTCCAGTGGAGGCAGCATTTGCGTTGAGCGCCCTGCCGGCTTCCCCCGGCTCCTCCACCCATGTGGGAAGAGCCTAGGCATGCTGAGAGAGGGCGGCTTCTGTTGCTGCTTCGGGGAGCATCGCCGCAGCCGCCTCCTCCTCGTCGGGCTGTTCCCACACGGGCGGAGAAGCTGGGGGAAGACAGCAGGGCAAATGCGGAGCCAGCAGGGCACCCAACGCAAACGTCACCTTGGCCTCCGGGGCCTCCGGGGCCTCCGGGGCCGCCGCCGCCTCCTCCTCTTCCTCCACCGCAGCTGGAGGGGGAGGGAGGGAGGGGGGAAAAGAGGAGGAGGCTGCTATGGCGGCTGCTGCTGCTGTCCCCCCATCCTTCCCCTCAGGGCAGGGCAGTGGCAGTGGCCACTTCCTCCTTGCCCCGGCCGCTCTTTCCCTCATGGCTCAATTGTGCTCTCTCCTCCCCCCCTCCCTGGGCTTCCTCTGTTGCTGCTGCTCCTCCTTCTTCCTGGGGCTCTGATTCCCCGGAGGCTCTGCGAGGACTAGGTAGGCAGGCAACTGGGGTGGAGTGGGGAGCATCGGGTGGGGTGGGGAGGGCCCCCAGGGTCCCTTCATTAGCCCCACCAAACAGGGATGCCTTCTCCTTTTCCCCCCAGCGAGGCGGGTGGGTGGCTGCTCCACACGAGCACTGCTCACCAGGCCTCACCTTTCCTTTGTCAGCTGAGTTCAGTGCTCTTTGGATGCGGGTGAACCATAACTCCGCTTATTATGATTTGAATTTGCATTTCCTCATGGCCTGAAGCCCCTTCCACACAGCTGAATACAATCCCACATTGTATGCTTTGAACTGGATGATATGGCTGTGTGGACTCAGATAAACCAGTTCAAAGCAGATATTGTGGATTATCTCCCTTGACATCCTGAAGCCCCTTCCACACAGCTGAATGCAATCCCACATTGTATGCTTTGAACTGGATTATATGGCTGTGTGGACTCAGATAAACCAGTTCAAAGCAGATATTGTGGATTATCTCCCTTGACATCCTGAAGCCCCTTCCACACAGCTGAATGCAATCCCACCGAACCTCTAAACCACTCCCTTGGCTACAGCCCTGTCTGTAGGGCAGGGTTGGCAAGGGCTGTCTGTTCATGTGGACCATCTTTCTGGTTCTAAGAATATACCCAACAATAGTTTTCTCATTGTATTGAAAAAATCTTTCCAGGACCTCCTAACTATCATCTAGTCCTCAATATTGCATGTTGGGCAAGGCACTAGAATATGTATTGGCATCTCAGTTACTGGGACTTCTGGATGAGACATTTTATTTAGACTCACTGCAGTCTAGTTATAGTCCTAGTCATGGGGCAAAGACAACTATGGCCTCCTAGATAGATGACCTATACTGAGAACTGAAGAGGGGGAGTGTATCCCTGATGGTTCTGCTGAGTCTCTCAATGACATTCTGGGATGCCTCTTTGAGATGGTCTTTGGATATACAGTTTTAGAGTGGTTCTGATCAATCCTGGAGTGATACCCTTGAAAGGCGATGCTATGCTACCGGATTTCTGTTCAGTTTGGCCTGTGGAGTCCCTCACGGTCCTATGTTGTTCCCAGTACCGCTTAACATATAAATATACTGGGAAATATTCAGAGTTAAGGCTAGTGCCATCTGTGACTGGTCTTGGAGATGTCTGATGTGACCACACTAACACATGCCTTTATATATATATATCACATTTGGATAACCTTAATGTGCTCTGTTTAGTTCTGCATTTGAAGAAGTTTGAATTATTTCAATGTCTTCATAATTAACTTTAAAGAGATGTGAATAATTTGTGGTCTACTGACAACTGATACACTGAGTACAAGATCTATCTCTAATCAATAAATCCAATTCAGTTTTGTTATTGTTTTTGTTACTGCTGCTGCTGCAGCTCCTCCTCCTATTATACCACTTTTCTCCCAGATTTGGAAATGAAGGCAGCTCACAGTTTAAAAGTACAATGCAAATAAAACATACAAAAAGTAAACATTTAAATAAAATTCAAGTAATATGAAAAAACTTAAAATATCTAGTTGAAAGAACAAAATGCAGTTTAAAAGATTAAGAACTTTTACATACAGTATAATTTAAATAATACAGCTCTTTGCAACTAGCGCATGTAACTGTTACATATTATCCTAAATATTTGTTTATTGGGGCAGTATACCCTGAAGCTGTGAAATCAAGACAACATGGGGGAAGTAGGACAGATTAAACCAACTGCTAATTCCATTTGATAAAAGCACATGGACATCTGTGCCTGTTCAGTGGCAAAGGCCCTTCTGCTGCTCTTGTGCAAGCTCTTCATTCCTGTCAAGTTGATGATTCACGACGAACATTTTAAGGGAACCTAGGTTGTAGAGGTATAACTGTTCAAAACAACACTTCCAGGGTCCATGTAAATGTAAAAGTGAAATTCTGGTGAATAATTTGGTATTTCAGCAATCATCAGAATACTATGGAAACTGCAGTGGCATGCTATGCTCAAGAACAGAGTTAGACTTGACAGCTTTCAGCTACAGTTTGTGAGAAAAGAAATGCTATCTTGATTTTTCATAGTATATGTTTGTAATGATGCCCCTGTGGGCAAGCTGTCAGGTAATACATGTGTCATTTTCCTATATTCCCTCATTCCAAAGAAAGATGAAAACTGCCAAAAACACATTTGTGCAGCATTGTTCAGTGAAAACACAAATCTGCCGCATCTTTTAATGGCTGTATCCAGAATGCCTTAATAATGACACAGTTTGCTGCTAAAATCAGCGTCTGTTATTGAATGAAGAGCCTGGTCAAAATTGTATCTTGACTGTACCAGTCATCTGCACTGACTGCGTGCCTATTGAGAATTGTGACAAGTCTTTTTTCCCCTTTCAAAATGTGTGTAGCCTGTTTGGAAAGAGGAGGAAAGGTTCAGTCCATCTTGAACAAAACCAAATCAAACAATTGAAGATCTTTCAAAATGTTTTCGATAGTTGCTGCATTTTTCACTGTCTATTCTTCAAAGGTTTCTAGAACACATTTAAGCAGAGTTGTTGACTAAGTCAGGAATGCTTAGCATTAAATTAAATAATGATCTCACATATATAGAATATATAGTAACATACATATGCATGGCTCTCCTCTGTGGATGAATCAAGAGGCCTTGGTGAAACAAGAGGCCCAGAAGGAGAACAGAAAGAGATTCCTTTATTTTGGGGAGGATTGTAGTAAAATAAAGCAAAATCAACATGCAGTGAACAACCTCCAGCCTGCCAAGGAAAGAAAGCTAAAAGGAAGCAAGTGGTGAAGCCCCCTCTAAGGACCTCATCCCATTGGAAAGTGGGGGAAAGTGGAAGGATCCATCATGATACATTCCCTGTTGACTTTTCCCTTCTTCTGGGATGGCTGACCATCCCATGTTCTTTTCTGTTCTTTCTTGTCCTTTCCCCACTTCCTTCTCGTTTTATTGAGTCAGGACTTGGTAGTACCCAACTCCTGAAAATGGAGTCTTCTCTCTGTTTTAATACACTGGCAGCATAGTAAGTGGCTGTACATTATGGGACGTCTTCTGGAGAATTTGTTTTGCTAGTATGTTAAAATGGAGAGAAGACAGAGTTTTGACTGTGCTGAATGAAGTCATTACTGCCACAGCCACCCACATTATACAACATGTCAGCCGTCAATGGTTGTAGCAGTGCTCAGGTTTTAATATGCTCTTGCATACAGATATTAAACTCTCTTATCCTTTGGTAATCCTACACTGTTTGCTTCCCTATCTGGAGCTTAGCGGACCATGGAATTTGCCTGGAGCATCACCTAGTAAGCTTCCTATGTTAGGGAAGGGTGTGGCAACTGCAGTTAAGGAATGAAGGAAAGAGATTAGAAAGGATAGGTGAAGGAACAGAATATAGCTGGGATGTAGAATTATTTAAAAATCAGGCAATCTGTGCAGCAATAACAGATTCTGGTGGGTTTCTATTAATGTATCTGTTTACACTATGAGTGGGTAAAATGCAGTTTTTTGGGGGAGCTGGAGGGCAATGTCCAGCATGGTCACTACCGCCGATAGTGAAAAATGCTGAAAAATGCAACAACATCTGGAGGGTTGCATTTTACCTATGATGGATTCTAGCATGAATGTAAAAATACCAAACTACACTTTGATCAACACACTGCCTGAAATTTCTTGTTCTGCATGAATCTTACAAATGTTTGTCTTGTTTCCTTTATAGTGTTTAAATCTATGTAATCCAGAGTTATTTAAGCCTGAAGTAAATTATTCAAATTTAAAAGAATTGGATTAGTAGTCTTGTGAAAACTAAAAGACTTGTGAAGACTGTCTCACATCCCTTACATGTTTCACACTATTTATTTTTACACTGCTTCTTGTTTCAAATCTTTTGCAAATGTGCTCCCAAATTTAGTCCCATGGAGGCAAAATTGTAACTCAACATGCTGTTTAATAAATAAATCACTGTTGGTTAGGGAAGTGTCACATTTGAAATGAATGGAGAGAAACACTTATTGTCTATGGCTGAATTTGCTACAAAATATTAAAAAGTGGCATTACCCTAATTAAAATTTATGGATATTGATTAATCAAACAAGCTTTAGTAGCTTAATGTAAATGTATGCTGCCCAAATGAAGTAAATGTAGGGGAGGGGAATATGTATTACCAAAAAAGCAGATATACAAAATTGCTGTAGTTTTGTTCTTTGTCATCTATCTACCACAACACACCAGAGACCAAACAGCAGTCAAAACAGTGGGTTTCTCGGGGTGAATCGGCGCCAAAGAAGGCCAAGGTGGGTTTGTCAGCCAACAAAGTCATGGCGACCGTTTTTTGGAATGCACGCAGTATAATCCACATTGACTACCTTCAAAAAAGTAAAACAATCAATGGCAAATATTATGCCAACTTATTGGGTCGATTTAATGAGGATTCAGAAAAAAAAACGACCAAGAAAAAAGTTCTTTTGCACCAGGACAATGCAAGGGTGCACACATGTGCAGTTGCCATGGCAATAATCCATGAATTGGGATACGAATTGCTCCCTCATCTGCCCTATTCTCTGTATTTAGTCCCGATGTTGACAAATCTTATTTTTTTCTTGTTTCCAAACCTGAAGAAATGGCTCAGCAGAAAGAAATTTGACTACAATTAAATCATCTCACAAACAAATACCTATTTTGATGACCTTGACAAATCTTATTTTTGGAAGGCATAAAAATGGGAGAAACATTGACAAAGTGTATAGAGCTCAAAGGTTCCTCCCCTCTGGCTCCTTTCCTTTCCCTCCCAGACTACGTTGAAAAATAGTGATTTTTTAAATCCAAAAAACCTGTGTTTCATTCAAACAGAAAAATATTTTTTTTATTTTCCGGACTTATTGACCAGCAGGTGTCTTTATGGTGAAAAAAATATCTATCTATTATCTAACACAACAAAAAACAGTCCAGATATTTTATGTCAAAAAGCTAATTAAACAAACCATCCAAGAGAGATAGTTATTACAAGTAAACAGTACCATTTTTCAAATGCTAATTTAGGTCTTAGAAGATACTTTTTTGAGAAGTAGTGAGTGGATTCCAAAATGATACAAATAAGCAAGGATCAGTGATAAATTACAAGTTCTGTCACATGATTTCTCATTTCTATGCACTAGTTTGTAAGAACCCTTAGACCTCTTCCACACAGCTGTATAAAATCCACATTGAACTTGATTATATGAACTGTGTGGAGGGCCCCATAGTCTCCAAATCTGAGTGAGTCACATACCACTGAGGGCCCTAAATCCACACAGCCCTATATCCCAGAATGTCGATGCAGAAAATCCCAGATTATCTGAGTGTGGATTTAGATACCCTAGTTCAAAGCAGATATTGTGGGATTTTCTGCCTTGATATTCTGGGATACAGGGCTGTGTGGAAGGGCATCGAGGGTCCTTCCACACAGCCATATAACCCAGAATAACAAGGCACTGTCAGATAATCTACAATATCTGTTTGAACTGGGTTATCTGAATCCACACTGCTATATAACTCAGTTCAAAGCAGATAATGTGGGATTTTCTACAGCTGTGTGGAAGGTGCCGTAGACACGAGATTACATACCTTTAAAAGATACAGAACGTTAATCTTGGAATGTATACAAGTGAATGTGAAACGTTTCATCTCAAAAGTTTCACATCAGGTAATAGGAGAGCTATTGGCTGAATGTGATTTGGGACTAATCATTTTGTATTACTGTTTTTGGATCATTGAATTGCCCAGTCTACTCTTTCTTTTTGTCTTGGGTGACATTGAATTGAAGCTATAGTAAGCTGAAAGAGCTAGTAAATGCATTCATCTCCATCTGTTATGGATCTGATACAGGTTATTTGGCTAATTGCTCACCTGTTTGCTGCTTTTTAGATTCTGTAAGTGGCATGGTTTCTCCAGCTATGGCATTTAATTGGTTGCTTTTAAGTTGTATTCTTTTTCTTTTCTTTCTTAGCTGCCTTCTACTCATTTTTTCCTTGGCTTTGCCTTGTGATAATTGCTCTTGGGATACAGTAATCAGCTTCTTAGATTGTCAGCTTGTCACACAGCATGTTAATTTCACTTTGACTTTATTAATTTCACACCCCCTGGCAATTCCATTTTAGTCACCTTTGTTTGCAACAATTCAAGTTGAGTTCCTGTTTAAACAGTGCTAAAATATCATGTTACTGTGTTGTTTTTTAAACTGGACAATTGATGAGTGAGAGCATTTGATCAAGAAAATGCAATGTTTTGAATTAAAGTCAGTAGGGTAAGGTGGGGTACAGTGTTACAAAAAAACCAAACTAGAATATAGCGACAAAAATATTGTTTTAATCAGCTTGTTTTCAGCATGGATATAAATTATAACAATCTCTCTTTAATTAAAATTATTCAAACATGAACATTATTAGCAACTACTTAATTTAAATTGCACTTTAATTAAATCAGTCGATTGTAACACTTAGCCCCGTATCTGGGGTACTCCGTTACAGAGTAAGGGGCACAATGTCACAACACAAAAATAATAGAAAAAATAACAATAAGAGAAAAAGTAAACATTTCTAACAAATATTAAATTTCTTTATAATATTTTTGGGGGACGTATAGACATCTGCCTGACGTTTGGTCTTCCATTTCCTACCTTTTGAAGACTTACACCACTTTCTACCATCAGAATCACTTCTGCCATATCTTTTTCACTATGAAGACCATAATCAGTCTTCCTCTTACGATTTCGCACAATTTTCTTTTAATACCTAGAAATAGTACAAAAAGTTGTTAATTGGGGCTGACTATTACAGTGTCACACAGTGCCCTGTAACACAGTGCCCCAGAGAGGCAAACCGAATAAAAAATTCAAGTGTCTTTTTGGTTATGTTTACAAAAAACTACTTAACAGTAATTTGTAACTAAATATACAGTAAAAAGAGGAAAACCACCATCACTTACCTAAATATAATAGGTCCGGAAATAAATTAAAAACTTTGAAATGATTTTTTCGTCGTTTGATCACACAAAAACCCTTTTTGTTTGTTATTTTTTAAACATGGTACAAACTGCGGCATAGACAACTGTTTAAAGATGGCTGCTTGTGAGCTTGACAAACGTCTATACCAACATCATAAAAGTGAAAGACAGAGACGGAGATATGTGCATTGTAACAGTGTACCCCATGTAACACTGTGCCCCACCTTACCCTATATATTCTTTCATAATACCCAGATTCCTTATGTTCTTTATAATCAATCTGAATGAATATGCCAAAGCCTAAACTGTTATGATTATTTCTGTTTTCCATTTTTCTATTTTCATGTGAAGGTTTTTTTTCTGCCCCAGATGCCATAATAGCAACCTACAAGGGAAGGGCAAAATATAAGACCAAAATTAAAAAATAAAAAATAAAAGAGAAGATACAATGACAAAACAATAATAGTAAAACAGGGGAATAAATAATAGAAGTGTGCGACTCAGCAAAAAGTGCGATTTTTGGTCCCATTTTCAGCTCCCCCTGGTTCTGTTACCAAGAAATTCTCGCAATTTGAAGGGGTTTGTGTGCTATTTTCAGGCTGGTAAGATTTTGGTCCATTGGCACCAATTAGTAAACTTTAGGGTCTCATTTCACTATTATTTTTAGGTTTATCATGATGACACTTGCCTCAGTTGTGGGCCACATTTATGACTGAAAGCCTGCAAGTTTCAGAACATTTTACCAATCCACTGAGGTATGCACCATGTAGCTTCCTTGATCACAAATGGAACAGGCAGGTTGTTCATCCCAATATTATACTAGTAATATATAGAGCTAATATAATATAGAGAGAAAACCAAATAACAGGAGAAACAGGACTCCAGTGTTATTTATATCTGACTGAAACCATTTTCTCTATACAGATGTCCTTAAAATCAGCCTCTAAGAAAAAACATACGTATCAGGAAGAGCCCCAAAGATATACAAGAAAATCATGATGACTAATGTATTACCCAAAAAAAGGTGCAAGAACCCCTGTGATTATTATTTTTTTGCCTGCCTTAATACACAAGAAACAGAAATGGACTAATATCCCACACAGTGAAAAGCAAGCTCAATGAACTGATACTGAGAACACTTTTTTTCCTCTCTGCTGCTGTCAGTTATGGTTGCCATGGGGAAAAGAAAGCTATTACGTTGACCAAGTTATGTTATTCTTATGACAGCTGTTCTCTCTGTTGTTTATATATTTTGGAGTTTTGTATGCGCATGTGAAGATATATTTACACCTTTCTGATAGTTTCTAACATGACTCCCTATTATTGTTTTGAGAAAGGACAATCAACTACACATCCACCATGGAAAGTGCACAATGCTGTTTTCCTAAAAGTGTGTGCAGTAATCCTCAACAATTTCAGTTGAAGAAAGGCAAGATAATTTTGTCTCTTGTTGAGCCATCATCTTTTCTTCCTTTCTGATACTTATCTAAAGCTACCATTCAATTGAATTCTTTTCCTCTGAGGACTATTATTTCAATTACCTATATCCACCTTTTATTGATTGCTGTCAGATTGTGGTTCTTTATTGGACTGCAAAAATTTTAGTAAATGTTCAGTTCTTTGCTCCTTGAAATTTAAACCTTGTAATAATTTTGTTTTTATCTGGAAGTATTAAAATAATTTCAGTTTTGAAATTTCTGTTGCTACTTGGTGGTTATATAGATTTCTCAAGAGACAGTCAAGGTAGCTTGGTATCCCCATACCACCAAGAACTTGCCACAATGTATTATGATCCACACAATCAAAGGCTTTAAAATAGTCAATAAAACAGAAATAGATGTTTCTGTTTTATTGACTATTCTAAAGCCTTTTAATATAGTTATTTGTATTTAATTTTCCCTAATGTGATTTTTTTCTGGTGACAACTATATTGCAAAACTCAGTGAGAAAGACAGAGAAACTGGAGGGGGTATAGTGTTGATTATCTATTTGTTGTATGGCTTTTGACAATCATGTTCAAAATACATTGATCTCAAACACACAGAGGACAGAAGATAACCTACAACCCACAGTATAAAATTTAATTAAGTTAAACTTCCAAGTTCAAGTTCTTTTTTGAAACACATCACCAGTCATTTTGAAAGTTGAGGCCAGATCCAAGTTAGCTTCATATCCTCTGGTAACTTGCATGATAAACATGACATTATACTCACGTTTCATGCTTCCATTATAAAGCTAGTGTTTGATTGCTTTAATTAAAGATTTTGAACTTTCCAATGACTTGATTAAGCAATCTGTCATTTAAAATTTGATTCTTCTTTGAGAAAAAAAATCAATTCCTTTTAATATAAAAATTGTTCTATTTTATTTCTAAAGCTAACACTGAGAAATAAAAATCCCAGCAATATTTAGGAAATAATCATGTAGTTTTATGGTCTGTTTCATATTTAAATATTTAGAACCAAAATAATAATTGTCCATTATATTGCTACTAGAGCAGTGTTTTTCAACCTGGGGGTCAAGACCCCTGGGGGGGCGGGCATAAGGGGTTTTGATAGGGGTTGCCAAAGACCATGAGAAAATATATTTCCAATGGTCTTAGGAACCCCTTTGACAGAGAAGGCTGAAGATTTCTCCGTCTGTCCTTCTCTTCCTTTTTGGAATCAGATGGTGAATCTTCCCACCAAAAGCCCTCATTTGCTTTGATTGGCCAGCCTCTCAGCCAAGGGGAGGGTTGTTTCTCAGACTCCAAGTGGGGAAGGGAGAGCAGGTGTGTTTGGCGCATGGCAGCATGGTGTGCATGTGTGGGTGAGGGAGAGCATGGTCCATGGGAGGGAGGCTTGCACTAGTGAGTCCCTTCAATGCATAGGGTTTCTGTGTGGTACGTTTGGTCCAATTCTGTCATTGGTGAGATTCAGAATGCTCCTTGATTGTAGGTGAACTATAAATCCCAGCAACTGCAACTCCCAAATGTCAAGGTCTATTTTCTCCAAACTCCATCTGTGTTAACATTTGGGCAAATTGAGTATTCGTCTCAAGTTTGGTCCAGATCTATCATTGTTTGCGTCCACGGTGCTCTCTGGATGTAGGTGAACTACAACTCTAAAACTCATGACCTTCCAGTATTTTCTGTTGCTCATGGGAGTTCTGTGTGCCAAGTTTGGTTCAATTCCATTGTTGGTGGAGTTCAGAATGCTCTTTGATTGTAGGTGAACTATAAATCCCTGCAGCTACAACTCCCAAATGACAAAATCAATCCCCCAAATCCCACCAGTATTCAAATTTGGGCGTATGAAGTATTTGTGCCAAATGTGGCCCAGTGAATGAAAATACATCCTGCATATAAGATATTTACATTATGATTCATAACAGTAGCAAAATTACAGTGATGTAGTAGCAACAAAACTAATTTTATGGCTGAGGGTCATCACAACATGAGGAATTTATTAAGGGATTGCAGCATTAGGAAGGTTGAGAAACACTGTACTAGAAGGACTATGGAGAAAACAATTGTAGAAATATTGAAATAAAATAGGCTTAGAAGAAAAAAGTAATGTTGGAAAACATTGACTGACTGACTGACTGACTGACTGACTGACTGACTGACTGACTGACTGACTGACTGACTGACTGACTTTATTATTTCTGAGTCGCCCTCCACGTTAGTGCTCCGGGCGACTTACACACAACAAATTCCACAATTAAAATAGAGTATTTAAAACTAGATTAAAATATTCAGTGGTTAAATGCAGGGCCAGGCTCGGTATTTGAGTTCCTGGTTCTGCATTAACCATGGGCTTTCCTAAATAGCCAGGTCTTCAGAGCGGTCAGGAACTGGGGCAGGTCGAGGGAGGCTCTCTGGTCTGGTGGCAACGAGTTCCAAAGAACGGGGGCCACAATGGAGAACAATCTCTGTCTCGTGGTCTCCAGGTGGGCCTCTTTCAAGCCTGGTACATGAAGAAGGTTCTTGTTTGCTGGCCGCGGGGTCCTTAAGTAAGCAGGCATCAACAAGCGGTCTTTTAGGTATGTTGGGCCCCGGCCCCGTAGGGCTTTGAAAGCCAAGGTCAAGGTCTTGTGTAAGGCTCTATACTCAATGAGCCTTACACAAGACCTGCAGGCGCTGCAGAGATGGTGTAATGTGGCATTCAAATTATTTAGATCAATTCCACATTTTATTGATTGCTATAGAAACCAGTGCTGACTCCTTGCTCCCTTTTGCATTCAACTAACCCAAGAGGCAAAGAAAGCATGGCTTACAGACCATACACAGCCTTCAACTCCATTTTTACAACCCAAGAATCAAAATCCCATTTCCCTACCAAAATATGTCAATTTTTACTTTTAAAAGTTTACACTGGTTTTAGGACCCGCACTATTTTAGGATCACAAGAACCCTTAAAATAAAATAGAAATGTGCTTGTAGTTGATATACCATTTTAAATATAGCTTCTCTTTAAATCGGTGGATGTCAAAATATTTCCACACACATCATATGGTTTTCTGTTGGACATTTCTGTCCTCCTAAAAGAGGAAAAAGAAATAAAGGGGCCATGGGAACATGGTGGGATGGTGGTTACTTTATATGCCAAGGAGAATTAAAATACCTCCCACAACACCTAAGAAGTTGCCCGTTCATGCCATAGACAATGGTATCAACATTTTCTCCTGTCTTTTTTTAACCCACTTGTTCTACTTGGATAACCTTTCCCAACACACTCAAAAATATGCTAACCACTGCTGCCAACAGTATAAAAACCGCCCTTCTTTCAGCTCACTTCTAATATGTAATTAAAATTATATTACTTTGTTGTGAGTGTCTTATAGACTGAACTATGAGCTATATAAAGAAGACAGGACTGCTGCTTTTTAATTGTTGGTAGTAAACAGAATTTTGTCAAGGTCAATTTTATTCACTCATCACAAAATTGCATTTGTCACAATACCCATTTCTTTATCACTATTAAAGTACACAAGCCCTGCCATCTCTTGCTTCTGGTCAATCTAATATTTTATGTTTGTGTAATGGAGCCTTTTGACATTCCTGTGTATATTATGTTTGTGTAATGGACTGTGGACACTAATGAGAAATGATGGTACTCAGCACCTTGTCAGATGAACCCATTTACAAAGTAAATTTGTACATGGCGAGAAAATAGATGCATCTATGAATTCAGTGTTTCTGGATGGCAGTTTATCATTTCCCTGCTGCTGAGATAACTTTTTTCAATGAGATAATAAGGCAAGCAAAATTTGTAGGAGACAACATAAATGTTACTGCTGGGATGCATGGCTACAGATCTCCACACAATTCAGTGGCTTCATGTCTATGGTATTTCGAGGTACTGGTATCTTTCTATGTCATCTACATTCTAGTTAAAGTAACTGAACTCCATTTCATGGATAGCATGGGCACATCATCATTTTTTCGATAACTGAAAGGAACTACTAATAGTATAGTACCCAAAACTGCATGTTCTATTCAATATTAGATCAAAAGCTAACATTCCATGAAAAGAGGAAAATGAAATATAAAATGCTATCGTTACTTTTAGTGAAGAACAAAATGCCTAGCTTATGTATTAACCTGATAATAATAAGCCATTCAATTTACCTAGTCAAAGCAATATTATGGATTGTTTCAACTGGTTTATTAAGTTTGGGATAAGTCACTTAAAGGGCAATCCCATTCCTTCGTGCATAGCAGAAAGTTCCATTGAACTCAATGGAGCTTACGACATAGCATGCTTGCTTAAGATTGTAGTGTTAAGAATGTTAATGCTGTTACCAGTTTCATTAGCTACCTGCCTCTTTCTTTTGCCTAACAAAGATGTGTTCATCATAATTTTAATGCACTCTTGCTGTATCTTTTCAGAAAATGAATTATCACAGTAAATGATAACTGAAGGGTAGCTTTCAAAGATTTAGTATTGATAGGTTGTACCTCTACATTGTTGGAGTCCATGACCCGTTCTGTAGATTAACTGTACCTTTAATATGTTGATTGTGGGAAGAATGAATTATTCATGGGGTTAACATCTGCTATTCCAGTTCTTGATTCACTCTGTGGTATGGCATTTTCACTTATTAGTAGGAGCCATAATAGACTTGTGCATGGTAAAATTGTCAGTGGAGTTACACTATAGATGCTAATTGCTTTAACTATCTTGTAATAAGATAATTAACACTCCAATCACAAAACTTACTGTACTGGAACCCAATTACTTAGTTGGCATGTACCATCAACTATGCCAATTCAATGAAATAAAAAAGGCATGATGCCAGTTGTAGCAGCAGTGAACTACTACATCAGACCAAGATCCTGGAGTATTTTAAGTGAGGGGGACAGATAATAATGAAACAGGAAATACTTAGTATGTTTGGGTTTTTTTTTTTTACTATTCTTACTTTTCTGCCTCTATTGCGTTCTCTTTTAATTCATTCCAGCCTATTGAGTCCCCCTTCGGGAGGAGAAGGGCAGGGTATAATTATAGGAAAAAAGTAAATATTGCTATTTTTCCTATCTTGCACAATGTTCCAAACCAGCTTTCTTCTTTTATCTTTACTCTCTGTTTCACCAGCCTTCATTATTTTTCACTCACTTGAAAATACAAAAGTCAGGGCAGTTTAGAGGTTAGAGCAGCGACATAGTTGTAGCTTGCCAGATGTCGTGCAATAGTTCCTATAATTTGTTATGATTAGTTATACTTTTTGAACTGACTCTTGTAAGTACATCATGAAACTATGGGACTGGGATTTCATAGGATGGACCCATGATGGTTAGAGTGGTATCAAAGTATGTAATTGCACAGTATAGATAAACCTCATATTAAAATTTTCAATTCGACAAAAATCCAGGGGCCTTTCTACACTGACATGTAATGTGGATCCAGACTGGCATTTGGGATGCTGGATCAGACCTGTAGGGTTTTCTTATAGGGTCTTCCTGAGCCGCTTCTGAGGAGAGAGGAGTCCTGACTGCCCAGCTGCACTGAATATGGATTGACACTACTGGGTCCTCCCACCTCATGTCCTGGCTGTTCCCAGCTGTGGCGCCCATTGCTGTTCTGTGCTCTAAGGACAGCCATGACCCAGGGGAGGGAGACTACAGGGGACTGCCATCCTATGTCCCCAGCCTGGCAGAGCCCAGGGAACACAGGATGGCAGTTAAGACATCTACTCAATATTAGATCAAAAGCTAACATTCCACATAAAAAGGAAAATGACTGCTTTGACAGCCTGAAAAGACGTGGACAATTTTGACAGTCCACTGACACTACTTTCGTGACTTTTAAAAACTGTGTGGCAGGGCAGGCGATCCCACCGCTGCCACCATTTGAAAAGAATCATTATTCTCACGCCAAAACCGTTTTACACCGTGGCAGGGTAGGTTACCTCACCCTCTGCCACTTTACTATGTGAATATTTGTTCTTCAAACTGCTGCCACCATTTTATGAGAGAGAAACCAACTGGAACACTTTTGTGAGGGAAGCTATTTGTGAGGGTTAATGAAGGTTCTTGTGAGACAGGAATAAACTTTTAAACCGAGGCTTGACTTTTAAAATCAATGGCACATAGAGGTTTTAAGATGAAATAACAATCAACAGTTTATTCTGGCACAAAAGCTTGGTTTGGTACTTTGTATAACTCTTCCAAGGAGGCACGACTTAAAAAGGTTACAAATGTTCTAGTGATGGCAAATACAAAGTTACTATGCTTAACTATTGCTATCACTCAGCTAGTTCAGCTTTTAACTCTTTCAATACACAGGCACTCTGGCCCTCTTCAGACATTTTGTCTATATTTAGCCCTCAGGCTTTACAATAAACTAGCTGGCTCGCAAGCTCAGCTCACCAAGACTGTATTCTCACAGCCTTAAACAATGACTCCTAACCCTACTCTCTCTAGAGCTGGTCAGACCTAACTGCTCTCTCCGAGCTCTCAAAACTAACTGTCTTTTCTTAAGACTAACTGTTTCCCTGCAGTTTCAACAACGTGATTCCTACTCTTCTCCTCAGAGCAGAATCTAACAGACCCTTCTGGCTTGACAGCCAGGCACCAACTGACTCTCTCTCAGAATTCTATTCCTGGCTCTGGCAGAAGGCTGTTGACTCCTCCCACTTCTGCCTCACAGCCACGTTGCTATGGCAACTCTGCTCTCCCTGCTGAGACGTGAGCTTAATATCAGCTCTCTCTCCGGTTCACATTACCCTAACATTTTAATACATATAAAATTACCTTTAACTGGTAACAGAATTATCAGTTGACCACACAGCCCTAAAGCTGGGTGAAGGCCCAACTCCTGATTCAGGATTTGGGCTTGTCCCCAACTTGGTTCAACCCAGGGCAAGGTGGTGTTAAGACAGTTAAGGCCAGGTCAAGTCGGGTTAGCTTTGTGCAGCATTTTGCTGTTGTGAGGATGATCTAATCACATACTGACCTTAGTGGTCAGTGTAGAAGAGTTCTAGGTGAAACTCATTGCCTCTTGGCCTACCACACACCTCACAAGCTTGTCATGAGGGTAAAAGCAGGGGGGGATATACTAATATTTGACCTCATTGAAAAGGAATATGATGGAATATGATAAATCTGATTTTAATATGGTTGGTGATGAAGGAATATGATACATCTAATTTTAATATGGTTGGCCCAATATAAATTGTTTTAGTAATTTTCTTGTGGTCATGTAGCAGCAAATCTGGAGTCCCAAAACTCCCAGGTGGTACCTTTTACTTACAGGCGGCGCAACCGTGCGAGCACAGGAACGAGAAAACGCAACAACCGTACTGCAGGTACAATGAAGCCAAAGTTTATTTGCACAACGTCAGCTGACGGGACCTGCCCACAGAACTTGCTGCTTCAGGGCAAGAACCCCATACAATCTTCAACTATCCCTTTTATACACTCTATGGCGGCAGGTCCCGTGTCCCTCCTTTCTTCATCATCACAATTGGTTCACAGCATCAACTCATTTCTATTATCCAATTAAACATCATATTATTTGGCATCACACTCTATTTGCATTTCTATTTGCTAAACAGCACTACGCAGTATTAATTCTCCATTCCCACAGTATGTTATCTGCCATGGGCATCCTGTTCTGAATTTGCAACATTTCTACGCCGTCCTTCTGTGCCAGCAAGGAAGAACGGTCTCATTTGCCCATGCACGGTTTCTACCAATCAGTAACAATGTAAACAGATACACGCTGGGTGCTAGCTAGGCCAATCACGGCCAGTGTTATCAGGAAAGGCACATGGTGTACTCTAACAAATCACAGCTTGTGCCTGACGTACCAATCAAAGTGCATCATTCTCGGGAAGGCTGCTAGCATGATTTCTGGCAAGCTATCTCGCTATACTAAGGCCTGTGCTTGTGCATCACTCTCTCCTGACCGTACTTCTGCTAAAAGCACCAATTCTGCTTTAGTCAGACAGGCAAACATTAGGCCAGACATAGAAAATCCATTATTTCCCACCATATATTTTGCTTATTTCACAGAAATTCAGACCAACATCCATGACAACAATTAAGGCAGCAATCTTACACAAATTTACCTGAAAGTAAACATGGCTTAATTTTCAATGTTGTATTATATATGAGTACAACTATATATGGAATAAGCGACTACATAGCAATGAATCAATTCTAATATTATTTCAAAGGAAAGGATTCATACCTCCTAGTAGAAGGACACACAGTGCAGGCAGAAGGTCCTAGCTTCCATCCCTGATATCTCCAAGCAAACCTGGAAAAGTCTGGTCTGAAATTCTGAGACGTTGCTGTCAGCCATTACTGAGAATAATGAATAAATTCTGTGTTGCTGTTTTTCAAGCATGGTAAACAGCGGCCACTCTTTCAAACAATGCAACATGCTGATATGAATAGAGTTCATGGGAGCTTTCATGTGTTTTCTCCTGAGGTTAAAAGCCACAATCTTTCTATATGAAGGTGCTTTGATATTGCAGTTCAGTCATTGCCTACCATACTAAAATAAAATATAAAATGAAATATTCAAGTCATTTATTCACTAAATAAATATTTATAAGATCTATTCTGCCTTAATATAAAAATATTTCATGACTTTGTGACTTTTTAGAATGTATGTAAAGATGTTTTAGAATAAGAAGTAGGAGCTGGATTGGAGATTAAATATGTACACACACATTCTTGACATGAAGGGGAATTTGAGAAAATCTTATCTATCTATATTTAAGAATAATAAGATGAGGTCAGAAAGAACAGCTGCGCCCATACCTTGGGAAGTCTGACTTGGCCACAGTGGTCCATGCTCTGGTTACATCCCGAATAGACTACTGCAATGCTCTCTACATGGGGTTGCCTCTGAAGACTGCTCGGAAACTGCAATTAGTCCAACGCTCAGCAGCCAGGTTACTAACAGGAGCGGGGTACAGGGAGCATACAACTCCTTTGTTGTGCCAGCTCCACTGGCTGCCAATTAGTTTCCAGGCACAATTCAAAGTGCTGGTTTTAACCTTCAAAACCCTATATGGTTACGGCCCAGTTTACTTGTCCGAACGGATTCTCCCCTACAAACCATCAAGGACATTAAGACCCTCCGGAGACGTCCAGCCACCTTCGCAAGCACGACTTGTGGGGACAAGAGACACAGCCTTCTCTGTGGTGGCTCCTCAGCTATGGAACTCTCTCCCAAATCCGGTTAGATCTGCACCCTCTCTGTTGTCCTTTAGAAGGCTGGTGAAGACCTGGATGTGGAATGAAACTTTCCCAGAATAGGCTGAGATTGGTTATAGTCTGAATGAATGACCATGTTTACAAACTGAGTGGAATTGTTTTAATGGCAGTTTGGTTTTATGTCTTGGGCTTTTATGTATTTTAATATGTTGTAGTAGATGTTTTAAATTGTATGGCATTGAATCTTGCTGTAAGCCGATCTGAGTCCCTCTATGGAGGTGAGAAGGTCGGGGTACAAAAGTTTTAAATAAATAAATAAATAAATAAATAAATAAATAAATAAATGAGCAAAGAAGGCAAAACAACTAAAACTTCTCATCACTACAGTAATCAATTTAGGTAACATACCATGTGACTGACAAAAGATTAAACTTTACAGCAATCTTTGGAATATATTTAGTGGCAATTATCTTGGCATATTTTGAACAACATAATTGTCTACCTTTTTCCTTTCATTTTGCTCATACACTGAACAATTATCTTTAGCAATGTAGGTTTAGTGAATATGATTTGACATTTCTTTAAAGAGAAAATGAGATGAAGAAAAAAACATGATAGGAACAGAAAGTTATATATATATACTATATATATATATATATATATATATATATATATATATATATATATATATATATATATATATATAACAGAGTGCCAAAAGAAATGTTTGTTTCTAGTAATATTTGCCATGATTTATAGTTATACAAAGCTAGATAATTGATCAAACTGTTGATCAAACCATGGTTGCTTTGATATTAAACATCAGGTCTGTTTCTGTGTGGACAAGACCTTTTAGTGTATCACTTTTTTTAATACACAGTCTAATAAAAAGTCAGTCCAGATTAATTCGAGTGAGCTGATATTCAGGTCGATGGGATTACAATAACTCAGGGAGACACATAGTTTAACAGCCACCTGCATCTCCTGGTTTTTATACTGTCTGGTTCACCACCATTGCAAAATCTGTTGTCACTATTGGTAGTAACAAAAATATTACTTTTCATTTAAAATAAGATACATGTTCCTTGTTCACCTTTTTACGACTGAAGCTAAATCACTAGACCCATTTGATCTTGGAAGCAAAGCAGTGTCAATTCTGATTAGTAGGGTTGTTCATTTTGACTGGACCATGATCCATTTTCAGTATCTGAATTTCGGTGGGCAACCATATCCATTTTCAGGAGCCTCCCAAAATCGGCTAATGGGGAAAAAACCAGTTTTCGGCTTGGCAACTGAAAGATCCAGGAATATCCGTCCCATTGGCAGCAATGAGGAACTTATGGTACTCCCCTTTCCAACATTTTTAGGGCATCAGACTTAAGAAACCACTTTTTTGGGATCCTTTCTCCTTATATCCTTCAATTAGTTTTGAGTTTAAGGCAATAGGCTTAAGAAACCATCCTTTCTGTGATCCTTACCCCTTATATCCTTCAATGGTGGCACAATGGGTTAAACCCTTATCCTGGCAGGACTGAAGACCGACAGGTCAGAGGTTCCTATCTAGGGAGAGAGCAGATAAACTCCCTCTGTCAACTCTAGCTCCCCATGCAGGATGGTAAGACATCAAAACATCTGGGCATCTCCTAGACAACGTCCTTGCAGATGGCCAATTCTCTCACAACAGAAGTGACTTGCAGTTTCTCAAGTTGCTCCTGACACACACACACAATCCTTCAATGAGACCTACCTCTTCATATGGGGCTAAAATTCGGCAGCATGTTCCAGCTCTGCCCTCCTTCACCCACTGAGCCATCAAAAGTTACCTTTACCTTCTATTTCTGTGCTGGCATACAAGCAGTCTAAGCAAAATTTCCTTTTATTTTATGTTTTCCATTTATAATTATGTTTTAAGTGTTAGGGTTGTGAAATTCCACAATTGCGATGATGATGATGATACATTAAGGAACAGCAGTAGTGAGAGAAGGTGGGGTTACAAGAGAGCATAAAGATTTGATTGCAGTATGATAGGTTGGTAAATCGGCATAATTGTGCTAATGTGCTAATTATGTAGCCACTATCAATAATAACTCAACTAAAATGGAATGGTGGGTCCATGCCATAAGAGTCACAAGTCAAGAAGGTATTTAATCTTTGAATTTATATGACCAAGTCTTGCAACAAGCCCATCTAGATACATTTACTGCTGTTTAAGTGTTTTTATGTTCATTTTCTTTATTTCACTGAACTTTTCAGCTCATACTAGAGCAAGAAAAGCTTGTTAAATGCAAGTATTCTAATATCCAGGATTTGGACAGAAATAGATAAAAGTTTTAGGTCAACTTTACAGCCAACTTTACTAGTTAATTGAGAAGTCATGCCATGGAGAAGGAATTGATTATTCCTCCCCCTCCCTCCCTCTCTCTCTCTCTCTCTCTCTCTCTCTCTCTCTCTCTCTCTCTCTCTCTCTCTTAATTGCAAGTCATTTCTGAATTGAGCTGAGAGCCATTCACACATCAGTAGACACACAACTCAGCATCGGGTGCACTAAAGCCCAGTATGACAACCAAAGTGACAACTGATGAGAAACACATTTAAAATTACTTATATCTACAGCTATTCGTGTCCATGACCATTTGTACTAGACATGTCTAAATCACTCGACTCCATTAAAGACAGTAGTAAAGTCTCTGTTGTCCTAATTGGTATAAATTCTAACTCCTGCTACTGGGCAAGCCTACCCAGTTAATTTTTAACTGTGAATTTAAAATTCACATTCTGTCTATTGTGTAGTAATTTTTGTTCTATGTATTTTAATATGTGTATTTTATAGAAATATATTTTAATATATTCTTTAATTTAATGTATTTTAGTATGATTATGTATTTTAATTGTGGTGTGCCCTACCTCAAGCCATAAGGAGAGATGGTACTAGGTAATACAGAAACAATATTATGGGGGTCATTTAGGATTAGATGATGAGAAACTACTACTAGACTTCTGATTGGATAGTATAAATGCACTCAGGCTTTGTTAGATTACATTAGCCCATTTAACAACTTTGACCATACAACCTTCATGTTGTTTAGATATATTAATTTGGATGTTTTATGTTTAAGTTCTATGCTAGTTATAATTTTCAATTGATCATGTTTTATTTACATTTTGTCCCCATGTAAGCCACCCTGAGTTCCTTCAGGGAGATGATGGGGGGATACAAAAATAAAGTTGTTGTTGTTGTTGTTGTTGTTATTTTACACTAAACAATAATAGCACTAATACCCGACTTTAGCTGCCATGGTTTGGTCCAGATTTTATAGTGTTTTGATATGCTGGAATGTTCTGGCTGAGAATTCTTAATGTCTCTCTTGAAAAAGCAAACATCAGAATTTCATAGGATAAAAGCAGTTAACAGTGCTGCATTTGTGTAATGTGAATTGCCTCCTGGCCATTTACTCTTGGTCCATGGTATCTACAGTATTTGCTTCCATGTCAATGGAGTGGTGAATCCATCCTGAACTTTAAAGGGACCATTCAAAATTCCGAATCCAATTCCAAAATGAATTTAATAATCTTGAATAGCTCCTTTAAAGATAAGATTATACCTTGAAGAGGATTCATGACCTGAGGCTGGATCTACACTTCCCTATGTCTCTGGATCTGATCCCAGATTATCTGCTTTGAATTGGGTTATCTAGTCTACACTGCCAGATAATTTGGGATAATCAGATAGTTTGGAATCAGATACTGGAATTTAGGGCAGTGTAGATCCAGCCTGATTGATATGGAAGCCACAAGTCACCGTTTGCAGGATATAGAGGTATTTCCTGGAATTTTTGTTATGCTGCAAGCATCTGAGATATCTGATTCCCACTGCTTGACTTTCAAATGCTGATGTCTCACAACTACTTATGAACCACTTAGCTTTTAGCCATCTATTAGAACAGCTGGTCCCTCATCAATAGCCTAAATCATGGAAACTGAACTCTTAAGCTATGCCATTGGCATGAAAGGTTAGTCAGCATTAAAGCTCTAATTACGTTTTCACTCATTAATTGGGCTCAGAATTCTTTTTGAGCCCTATTTAAATCTCTTTCTATCTCTTGAGGCCAAAGTGATAGGTCACACGGGCAAGAGGTCACACTCACAGCTCATTGCAAAACCACAATATAGCCTGTGATGATTCTTTTATAATTCTGCAGAGGGCAAAAGAAAATTAATTAGCAATGGGACTTCTACCTCAGCTTTAGTCCATTGAAGTTGTTCAATTGTAAAGTCATTGCTCAAAAGAAAAATGAAGGGAAATGTATTAATTTGTGTGGCAAGGATGAACATGAGAGTTTAAGTATGCTTATGAATTATATCGCATCTTTATATCCAGTTCACCTTCCATAGGGTTAGATCTAGGAAAACAAAAAATGGGGAACCAGCTGAAGAGGGAATAATTGTTTATGCAAGTTTTTTAGGCATGCATACTCCTGGAGATGCCCATCAGAGAATAGTGACTTTGAAGGTACAGACCAAACCATAACAATATTCCTACCTAAATTCTCTGATTACAGGGCAGATTTCTGGAAAGAATTCCTGAATTGCTGGAAGTTATTTAGTCCCAGTTCAGATAACCACTCTGAAGTTAGAACCTAAAGCAAAGGCGAATCACAGTGGTCATATCATAGATGAAGAACCAACAAAGTGATGGAAACCATTATTAAAGAAAAAATTACTAAGCACATAGAAGAACAGGCATTGCTGAAGGAAAATCAACATGGTTTCTGCAAAGGCAAATCATGTCTTACTAACTTGATAGAATTCTTTGAGGGTGTAAATAAACACATAGATAAAGGGGACCCAGTCGATATTGTTTACCTTGACTTTCAAAAGGCTTTTGACAAAGTCTCTCACCAAAGGCTCCTAAATAAGCTCTTCAGCCATGGAATCAGGGGACAGGTCTTGTCCTGGATTGGAACCTGGCTAAACTGTAGGAAACAAAGGGTGGTAATAAATGGACACTTCTCTGGATGGAAAGAGGTGAGAAGTGGCGTACCCCAAGGTTCAGTTTTAGGACCGTTACTTTTTAATTTATTCATAAATGATCTGGATGTAGAAGTAAATTGTGAGGTAGCAAAGTTTGCAGATGACACTAAACTGTTCAGGGTAGTTAAAAATGAAACTGACTGTAAAGAGCTCCAGAAAGATCTCTCGAAATTGAGTGAATGGGCAACAAAGTGGCAAATGCATTTTAACCTAAACAAGTGTAAAGTCATGCACATCGGGGCAAAGAACCCCAAATACACTTATCAACTGATGGGATCAAAGCTTTCTGAGACAAACCAGGAAAGGGATCTTGGGGTTTTGGTGGACAGCTCAATGAAGATGAGTGCGCTGCAGCAGTGAAAAAAGCAAATTCTATGCTTGGCATGATCAGGAAGGGAATCGAAAATAGGTCGGCAAATATTGTATTGCCTCTCTACAAATCTATGGTTAGGCCACATCTGGAGTACTGTGTACAATTCTGGTCACCGCACCTCAAGAAGGATATAACGGAACTGGAAAAGGTACAAAGAAGGGCAAGAAAAATGATCCAAAGGATGGAGCAGCTCCCTTATGAAATCAGGTTGCAACACCTTGATCTTTTCAGCCTTGAAAGACGGCGTTTAAGAGGTGACTTGATCGAAGTGTATAAAATCATGCATGGGATAGAAAAGGTGAATAAAGAAAAATATTTTCTCTGTCACACAACACTAGGACTAGGGGGCACTCCCTAAAGCTCCAAGGTAGGAAAGTTAGGACTAATAAAGGGATATATTTCTTCACCCAGAGGGCCATTGGGTTATGGAACTCACTTCCAGAGGAGGTTGTGACAGCTGTCAGCCTGGACAGCTTCAAGGCAGGATTAGACAGATTCATGGATACCAAGGGAATCAGTAGTTACTGAAATGGACATCCAAGTGCCACCTCTGTGTTGATTGAGGCAGACAGGATTTTCCCCGGGTACTGGTTGTGGGGGTCAGGAGCAGGTGAGGGTTTTGCCCTCCTTTCTGCTAGAGATCCCTGTGTACAACTAGTGGGCCACTGTGTGACACAGAATGCTGGACTAGATGGGACTGTAGCACAGCAGTTCTCGTTTGTGCCTGGAGAGCAGGGGCTAGGACCCGGGGTTCCATTGGCATTGGGGCCTGCAACTGCAGAGACAGATTCAGAAGAGGATTTAGAAGGGTGGGAAGGACAGTTTCCCATCAGTGGGCCTCCTTCACCCACAGAAAGTTTGGCATGGGAAGAACTGTGTTTCGGCCCTGACGTAGACATAGATAACCAGGTGCAAATGGAAGACAGCGATAATGGGAGTTATGAGCACCCGGGGGGGAGAAGAGGGTCACAGGAGCTCTTGAGTGAAAACATGGATGAAAGCGCCTGGGAAGATTCTAGGGAGGAGAGCTCTCATGTAGATAGCGACCCAGCTGCCGAGAGACAAGGTCGAACCTTTGATAGGCGAAGTAGCATTGAGTCTGGGAGAAGGGGATGGCACCGCAGCCTAGACAGGCAGAGGTCCGTCAGTAGAGACTGGAGACGACGGGGCCTAGAGCGTCGGGGACCTCGGCCGAACGATTAAGTAGAACAGGCGTGGGAACGCATCCCCAGTGCTTCGGCCACGTCTCATCTGAGTAGGCGTGAAGCGAAGTGAGTCCACGGAGCGAAGTTAGCTAGTGGTCATCAAGTCTTGCCTTGTATTTGCCTTGCCTTGTTTCCTGATCTGCATTGTTGCGCGGAGCCCTGCCAAGCCTTTGGATTATTTTGCCAAGCTGTTTTGGACATTGTTTGCTTCAAGCCTTTTGGATTGCTTTATCATTCTATGGACAATTTACTCTTTGAACTGTTTCTATATTCAATAAAGTAGTTAGCCTTCAGTCCGTCTCTGTGTGTGTGAATAAGGGGCCGGTCAAGTCCGTGCATCGTGACAGTTGGCCGAAGCACTCCAAGAACCCCTTATCACATCACGGGATGCCGCAAGAAGCGCACAAAGACCGTTGCCGCCATGGCCAACCTGTCGGATGCCCAAGTGGTGGAGATGCAACAAGAACTGGGGGAGCTCCGGGCCAGGGCTGGCCGACACCCTGGGGTGTCCGCGCCGGCACGTTTTGGAGGCAACCCAGCTCTAGTCGAGGTGTTCCTCGGCCAAGTGGAAATATACCTGGAGTTGCGGCCAAATGAGTTTGCCAACGACCGGGCCAAAGTGGGGTTTGTCTACAACCTGTTGGAAGGAACGGCGGCTACGTGGGCCACTACGTTACTTCGGTCCCAATCCCCCCATATGAACACGTTGAGAGCTTTTCTGGATGCCATCAAGGCGACTTGGGGAGCACCAGTGAATGCGGAGTTAGCCGAACGAGATTTGGATCGGCTGTCCTCGGGGGGCATGTCCTTATCTCAGTACATTTCCCGGTTTCGAGTGTTGGCTGCCCAGGTGGATTGGAACCCCTCGGGCCTGCGTTACCAATACATCAAGGGACTGTCTTCGGAAATGCAACAGGAGATGCTGAAGCATGTTCGCCCCGCGGATCTGGAGGCGGCAATCACCCTGAGCCTACGTGTGGAAGCGGGGTTGCAAACCCGGAGGCGTTGGGACAAAGGTGTGGTGGAGAAGCCGGCGGCGCGGAAAGAGTCGGGGGCCGGGCAGTTCTTGCCCCGACAGTTGGCTCCGGCCCCTGCGTCCTTGGATGAGCCGGAGCCCATGCAGCTGGGGACGGTGCGACCCAAGGTGGACCAGGCGGAAAAAGCACGCCGTCAGCGTCTCAACTTGTGTTGGTATTGCGGAGGGGCTGGACATTTTTCCAGAGAATGCCCCCAGAAGCCGCGTGGAAAGACTCCTCGGGCCTCAGCCGCCCTTGGAGGGGCCCCGGAGGCCGAGGAAGCCATTCAGGCGACGGGGGAAGGGGCCGGCCGGGTGTAAGAGGGTTCGCTCACTCGGCCGCCGTCGCTAACCTCCCCCCTGAACCCAAGACTGGACAATTGTTCCTTGTAATGGTCAGCCTGTGGTCGCCCGAGAAGGGGCCGATGATGGTGCATGCCATGATCGACTCGGGGGCCACCAACAACTTCATTGATGCAGACTATGCCAAGTCTGCTGGATTACAATTTCTGGATCTTCAAGAGCCCAAGGGTGTACAGACTATTGATGGGAGAACCCTGAAGACGGGGGCAGTGACTCAATATACAGCCCCTACCAAGATGTGGACCAGCTCCCACAAAGAGGACATTTCTTTCCTTGTGACCAAGTTGCCAGATTTCCCCATTGTTCTGGGCATTGTGTGGCTCGCACTTCATGATCCCCAGATTTCCTGGGCCAAGAGACAGCTAATTTTTTCTTACGACCATTGCCAGGGCCACTGCATGATGGCCCGGGCTTGCCAGGCTCAAGAGGTGGAAAACGTTGCCACACTGCCCAAGAAGTATGCCGGATTTTGGGATGTGTTCAGCGAGAAGGAGGCGGAACGCTTGCCTCCGCACTGGCCCTATGATTGTGCCATTGAATTGGAACCTGGAGCCCCTATCCCGCGGGGGAGACTCTACCCTCTCTCGGAACCAGAGCAACAGGCTCTCCGAGATTTCCTGGATGAGAATCTGCGGAAGGGCTTCATTCGGCCTTCTCAGTCCCCGGCCGGGGCGCCCATTCTTTTGTCAAGAAGAAATCGGGGAACTGCAGCTCTGTAATGACTATCGGGAGCTCAACAAGATCACGATTCGGAACCGCTACCCACTACCCCTGATCCCCGAGCTGTTGGAGCGGATGCGGGGAGCCAAGGTGTTCACTAAACTGGACTTGAGGGGGGCTTACAACCTTGTGCGGATTCGTCAGGGCGACGAATGGAAGACGGCCTTCCAGACCAAGTGGGGAAGTTTCGAATACCTGGTGATGGGATTCGGTTTGTGCAACGCCCCAGCCTGTTTCCAACATTTCATGAATGACATTTTCCGGGACCTGCTCGATCGTTATCTGGCAGTTTACCTGGACGACCTGCTGATTTTTTCTCCGGATCAGGCGACCCATGATTGCCATGTCAAGGAAGTGCTCCAGAGACTGAGGGCCCACGGGCTCTATGCTAAGCTGGAGAAATGTGCTTTTGATCTGTGTGAGGTGGACTTTCTGGGCTATCGCATCTCACCTACGGGCATTGCCATGGATGACACCAAGGTCCAAGCTGTGGCTGACTGGGCGGCTCCAGCCAGCAAGAAAGACATTCAAAGATTCCTGGGCTTTGCCAACTACTACAGAAAGTTCATTCCTGACTTTGCCAAGTGGGCTGATGTGACGTGGGTTTCCGCAAGTTAAAGCAGCTGTTCACCACCCAGCCGCTTCTGCAGCACCCCAACCCCCACACCCCTTTCATCGTGCAGGCCGACGCTTCGGATGTAGCGGTGGGAGCGATCCTGCTACAGCCGCAGGGGACGGACTTGTTGCCCTGTGCCTACTACTCCCGGCAGCTCACGGCCCGGAAAAGAACTATACCATTTGGGAGAAGGAGCTCCTGGCCATCAAGGTTGCTTTTGAAGTGTGGCGACATTTGCTGGAAGGGGCTAAATTCCTGGTGGAAGTTCACACTGACCACAGGAATTTGGAGCACTTAAAGACCCAGCGCAAATTGAACCAGAGGCAACAGAGATGGTCCCTGTTCTTTGAGCGGTTCAATTTCTGCATCCACTATGTGACTCCCAAACAGACCAAGCAAGCCGACGCGTTGTCCTAGAAGCCGGAGTATGTTTGTGGCGGAGAGGGACTTTCCGAGGCCCGTCTGCTGAAAGCGGAGAACTTTGCGGCTGCTCGGGTGGCCCCTGTGAACCCTCCAGTGGCCCCGCCCGCCCCGGGGACAAGAGACCTCTGAGTGACCGGGTCCAGGGCGCCAGCGGGCCGACCCTTGGGTGCAAGAGCAACTGACCAAGGGGGGTGCAAGCCCCTTTCCAGGTAAAGAACGGGGTGCTCTATCACCGCGACTCTGTCTATGTTTCCCCTGGGCCTGAGAGGGAGGACATTCTCAAACTTTGCCATGATAGCCGGGCCGCAGGTCACTTTGGGCTGTTCAAAACCCTTCAGTTGGTCCTACGGGAATTCTGGTGGCTTAAGGTGCGAAGGGATGTGGAGGACTATGTGGGCTCTTGCCCTGTGTGCCAGCGGGCCAAGAACCAGGGGGGCAAGCCGGCTGGGCTGCTCCAGCCACTCCCGACCCCTTCTGCTCCCTGGAAGATGATTTCGGCCGATTTCATCACCCATCAGTCCAAGGGTTTCACCACGATCCTGGTCGTGGTGGACTGTTTCACCAAGATGGGACATTTCATTCCCTGTGTGGGGTGCCTACCGCCAAGGAGACTGCTGATCTGTTTGTGCAACATGTGTTTCGACTCCATGGACTTCCACAGAGTTTGGTGACGGACCGCGGCACCCAATTCACTTCCCAGTTCTGGAAGGCTGTCCAGAAGCTGCTGGGGATTGACGTACGGATGTCCACGGCCCATCACCCCCAGTCCGATGGGCAAACCGAAAGGGTTAATGCCACCTTGGAACAGTATCTGCGGTGCTATGTCAACTACCAGCAAAACAACTGGGCGTCCTTGTTGTCTGTGGCGGAGTTTGCCTACAACAATGCTACGCAGGAATCCATCAAAGAGACTCCTTTCTTTGCTAACTATGGACACCATCCTCGTTTCTACCCTCCAGTAGACCCGTCGGGGGAACTGCCGGCGGCGGAGGATTGGCTTCGTGAGCTCACGGCGCTCCAAGACTTGCTACGTACTCAATTGGACCAGGCTAAGGCGGATTACAAGCGGATGGCTGATCGGCGCCGCCAGGAGGGTCCTGAGATCCTGGTGGGGGATAAAGTTTGGCTGTCTACCAAGAATCTGCCCACGCAGAGGCCCAGCCGCAAGTTGGATGCGAGATTTTTGGGCCCTTATACAGTGCTGGAGAAGGTGGGGCCTGTTTCCTTCAAACTACAACTCCCCGCGGCCATGAAGATCCACCCTGTGTTTCACCGTTCCTTGCTCCGCCCGGCCAAGGGGGTGCGGCCTGATGTGACGCAGCCGCCCCCCCCCCTGTGATGCGGGACGGGGAGGAGGAGTTCGAGGTGCAGGATATCCTGGATGCGCGTATCCGATAACGGAAGCTGGAGTATTTGATTGACTGGAAAGGTTTCGGGCCGGAAGAGCGTTCCTGGACACCGGCTCGAGATGTCCACGCCCCGGACATTGTTGCTCGGTTTCACCGCAAGTACCCTGACAAACCCAAGCCTTGCGGGCGGCCTCGGAGGGGCCCTGAGGGGGGGGATAGTGTAGCACAGCAGTTCTCATTTGTGCCTGGAGAGCAGGGGCTAGGACCCGGGGTTCCATTGGCATTGGGGCCTGCAGCTGCAGAGACAGATTCAGAGGAGGATTTAGAAGGGTGGGAAGGACAGTTTCCCATCAGTGGGCCTCCTTCGCCCACAGAAAGTTTGGCATGGGAAGAACTGTGTTTCGGCCCTGACGTAGACATAGATAACCAGGTGCAAATGGAAGATAGCGATTCTGGGAGTTATGAGCACCCGGGGGGGAGAGGGTCACAGGAGCTCTTGAGTGAAAACATGGATGAAAGCGCCTGGGAAGATTCTAGGGAGGAGAGCTCTCATGTAGATAGCGACCCAGCTGCCGAGAGACAAGGTCGAACCTTTGATAGGCGAAGTAGCATTGAGTCTGGGAAGTTAGCTAGTGGTCATCAAGTCTTGCCTTGTATTTGCCTTGCCTTGTTTCCTGATCCGCATTGTTGCGCGGAGCCCTGCCAAGCCTTTGGATTATTTTGCCAAGCTGTTTTGGACATTGTTTGCTTCAAGCCTTTTGGATTACTTTATCATTCTATGGACAATTTATTCTTTGAATTGTTTTTATATTCAATAAAGTAGTTAGCCTTCAGTCCGTCTCTGTGTGTGTGAATAAGGGGCCGGTCAAGTCCGTGCATCGTGACATTATTTCCATACCATTCTCTGTAAATGTTATGGTGCTCTTTGAAAAACAAACAACTAGAGAAAAGCTAAAAAAATTGAAACAAATATGGACTAAGGTGCATCTGAAAGCCAGCGCCATGGTGGTGATGTGATTTAAACTGGATCTGCATTGTCCTATATCTCAGGATCTGATTCCAGATTATCTGCTTTGAACTGGATTATATGAGTCTCCATTACCAGATAATCTGGAATAAACAAATAATCTGGGTGATAATCTAGAATAAGCAGATAATATGGGATAGGATCCTGAGATATAGAACAGTGTAGAAGGGGTCTTATACAACATCTAGATGAAAATCTACAATACCGTTAACCCTTATTGGAGAAATGATTTTATAAAGAGGTGTTGTCATTAGAGATGTAAAAATATTTTAAAATGCTTCTTTGGTGTCACAAAATCCTAATAAGAAGAATCAGAGGTGTGGAGGGAGCCTGTGGGTAGATGGGGAAAGGACTAAGTGATTGTTTTAGTATTGTTTGGGTGGTTGTATTTTAGTGTCTGTGTTTTGTTTTGAATTTAGCAGATGTAAGTTATATCATTTTGAAATTTCAATAAAAAATTAAAAGGAGAAGAATCATGTACCTATTCTATTCTTCACAGCTCATACTATGCCAGATTTGTCCATTGTTGTGTTAGACAGAAAAAAAGGTCATAAATGCCACTTTTTATGAAACATAAGAACATAAGAACATAAGAAGAGCCATGCTGAATCGGGCCTCAGCCCATCTAGTCCAGCATTCTGTGTCACACAGTGGCCCACTAGTTGTACACAGGGATCTCTAGCAGAAAGGAGGGCAAAACCCTCACCTGCTCCCGACCCCCCACAACCAGTACCCGGGGAAATCCTGCCTGCCTCCATCAACACAGAGGTGGCACTTGGATGCCCAACAATTTTTGTGCAGAATAATTCCAAATTGCAAAAGGTCTTTGAAATTTGCACATTTTTGAAGTTTTTCCTGCAGCAGGAAGAACATAGTTGAAATTCCCCCTTTCTTCCTTCATGAAGAAAATTTGCAACAAACTCATACATCCCAGCTAGCATGCAACTTCTACAAACACAAAGCAAGAAAATGCTAGACTTGATTTGGGGTGGGGGAGGATAATGTGTGCATCTTTATAGGAAATTGCTTGTGAATCCAGTATTATCAAATTCTATTAATAAGAACATAATTATAATCTTCAGAGGTTCTAATCCTTAATTCTATTTTTCAGAGGACAAGATCTGAAACTTCACCCTTTTTCTGTTTCTGTTGCAAACCCTTTTTGTATCTACTTAGGGGGAAAATCGTTTCAATTTTCACCCCCCCAATGGATTATGCCCAAACGGGGTCAGACAACACAAATTTTTTTTTGTGAATGTATTTGTTGTATTTTTTTAATAACTTTTCAATAAAAATCTTTTTTTAAAAAAGCTGATGGGGCAGGGAAATTTTTGAACAATGACATCTGGGAATCTAAAAAAACACCAACAGTCTAATATTCAATTAAAATTTAAATTTGAAGATCTTGTAGCGGGGTATTTTTAAAAATATGGCTTTTCATTTTTAATTTTCTTTTTTTTTTGGAACCACTTTGAGTTTCCTTTTGGGAGAAAAAAACGGAGTATAAAAAACAAAAAAAAAAATAAAATAAATAATGCCAGTAATAAAGACATCAACCACCACCATGTCAGACGAAAAGAGAAGCCATCGAAATCCACAAGTATGTGGACTTTTCACAGAAAGGAGGAAACCATGAAAAGGAACAAAATCTGGCTACCAGTTTTTAAAAAAAATCAAAAATATTCATTTCTGTTACATCTTTGAACAGAGTACCACATGTTCGGGGAAAATATTGCAGATTCAGCTCTATTGTTTTTTGGGAAAAAAAAAAATTTTGCCCCCTTTATGCATATCCAGCATGGCCACTAGCTTTTGGATAAACCCCATGGTTTACGGGTATGTCCTACAAGAATATTTTATATTTAAATTTTATTTTAAAGCTTTAATTAAAGCGGGGTTTTGGGGGGAAAACACTGCTATAACACGATACCAAAATTTTAAACCCTTTTAGTTTGCAAATAACTGTTGGGAATGAAAAGATGGATTTGATCTTTGCACAGTAAATGTTTGGCATGGCAAAGCTGAACAGCAGCCAGCACCATGCCCACCTCCATAAAAAAGGGGTTTTCTCTCTCTCTCTCTCTCTCTCTCTCTTTTTTACACACACACACACAAAAAATTTAACCATTCAGTTTGCAAAAACTGTTGGGAATGAGAAGGATGGAGTTGATTTTTTGGCACAGTAAATGTATTGGCATGCAGAAGCTGAACAGCAGACAGCACCATGCCCCCCTTCCATAAAAAAAGGGGCCCACACACAAATTTAACCATTCAGTTTGCAAATAACTTTTGGGGAATGAGAAAGATGGGGGCGGGGGCAGACCCCAGACCCTTTTGGGCCCCGGGGCCCCCAAAAAAAGGGCTTGATCTGGGCCTGTAATATATAAAAAGAGAGATTATTTGATCATAATCAGATATGTCATGCCACAAGAAGAGAAAATACTTGAAAGGAAGTAATATATGAAGAAAATTGATGGGGTTAAAAAACACATAGGAAGTCACTTTAATTCCAGCTAGAAATTTGGGGAGTATGCAATTTTTCAGAGTTTCCTTGCATCTTCCCTGAATCTTCCACCACTCCACTTTGGGGGAGACTGTCCTGATTTCTAGCATTATAACAGCGGCTCAGTGGGTTAAACCCCTGTGCCAGCAGGACTGAAGATCGACAGTTTGCAGGCTGAAAAATGGTGAGAGTGCAGATGAGCTCCCCCTGTCAGCTCCAACTCCTCATGCGGGGGCATAAGAAAACCCCCTCCCAAGGATGGTAAAACATCAAATAAAAAATCTGGGCAGCATCCCCGGGGAATGTCCTTTCAGACGGCCCCTTCCTTTTCCCCCACCAGACGCAACTTGAAGCTCTAGTCGCTCCTGACACGATTTAAAAAACATAATTTGAAACACATCGATTTATCTCCACGTGTTTTATTTCCCCGGGGGCCCAAAAAAACAGAAATATTTTAAAATGTAGTTGCATGGATGTCACAAAATGGCTCCTTTACCATGCCATTTGTACACTAACCTCAAAAGTACTCTCTTTCGAACATCTATTTCCTTTTTTAAATTTAAGGAAAAGGAAACAAATCACCTAAAATAAGTATCAAAAAGACCCATGCAGAGTTCTTCCTCCTTTTTTCGGGGTTTTTTTGGGGGGCCCCCTTTTGGTGCAGTGGGTTAAACTGCATTTTTGGGCCTTGCTGACCAAAAAAGGGCAGTGGTTTGAATCCAGGAGAGGGGAGCCCTGCTGTTAGCCCCAGCTTCTGCCAACCAAGCAGTTCAAAAAATATGCTAATGTGAGTAGAACCCAAAGGTACTGCTTCTGGGGGGAAAGGGGCTGGCCACATGACCTTGATGTGTCCATGGACAACGCTGGCTGTTGGAAATGGAGATGAGCACCAGAGTCCCAGAGTCGGGCACCCCCCCGACTTAGCCCCCAGGGGGAAAACCTTTTACTACCTTTACTATAGTTGTTCATCCTCTTGGGTTTTGTGAAAAGACTTGTACTCGCATAAAACCCCCACCCCTTGAAAAGATTCGAAAAGCCCCCTAAAGGTAGCGCGATCTTTGGGTGTAACAAGGGTTTAAATGTAAAGAATTTCGCTGCCACCATTAATTTATTTAGGCTTGACCAACTTGTAAAGAGGGTGAGGAGACTGGTAATTTAAATGAATCACGGAGAGAGAGTTTTTAACCAAAACTTAAATAGTTTATTTCCCCCCAACTGGGCACAAAGTTTTTGATATTTTTTTATAACACTTCCAAAAAGGCACGACTTAAAAAAGGGTTTCAAAGTTTAACTAGTGCTATTATTCAGCCAGATCAGCTTCTCTATATCTCAATGTATAGGCACTCTGGCCTTTTTTAGACACTTTGTCTATATTTAGCCCTCAGGCTTTAAAATAAGGCGACCTCAGGCACCCGAAACCCAAGGTGGTGTTGTAGCAGCAAATTGGGAGTTATGGAACTCCAAGTGACAAGGTACCTCTTACCAAATCGGCGGCATGGACGTGCGGGCGCAGGGATGAGGAAATCACGCAACAACTTCACTGCTCAACGTGAAATCAAAGAGATTTATTGAGTTTTAACACCAGCTGGTGGGGTCTGCCAACAGAACAAGCTGCTATCAGGGCAAACGGCCCCGGTCATCCTTAACACAAAGCTTTTATACCCATCATGGTGGCATCCACAAAAGCCCGCCCCCTTTGATCATTTCACAAACATCATTGTCTGGTGTTACAGAACATTTCATTAATCCAATAAAACATAACATTTTCATTAGCATCACATCTTAATCCCCTCCTATGTGTTAGAACAATGAACATTTCTATGTTAGTCTTTCTCACAGTGCAACTATCTGTAGCTGGGACTCTTGTGTTCTCAGTTTGCAACATTTGGCTTTCCCAGGCTCCTTGCCAGCAACGGAGGGGGGGCCAAACTCTCTGCTCATGCGCAGTTCTTACCCGTTTAGCATTAAGGTAAACAAACCCCATGCTTTGCACTGCTATACCAATCTATGCCTACGTTATCTTACGCGTTAGGCACGGGATGTACTTTGGCAAATCACAACATTGATTTGAAGCACCAATCACAGTGTTACATTCACGGAGCTTGTGCCTGCCTGATTCTTGGCACAGAAACCCACTTTTCTAAGCTCTACACGTGTGCAGCATCACTTTCTGACCTTACGCCTGTTGGAAAGTACCAAAACCGCTTTATTCCAGAATTTTTCTTTTTTGTGGGTAATTCAGCACATGAAATTACCTACACACACGTCTGGAACCCCTCAAGAGGACCAATTCACTCTCCAATCTCTCTTGACCATGGTTTGCACAGTTCTGACTGCATGCACACTTTTCACTGCATTCACGGATTTCTGCATTGCAAAAGCACAACATTTCAGCATTAACGGTAGGCAGCACAGGACAATCATTACAGAACAGAATACCACTATGATTATCATCACAAGTGAGCGTAGCCATTGCAAATTCGGAAGCCAGCTCATCAAATAGCTCCAGAAATCACCTGGGGCTTCATAAGTCTTCTGCACTTCTCTAGCAACACCCTGAATCTTGACCAGGTCAAGTTCAATGTCACCAGACTTATTTATGAAATGACAACAGGTTGTGTTTAACCCACACACAGGCCACCTTGCTTGGACAGAAGGTAGTCCAAAGCCAATCTCTGTTGCATCGCAATTCTTGCCAGGGAATCTACCTCTACCTGTAACGAGGACATCCCTTCCAGAGTATCATTGGCCAAAGATTCCAAACCATATGATAACACACGCAGTTGTTTAACATTCCAAGCCACACCCACTTGGGGGGCCATAATTGCTGCAAACCTCTGAGCTTCAGTAAGAAAAGTCTTATCAGGATCATACCCATAACGCTTCACCTCATCAGGTGAACGCTTCTGGACATGCATGTACAAATTAGTAACAGGTGTCATCTTGGGGAGCACTCTCAAGCCCCCAGGCTGCAGTGTGCCAAGGGTGCAAATCCCATTCCAAGCCACAGGAAGCACTGGCCCCGCCCACTTTCCACAAATCCAAACCACACCAGTGGGCAGCCCAGTCGCACGGAGCCCTGTGCGTCTGGCTGGCAAATTCTGGACCAAGTTCACTATAGCATTCTCATGATGATTTCCAAACAATATGTGAGTGCAATTTGAAATCTCCCATCCCCAAGTCCAAACACCTTTTTTTCCTCTGGCCACAACGTGCCCTGTATCTACAATGCACAGTAATCGTGTGATTACATGCAGGGTAAGAACCTAGCTCAACACGCTTGAAACGTTCATACATGCCAAGCCTCTGATTTCCTGTTTCATACATTCTCCCATCATTCTCCCATTTAAAGCATAGAGATGCTTCCAACGCAGGAGAACGGTGCGTTAGCATAAACTGAGCCTGGTCCACGTCCCTTCCCAAGAGTTCCTGCTTACATTTGGTGTCATTCCACCCTTTCAATGTCAAAACTGCACTTGGGACAATCGGCCATCCCTGCCTATGGCTCGAGGGCCCGTGGCTGCAAATCCAGCATGAATTCAAACCCAATTCATGTGACATGTTAGTTACCAACTTATGAAACATATTTTGATCCCACCCCGCATGTGTCCCAGTAATGTACAATGTCAATATCAGAGCCATGTATCCAAACACTGTCCTTACTCCCACGGGGCGCTCACTCCTGTAACGCTGTCCCATTAGGATGCTAAGCCACCACCTCAGTGAGAGTGCCTTTGGCTCTGTCCATCTTTCTTGCGTTGGACCACAATTACTGGAGTTGGGGTGCGTTGATTTCTCAGACGACTCTTCTGTGGCCTTCTCCTTACCCCTCAAACAGGGGTTTGCTGATTTTGTAAATCCTTAACTTAAGGGGTTGTCTGGATCCACGGAAGACTCCAAAACAACCGGTGCTTTCTTCACTCGAGTGTAATGAACCCACGGGCGAATTCCTTCGACCTTGACCGCCGTTGGTGTGCTCAACAGCACGGTGAATGGACCTCGCCATCGGGGCAGCAAAGGACGGACGTTCCATTCCTTGACCAGGACAGATTCGCCAACTGAAAAAGAATGCAGAGAGGTAGTAGGGATAGGCGGGTGCAAGTCTGCTGTATACTGGCTAAGCCTCTCTAGCTGTCTCCCTAACATCTGCACATCTTGCAAAGTTTGCTGGTGTCCCAGCACATGGCTGTCCGAAGATAGTCCACACATAGTCTTTAAGTTCAATGGAGGCCTTCCATACAAACGCTCAAAAGGTGAAAGTCCTGACTTCTTATGGGGCGTGCACCTGACTCTCAACAGAGCCAAAGGTAACGCCAGCCTCCAGTTTAACCTAGTCTCTTGACAAATCTTTGCTAAACAGTTCTTTAGAGTTCTGTTGGCTCTTTCTGCCCTAGCAGATGATTGCGGGTGGTACGCACAGTGAAGACGCCACGTGATACCTAATAGTTTACACAGTCCCTGTACCACGTGGTGTACGTACGCTGGCCCGTTATCTGAGCCTATCTGTAAAGGCATGCCGAATCTAGGAATAATGTCTTTCATGAGTGCCTTTACTACCTCAGCTGATTTCTCTGTACGTGTAGGAAAAGCTTCAATCCAACCAGTGTAAGAATCCACAAAAACCAACAAATAACGGAAGCCTCCACTCATTGGCATTTCTGTAAAGTCTGTCACCAAAACTTCAAAGGGCCAATTCCTTGATACTGTATTCCAGGCGCTTTCAAAGGACCTTCTCTGGGGTTGTTCTTGGCGCATGTCCAACATCTCTGCGCAGCCGCGGCCGTCAAGCTGTGCAGACTGTTGATGAACATTTGCCTCTCCAGGAGCGCTGCCAGGGCGCTCTTCCCTAAGTGTGTGTTCTCATGGTAAAACTGTACTATGTGCCACGCTTTTGTCTTAGGGACAAATACGCGGTTGTCTGGCATTTTTATGAAACTCTCTTCCCATTCTCCTCCCTCACTCAGGGCCCATGCTTCTTCCTGGCTAGTGTAATGACATCTTTCCACTTTGGGTCCTGAGTCAGTGAGATTTAACATTACAGGTGTGGGTTTCTGCATAGCTACTTCTTTGGCAGTCAGATCCGCTAGCCTATTCCCTTGAACCACCGGGTCATTTCCCTTTTGATGTGATTTACAGTGCATAACAGCCACTCTACTAGGAAGCCAAATAGCGTCCAACAGAGCCAACATTTCATCTGCATATTTGACCGCCTTTCCAGCAGAAGTCAAAAAGCCTCTTTCCCTCCACAGTGCCCCATGGCAATGTAGCGTTAAAAACGCAAAACGAGAATCCGTATAGATATTAACCCTTTGCCCTTCTGCTAGTTTCAAAGCACGAGTCAATGCAATTAGCTCAGCCAGTTGGGCCGAAGTCCCTGGGGGCAATGGTTCTGCCTCGAGAACACCATCTTCCCAGGTAACGACAGCATAGCCAGCATAACGCATTCCCTCTCTTATGAAACTACTCCCATCTGTGTAAAGGGTTAAATCTACCAGTTCCCAAGGGAAATCACGCAAATCGGGTCTACTGGAATAAACCAAGTCCATTGTCTCTATGCAGTCATGTTGTGAGGGCTCTGAGGGGCTAGGCAAAAGTGTTGCCGGATTTAATGTTTGGCACATCTCCAAGGAAACGAGGGGGTTATTGCAGAGAACCCCTTCATACTTAGTCAGTCTCTCATTTGTCAGCCAGCGTGGCCCTTTGGAATCTAACAATGCTTTGACATGATGTGGTACTCTTACTGTGAGTGCTCTCCCTAGGGTGAGCTTGGTAGCTTCTCTGATTAAATCTACCGCAGCTGCAACAGCCCTCAAACAGGGTGGAAGACCCCTTGCTACTGTGTCTAACTGCTTTGAAAGATAGGCTACAGGGCGTTGCCATGTACCTAAACTTTGTGAAAGAACCCCTATCGCAGTCCCATCTCTCTCTGCAGCAAAGAGATAGAACGGTTTGTCTAAGTCTGGCAGCCCTAGCGCTGGAGGCGATATGACAGCTTCCTTCAGCGTTCTGAAAGCCTGGTCACAGTCCTCTGTCCACACAAATGGATCCTGATTACTTCCCTTGGTTGCTTGGTACAATGGCTTTGCAATAACAGCATAACTGGGAATCCAATGTCTTACATAAGAGGTGGTTCCTAGGAACTCTCTTGTCTGTCTTCTATCTTTGGGAGTTGGAATTGCACAGATGACTTCCTTTCTCTCAACTTCCAAAACCTTGCTTCCCTGGGTTAGACCAAAGCCTAAATACTTGACTTTCTTTTGACATAACTGAGCTTTCTTCTTGGACACTTTGTACCCTTTCTCTTCCAACACTTTCAACAGTTCTAAAGTGTAATGTTTACACCCTTCTTCAGTCTTTGTGGCGACCAGCAAATCGTCAACATACTGAAGCCACACCCCTTCAGTCTCTGGAATTTCAAAATCTGACAAGTCTTTAGCTAAGGCCTGACCAAAAATGGTCGGTGAAGAATGATAACCTTGAGGTAATCTGGCCCAAGTCGCCTGACGTTTCTGTCCTCCCTTAGGGGCTTCCCATTGGAAGGCAAATATTGGCTGTGAAATAGGAGCTAGTCTAATGCAAAAGAAAGCATCACGGAGATCTAGTACTGAGAACCAGATTGCTGTACTTGGAATTAAACTCATCATCACATATGGATTTGGAACAACAGGAGTTAATGACACTGTGGCTTGATTGACAGCTCTAAGATCTTGGACAACTCGGAACCTCCCATCTGGCTTACGGACAGGAAGGAGGGGCGAATTCAAGGGATTCACAAAAGACTATAATCTCATGACGCAACAGTCTATGTAACTCTTCTTGAATTCCTTCCACAGCATCTCTACTGATAGGGTATTGGGCCTTTCTCACGGGAAGCTGACCAGTTCTTATCTGTATCACCACAGGGGCAACATTTTTCGCCATTCCTGGTTCGTTATCTTCTGCCCAAACCCTGGGAGTTTGTTCCCAACACCAAAGTATCTCTTTCTTCCTGACCTGTTTCACTCTAAACAATCTGTACTCTTCTTGCCCTGGGACGGTGAGTTCCAATTGGCCTGTCTCCAAGAACTCCAATCTTGCCCTTATCTTCGCCAAGATGTCTCTTCCCAGTAGGGGGATAGGACATTCTGGTACATACAGTAATTGGTGTATCACTTCCCTGCCCGCAATGTTGCACCTTCTCTTCTGTAACAAAGGACACTTCTGTGGCTTGCCTGATACACCAACAACCTTGATCTGTTGATTACTAAGGGGTGCTATTTTTTTGTTTACTACAGACTTATCCGCTCCTGTGTCTATTAGGAACTTTATGCGCTGACCTTCCACTTCCACGGCAATCAAAGGCTCATCTGGGTCAAGCAACAGAAAAGCTTTGCCAACACTTCAACATTCATCTTCCCACTCTGCTTCTTCCTCTTCTTCCTGCACAGCAGCAGCCACAACAGCCTTCTCATAAGGCCTATAGCTTCCTCTGCCTCTTCCTCTTGCTCTTCCTGACCCTCTAACTGGTATTTTGGCTCTTTTTGGACTTGCATCACTTTCTCCTGACATTTCTTCCACACAATCTTTTCGCCAGTGGCCTTCTTTCTTACAGCGGGCACACTGATTTCGACCCAACTTAAACTGTCCTCCATCATTTGCTCTTCCTGACCCTCTTCCACGACTATTTCCTCTTCCTCTTCCTGACCTTTCATCCAACATGCTCACCAAAACTCTGTATCCCTCTCTTTTCTTCTTATCTTTCCTTTCCTCCTCTACTTGCTCTCTTGCCATAAACACTTGATCAGCTATTGCCAACAGTTCATTCAAATTCTTGCCCAGAAACCCTGGCTGTTTCTGTATTTTCTTTCTGATGTCTGGAGATGATTGGGAAATGAAGGATTGCGTGAGAGCAACCCTCCCGTCGTTCTGCTCTAAATTGTAGGGGCTGTACTTCCTGTATGCTTCCTCTAAACGTTCTAGAAACGCAGCAGGCGTCTCAACTTTGTCCTGTTGAACCCCTTGTATCTTTTGAATACTGGAAGGCCGGGGTGGGCCCTTCCTGATGGCTTTCAAGAGTATTTGCTGAAAGTCTCTAATTCTGTCTCTCTGATCCGCATCATTCGGATCCCATCTTGGATCTTGCTCCAGTGGGAATCTGGCATTCCCAAATGCCACTGCCTCCACTTGCCCATGTCCCTCTTGAGCTATCAACCTGGCTTGGTTGATAATGCATCTTCTCTCTGCCGCAGTGAATAGGGCATTTAACAGCTGCCGGCAGTCCCACCATGTTGGATCATGCGTTGCAATTATGCCTTCCAAAAGATCCCCCATAGCTCTGGGCTGTTCAGAATAAGGGGGAGTGTTGTGTTTCCAATTAAACACGTCACTACTTGAAAATGGGACTATCTGATAAGCTTGTAGGACCCTGTTGTGCACGTCCAGCAACGGCACCTGTCGGATGGGAAATTCCATAACCCTTCTCTCATCTTCCTCTGCTTGCCTTGCTTCCTGAACCCTGGTCTTGCTTCTGGTTTGAATTGGGGAAGCTGCTTGTCTCACACTGTTCCTTCTGCTTAATTCCGGAGAGCGCTCTATCGCTCTTGCGGACTCAAAGGAGCTGCTCCTTTTGACCCTGGGGGATTGCGCTATCAGCCCCCTGAGGCTCGGAGTATTCTTCCTCCCCCCTCTTCGTCTTGAGGACGCTCTATCATCCTGTCAACATTTGGGGTGGGCCATCTCGCTCCTCTTTCTATCTCCCTTGCTTCTTCTAAAGGATAAAGTCTTCCCATTGAGAGAGGGGCTTGGTATGCAGGTGGTTTTTCACAAAACGGGTTGCGTTCTGAACGGGGAACAGGGTAGGCCATTGCCGCTTGTGGCTGAATTAAAGGGGCCGCTGCGGCTGGGGACATTGCCAGGGCTGGTGGAAACATCCCGCTTGAACCCGCAGTTGGCAGGCTCCCTAATTCGAGTTGAAAAGTCATTGGGGGATTCATTGGGATTGAAATTGGCGCAGTGGGAACAGGAAGGAGTGCTTGACTCGCCGGGGTCGGCGCGGTGGGGACGGACGGGATTGGTGCAGTAGAAACAGGAGGACCGCCTCAGATTGCGTCACAGCCGGGACGTCATCTGGACGGCTGGGCCTGTCCCAAGGGTGGGGCTACGGCTTGGGCTTGCTCGGGGACGTTCAAACTTGCATAGAGCGGAGGCGCAATGCCCCCCCCGCTCCAGTGACGGCAATATGTCTCTCCCTTGGTCTTCTCCTTAAGGGTGGAAGATCTTCCGGCTCTGCCGGGAGAACCGGAGGTTTCCTCCCTGCCTTCCGGCTAACAAAACAACCTTTCTTCTCATGCCCCTTTGGGCCTGCCCACCAAACACCCTCTGCAACCATCCGTTCCCATGTTGCGGAGTAAATCCATTGATCATTTGGATGGACTTCGAAACAAAAGGATTCAAGTTGCCTACACTTCCTCAAATCCCAAGACCCTGATTTTGGCCAGTTAATCTCTTGGACAGCTGGCCAAATCTCTGTGCACAGATTCTTAAGTTCAAACGCTTTCAGATCTTGGGGCTTTCCCTCTACTGCCAACAGACAAAACCTGTCCCAATTGTCTAACACACATTTCAAAGGGGTCTCTTTCTCCTGCTTTGATCCCACACCACCCATCTCTCTGGCAAAAGATCAAAGATCACTTCAGTGCTCACCCCCAACCCAATGTGTGTTCCCTACGTGTTAGTGCTTTGAAAAATCTATACTTGCCGATTCCAGCAGACCTCGGGACGTCTCCCTCGTCACCTCTCGATTGCGTCGGATTACTCGCTAGGTGCCACGGACTTCCGCCACCCCCGACTTTCTCTGCGCGCTTCTGCTACCGGATTGCTCGCTAGGCACCTGGAAGGTACCCCCGGTTTCTGCTTGCCGGAATTTCTCACTAGAGGCAGCTTTCACAAGCTGCCCCCTCCGGACTTTCTCTGTTCTCTGGGTTCACCAGCAGTCGCGTCAGTTGCGGTCTCTCGTGTCAGCAGGCGTTGGTTTGGGACGAGCCAGGCAAGCCGGTCAGTGTTGGGGCCCCGGTCTCAGCCCTCCTGGGTCGTCTCACCTCCTCGCTCGAGAGCCGTCCAGGAAACTGGATTGCGCCTTTCTCACCTCAGACCCGTCTAAATTGCCTTTTGGAATCACGTAGGGCTGTCACCAAAGAGATGTAGCAGCAAATTGGGAGTTATGGAACTCCAAGTGGCAAGGTACCTCTTACCAAATCGGCGGCATGGACGTGCGGGCGCAGGGATGAGGAAATCACGCAACAACTTCTCTGCTCAACGTGAAATCAAAGAGATTTATTGAGTTTTAACACCAGCTGGTGGGCTCTGACCTTACTTCTACAAAGAAAGTACCAAAACCGCTTTAGTGTTAAGGCAGTTAAGGCCAGGTCAAGTCGAGTTAGCTTTGTGCAGCATTTTGCTGTTGTGAGGATGATCTAATCACACACTGACCTTAATGGTCAGTGTAGAAGAGTTCTAGGTGAAACTCATTGCCTCTTGGCCTACCACACCTCTCACAAGCTTGTCATGAGGGTAAAAGCAGGGGGGGGGGGGAAGGATATACTAATATTTGACCTCATTGAAAAGGAATATGATGGAATATGATAAATCTGATTTTAATATGGTTGGTGATGAAGGAATATGATACATCTAATTTTAATATGGTTGGCCCAATATAAATTGTTTTAGTAATTTTCTTGTGGTCAGACAGGCAAACATTAGGCCAGACATAGAAAATCCATTATTTCCCACCATATATTTTGCTTATTTCACAGAAATTCAGACCAACATCCATGACAACAATTAAGGCAGCAATCTTACACAAATTTACCTGAAAGTAAACATGACTTAATTTTCAATGTTGTATTATATATGAGTACAACTATATATGGAGTAAGTGACTACACAGCAATGAATCAATTCTAATATTATTTCAAAGGAAAGGATTCATACCTCCTAGTAGAAGGACACACAGTGCAGGCAGAAGGTCCTAGGTTCCATCCCTGATATCTCCAAGCAAACCTGGAAAAGTCTTGTCTGAAATTCTGAGACGTTGCTGTCAGCCATTACTGAGAATAATGAATAAATTCTGTGTTGCTGTTTTTCAAGCATGGTAAACAGCGGCCACTCTTTCAAACAATGCAACATGCTGATATGAATAGAGTTCATGGGAGCTTTCATGTGTTTTCTCCCTGAGGTTAAAAGCCACAATCTTTCTATATGAAGGTGCTTTGATATTGCAGTTCAGTCATTGCCTACCATACTAAAATAAAATATAAAATGAAATATTCAAGTCATTTATTCACTAAATAAATATTTATAAGATCTATTCTGCCTTAATATAAAAATATTTCATGACTTTGTGACTTTTTAGAATGTATGTAAAGATGTTTTAGAATAAGAAGTAGGAGCTGGATTGGAGATTAAATATGTACACACACATTCTTGACATGAAGGGGAATTTGAGAAAATCTTATCTATCTATATTTAAGAATAATAAGATGAGGTCAGAAAGAACAGCTGCGCCCATACCTTGGGAAGTCTGACTTGGCCACGGTGGTCCACGCTCTCGTTACATCCCGAATAGACTACTGCAATGCTCTCTACATGGGGTTGCCTCTGAAGACTGCTCGAAAACTGCAATTAGTCCAACGCTCAGCAGCCAGGTTACTAACAGGAGCGGGGTACAGGGAGCATACAACTCCTTTGTTGTGCCAGCTCCACTGGCTGCCAATTAATTTCCGGGCACAATTCAAAGTGCTGGTTTTAACCTTCAAAAACCTATACGGTTACAGCCCAGTTTACTTGTGCGAACGGATTCTCCCCTACAAACCATCAAGGACATTAAGACCCTCCGGAGACGTCCAGCCACCTTCGCAAGCACGACTTGTGGGGACAAGAGACACAGCCTTCTCTGTGGTGGCCCCTCGGCTATGGAACTCTCTCCCAAATCCGGTTAGATCTGCACCCTCTCTGTTGTCCTTTAGAAGGCTGGTGAAGACCTGGATGTGGAATGAAACTTTCCCAGAATAGGCTGAGATTGGTTATAGTCTGAATGAATGACCATGTTTACAAACTGAGTGGAATTGTTTTAATGGCAGTTTGGTTTTATGTCTTGGGCTTTTATGAATTTTAATATGTTGTAGTAGATGTTTTAAATTGTATGGCATTGAATCTTGCTGTAAGCCGATCTGAGTCCCTCTATGGAGGTGAGAAGGTCGGGGTACAAAAGTTTTAAATAAATAAATAAATATATGAGCAAAGAAGGCAAAACAACTAAAACTTCTCATCACTACAGTAATCAATTTAGGTAACATACCATGTGACTGACAAAAGATTAAACTTTACAGCAATCTTTGGAATATATTTAGTGGCAATTATCTTGGCATATTTTGAACAACATAATTGTCTACCTTTTTCCTTTCATTTTGCTCATACACTGAACAATTATCTTTAGCAATGTAGGTTTAGTGAATATGATTTGACATTTCTTTAAAGAGAAAATGAGATGAAGAAAAAAAACATGATAGGAACAGAAAGTTATATATACATACAGTATGTGTGTGTGTGTATATATATATATATATATATATATATATATATATAAAACAGAGTGCCAAAAGAAATGTTTGTTTCTAGTAATATTTGCCATGATTTATAGTTATACAAAGCTAGATAATTGATCAAACTGTTGATCAAACCATGCTTGCTTTGATATTAAACATCAGGTCTGTTTCTGTGTGGACAAGACCTTTTAGTGTATCACTTTTTAATACACAGTCTAATAAAAAGTCAGTCCAGATTAATTTGATTTAGTTGATATTCAGGTCTATGGGATTAAAATAAGTCAGGGAGACACATAGTTTAAGAGCCACCTGCATCTCCTGGTTTTTATACTGTTTGGTTCACCACCATTGCAAAATCTGTTGTCACTATTGGTAGTAACAAAAATATTACTTTTCATTTAAAATAAGATACATGTTCCTTGTTCACCTTTTTACGACTGAAGCTAAATCACTAGACCCATTTGATCTTGGAAGCAAAGCAGTGTCAATTCTGATTAGTAGGGTTGTTCATTTTGACTGGACCATGATCCATTTTCAGTATCTGAATTTCGGTGGGCAACCATATCCATTTTCAGGAGCCTCCCAAAATCGGCTAATGGGAAAAAAAACAGTTTTCGGCTTGGCAACTGAAAGATCCAGGAATATCCGTTCCATTGGCAGCAATGAGGAACTTATGGTACTCCCCTTTCCAACATTTTTAGGGCATCAGACTTAAGAAACCACTTTTTGGGGATCCTTTCTCCTTATATCCTTATATCCCTCACGGCAGCGTTTGACACGGTCGACCACAATCTACTGATCCACCGCCTGGCCATGGCTGGAGTGAGGGGGACAGTTCTTAAATGGCTGACCTCCTTCCTCCACCAGCGGTCTCAGCGTGTGAGGAGGGGCGAGGTGGTCTCCGAGGGCTCCTCATTAGTTTGTGGAGTTCCGCAAGGGGCCATTCTCTCCCCTCTGTTATTCAACATCTACATGCAGCCGCTTGCACAGCTGGTGCGGAGTTATGGGCTGGAGTGCCACCAGTACGCTGACGACACCCAGCTCATTCTGAGGATGGAGGACAGGCCGGGTTCTGTCCCCGATAATTTCCAACACTGCCTCGAGGCCGTTACTGGATGGCTGCGTGCCAGTAGGTTGAGGGTGAATCCGGCGAAGACGGAGATCTTGTGGTCGGGCCGCTCGGGTGGTGTAGATGTCGAGCTACCGACCCAGGACGGTGTTGCGCTATGCCCATCGCCTTCCGTTAAGAGCCTGGGGTCCATCTGGACTCCCAGCTGACCATGGAGGCCCAGGTCTCCGCGGTCAGCAAGGTTGCTTTTTCATCTGCGACAGGCTCGGAGGCTGGCCCCCTATATCTCCCAGAATGACCTGGCCACGGTGATCCAAGCTACGGTCATCTCAAGGCTGGATTACTGTAACGCGCTTTACGTTGGCCTTCCTTTGTCGGCGACCCGGAAGCTCAAGCTGGTGCAGAACACTGCCGCCCGGCTCCTGTCTGGAACCCCAGCAGGCCGCCACATCACACCTGTTTTGCAGGATCTGCACTGGCTCCCAATCGAGCACGGATCTCCTTCAAGGTGTTGGTTCTTACCTTTAAGGCCTTGCATGGCCTGGGGCCAGCGTACTTGAGGACCGACTCACCCCACACTGTCCCCGAGATCACTACGCTCCGAGGATGCTAATTTGTTAGAGATACCCTCGGCGAAATCGGCTAAACTGACATCTACTCGCGGAGGCGTTCTCCGTTATAGCTCCTACGCTGTGGAACGCCCTCCCGGCTGGGGCATGAGCTATAAAGGACCTGCTCCCGTTTAGACGCGCCTGCAAAACTTATTTGTTTAAGCAGGCCTTCGGTGAGTAGGTCCTGCCCATGTTCGCTCTAGCCGCTGTCCTGGGGTGTCACGCTATCTAATTTCTGAACTGTACCTGGGGTTTTGTATTTTGCTGTTTTAACTGTTTAATTGTCTTAGATGTTTTATCGCATTGCTTGTGTGTAGTTGTACCTTCGGTTCCTGTGAGCCGCCGCGAGCCTCAGGGAGTCGGCGGCATAGAAACCCGAATAATAAATAATAAATAAATAAATAAATTAGTTTTGAGTTTAAGGCAATAGGCTTAAGAAACCATCCTTTCTGTGATCCTTACTCCTTATATCCTTCAATGGTGGCACAATGGGTTAAACCCTTATCCTGGCAGGACTGAAGACCGACAGGTCAGAGGTTCCTATCTGGGGAGAGAGCAGATAAACTCCCTCTGTCAACTCTAGCTCCCCATGCAGGATGGTAAGACATCAAAACATCTGGGCATCTCCTAGACAACGTCCTTGCAGATGGCCAATTCTCTCACAACAGAAGTGACTTGCAGTTTCTCAAGTTGCTCCTGACACACACACACACACACAATCCTTCAATGAGACCTACCTCTTCATATGGGGCTAAAATTCAGCAGCATGTTCCAGCTCTGCCCTCCTTCACCCACCGAGCCATCAAAAGTTACCTTTACCTTCTATTTCTGTGCTGGCATACAAGCAGTCTAAGCAAAATTTCCTTTTATTTTATGTTTTCCATTTATAATTATGTTTTAAGTGTTAGGGTTGTGGAATTCCACAATTGCGATGATGATGATGATACATTAAGGAACAGCAGTAGTGAGAGAAGGTGGGGTTACAAGAGAGCATAAAGATTTGATTGCAGTATGATAGATTGGTAAATCAGCATAATTGTGCTAATGTGCTAATTATGTAGCCACTATCAATAATAACTCAACTAAAATGGAATGGTGGGTCCATGCCATAAAATTCTCAGAGTCACAAGTCAAGAAGGTATTTAATCTTTGAATTTATATGACCAAGTCTTGCAACAAGCCCATCTAGATACATTTACTGCTGTTTAAGTGTTTTTATGTTCATTTTCTTTATTTCACTGAACTTTTCAGCTCATACTAGAACAAGAAAAGCTTGTTAAATGCAAGTATTCTAATATCCAGGATTTGGACAGAAATAGATAAAAGTTTTAGGTCAACTTTACAGCCAACTTTACTAGTTAATTGAGAAGTCATGCCATGGAGAAGGAATTGATTATTCCTCCCTCCCTCCCTCCCTCCCTCCCTCTCTCTCTCTCTCTCTCTCTCTTTTAAGTGCTAGTCATTTCTGAATTGAGCTGAGAGCCATTCACACATCAGTAGACACACAACTCAGCATCGGGTGCACTAAAGCCCAGTATGACAACCAAAGTGACAACTGATGAGAAACACATTTAAAATTACTTATATCTACAGCTATTCGTGTCCATGACCATTTGTACTAGACATGTCTAAATCACTCGACTCCATTAAAGACAGTAGTAAAGTCTCTGTTGTCCTAATTGGTATAAATTCTAACTCCTGCTACTGGGCAAGCCTACCCAGTTAATTTTTAACTGTGAATTTTAAATTCACATTCTGTCTATTGTGTAGTAATTTTTTGTTCTATGTATTTTAATATGTGTATTTTATAGAAATATATTTTAATATATTCTTTAATTTAATGTATTTTAGTATGATTATGTATTTTAATTGTGGTGTGCCCCACCTCAAGCCATAAGGAGAGATGGTACTAGGTAATACATAAAAAATATTATGGGGGTCATTTAGGATTAGATGACGAGAAACTACTACTAGACTTCTGATTGGATAGTATAAATGCACTCAGGCTTTGTTAGATTACATTAGCCCATTTAACAACTTTGACCATACAATCTATGCACATATTTGTGAACCTTCATGTTGTTTAGATATATTAATTTGGATGTTTTATGTTTAAGTTCTATGCTAGTTATAATTTTCAATTGATTATGTTTTATTTACATTTTGTCCCCATGTAAGCCACCCTGAGTTCCTTCAGGGAGATGATGGGGGGATACAAAAATAATGTTGTTGTTGTTGTTGTTATTTTACACTAAACAATAATAGCACTAATACCCGACTTTAGCTGCCATGGTTTGGTCCAGATTTTATAGTGTTTTGATATGCTGGAATGTTCTGGCTGAGAATTCTTAACGTCTCTCTTGAAAAAGCAAACATCAGAATTTCATAGGATAAAAGCAGTTAACAATGCTGCATTTGTGTAATGTGAATTGCCTCCTGGCCATTTACTCTTGGTCCATGGTATCTACAGTATTTGCTTCCATGTCAATTGAGTGGTGAATCCATCCTGAACTTTAAAGGGACCATTCAAAATTCCGAATCCAATTCCAAAATGAATTTCATAATCTTGAATAGCTCCTTTAAAGATAAGATTATACCTTGAAGAGGATTCATGACCTGAGGCTGGATCTACACTTCCCTATGTCTCTGGATCTGATTCCAGATTATCTGCTTTGAATTGGGTTATCTAGTCTACACTGCCAGATAATTTGGGATAATCAGATAGTTTGGAATCAGATACTGGAATTTAGGGCAGTGTAGATCCAGCCTGATTGATATGGAAGCCACAAGTCACCGTTTGCAGGATATAGAGGTATTTCCTGGAATTTTTGTTATGCTGCAAGCATCTGAGATATCTGATTCCCACTGCTTGACTTTCAAATGCTGGTGTCTCACAACTACTTATGAACCACTTAGCTTTTAGCCATCTATTAGAACAGCTGGTCCCTCATCAATAGCCTAAATCATGGAAACTGAACTCTTAAGCTATGCCATTGGCATGAAAGGTTAGTCAGCATTAAAGCTCTAATTACGTTTTCACTCATTAATTGGGCTCATAATTCTTTTTGAGCCCTATTTAAATCTCTTTCTATCTCTTGAGGCCAAAGTGATAGGTCACACGGGCAAGAGGTCACACTCACAGCTCATTGCAAAACCACAATATAGCCTGTGATGATTCTTTTACAATTCTGCAGAGGGCAAAAGAAAATTAATTAGCAATGGGACTTCTACCTCAGCTTTAGTCCATTGAAGTTGTTCACTTGTAAAGTCATTGCTCAAAAGAAAAATGAAGGGAAATGTATTAATTTGTGTGGCAAGGATGAACATGAGAGTTTAAGTATGCTTATGAATTATATCGCATCTTTATATCCAGTTCACCTTCCATAGGGTTAGATCTAGGAAAACAAAAAAATGGGGAACCAGCTGAAGAGGGAATGATTGTTTATGCAAGTTTTTTAGGCATGCATACTCCTGGAGATGCCCATCAGAGAATAGTGACTTTGAAGGTACAGACCAAACCATAACAATATTCCTACCTAAATTCTCTGATTACAGGACAGATTTCTGGAAAGAATTCCTGAATTGCTGGAAGTTATTTAGTCCCAGTTCAGATAACCACTCCGAAGTTAGAACCTAAAGCAAAGGCGAATCACAGTGGTCATATCATAGATGAAGAACCAACAAAGTGATGGAAACCCGTATTAAAGAAAAAATTACTAAGCACATAGAAGAACAGGCATTGCTGAAGGAAAATTAACATGGTTTCTGCAAAGGCAAATCATGTCTTACTAACTCGATAGAATTCTTTGAGGGTGTAAATAAACACATAGATAAAGGGGACCCAGTCGATATTGTTTACCTTGACTTTCAAAAGGCTTTTGACAAAGTCCCTCACCAAAGGCTCCTAAATAATGCTCTTCAGCCATGGAATCAGGGGACAGGTCTTGTCCTGGATTGGAACCTGGCTAAACTGTAGGAAACAAAGGGTGGTAATAAATGGACACTTCTCAGGATGGAAAGAGGTGAGAAGTGGCGTACCCCAAGGTTCAGTTTTAGGACCGTTACTTTTTAATTTATTCATAAATGATCTGGATGTAGAAGTAAATTGTGAGGTAGCAAAGTTTGCAGATGACACTAAACTGTTCAGGGTAGTTAAAAATGAAACTGACTGTAAAGAGCGCCAGAAAGATCTCTCGAAATTGGGTGAATGGGCAACAAAGTGGCAAATGCATTTTAACCTAAACAAGTGTAAAGTCATGCACATCGGGGCAAAGAACCCCAAATACACTTATCAACTGATGGGATCAAAGCTTTCTGAGACAAACCAGGAAAGGGATCTTGGGGTTTTGGTGGATAGCTCAATGAAGATGTCAACCCAGTGCGCTGCAGCAGTGAAAAAAGCAAATTCTATGCTTGGTATGATCAGGAAGGGAATCGAAAATAGGTCGGCAAATGTTGTATTGCCTCTCTACAAATCTATGGTGAGGCCACATCTGGAGTGCTGTGTACAATTCTGGTCACCGCACCTTAAGAAGGATATAACGGAACTGGAAAAGGTACAAAGAAGGGCAAGAAAAATGATCCAAGGGATGGAGCAGCTCCCTTATGAAATCAGGTTGCAACGCCTTGGTCTTTTCAGCCTTGAAAGACGGCGTTTAAGAGGTGACTTGATCGAAGTGTATAAAATCATGCATGGGATAGAAAAGGTGAATAAAGAAAAAATATTTTCTCTGTCACACAACACTAGGACTAGGGGGCACTCCCTAAAGCTCCAAGGTAGGAAAGTTAGGACTAATAAATGGAAATATTTATTCACCCAGAGGGTCATTGGGTTATGGAACTCACTTCCAGAGGAGGTTGTGACAGCTGTCAGCCTGGACAGCTTCAAGGCAGGATTAGACAGATTCATGGATACCAAGGGAATCAGTAGTTACTGAAATGGACATCCAAGTGCCACCTCTGTGTTGATTGAGGCAGGCAGGATTTTCCCCGGGTACTGGTTGTGGGGGGTCAGGAGCAGGTGAGGGTTTTGCCCTCCTTTCTGCTAGAGATCCCTGTGTACAACTAGTGGGCCACTGTGTGACACAGAATGCTGGACTAGATGGGCTGAGGCCCGATTCAGCATGGCTCTTCTTATGTTCTTATGTTCTTAACATGCTCACTCAGAGCGTATGTCTGAATGCCCACAAACTTTTGAGTTAGATTGCTTAGATTTGAATTCTGGACACTGGGGAATGGTGCAACTTGGGAAATGCAGCACTCAATGGCTCAGGCTAATCCAGCCCCCAGCCCACCCAGTGTTCCTTACCCAATACAACCAGTCTTGGGACTGGCAATGCTAGTCAACTATCTGGCTCCTGCCTTGCGTAACTCAGCAGGTAAGGAACGTAAAAGACTTACAGGCACCTAAAATTTTGTATGCTACTTGCATTCCACCTTAAATCTTTACTGCAAATATTTCATCTGTTTCATATGACACAGAAACAACCCAATTGATGAGTACAAACATCACCTAATTTTATTTGCTTCATATAGTTAGGTTAAGAGATTATCTGAAAAAGGTATTAATGTAAGATAATTTTGAAACAGCCAATAACAACATGTTCTCTGGGAATAAATTGTGATTATTTCCATACCATTCTCTGTAAATGTTATGGTGCTCTTTGAAAAACAAACAACTAGAGAAAAGCTAAAAAAAATTGAAACAAATATGGACTAAAGTGCATCTGAAAGCCAGCGCCATGGTGGTGATGTGATTTAAACTGGATCTGCATTGTCCTATATCTCAGGATCTGATTCCAGATTATCTGCTTTGAACTGGATTATATGGGTCTCCATTACCAGATAATCTGGAATAAACAAATAATCTGGGTGATAATCTAGAATAAGCAGATAATATGGGATAAGATCCTGAGATATAGAACAGTGTAGAAGGGGTCTTAGACAACATCTAGATGAAAATCTACAATACCGTTAACCCTTATTGGAGAAATGATTTTATAAAGAGGTGTTGTCATTAGGGATGTAAAAATATTTTAAAATGCTTCTTTGGTGTCACAAAATCCTAATAAGAAGAATCAGAGGTGTGGAGGGAGCCTGTGGGTAGATGGGGAAAGGACTAAGTGATTGTTTTAGTATTGTTTGGGTGGTTGTATTTTAGTGTCTGTATTTTGTTTTGAATTTAGCAAATTTAAGTTATATCATTTTGAAATTTCAATAAAAAATTAAAAGGAGAAGAATCATGCACCTATTCTATTCTTCACAGCTCATACTATGCCAGATTTGTCCATTGTTGTGTTAGACAGGAAAAAAGGTCATAAATGCCACTTTTTATGAAAGCCCAACAATTTTTGTGCAGAATAATTCCAAATTGCAAAAGGTCTTTGAAATTTGCACATTTTTGAAGTTTTTCCTGCAGCAGGAAGAACATAGTTGAAATTCCCCCTTTCTTCCTTCATGAAGAAAATTTGCAACAAACTCGTACATCCCAGCTAGCATGCAACTTCTACAAACACAAAGCAAGAAAATGCTAGACTTGATTTGGGGTGGGGGGAGGATAATGTGTGCATCTTTATAGGAAATTGCTTGTGAATCCAGTATTATCAAATTCCTATTAATAAGAACATAATTATAATCTTCAGAGGTTCTAATCCCTAATTCTAATTCTTATTTATTTATTTATTTAGATTTGTATACCCTCCTATCCGATTGGCTCAGGACAGTTTACAGCATATCGAACTACACAAGAAGCATAAAAACAATAAGAACAAGACAAGAACAGTTTCCACAATATTCTGCCATAACCAAGGGTGGTTAAAGGCTAAAAGCCTGCCAGAACAATACTGTTTTGCAGGCTTATCGAAAGGCCGTCAGCTCACGGAGTGCTCGCACATCAGGTAGTAAACTATTCCACAAGCACGGTGCTGCCACAGAGAAGGCTCTCTGTCTAGTTGACGATAAACGGATGGTGCACAGGGACGGAATCTGCAAGAGGTTGATGTCTTCTGATCGGAGATCAAGTGTGTGGGTCTCTTGGTATATAGTATGATAAGGCACATATATGAGCCTCAGAAAACCAATATAACATTTTTAGACTGAACCCAAACCTACTCTTTTTATTATTATGATTGAAAAGTGCCATAGGAACATGGATCTTAATGAAATTGGACTTGTTGAAATTGCAGCAATAGTTCATGATGCAAATATGTATTCAGCTTGCATAGATATACAAACAGTTTTATGTGGAGCAATGTTTCTGATCCAATATCACTTATATGAGATACTTGCAGAAAACAAATTGATGGAATTTATGACAACCCTAATTAATCAAGTATTCCACAGCAGTGGTGGGTATTAATTATCTTGGGTGGAAGACTTATAAAATAATAATTTTCCAGAGTTAATTGAAGCATCTGCATTTAAAGGTTATGAACAGAAATTGTTTTATAATAAGATTAGTGCTGCTTAACATGGAAACAATCCATTTAAATCATCCAAATTCAACAATATTGTCTGTATTTGCATTTTGTTCATGTTAGGCATAGAGAAGTGATGTTAAAGTATCAGGTGTGTGGAGCATAGGAGAGAAAAAATACAAATTGCTTTTGATAATACACTAATTGGTGCCGACTTTTAAGAATGTGGGTATTTCAAATTTCCATTTTGATGGTTGAGGGCAAAAACCTATTGGCACAAAAATTCCAGGAGTGGTCAAATGTGAAAAGGCTAAGCAGCAAGCCAGGGTTATATTTTGTGCTTTCGAAACAGATGAAAGCTGGAATCTTCATTACCAGTCTTCTCTGAGATCGCACACCTAGATTCTGCTGCCTTGCAAATTTATTATCGGGGACATGGGAGAATATCTAGTTACCAGACCTGTGCTACTCATTGAAAAACCAAGTTAAACCTCAAGTCTTAAGACAAAATCCATTAGTACCTCATTCTAGATTCAGACAAGGTGCAGAATGGGTCCTTGAGTAAACTGGGGTAATTGCTAATGAAATAAAACCAAATGTGAAAATGGGTTATAAGAAAGCACATTAGTTGAGATCAACTAAAGGCAATCCTGTGAATGAGAGACTTCCAAGAACTCTGTCCATCAGCTGCCCTGGCCAAGTCTGGCAAAGATAGAGCTGTATTTTCTTGATCAAATCAATCCACTGTTCGTGCAATCTCTCCTTTTTTCCACTTTACCATGCATTATCGTCTTTTGCAATGACTCACACCATCCCATGATATGTTTAAAGTATGACACCCTAAGTTTAGTCCACTTCTAGTGAGAATGTGCCACATTACATAAGCTGACTTCAACTTCTAACAAGAAATGTATTTAATCATTATTTTGCGTGCAGTTAAAATTACACATTTGAGAAGTGCAAATTTTTACACTCAGAACAAATGTGCACGTTTTACAGTGTGAAAATAGTTACTATATGCTTTCAAGCAATAGGGGATTCTATAGCCCATGTTATGTTTGCATCATAAAAATCCCAGCATGTTCAAGCCTAAGACAAGCCCATTGAAACTTTGATGCAAAACTTGATTAGGCTAGGGAGCCATGGGAATCATATTCACTTACAGTGGAGTTGAGGATCTTAGGGTGGGGGAAAGGGATGGACTTCTATGGAAGTGTTTAAACAGAGTTTGCATGATCATCTCTCAAGAATGCTTTGTTATGCAATCCTGATTGGTGGTGTGTGTTAGACTAGATAGCTCTCATGTTCATGGAGAGTCGCTAGCATTTACTGTCCACCTCATCTATTTTCCCAAGAGTAAAGTAATTAAAAGAGTAAATGATACATTGGGACTCCTGGGAGAGAGTTGCAGGAGATCCTTGGGCCTAAAGGGATCTGGCTGTGCCCTGAGAGGTACAGCCAGACCCCTTGACTCAACAATGCAAGTATTTCACCACTGATTCAAACTTTCTTAATTAGGATCTCTTATATCCCCACAGAAGATACAGTTTGGGTGCACATAAATCCCTCTTCCCTTTTATAAATATCCCAGTTAAACCTCTTTTACGAATCCTTACAATGTTATAGTAGATATATACAAAGGGAAGGTGAAGTTTATGGACAGCATAGGATATGAGGGGACTCAAAATATTTTCAACTTACAAAAACATATGAGCTTTAATAATTTTAATCACTCATTGTGCAAAGTATATGGCAGCATCCGAAAATACCAGCTCTCTTAGCAATTTAGTCCTTTAGTAACTTCACAGGAATATCAAAGGATATAAGTTCTAAGCCATAATGAAATGTAAGGTAGGACACCCGCTTACAGGAACAATAGATACATGTTGAAAAGAGATTCTTGTGCTAAAGTAAAGGTATTTTTGGTTTCTATTAAATCTAACAAAAATTAAAGAAATCTAAGGACATTAAATGAGAACATAAATACAACGTTGAAAACTGAATTAACATTTCTATTGTTAAAATATTCCTGTCAAAATGATGCTAACAATCAGCAAAATAGCAAGACCAGAGTTTACTAAAAAAGTTTTGATGAATTAAGAATTACAGGAACAATCCTGTAATAAAGGCAGTAAAGGAGACACTAATGCAATAATTGGGAGCCTGAATTGTGAGATGTTTATCATAGATTTCTGCACAGGTGGAATTATGAAACATGACCCCTCTCACCAACCCATAACTGCTACAGCCAATCCTCTTATGATAATTGACTGATCATTGCAGAGCAGAGGAGTAGTAGCAAAGTATTCAACTGTGTTCCTAAAGTTGGAAACATGGTAATAGGAATCCAATGAGACCTCCAAGTGGTTCTCTGTGTGTCCTGTAAGATGCCTTTTTTGCTGTGCATACAAATATAGCAACATTGTTTGATGCAGCTCTGTTGCTCCCTCACGCTCCACAAGAAAATACATTTCTGTCTTTGGGTTGGAGTCACATTTAATGGCACACTCTTTCCTAAGCATGAATAATTTTATCTTAGAATTCCAGGAGCTCCCAGTGGTGCAGTGGGTTAAACCCTTGTGCTGGCAGGATTGCTAACCCAAAGGTCAGGGGTTCAAATATGGGAAGCAGGGTGAGCTTCCATCTACCAGCTTCAGCTTCTCATGCAGGGACATGAGAGAAGCCTCCCATTGGATGGTAAACCATCCTTGCAGATGGCCAATTCTCTCACACCAGAAGCAACTTGCAGTTTCTCGTCACTCCTGACATGAAAATAAAAATCTTAGACTTCCATACCAGCATTGCAGTTGCTGCAACCCATAGCCATACCTATGACTGAAAAATGACTGGAATGCTTGCCAAAGGCAAGATGTATCTTAAAAGTGCAGTGGACACTCTGTATTTTGAAACCTCACCAGAGGCAGTCAGGGGAAACCTTTCAATATGTCTTCATTGAAAAAGAATAAAACCCCATATCTGCCATCCAACCTTTGGTCTTTCACTGTTGTAACACTTTCTGGCAGCTAATCCGAAAATTTGTAGAGATGGGTGTTGTTTAGCATGCTATTCAAATCTGAGCCAAATGAGATTTTAAATTTGAACTTACTGCAGGCCAGTTGCTGAAAATGTTTCATTCGATGGAAGTTCAAATTCAGGCTGCATAGGAGATGCGTTTATAATAAAGGAGCAGTTATTTACTGTTCCTTGCTCATTCTTTCTGTTCATAGAAACTGCATGACAGTAGAATGTGGTAGATGCACTCTACTTCCTGTTTATTACATGGGCAGAGTCTTTCATTGTGTGGAGTACCTGCCAATCTCCCAAGCAGCAATTCAGACCGGAGAACATTGCACCTTGCCTTGGAAAATAGGCAGCAATATTTGGCTACTGTCAAGTTCTTTAGATAGTTTGCTGTATGAAAAGGCCCAACATAATGTATGGACAGGGAACTTGGAGAGCAGAATACATAAGAGTGAGAGTGTAGCTCACAAAAGACAACGTCCCACAGTCTCTGATTTTTTTGAGAGAGAGCCATGTCAAAACCCAGATGAATTAAGAGGGATGCGAAAAGACCAATGGAGGCAGCTTTCTTAGAACGGATCTTAGACCAACTGCTTATGTAGCCTACTCATCATGAGCTTGTTTCAAATGGTCTGGAGTAAATTTTAGCACAATAGTTTACATGTTGTGAGTTAACAGAAGTACTTCGATAGTAAAGTGGAATAGATTGTTGGAACAATTTTATCTCAGCAGTCTCCATTAAAAATGTATTATGTATCAGGTGTTGACATTCGAGAGCATTATTTAAAACTCAGGATAAGAATGTCATAAAATGTGCAGGTGTGAATTCTGCAAGAAAATGTAACTGGGTTACAAAAAAAGTCACATTTGATAGGTTGAGTATTAGGTGTGGTGAACCCATAGAAAGCTAATAGGCATGGTTTAGAACCCAAAAATAAGGAATCAAAAATCTAATGGGGGGGGGGGGATTTTTTTATTAGTAATAGAAAGACTTACAAAAAATTTTCCAAAAAGTTCTAAAATGTAACGTAATTACTAATGAAATTCTTAATTAGTTCTAAAGTAGGCAAAGCAGGGAAACAGGACTGACACTGTTTTAAGCACAGGCAAATCAAGGGGTAACATTTCCCTTGGTTTCCTTGCAGGGAGATATAATGCATTAATATATTATTATTATTATTAAATAAAATAGTTGCCCACCTCTGGTCAAGGCTTGCTTCTCCAGAGCATTTATTAGAATTAAATGGCCAGGGCCCTCATTCCAGGAAATTAGAAGGAGTAAATATTATTATTATTATTATTATTATTATTAGAATTAAATGGCCAGGGCCCTCATTCCAGGAAATTAGAAGGAGTAAATATTATTATATTTATTATTATTATTAGAATTAAATGGCCAGGGCCCTCATTCCAGGAAATTAGAAGGAGTAAATATTATAATATTTATTATTATTATTAGAATTAAATGGCCAGGGCCCCCATTCCAGGAAATTAGAAGGAGTAAATATTATTATATTTATTATTAATTATAAAATAGTTGCCTATGCCTACCTTCTCCAGAGCTCTTCTCACTGCAGCTTTCCCCCATTCAGTTTCCCATAGCTCTCTAGGAGGTTTGAACTCTATGGCTTTTCCTTGATTCTGCACTTTTCCTGCTCCTCTCCGGGCTGTTTTCAACCCCTTCTCCCATTGTTTCAGCCTTCCTCATGTCCTTCTCGCCTGTCCTCCTATCTAGGCTTCTTTCCCTGCAGTTTAAACCGCTTTTTCCCTGAGTCCTCCAGCCGCTCTAGGACTCCCGCTCTGGATCTCTCTATGGTCCGGCTCCTTTTTCACTTCCTGGAGGAAAGGCCTTTCAGTTAAAGTAGGCTCCGAGCATGGAAAGGCCCCATCTGACTCTGAGTAATGTCTGGGAAGCTATTTTGGAGGGGATAATAGGGGGCCTTCCGAAATATTTACAAATCTAACGAAAATTTGGGCCCAGGAAGTGCGAAAAAGAAAGTCCACTTCCGGGATTGCCACTGCGATGCGTATAAACTTGAAAGTCCCATACATACGAATCCCTTCCAATTTCTTTCAATTTTCATAACTTTTTTCTCATGCCTAAAAGCTAATTAATTAAAATGGAACAGTTTGAAGCATAGCTAAGTTTGAATCCATCCCCAATGTTTCAAGCACATATTCAAGCACACCATATTCATAAGATATAGTGAATATATGTCCATATAGCAACACTGTACTTGAGGGCTGTAATATTTGATAGATTCTTAGCAAATACATCAACTCAATCACTTGCGAAAGCTGCAACCAGAGCTTCAAAATCTGCTACAGTAAACATACAAAGAGAACAGCTGAAGTCTAAGGGCCCTTCCACACTGCCCCTTTATCCCAGGATCTGATCACAGGTTTTCTGTTTATGCTATGTTAACTGGCAGTGTGGACTCATATAATCCAGTTTAAAGCAGAAAACCTGGGATCAGATCCTGGGATATAGGGCCTGCTGTCTGAAAGGCACCTAGATTTCACTGGGTCTATTTTATGCATGACTAACTCTGGGCTTAGCAAGTTTCAGCAAGAAACTCAATTTTCACAGTTAACATCTCTCTCACACTCAAAGCTCTTATGGACATCCCAAAAAAGTGAAAACCAATTAAGATTTGAGTAACAGTGCAATGTGAATACTTGAGCAAGAGTAAAAGCCCCTTAAATGGCATGGAGATGAATAGTTCCATCTATGCACAATATATTTTGTTCCCAATAATAAAAACGTATTCTATAAGTGTAAAGCAATGCATATTTAAGCATAATGCTATAGAACCAAGAACACTTGAGAGGTATGCGGATGCTAATAATTATAGTATATAGCATAAGTACATTGTCCTTGTCCACTATTAGGCATGGGTCTATTTAGATGGTATAAATCTGCCACAGCTAACAGCTTCACTAATGTATGTGCTTAGTGAAAATGGATCTTAATGGTTTTTATCTGAAAAATAGTCCATGATTTATTGTATGAACCAATGTCTATTATGTCACCATGTGACAATTTATTTTTGCATAAGAACTTCAATTTGTCTCCTTCAAAACTCTCAGTGTTAAAATCTCTGCTTTCTTGGCTGCCTTTCGTGTATTCTTGGTGCTTAACGTTCCTCAATAAAACTCTAGAGTGCTTCCAAATTATTTACAGAACTGTTCTCCAGTTATGATGGCTAGCCACAGATCATTTCTCACTGCTCTAAGACTAAACAAATTTTATGACAGCAGAAGATAATCACTTCTTAAAACCTTAAAGGGCACATTTTTAAAATAAAGGAGTTTGGTGAGCCAACTTCACAAATCTTTATCACTCCAAATAGAGATACCTATAGTTTAACAGTTGCTTGCTTGCTTTACTGATACAGAGGGATTATTAGGAAATGGTAAGTTTCGTAACAATAGCTCTACTGAGAGGTTGATATATAACATTTATCCACAGTTATGCTTTACAAAGGGATGACTTATATCTAGAATGTAGTAACAGGGGATATATTTATTTTATAGCACTGCAGTTATTTGGGAAGGAGATGGTGAAGGACACAGTTAAACTGTAGTAGACCAAGCCAAGTTGAGTTGTATTATCCCAATAACTGATGGTGTAACTTCTTATCCCATTTTTGCCATGTTGTGTCATAAAGGAGGGAGATTGAATAAGGGGAGCATATATCACTAATGAGAGAGCCATCTAATCAGCAAACAACTACTGACTGAGTTGAGCAGACCTTGTCCACAATTCAATTCTGAAATACAAAATATTCCATAATCGAAGAATTGCCTGCTTGGATGGCTAAAATAGTGACAACTTTGCTTTCTGATAGCTAAATATAAACTATGTTGCATGCATATAATTATCTAAAATAGTGTGTATAAATCTATATTCAGGCTATGTGTCTATGAAACACTAGCTGAACCCACCACGCTTTGCTGTGGCCAACCTTCCCTCCCTCTTTCTCTTCTTTCTCTCTTTCTCTCCTTTCCACCCTCTTTCCTTCCTTCTCTTTCTTTCTTTCTTTCTCTCCTTCCTTCTCTTCTTCTTCCCTTCCTTCTCCTCCAACTTTTCTTTCCCTTCCTCCTTCTCCCCTTCTCTACCTCTTCCTTCTCTACCTATTCTTGGACTGCAACTCCCAGCAGTCCTCTTGATCGATTTACCTACCTGCCTACCTACCTATCTATCTCCATCTAATCTATCTGTCTGGAGGATTTCTGGGAGTTGCAGTCCAGGAACAGGAAATTGGAAATATGCAGGGATTCGTATGCTCCCAAAGAAATCCAAGGAGAAGAAATCTTGCAGCTTGGAAGCTGTGCATTTGGATCATCCTCCTCTCCTAAAGAGCCTGGTCTAGGGGATGCTGGGAGCTGTAGTCCAGAAGAGAGTGTGGATATGCTATTGTGTGTTTTGTTTGCCAGGGGAGTCATTTTTGTGTATGCGCTGTAGCGTTTTTTTGCTTCTTGGCCTTTTAAGTCCTTCAACCATGTTTTTCAGTGTTTTTATGATTGATGGTCACTTGTAGGTCTGATAGGTATATTGTTTCCAAATTTGGTGTCAACTCGTCCAGTGGTTTTTGAGTTATGTTAATCCCACAAACGAACATTACATTTTATTTATATAGATAAATAAATGGATTTTCTGCTTAGATTTGGATTTGATCCCCTCAAATGTCTCATTATGTGTTTATATGCAAATGCAATAATCCCACTCCTGCCCTATAAAAGAAAAAAAAGGAAATCCCAAGCATTTCAGATAACGGACATTAAAGCTGTACCTCCAATTCCTCAACATACAAGCTGACTGAACTTGCATTTATAATTTGTGCTGAGTAGAATGGGGTGGGGGATGTGAAACATATTTCATGAACTTTCATTTGAGAAAATTATAACTTCAAGGATATTCCATTTCAAAAATAATTCTGGAAACCTGAAAGGTTTGTAAAATATTCTGTCATTCAGAGCAAGGCTATCACTCTGATCTTATGTTGCTATGTTGTTATGGTGTAACAGAAGATACTTTTTCGGAAGTGGGCATGGTGGTAAGGAAACCAGAATGTCCAAAGAACCATGCATCATATAATAAGCATAGCATGGAGTTTGGGGGTAAACACAACCCTTGTGCTCTTTTTTTCTGTTGGCATTTTTTTTAGGATTACAGAAATTCAGGTGGATAGAGAAAATAAAATGTACTAGGAGGAATAGGCATATCCTGCCGAAAGCAAGTATCAGTTTTTTTTCTCCTTTATCATGTAGGAGAAAATATACAAACATAAATCTACACAACATGTGTGGCTATTTCCATCTTCTTGCCTCATGAGCAAAGAAAATATAAAGTACTGATATAAGGCATGGGACACCAACCAAGAAGCATAATTGGCAGATATCTGTAATGATATCAGGCATCAAACATATGGACAGTGTTCTGGTGCTAATAAAACAGAATAACTTTCATGATAGCACTGTAGGAGTGTTCACTACAGAATAAGGAAAGAGGGGCATTAATATTGTCCCTTTCCATTCACTGGGGATGACTTTGTGAAGAAGAGAGTCCCTTTTACCCGGGGACATTCTTCATGTGATTTGGAATACAAGAAAGTCAGAGGGCACCTCTACACTGAACTTTTAGGATTATGTAAATGTGACCTATGGCACTTACCATCCAGCCACCTTGCCCCTGTTTACTCTAAGTCAGAGGAAAGCCCCAAGATTTGGACTTTCTCCTTACTTAGGAGGAGTAAGGACAGTTGGGCGAGTTCCCAACCAGAACAGGCTGCAATTGTTCTGACTACGTTTCATAGGCTTAGGTGGTCTGGGAACATATTTATTTATTTGCTTACAGTATTTATTAGGCTTGGTTTAGAATCCTAAAATCGGGATTCTAAAATCAAATGGGGGGGGGGATTTTTTTTTGGATTAGTATATCAAAGACTTACAAAAAAAATCCCAAAAATTTCGGAAATGTAACTTAAGTACTAACGAAATTCGTTAGAAATTCGTATGCCAGAGCATGCGCATTCCAGATGGTTTTGGCCTACAACTCCCAGAAATCCTAACAGCTGGTAAATTGGCTGGGATTTCTGGGAGTTGTAGGCCAAAACTTGAATAAACCACACTGAATTCTAGATGGGACTCTCTAAATAGGAAGGAGGGAGGGAGGGGGTATTCTATTCTTGGAAGCAGCAAAAGAAAAGGAGGAGGAACCCCCCCTCGCTCCTCGCTGCCTCTCTCTCACCCCGATCCCGAGGGAGCGAGGGCCCAAGTTTGCCCAGGCTGGTCATATACCTACATTCTATGCACATGCAATAATACAGCAGTAATAGCAATGGGAATAAGAAGAGGTAAAATTCAAACCGAATTGTTCTGAGTGGTCCCTGCTTCATGCGGGGCAAACGGGCTCTTCTTTGTGAGCCCGGGAAATTAGCCCAAGAAAAGCGACAGGGTGCACACACATACATATTCTTGGGGGGGGGGGGTGCTGCAGAATCTTCTCTATGAGGCCGGGATTCTGCAACAAATCCCCCCTCCCAAGAATATGTATGTGTGTGCTCCCAAGCTGGCTTTTCCCCCCCGGGCTAATTTCCGTTTGCACCGTTTGCACCGCATGAGCCCGTTTGCATGAGGCAGGGACCACTCAGAATACTCGGTTTGAATTTTACCTCTTGTTATTGTTATTACTGCTGTATTATTGCATGTGCATGGAATTAGGTATGACCAGTTGGATTACTTATAATATTAGGCAGTGGCACTTACAGTAGCATTCATTCTATTATACATTAGGTTGGCTTCTCACCCCAATACTCTTTGATGCCTTAGATCCTGGCAGGGCAGGAGAGGCAGGAAAGTCTGGAAAAAATGTAAACAGAGAGGATTACTCAGAAGTAAATCTGCAAAGGAGGGCCCTTCATCCAAAGTGCCCTCCTTTGCAGATTTACTTCTGAGTAATCCTCTCTGTTTACATTTTTCCAGGCTTCCTTCCAGCCAAGGGAAGGAGCGAGTTTAGGGCTTGCCTTGCCATAATATTGGCAAGGGAGGCGGGAGGGTGGTGAGAGAGAAGGAGGGTGCCCCCTTATGCCCCCTTACGACCTAATAACGACACTTAAGAAAATCCTGGCCCCCGAGGTTCTAAAAAGAAAGTCCACTTCCTGGTTGGCGTTCCAGGTGCGGAAAAGCTCGAAAGTAGCATTTCTTACGAATTTCTTACGAATCTTTTAATTTTCATAACTTTTTTCCCATGCCTAGTATTTATATACCTCCTTTCTCACCTCTGGGGGGACTCAAAACGGTTTACACATAAATAATGGCAAAACTCAATGCCTTACATTGGGCACCGATACAATGTCAATACAAACAATTACGATAGTAAAATTACAAATAAACATAAATGATAATTAAAACAATACATCAACAAGTATTAAAACAATAAAACAGACATAGGATAAAAGTCCACTATCCTCCCCCCCCCCCCCTCTGGTATCGCAGCAGTCCCTAGCTGCAACAGGCCACATACCTTTTTGCTCTGACAATAGGCAGAGTGAGCACTGACAAGGGAGATGAGAGGTGCCAGGGGAAAGATAGGTACTGTGTCATTACTAGGAACTGCTGAGACATGGGGATATCTAAGCTGGCTTCCCATAGGTGACAAACCATGTTGGCATGGATGGGCAGTAAGGATTCCCTCCTGCCTCCACAGTGCCTAATAGAGGTGCCCTGCTGACTCCAAGGTCTGATCTGTTGTCCAAATTTTGGGTCCATATACCATGTTGTGAACTCCTTTAAATATAGGAAACACTCTGCTTCATAATTATGCTTTCCACATGAAGAAAAGCAACGACAGAGGGTTCAAGGATAGGACGTGCCTCTCCGTATGTGTTTAGTCTGCATGTTTTGGCGGAGCTTTTTATTTTTGTCTTTTTTTTAAAAAAGAAGAGGTGCCTATCATTTTCAATATTCCTTTGATCAGCAATAAGGCAGCCTCTGATAACTCAGGAAAAGTCATATAAACATCAAAGCCTCCTCCAAACAGACCTGCTTTCAGTAGGTTGCTTTAAAACATAAATTTGGAAATTATGATCGTCTGCAACTAATGAGTGGAATTCAGCAGTAAAATATAAAATGAATGTTAGACCTAAAAAAAATCTTGACAATATTTACAGAGCTTCAACGTGGATTCAGTCTGAAATGATGACTTCATATCCATGTACACAAAACCCTTAATGTATAACTTTTCTGAAAACATTAAGATTGCAACACATTTAGGTCATGCTGTTGGTTGTTGAAAGAGTATAGATCTTCAAAATGTTTCTGTTTTTCTTCAATAGGCATTACTGAAACCTGGTGGGATGACTCCTATCACTGGAATACTGTGTCCAATTCTGGGCACCGCAATTTAAAGGAGATGTTGACAAGCTGGAAGGTGACCAGAGGAGAGTGACTAAAATGATCAAGGGTCTAGAGAACAAGCCCTATGAGGAATGACTTAGACTGCTGGGCATGTTTAGCCTGCAGAAGAGAAGGCTGAGAGGAGACATGATGCTCTTGTATAACTATGTGAGGGGAAGTCATAGGGAGGAGGGAGCAAGCTTGTTTTCTGCTGACCATGATCTAGTGCATTTTCAATGTATTTGCTGCTCTCAGCAGTATGTTATTTCTGGGGTTATTCTGATTTTAGAATCTGAGTGTGACCATTTGAGTTTTGGTTACTCTGAAATGTTCACTCATTCCAAATAATCAAAATAACCCTGGCAGCAACTCTAGGTTGAAAATGCTGCTACTTAATGCCATGCAGATGAATGTTAAAATGGCTGCCACTATAACTTGATCCTGGTTGAAAAAGTGAAGCTGGAATTTATTAAACAAACCTGGTTCAATAAGATGCATGTCGCTTTTGTGGTCTCTTCCAACTTTGTGATTCTATAATTCTATGGATCTAGCTATAGTGGTACATGCCTTTGGTAGATAAGTGACTGGTAACACTACAAGGGAAGGGGAGAAAATATGTAGACTGCCCACTGAAAACTACTAACAACAGCATATAAAAGGACACTGAATGTGGGTGATTTCCCGCCCCTTAAAATTAAGAATTGGGGAGCATAGGTCAAAAAACAGGCATGGCTCTGAGGAATCTGTACTGTATACTCATTTCAAGGAAGTTCATCATTCAGAGGAGGATTTTCAGTTTCTTGGGTTGGAAAGGGTTACTGTTAAACCCCACCTTAATGTACGTGAGGCGTTGTTGCAAGTGGAAACCAAATGGATCGTTTTACTCTCCAGTGAATATCCCTTGGGGCTTAATGACTGTCTTAACATTCCGAGCCTGTTAATTTCAGGTAATTGTTTAACTGATATACACATGTGAAATTGTCTATGGGCCTCATTAACCTCTAAAAACTAATTAGTAAAAAGGTGGTGAAGTAACACGCGTTTCCACCTCATTGCGGTCAGAAAATCTCAGTGATGTTCTTTGTAATACCATGATTGGTGAGTTATGGAAAATTCTATGTAAAAAAACCCTTCCCTTGTTATTGTGGAAAGTCCTACCATTTACTAGACTGTCTCCCTTTTGGGATCTTTTTGTATATATTTCAGATAATTCGTTACAACGTATGGATTTTGCCTTTGAAGCCACAGATTCTACTGTGTAATGCTTTGCCCTGATGAAGTTCCATTGACTGGAACGAAACGGGTCAGATCTAACTACTCATTTCCATAGGCTTGGCTTTGGCTTTTTACTGTTACTTCTTAAGGAGTTCCCATTCTACGGTTGCCAGTTATCTATACCTACAATGGAGTGAATAAGTGTAATCCGGGGCATATATATTGGTATTCGTGCACATTTTCTGGATCTCCTTATATTGCATTCGTGTGCATTTCCCAGATCTCCTTTTCATCTAGAATGCATTAACCTGGGATGGACACTTTTCATCATCTGCACAGACTATACATGCTTGTGGATTTACTACCAGGTATTCACCCTCACACAGAAGGATTCCCTACTTCACTCAGACTTTGGTTGGGACACTTAGTCCGCTCCTCACAAACAATGAAATATGTGCAGGACCATTGGTAATGTAGACTGCTAACACAGACTTTATTGCTACATTGGGTTTTTCCTTGAACATACTCAGCCTTGATATCTATGATGTGTTTGATGATATATAAGTTTACATGTCTTGTAAGCTCTATTGATATTAATAATACCACTGAATTTTGAATACTTACCTTGATGTTTGGTAGATAAGCAATCTTATCAGATGGACAATCCCCCTCCCCCACTTCACTGTAAGCTATTGTAAAATAATGAGGATCATGGTAATTAGCAAAAATAGCATAAAGGACCTGTTATTTTGTCTATCTATTCACAATTCCTCTCTTTACTTTGTGAAACGATCCCCCACTGCTGTCTGATAAGGTCTTGCATTTGGATTACTGCAATGTGAGGCTGCCTTTGAAAATCGCTTAAACACAACAATTGGCCCAAAGAACTGCAAACAGGTTGTTATCTGTGACTGGCTCTCTGTAGGCAGTACATACATAACTCCTTTCTTGCAACAGCTTCATTGGCTATCAGTTTGTTGCTGGGCATAATTAAAAGAGCTGATTTTAATGACAAAACCTTCTATGGCTTCGGACCCAATTATTTGAAAAAACTGTATCTTCCTTTATGAACCCATTATAGGTCTAAGTTCATCTGCAGAAGCTTCACTCTGTGGCACCCCCTTCCCAGACTCGTTTGGTGAGAATATGGAAAAGAGCCTTCTCAATGGCTTGGTCTTCCAGATGTTTTGGATGAGTTCCCAGATGTCTTGACCATTGGTCAATCTGGCTGCTACTTCTAGGAGTTGAAATTCAAAACAACTCAAAGATGAAAATCTGGGAACCACTGACCAAAGCATCAACCACAATGAACAAGTTTATAGTTAGTTTGACCAAGATGTTATCGCTTTTGTCATTGTGGGTCTTACCTTTTCATTTCATGAATTACGTTCAGCCCCAAGTAGATGAACATACAACTACAGTGGGAATTTAAAGTGACAAAGCAAGAAATTAAACTACTCTCTATTCCACATTGCTCAGAGACTCCAGCAATGGGTGGTTTTATTGGCTGAGTTTGAGCCATAAATAGAATACAAATCAATTCTATTTTTATAGCTTTCCTCCTACTTGTCATCACAAAGCACTTTACGTAAGGAATCAATCACAAGATGATGGGAAAACGAAGCTTTGAGATTAGATTTAAAATAGAAAACTGATTAGAAAGCTGCACTTAAAGGAGCAAGGGAGATGGTTTCAGTACTTTGCATAGCGGCGGTACATTTGTTAGAGGTAGCAACCTTTGCATGCTTACACTCACTAATTGCTAATATGCATGTTTCTTGATTCCCATTGTCTTTGCTTTTACACACCCTCTATTTTTCTCCCTCTCTCTCATTTGCAGCTATTCTTCATATCTCTCATTTACTAGATCATTTATTTGTATATGAAGAAGGATTTTTTAACTAAATCTCACGAAGATGCAACATATCATCTTCTGACTCGACTTTCCAAATCTCCTTTAGCAGAAGCCAGCAGCCATAATGAGCAAAGGAGATGTGTTTAGCTGCTGGTGGGGGTGAAGCAAAACGTTTCCAGGCACTTCCCATGAGTAAGCTGTAGTACAACAATCAGAAGTAGGACCTTGTTAGAACCTCTCATTACACTGAAGAAATGTAAGTAACACATATAATTTGCACAGATGGCAGTGGGGGGCAAAATCCACTGAGATTGTTTACATTTTACATTCCAATATGAAAATTCCCATAAAATGTACTACAGACAGTCCCCAGTTACAAACAAGATAGGTTCTGTAGGTTTTTATTAAGTTGAATTTGTATTTAAGTCAGAACAGGTACTTTTTAAAGTGTAATTCCAGCCAAATGAGTTAACACCCATGTAGTGTTTGTTATGCTGTCTGGGCCCCTATTCAGAAGATGTCATCTCACTTTCTGTCCTTGTGATAATTTGATTTTGAATAATTTGGCTTGTTGTGGAAACAAGGATTGGTGATAAATGGCCCTTCCACACAGCCCTATATTCCAGAATATCAAGACAGAAAATCCCACATTATATGAGTGTGGACTCGGCATTTCCACACAGCCCACAGCCAGAACATCAAGACAGAAAATCCACAATATTTGCTTTGAACTGGGTTATCTGAGTCCACACTCAGATAATGTGGGATTTTCTGCCTTGATATTCTGGGATACAGGGCTGGGTCGAAGGGCATAAAGCAGACCTGGGCAAAAGCTTCAGTTGAGACACCATTCCCTCATGACAGCTCTTATAGGAGTGAAATTCCCTTTCTAGTGGTAGATTTTTTTCACTTCCCATTGTCTCACATCCGTTCTTAACTATGAGTTATTTTAAGCCAAATGTTTGTAGCTAGGGGACTTCTTGTACTTTAACCTGAAAAAATGAGTTATATTCTGTTAGAACATACTTATGAGATTGTCAAGAGGACTGCAAATATTGAAATATATTCTTGAATAGAGGCAGTGACAGCTGGCATTTTCTTTTTCATTGAGGCAATGACTCTACTGTGGGGTTTTGTGTGGTCTTTAAAGGAGCTATCTAACATGCTGAACCTATTTCAAGAATTTAGATAATAGATTTAGAAATCTGGAAAGCTTTAAAAAAGTCTGGACTGAAACTCACAGTGGATTTTCACAGCCCACTGACAAGGAACCTACCAGCTGCTAATGACTAACAATATGGCTATCACTGGCTTCTAGTCACGATTCAAATATTTTATTTTAATTTCAGTACAAGAAGTCCTATGAGTTCACCTGCCAGTTACTGGAGAACACAATCCAGTAGAGCTCCTCATGTTCTTTTGTTGTTGGAGCAGTTAGCACTTTGATATAGATCTGTTATTGGGAGTTTTCTATTTATGTGTTTTCAGCTGAAGCCAAGTAAGAGCTTCAATACAGTAGCTAAGAGTCTCATATTGATATATTGGAAAGCTAAAATTTCTGCAGTCATCTAAAATTGGATTGAAGAGCTGTGTACATTACCTCCTGGGAAACAGTTATATTTAATAAACAGGAGAAATCAATTTCATTTTATGTAATTTGATCTTTCCTTGGAATTGTCTGCAATGTAATGATTTCTTATTTGTCCTACAGTTGTTCAAACCTTTCGGGGTATGGTGCATTTGTATTTCGAGGATTTATTTTGTATGAGCTATACAATGTGAAGAAAGCTGTGATCTTTTATTATAACATTTACAATTTTATATTTTATTTATTATTGTTTTAGTTATAGTATTGTCCTGTGAACTTGATGAAATATCAGTATAAGAAGTCCAACTGAAATCAGTGGGTCTTATAGTTGTATTCTATGTATAGTCATGCAGAAATTTATTCTTATTATTAATAATAATAATAATATTTATTTATACCCTACTTTATCTCTCCTGCAGGAGACCCAAAGAGACTTAACATCAGCATACAATTTGAAATATATAAATATGTAAACATTAAAACAATTAAATTTAAACAGTATTTTAAAAATTCCTAGTTAAAAACCATCAAAACATTTTCAAAGTTAAAAACCACAACAGGTTTAGATTTATTGTTGTTAGTGCATGTTCATGAAAACTTAGCTGAGAGCTGAGATACAGTTTTAAATGTCAGGAACGGCTAGACTGTGGGCAATTAGGAATAGCATTTTTTCTTATTCTTTGCCAGCAGTTATGACATTGTAAGCTTGGGATGTTATCTCAATCATTCCAATTCATATTTATGACCATTGCAGAATCCAACAACCAAAAGTACTCCCCAGATCCCACCTTGGTAGTCTTGATTTCCAAACATTATCATTTCCTAAGAGAATGTGGTAACAGATGATCCAGATGCAGGACCTGGAAATCCTCACCCCACCCCACCCCAACCCAACACACATAAATCTGACACAAATAACATGCAAAAAAAACCCCATTAGGTAAATTGTCCCTGTCCCATTAGATAATGCAAGAACCAAAAGAGAAGATGGTGGGTGAGTGGGATGACTCTTGGAAGGTTATCACCCATGTGAGCAGCAGCCTTTTTAACCCCTCCCACCTGACCGGAGTAAAACCTGTGTACTGATCATTCTGGTTGTGCCCACAAGACAATGACTTCAAATCCTGGGTTCAAGCCCATTGGCTGGTAGTTCCTCCTTTCCTCAGGGCTAGACTAAGCCTACTAGGCTTCTGGGAGAAAGACTTGGTGATACACCATTATGTCAGGACCAATGACCCTCCACCATCCACCCCAAACCACATAAACTGGTTGTATGGCAAGTTATGAAGCTTTCTTACAAATAAGTATTTTATTACACTTTGTATGGATATGTAGAATTTTAGAACTATAGACTCTTAGAATCCACAAGGCCCATCAAGTCCAACCCCTGCCATGCAAGAATACACAACTAAAGTACTTGCGAAAGATGCCGATTCTCCCTCCCTCCCTCCCTCCCTCCCTCTCTCTCTCTCTCTCTCTCTCTCTACACACACACACACACACACACACACACACACACTATAGTTTTATATTATGAACCAATCACAATGTTGCTGACATCTGTATTCACCAAACTGTGCATGGTTATTATATTACTTGCATTTCAAGTTGGAATAACAGTATTCAAGTTCAAGAGGTACACTCTTCCCACCCCAAATAACATTTCCTGTGGATAATTAATAAGCTTCTAGTGGTACTTAGGGAAGGAAAGCACAGAAAACAAAGTGCAAGTCAAAACTACATTGGGCTGAAATAGTTTTAAATCTCAAGACCATAAGAGATAAATGCCAAGCAGCTCTTATGCTACATCATTTTACAGGTAGGAATAGCTGATAAACATATTTATTTTAAAGCTCCCCAAACTGTGTTTTACCATAAATTTTATCGTTCTCACTGCTCAAATTTCCTTTAAAGCAAGGCAAACATAAAGACATCCCTCATGGAGCTACACTGATTTTAAAAGTGGGAGATCACAAATGAATTTGCTCTTTGGGCCTTACATTTAAGATTCGGTGTTTTAGGATATAAAACTCAAGAATCACAGTTTGCAAAGCTATACTCTGGCCTGCCATTATATTTTCATATTATTTTGAAAACTTTACAGTTTTGATGGTGATCTACATAATTCGGAACATTTCAGTACAATAACTTCATTTTTATTTTCATTTAATTGGAGCTTTAGAACTGGGGAAACTTCTGTCTGCTGAGAAATGGATTTACATTACATTGCATTCTGTTTCATGCAAGCTCCCATTCATTACACTTGTTTCCTTATGAATGCAGGTAAATAATTTATACCCAATTCTCTTTTGAAAAATCAATATTTTGCTTCCAGATTCCAGAAAGGGGAGGCAAAAATTGGCATTAGCTTGCAAAAGCAATTACTCTTTCAAACGGAATGAAATATTCAAAGACCATATGCTTACTAAACAGGAACCACCTGTACAGGTATAGATTTTTCTTGGCATTTAATAGAAATGCATCTTATGCTTGTCCTCAGCTGCTAGAATGACAGCAGTGCGGCTCTAAAACCTTCATTTCCCAGTTTTTTCCCCTTGCTCTTTGATTTCTAATCTATTATTGGTTTTAATTTTTATTTGTGGCCAGTAATGGGAGAAGGCATTCACAAGGGGCATGGGAAGCATTGGCACTTTGTGAACCAAGGTTCTTGCTTTTTGTTCACTGACATGTTTAGGAAAACTGAGGACCCATCCAAGCCATAAAATTACAGCGCTATATTCCACCTGAATGTGTCCCATAAAATCAGGAGATTTGCAGTTTGGAGAAAGGTATTTAGAATTCTCACCTGAAGAGTTCTACTTCTACACTAAACTGCAAACTCCGGGATGCCATAGGATATTGTCACGCCAGTTAAAGTGGAATATAATATTATAACTGCATTGCGCAAATAGGTCCACAGGGTTTTTTATTATTTAAATATTCATGTCTGTCTGTTTAATCGTTTTAACGTAAGATGCTCTGAAACAGCAGGACTCCTAGAACATTGCATGGAGGATGACCACAAAAGCACAGCTACTAGAGAACCAGAACACATTGTGCTACAGGCATCAATATCAGTGTTGTGAGAAGGCATCTTCAGTGCTTGAGAATGCTAGGCCTATGCAGGTAACTCATGATGGCTGCTTTCCATGGTGGATCAATTTCTTGCTTTCATTGTTTGAAATTAAAGTAATTGAAATTAAAGTAATTACTGAGATGAGATGTGGGGATGCAGTTCTTCATGGATTTTGTTCTTGCTTTTAGCACTTTTCTTTGTGAGAAAATCTGTGAAAACTCATTTTTGCAGATTATTCACTGTTCGGCACTTATTTTTCACAAAATTCACACCGGCCCCTTCTACACTGTCATATAATCCAGATTATCAAATTAGATAATCCACATTATTTGCTTTGAACTGGATTACATGAGTCTACACTGCCATATAATCAGTTCAAAGCAGATAATCTGGATGTTATATGGTAACGTAGAAGGGGCTTTTGTCTTCCTTGCACGTAGGAAAAAAGGTAAAATAAATAAATCCTGGCTGTGAGAATGACGTTTGTAGGATCATACAATCATAGAGCTAGGGGGTACTATCTGCTAATAGGCCTGGACTATTAGCAAACTTTCAAAATTTTGTTATAAATGGCAGTTCCTAATTGGTTCTGTCTTAAAAATCGCCAATAATGAAATACTAATGAAATTTAGAAAGTTTTGTTAGAGTTCTGAAATGTTCACCACCAGAACTTTAGCAACACTATAGAAGAAAAGCACCAGCGCCACCTAGTTTTAACCACCAGAACTTTAGTTTTGTAAGTACTTTAGAACCATTTAGAGAACCATGGATTGCCCAGGTCTATTTGCTAATGCTATGCAGGAATGCACTCGTGTGTGTGTGCATGTGCCTTCAATTCAGCTGTTAACTTATGGAAAGCATTTTCTAAGGCAAGAAATGAAGATTTTCTTTTTATGAAGATTTACATCCCTAGTTGTTGGAAACTGAATGCTTAACTAAATTGGATCTTGATCTAAATTAACAGTGTTGATATAATGCTATGATACAAAGGCCAATCTTTCCCCCCATAAATTTTCATTTTCCTCCAGAATTTTGCACTCAGGCCACACTTCCTTAAAAATATTTTCTCCCCTAAATATTTATTTTGTTCTGAACTCAAATTCCTAACTAAGCAAATATCCATATTTTTCTTACCTTAATCTATCAAGCCAGGACTTTTTCAATTGTTAAGTTATATTATTTGTTTACTTTATATCCCATCTTTTTTCTGGTGCAGTTAAAATTTCATTGTATAAAGTTGAAAACACTTCTATGGGACAGATCAGCTAAAACGATTAAAGATGCACATTTAAAATAATAACAATGACACTAGCCAACACATATTTTGGTGCCACAAATGTTGGACCTGTTTCTGGGTATATTGGCTTGCTGATTCCAAAAATGACACTAGTTTTCCCTCATCAGTTCTAGTTTTGAGATATGGTAAATATGCCATCTATAAGTCTTCATCTGCTCACCCATAAAAAGTCATGGTAATGGCATCTAAACCATTTGCCCTAATGCAGTCTATCCAATGCAATCTTCTGGATCACCACCCCAAATAATCCCAGAACAGGCCTAAAAAGTAAGACACGGAGAACATTTTTGTTGGGCTGTGTAATAGATACAAGACCACACACAATTAAGGCCCCATTTACACTGTCATATAATACAGTTTAATTGGATTGAACTGCATTATATGAGAGTGTAGACGGGGCCTAAAAGACACTTTTGTGACAAAGGTTTAAGAGCCAAAGGTCTGCCTAAATAAAAAAGGTCCTTCCCTTTATGTGCTGTGGGTAAGCTCTCAACTAAGATAGAAAGGAATTTATGTCCAAAGTGTGTCCAAGAATTGATACAGGAGCTCTGAAATCTCACCTATCTCTCTGCCACAAAGGCAGGTATCAGAGGAAGCAAGAAGCACTCTATAAAAGATACTAGCCCACAGCTTCTGTGCAATCAGAAGCCATTTGTGTCAAATCAATCTTCCTTTCTTCCTCCATGTAGAGAAGTAGAGTCTCCATTTAGTATTCTGACATCTTTTGTGAGAGCTAAGAAAGTGAAATATTAATAACCACAATAAAAGACCTGCATTCGTCAGCTGTTGGCAACCAAAACTTTGAAGCTTGCACACTAAACTGCAAAAGTCAACCCTAAAAAACAAAAGCATTTACTCAGGTCTGAAAATCATTGCCTAATCAATGCTTATTCTGTTTTCATTTTCAAAATAGTGGAAAAGCAAACAGGAACCAGTTCCTCTTTTCTCACAAGCAGCTTTAATATGGAAACAGTTCATTGTATAAAAGGGATACTTCATGGAATGGTCATTCAACCCTGAAGCTATTTAAATGAAAATAAAATATTTTGGGGGTGGGAAATGACACCTAAAAAGCCTTACTACTTCATCAGACAGGCCGATTTCCCTGCTGTACACTGTTTCCCTCCATTTTTGGCAGGAAGCCCTTCACACAATGCACTGGTTGATCTCCATGCCAAAAAGGGAGGAAAGCAGTGCACACTGTCACTGTGGCAACATGGGAGCCTTCTCATGCCTTTGTGCAATGGGGAGCAGAGATGCTTTCCCCCATGGGATGAAGAGCAAGATGAGTTGAGTGATGAGGAACATGGCACATCTTCTCCAGACACCCTGCCAGGAGCCCATGGATTTGCCCCAATGCAGGGCAAACCCATGGGCCTTTATGATAAGATCCCCAATGTACCCAAGTTCATAAGCACCTCAAAAATGCAGGAGAGAGGCAACCATGTTCATCCTAATGTTCTTTCAAGCACTGATTAATAATTCTTCTTCCTCTTCTTCAGATTTCCATTTCTGGGGAAGTTTTTAGGCACAATCAGGAAAAAAACATGGAAAGGTCTGCATATTGAATGACGCCGCGGCGATGGAAACTGATTTCAACATGATGCTGAGACTGCAATTGTATGTTTTTAATTGTTAATTTGTTATTATATTGTTTTTGGGGGGGGGTTGCCTGTTGCTTGTGTTGTATTGAGGGCAGAGACTGCCTGTGTAAACCGTCCCGAGTCGCCTTCGGGCTGAGAGGGGCGGTATAGAAACGTGACAGATAAATAAATACCAACTGGGACAGGGGTTGGTTGATGGAGGGTGGGACAGGATGTTTGATTTGGGGCTTACCTAAATAATAATCCGCCTCACCTTTCAGCTCAAGGCAGGATACCTCCTCCATCCTGCCTTGTGTATATTGCATTTTAAGTTGATGTTTTTATTGTGTGATTTATTAAGTGTGCTATTTTAATGTGTTTTTATTGTATCTTTTATTTCCTGTGAGCCACCCCGAGCCTCCCGGGAGTGGCAGCCTAGAAGCCCAAGAAATAAAATAAATAAATAAATAAATATGTAGACTGAACAACACCTACATAGAGCTAAAATGGACAGCCAATTGTTATTTAAGCAAGAATAGAAAACATACCATGTTCAGTGTTTATATTTTCCTTTATTTTTAGCTCTTGTAACAGTAACTCATTATGCCAGAATCAGAATGTGATGAGACTGTAAAAAGAGCGTTACAATTTCAAGCTTGTTACATTAATATTTTCAAGAAACGATAGATCCTCATTAACTTCTTTGTGCCTTTTATTGAAATGCTTGTTGCATAAAGAGACAAAATGTCAGAAGCCAGTAGTTGGGCATTGTGCTTGTACTATTAAGACTTTTGTTAGCTTCAATATTTCTTGCCATGTGAACAGTCCTACTGGGAGCAAAGCAATTTTGCATCAGATCTTAGAGAAATTGAAGCAAAACCATTTTAAGGTCTGATAAATCTAACATCTATAGCAACTGCTGCAGGAGTCATTTGAGGAAGTGCATGTAGTGGCATTTCAAAAGGACTCTCTTTAGAAAAGAATGACTTATGTAACAAAGAATCCTTCACTTTTTATCAACTCTACCTCTCAGGTGTGAATCTGAACTAGAACTTTGTAAAGTCATAGTACTTCACTCATATCTGTCTAAATAAAAGAAGTTGAGTGCTTTTGAAAAGACTTATATCCCCCGCCGATCTCCCTGTCTTTCTCTCTGTCTCTCTCTTAAGACAGATATGATGAGATTATAAATTGAGCACATTCACAGCAATGACTTCTGCAACTCATTTCTGCTTTTATGGGGCTCAGTGTCATTCTTCAATAAAAGCAGGATCTTTGATTCATCCTTTTCTCCGTTTGTTACATTGTTTTGTAGTCTAATCCAGAGCTTACAGTTCCTACGAGGTTCTGTGAATTGTAACCAAAACCAAATGACTTTTCCAAGCTCTGGTCACATTTTCAAAGCGGAAAAAGAGAGTATACCTCAACCATGCAAGATTTCCTTCCATCTCAACTCTCCAACATAATTTCCCCAACTTTCAGACCAGAGGAAAACTGTGGAAAATAAAGTGATGTTAAGCTGCACTGATTCTTACTTAGGTGATCCCTCATAGTTCGAGAATGATTGTCTTCCAGTTGTGGTGTCTTGGCAGTGGGTCTGTAGGAGCCCTATTCATGAGCCGCATGTTCTCCCGGAGTGAGGACATCAGTTTCCAGATGGAAGGCAGTCCCGGTAAGGGTTGGCTTGATGTGCCTTCCTCTTGGCACATTTCGCTCTCCATTCATGCCTCTTTGAATTCTGCAGCATTGCTGGTCACAGCTGACCTCCAGTTACAACGCTCAAGGCCAGGGTTTCCCAGTTCTCTGTGTCTATGCCACAGTTTTTGAGGTTGGCTTTAAGCCTATCTTTAAATCTCTTTTCCTGCCCACCAACATTCCATTTTCCATTCTTGAGTTCTGCTTTGGGAGATGGTGATTGGGCATTCGGACAACGTGGCCAGTTCAGCGGAGTTGATGGCAGAGGACCATCGCTTCAATGCTGGTGGTCTTTGCTTCTTCCAGCACACTGACATTTGCCCGCCTGTCTTCCCAAGAGATTTGCAGGATTTTTTGGAGGCAGCACTGATGGAATCGTTCCAGGAGTTGCGTATGACATCTGTAGAAAGTCCACGTTTTGCAGGCGTATAGCAGGGTTGGGAGGACAATAGCTTTATAAACAAGCACCTTGGTTTCCATATGGATGTCCCAGTCCTCAAACACTCTCTGCTTAATTCGGAAGTTTTATATTTCAGTATCAATGTTGACTTTTGTAGAGCGGTGGCTGCCAAGGTAGCGGAAATGGTCAACATTTTCTAATGTTACACCATTAAGCTGCATTTCTGGCATTGGAGAGAGATTGGCTGGTGACTGCTGGAAGAGCACTTTGGTTTTCTTGACATTGAATGAGAGGCCAAGCTTCTCATATGCTTCTGCAAAGGTGTTTAGAGTAGCTTGTTGGTCTTCTTCTGAGTGTGCACAGATGCCATTGTCATCAGCATATTGGAGTTCTATAACAGATGTTGTTGTAACCTTGGTTTTGGACTTTCTGTCTGCTGAGGTTAAATAGCTTGCCATCTGTCTGATAGATGATTTCTACTCCAGTGGGAAGCTTCCCATCAACAAGATGAAGTATCATAGCAATGAAGATGGAAAATAAAATTGGGATGATAACACATCCCTGTTTGACACCTGATTCTACCTTAAATGGGTCACTTTGGGAGCCATTGCTGTCCAAGACTGTTGCCATCATGTCATAATGGAGGAGTCACAGGATGTTCACAAATTTGTCAGGGCACCTGATTTTTTTGGAGGATGGTCCAGAGAGCACTGCCATTCACTGTGTCGAATGCCTTTGCAAAGTCAATGAATGCCACGTACAGTGGTTGATTTTGTTCCCTGCATTTTTCTTCAAGCTGTTGTGCAGTAAAGATCATGCCCACTCTTCCTCTGGAAGGCTGGAAGCTGTTCTGGGGTTCTGGGAGGGTGTCTTCTGACAGGGGTAGAAGGCGGTTTGCAAGGATTCTTGTGAGGATTTTCCCAGCAGAGGTCACAAGGGAGATACCTCGATAGTTTCCACAGTCTGTTCTTTCCCTTTTTATGAAAAGGGTGATAATGGTGGCATCCTTGATGTCTGTTGGGATTTTCTCGGTCACCCACACTTTTTCTATGAACTGGTGGAGTTGTTGTGTCAGCTCAGGTCCACCCTCCTTAAAGATTTCAGCAGAGATCCAATCAGGTCCACTGGCTTTGTTATTTTTTTTGTTGGCTGATGGCATTGCTGACTTTTTCGAAACTAGGCAGTGCTGCAAGCTCATCCCTGATTTGTTATTGCGAGATTTGTGAGAGAACCTCTTCGGCCACATTGGAGCTGCGATTCAGGAGGCTTTGATGCTACACTGATTCTACAATGTAGATGTACCCTTATTGAAGAATTACATTATTAGTTTGACTCCAACTCACAAAAATAGCTGACTACTGGCTGCACTATCTGGCACCACTCAAAGAGTTTGGTGTCCACTTAAGTATTTAAGTCAGAGACACATAATGAGTTTTCTACCCATACTCCATCCCACCTTCGATGCTAAATTTTATTTATTGCTTGGTTCTGTAGCTGCTGTTACAAACTTAGAATTGTTCTGCCTTCTCTTATTTTGAATGTTTCATATTAAATTTCAACAAGGCTTAAAACATTAATAGTTATTTTAACTATGTAAAAAGGCAGTGCTAGAAACATATATTAACTTAATATTTTTATTTAACTACGCATCACACCTTTTCTCAGAAGATCTTAGTTTATTCAGCAACTTACATGGGATAACATCATAGTTACACATGATAAAATGAAGTATGCATTCAACAAAATACTTGCCAAAAATAAAGAATGCCTTATATAGAATTGTCTTTATTTTATTTCGTGGTGCCTCTGGACCTGAGAGATCTCAAGGCTGTCTATGCTGTTAGGTCAGGATTGGACAAACGTGACTGTGGAGCCATATGTAGCACATTTCTATAGCCACAGCTACCTGCCTTGGACCACCCTTTTCTTTAAAAACAGTGAGTGAGATTTATTTCTCTCCGAGAAACGTATAGTCAATTTACCAGGTTTCAGGAAGCCTCTGTGCATTTAACTTCCACACTAGTCATGGATTTATTTATTTATTTATTTATTTGGTTTTATATTCCGCTCCTCCCTGCAGGCTCGGGGCGGATCACAACATTCAATAAAAACATCAAGATACAACAATGTTAAAAATCTCAAATATTACAGATTCTTAAAACTCATAGACGTGGTCATTCAGTACATTTCCAGATTAGCCAAAAGTGAATCTAAAAAGGGTGGTCTTGCACGACCTCTTGAAGGAGACAAGCTCTCAGATCGCGCAGGTATGGGCTGGAAGTGAATTCCACAGCATAGGGGCCGCAGCAGAAAAGGCACGCTGCCTGGTTGTGGACAAATGGCAGGAGCAGATTGATGGAATTACTAATAGGTTCTGCTCCTCTGAGCGCAGTGATCTCGGGGGAACGTACGGGGTAAGGCGGTCCCTCAGGTACACAGGCCCTAGACCGTGTAAGGCCTTGAAGGTTAGAACCAACACCTTGAAGGCAATTCGGTACTCGATAGGAAGCCAGTGCAGTTGCCGTAAGATGGGAGTAATATGCTCTCTCACTGGTGCTCCCACCAGTAAGCGAGCAGCGGCATTCTGCACTAGCTTGAGTTTCCAGATTGTTGACAAAGGAAGGCCAACGTAGAGAGTGTTACAGTAGTCCAGCCTCGAGATGACCGTCACTTGGATCACCGTGGCCAGGTCATCCCTGGACAGGTAGGGTGCCAGTCGCCTAGTCTGTCGAAGATGGAAAAATGATGTTTTGCTGACCATGGAGACCTGGGTCTCCATGGGCAGCAAAGGGTCCAAATGGACGCCCAAACTCTTAACAAGGGATGACGGGCTAAGTTGCTCGCCATCCAGGGTAGGCAACCGGCACTCATCCAGCCCAGGGCGACTGGGCCACAAGATCTCCGTCTTCGACGGATTCACCTTCAGCCGGCTGGAGCGCAGCCATCCAGTCACGGCTTCAAGGCATTGATGGAAACAATCGGGTACGGTATCCAGCCTGCCATCCATTCTCAGCAGCAGCTGGGTGTCATCAGAGTATATGCCTCACCCATATTTGGTCTTCTTCTAATTTTATAGAGAGGGGTATTCTTAATAGTCTGTACAGCCTGGAGAGGATCCCAGAGGCAGAGATTTGGTCACTAAACCCGATACAGTTGCCTAATGCTGCATTAGGCAGAATAAGCCATCTGCTATTAGTAAATCCTAGGAACTATGAAGAGAAGGGAGTTTCTAGAGATCAGAGCTCTGTGTATAATAGTATTTCCACATGTTGTGGTGGTGGTATGATACTATCCTATTCCCAGTGAGATTTATGTTGTGTAGTGCACACGGACTGGTAGCTAAAATGCTTGCCTTTCAGACCAAGGCAAGATTGAAAGATTGTCCTCATCCCAGTCACCCACATACGCTTCTGTGGTAAAGTGCTTCCATACTGTTATCTTCCATGGCCTGTTACATGCTGAGTTCTTCTGAGTTTTACTCTTAAAGAGACAGTTCTCCACAAGGAAATTCTCCCAAATATGTGATGATCTCATATTATTATGTCACTATGAAATAAAAGATTGGATGTTTATTATATTTCCCAGCATACATATATTAAATATCCTTGAACTGGATATGCTTTCTATCTAATCAGTACTTCCACTCATATTCTCATTTGATTTATAATCTCAGTTCTCAAACTGTTTGTTGTGTTTTCAGTTTGTCACTCCTTCTCAACAAGAATGACACCATGGTTGTAGCTCAGAATTATTGGACGTGTACTTCCAAATGTAAAACTAAGTTGACAGATCAGCATGTAACTAGGCATGCAACTAAAAAGACTACAGTTCTAACATCTGCATACAGTGATATAATTGATTTTGATCACTCTGGAGAGATTCAGACATCTCTCCTCCTACTGTTATTATAGATGAATGCATTGCACAAACAACTGGTTGTTGGAGCATAACTCAGCAGCTTATTAAATGTAGTCTACTTATTTGCTGCTGTGTACCCATTAAATTCTGATTGCCACCCTTTTAACCTATATATTAAACATCTAGGCAATCAAGAAGATTTAATGTTCTTCATAATCAGTGTGTGGTTTCAACTACCATTGCTTTTGCCTTAATGGTAGTTAGAGCAGCAGTCCTTTGAAAAAAATATGGGATTTATCTTATTGGCTCAGTTTCTGAGAATGCAATAGAAAAGTCATTTTTTTAAAAGAATGGAGAATTAGAGCTTTGGTTTTGCACATACCTCATTTATTTCTATTATGACAAGGATGTTCTTATTACTTTTTATATTCTTTAATACAATTATCCTATAGTAACACTGAGGATACTGGAACTTCTGGTGGACAACCTGTGGTGCTCTGGTTACTTGCAGATTGCAAGTCTGCTCAGTCCTAGTAGTTAGCATAGGTAATGGTGAGTCATTATGAGTGTTACAATTCAGAAACATCTGGAGGGTCACAACGTGCAACGCTCAGAGATAGCCTTAAGAAGATGGGATTCTAGGCTGAATTACACTGATCCAACGAAATCATTTAGTAAGGAGCTGTGTTAACGATTTCAACCCAACATTGCCATAACATACAGCTGAACATCACATCTCTTTCTGCATAGGTTCAAAAGGGAGTACTTTTTAAAAAGGGTATAAATAATAAAAACACACCCAGAGCAAACCAATCTATTCGTTTTTAGATAGGAAATGCAAAAATTGTATTATGTTTTATGGAATATCTAGATATCTTTCCTCATGTAATTCTGTGAACCATATTTTTCTAGCAAACTATATATATAGCTATAGAAATACATTTTCCAAGCATACAGTGATTTCAGTTCCTCATCCACTCTTTCCAATATAAAGAAGTATAAATAGGGAAGAAAATATTCTTTATTTCCTTCCAACCTGGTTCCAGGAACTTTTCCCTTTCAGGGCTTCAACAGTTTAAAATTATGCTCCTTTAGAATCAGAGTATCTGCTGCATAGTGTCAGCTACTTGGGGTGGAAAATGTAAGTGGGATTCCTAAAGTGGTTTGTTAAAGGGCTTTGTTTTCTTCATTATACTACAAGGGCCTGTTTTAGAGAGGGGGAGACTATTCCCTGTTTAACTCTCCCTTTTAGGATCAGTTGATGGCAATTTTCAATCACTTTAAATTCCAATTAAGGGGAAAGGAAGGATATATAAATAAATATCATCATCATGACGATTTCTCAGAGGTTTGTTATATATAAAGGATGTTGACACACAGGTCACATAATCAATCAAAAGATAGAGATAGAAATGGAAGATAGCAGTAGTCCCTTGAGTGAAGGGTTCACGATAGTGGTTACGGATACCCCCTGATATATACTGCCCACTCGATTGTCTAGCAATATCTTTCTGAACTCGTCATGAAGGTCTTGGAAGTGGTATTGGAACTCCTTAGGCTTGTGTTGGTGAGGGACTTTGACATTCCCTTTGGTTTTCCATAACAACCATGGGTTTCTTCCAAATGGCATTTGGCTCATCTCCTGCTATTGGGTTTTATTTAGACCTTATTTACTGCGCTGGTTGGAATATGCCAATGGCTGTGCCTCAATCACATTCTGTCATTTAGGTGTTGAGCATCTGAAAAATGCTCAAAACCTAAATTCAAGTGCTGGTTATGGCCTATACAGCCCTGCATTTAAAAACACCTTCATTTGTGTTTTAGTCTGTAGTCGTTTCAGTTGTTGTAAACCACCCACTGCTCGAGAAATGGCAAGTGATTAATGAATTTATCAGTGTCAGTTCCAGTCATAATGTTAAGGTACTGCATTCATTTTAAATTTTTAGCATAATAACAGGAATTGTGGGCATGCATAGATGCATTCTCACATATTTTAGTAGATGCGTATCACAGCAGAATACCTACTCCAGAATGGTTTGTGTTATTATTGAAAACTTGAGAAGAGCTGTTACTCAGTAAAAGTTTTGCCTTTACCATGCTTATTTATAAAGAGTGAATTCCCATAAATTCTCTGAATTTATTTCTACACTAGCTGATCCCGGCACGCGTTGCTGTGCTCTATTTAGGAGATGGTAGAATCTCTGAGCCGTGCGCTGTGTGGGCCTGCGTGGGAAGGTTGTCCCTTGGACTCAGGAGTGTTCAGGAAGCGACAGAGGGGGCATGGATTATGATGTTGCGCATGCTTGGTATTGTGACATGTGTATGGTGGCCATTTTGTGTGTGTGTGAACATTGTGGTCTATGGTGGCAGTTTTGGGGGTCTAATTTTAGGGTCTTGCGAGGTAGGTTGGGCGGTTTTTTTGTGCCCTTAATGTACCTTGTGGTTGGTGGTAATGTATTGGGTGGTTTTTGTGCCTTGGGGGCATTTAGTTTTCCTGTCCATTTGCCCCGTTGCACTACCACTTCCCTTTTATATATATAGATGGTTATCATAGAATTACACTGTTATGCAAATAAAAAATGTTTACTTCTTATGTATTTTTCATATGCTACATAGGAATGTCAGATAGAAAGCTAAAAAGAGCTCCTGTCGTTCAAATTGTGGTGCAAAAGGGGGAATGTCAACAGGTGCTGCTTATCACACAACCCGGTAAAAGCAGCACTGTTTGAAATTCCCTCTTCCACACAACATTTTCCAGATTTCATTCCAGTAACCCTATATATCATCTCTCTTGAAAGCACTCTATTTTTGTCTATATAGTCTTTCCAGACATTTATATGTCATGTTTCCACATCACTGACCAGTAGCTAGAAATTTCAGCTTCTCAGCACAATTTTTGTGCTGTACTGTTGGTGTAAATTGTGCCATTTTCAGAGACATACAAAATCAATTTGAAATGGCTAATCAAACAGAAATGTTTTTCACACCAGGAAATTCTATCATTTTTCCAGCACTGCTGTTAGTATACAAAGATTAATGTTAAGTAGCCCCCAGGAAATTGTAAGTACACAGCTAGCTTCTCTATTGTAGTACAGCCTTGCATAGAGTTATTAAATTGGCATTTGCTGAGTGTTATGGCCCTTTAACGTTGTATTTAAGTTTCTCTGTAATGAAGGCTTCATGGAAGACAAAACATGAACAGCCTTCACAGCTTTCCACCTTTGTAGCTTTAATTGACTGCAAAAAGAAAAAAGTATTACTTCTGAGATTAGTTGTTTGCTTTTTCCTACTTGAAGTGCTCTCAGGAACCAACCAAACATCAATTCCCTGCTATAAGAGAAAGTATTTGCTTTTGTCCTAGGGTCAAAGTAGAGCAAGGCTGAGAAATGAAAAATACTTATATACCCATAATGCATGGCAAGAAGAGTGCCCAAAGTCTTGCATTTTTTGCTTATAGAGTATGTGTTTGCTTAGATATGAATCATTTTTAGTGTGTGTGTGGTGGTGGGGGGTGTGTGTATGTGAGAGGTCACTCCCAATTGACTATTCTGATTATGGCATTGATCAAATCAAAACAAGGCTATATGGATGCAAAGGATAATTACGGCTAAAGTCCTCAGCTGTCTGCAAACTAATATCTACCAACACCTTAGATAAAACATGATTTGATGACACTTCTTGACTCCTGTGAATGTTCATTCATGACTGAAATCTATCCATATAGGCTGAATAAAGCCATTGCTGATTGCTCTTCTTGGAATGCTACAGTACAGTGGATTGGCAATAGATTATATACACAAGAGCAGCAATTCCTATATATGCCATTGCATACACACACATGCGCGCGCAATCAATGGCCAGCACCAAAAATGTATATCATTACATATGGAGGGGTTTTTTTTACTGCACGGTCAACTCAGTTTAATTTACTGCTGGGTAAATGGTAGATAACTAGTCTACCACATTATCACTAAGTCATTTGGTGTGTATTATTTTCAAGGCAAAACTGGATATATAAATGCATGAACCATAGACAGGGGTTACTAAATTTTATTTATTTGATTAAATTCAAATATGCTCCTATACCATTTTGTATCTTTACAGTTCAAGCAATTGTGGTCATAATACCTGCCCTTCTAAACTTGAAGGACCCATTATATGCATGAATGTGATTCATTGATCTTTGAATGGAAACCTCATACATTCTTGCCACCCAGAGCTCTCTTCTGGTTCAGGAACAGAGTAAAGAAAGGATAAAGCTCCGATCATTATAGAAGAATATCATTCTAAAATGCAGGGTGTTGTTATAAGCAGTGCCTCTAGGTTCTAGCATCTGTATTCTGTCTCATATTGCCCTGACTTTGTCTGAAAATTGTGCACTGTATCAGGCTGACAGATAAAAATCAGAATATAAAAGGTTACACTAGGAAGAAAAAGGAAAGGCTCATCTATAATTCTAGAGATGTGCAGATCAAATCCCACACAAATAAGGGGCGACAAAGAGAAAGGAGCTATAAATCTTTAGTGCAATAGCTATAGTCAGCATTTTACAGCACTGAAAAGATGTGTACCTAAAAATGTAGTTCCCCTGTTCCAAGAAAGCATGCACAAAGCATTTGTGCAGCCCTTAGCAGTCTCCAAACCAATTATGTCTCTATGTGGTAAGGAATCTAATCACACTAGCCACTCCTGAACATCTGACTTGCAGCTTTCCTCCTTTGAAAATCACACTCCTAGCTAACAGATTAGAATGGAAAGGACACGAGGAACACTCACTTGCATCTACATCAAGATGTATCACTATCTACATGAAGAGAAACTACATGGAAGAAAAATCTAAGAGTTTTCATCTTGCTTCTGTATGAGCAGCACATGTGCAGATTGTATATCTTCAAAAAATTGGGTGCAGTCTTGCAATGGAAATATTGAAAATGGTTATAAAATTTTCTATATTTCTTTCATAGGATACAGGCAGTCCCCAACAAACAAACAAGACAAGTTCTATAGTTTTGTTCTTATGCTGAATTTGTTTGTTAGAACGGGTAAGGTAAAGGTTTTCCCCTGACATTAAGTCCAGTAGTGTCCAACTCTGGGGTAAGGTGCTCGTCTCCATTTCTAAGCCAAAGAACCAGTGTTAGCCGTAGACACCTCCAAGGTCATGTGGCCAGCATAACTGCATGGAGCGGTACCTATTGATCTACTCACATTTGCATGTTTTCAAACTGCTAGGTTAGAAGAAGCTGGGGCTTATGCTGCTCCCTGGATTTGAACCTTTGACCTTTCGATCAACAATTCAGCAGCTCAGTGATTTAACCCACTGAGCATCCATTTGGATTGGATACATTTTAAAAATAAAGCTCTAGCTAGTGGGCTGAGGATGAAGGGAGGGAGCTTACAGACAGGCTCCCTTGTGTTCCTTCTCAGCCAAGGCTCATGCAATGGGCAACAGAGACAGGCAACAAGTTCCTTTGCCCCTCGCCCCAGTGTAGGCTGAGGAGGAATGTGAGAGAGCCTGTCAGTAAGTTCTCTTCCTCCCTCCTCAGCCAAGACTCTTACTATGGGTAAGGGTGGCTGGCTGGATGCCAAGTTCCCTAGCCATGGCTGGAGATGAGGGGCGAAGGAGCCTGTTGCCAGCTTCCCTCACCAGCCTTCTTCACCTTGGCTGGGAAGGAACAGCTAGCCACATCACTGCCCAGCTGGCTGCCTCTGTCCTGTTTGTATCTACTGGTTGTTCATAAGTCGCATGTTCATAACTCAGGAGCTGTCTGTATATCGCCTCAAAGGAGATTCTGAAGATACTTATAAAATGCTATTGCTCAATTTCTAAAAATAATAAATTAAATCACAAATACCTCTCCCACAATTTAGAAGAAAAGTTGTCTCTTGTGCATCCTTCCATAACCAGCATCTCTCATATGTGTTTTCATAATCGGCTATGGGGTAATGTGCACAACACATTTAGAAGACACTGGGTTGAAGAAAGCTGGTCCAACCTTATTATTACTGAACATTGTCCAAAGACTTTAAAAGGTCCTGCACAATATCCCTAGCAATCACAAACTCACCTTACTGCAGTGTTATGTGTTTTTTAACTGGACAGTACTGCAAATAGTACTGCCTTTCATTTCCGTGACTGGGACAACCCCAGTATTTCTGCTGCATTTGCTTCATTTTGCACATTTTGATATATGTAGATTTATCACAAGGGTGAGTAAACATAGCCCCAGATCTGTATGAAGTTCTGAAACCATATTGTTATTTTTAACCCTGATTTTTCAAGCACCCTTTCTATGGCCAAGAAAAGAAGGCGAGCCCCTCTACTCTGTTTTACATTTAAAGCACTCAATTTTTAATAATCACAAGGGGACTTTTGTTGTTTATCATTTTGGCAATGAATATGACCCCCAGAGGGTGCCAGGAATAGAAAACTGCTCCCCTAGATTTACCACACTTTCTTGATTGCATTTTTGAACAAAACCCTACAGTTATATTTCAGTTCATTAATTTTGAAACATCATAACTCTACTGGAAGTGCCATCAGTTTAGATGGAGCCTAGACACCTTAATTTATCATTGTCAGCACTTTTTTCTTTTTTAAAAAATGGAAACATTATGAAGGAAATGTTGGTTGTTTCAGTGATGAAACATCCATAAAACAAGTTTTGGGGGGAGTTATTTTAACAATTCGAAGAACTATTTAAAAGATGGCAGCTTATTCCGTCTCTCTGCAATTAGTACTAAAATTAAAGCAATTCTCTTTACAAATGAAAAGATATCTTAATAGAAATATCCTTGGGGAACCAGACACCTAGAATTACCACTGACTAACACAGCAGACATGATTGAACAACATTAGTGCAGTGGAAAGAGCATTAATTTGGCAGTTAAAAAGATTTAAAGAAAAAGACAGTGGAGACGTTTATTTCTTCAGTACTTCAGCTAATTTGCTCTCTTTTCATCTGCGCTTTTGAAATAATTGCTGAATTTTAACAAGTACATCATTGACATTCACAGCCATTAGTTTGGAGAGACTTTTAGCTCCTCCTCTTCTCACATCTTCTTTGGAGAGGGAAGTGATACTCTCTTTTTGAAATATTTGGAATTGATCTAAAAACATCAAGCAGCCAGTTATATATTTTAAATATTTAAAATAGAGAAACAGTTCATATCCATATTAGTCATCCAGAGAAATCATATATCATCAGAGAAATCGTATTTCAAGGAACACATTTTATTATTTATCTTACATGCCTCATCAGTAGGTTTTAAATTAGACGATAATCTAAGTTCAGAATGACTTTTTTTCTCTCTGAAATTTTAAAGCAAACAATGGGCCATAGTATGTACAAGCCTAACCCATTCTACGAATGGTTACCAGTGGAGTTGGAACCACATTGGCCAATAATAATAATAATAATAATAATAATGTTTATTTCTATTACGCTCTTCTCACCTCGAAGGGGACTCAGTGAGGATTACAATACACATACGACAGACAGTCCCTGTCGGAGACATACAGTTTTACATATAGACAGTACAGTGCAGTTTTTAGAAGAGTTTCTTCTTCCTGGCTGTGTCACAGGGTCATACAGGTGTGCGTCATACAGGGTCATACAGGATGTGGATGCTCCATTATGATGTCATTGTTGTTATGTCCTTGCGTCATTGCATCACAAGGGGTGCTGTTGTTCCATCCTCATGATGGGAGCTCTGTTTTCCCCACTTCCGCATCTCACCTCTCCCGACAGCCGAAACTTCCAGACGTTGTAAAGTCTGTATAAAAATCCTTCCCCACTTTTACGTGGTCCCCATTGTTGTTTATTCACAGCTAGGCTGTTTGAACTGCTTAGGTGGGCAGTGGACAGGGCTCATATAGCTGGTTGTCCAGCTCGGGGATTCAAACTGGCAACCTTCCGATTGCAAGCACAGCTGTATTACCGCTGTGCTATCTCCCCGGCCCATGGATGGCTATATCTCCATCCATGGAGTCAATGACCCTTTGAAGGCAACCATAAGGCTGATGTGACCCTCAATGAAAATGAGTTTGACATCTTTGTTCTACAGTGTCAACAGCTGTTTTGCAGAGGCAGGGCCCTGGTTTCCTGTTTTCCCACTTAGAAGTAAACCTTCCTCGAACCCACTGGAGCTGATGTCCAAATAAATGCCCCCAACCAGCGCTTGAGGTGGGTGCGTCCTGGTTTAGAGGGGCTATTTTCCATAGGCCTAGCTTGTGCCTACAGGCAAATGCTCACCCTGGGAGAGGCTTTTGATCCTATGTCTTGGCTCTCCCAGTCTGTTGTTGTGTCAGGGTAGAAACTCCTGCCTCGTGCTTTATTAGTGGGGCTCTGCCATAATCCTTGCCTGATTGCACCTTAATTCAAGGGCTGCCTGTAGGATGCTCTGCTGTAAGGGATGGTTTGCTCAAATGCTTGCAGAGGAGGAGAAAAGCAGCTCAAAGACGGTGAGTCTGGGTTAGATGGAAAGGGATGAAATCCTCCTGCGGCATCATTTCGTCCAGACACCAAAACATCTTGGCATTAAGCGTCCTTGCCATTTCTTATTAATCCAGCTCCTGATCGTATTACTCTTTAGCTAATCAGCACACCTGGATCTGGCTCTTGGTATACATTATATTTCTCCATCCAAGCTCCTATCAGGGGACATTTCCTTGACAGTAGAAGAGGAAGAAACAGAGGAGGAAAATTGATCATGGTGAAAGCAAAGAGGATTACGGCATTGAGATGATGCAGGATCTAGGAATGCAACAGTTCCTTCTGACAGGGATAGATTTTGCTACTGTCTCTCTTCTTCTGCTTTGCATTTGTCAAAAAAAGGTCTTAGGTTGGTTCTGTACTGTGGAAATGATGCAAATTCGGGACTACTTTAACTGCCACAATTCAATGCAATAGAATAACGGGGGTTGTAGTTTTGGGAGACATCAGCATTCATGGGCTAAAGGCTTTCTAAAAACTCAACTCCCCTGATTCCATAACATTGAGCCATGCCTGTTAAAGTGGTGTCAAACTACATTGATTCTACAGTTGGACTGGAGGAAGTAAGACTTTTGCCAATGTACTGTAAATCATCTAATTTTTAATCTGATTCTGACTCATCTCATGACTTCCGCTCCAGAACAGGTCATAAATGTGGAGCACCTAGGTGGCAGTTACATAGGAAACATCTCTTGTCCAACTAGAATAGGACCGGGTACAACAAAAATTATCATTCTTTCCCTTGAAACATTTCCCAGTTGCAAGATTTAGGATTTGATTACACAAAGCCACTATTCTATTGCATTCATGCAATCACTGAAACTGGACACATAACAGCATGTGGACCCTTGTTATCACATCTTGTTCATGCAATTGTGCCAGTGCACTGACTCATGGTCTCATGAGTATACATCTGCATATCCTTGTAAGGCCACTTTCCTGTACTTCTACTGTTCCATAATATTTTTCATTATTGTTTTAAAAACACTTTTGCACTTCCAGTAATAGTCATTTTTTAAAAAGCAAAATATTACTGTAAATAATTTAAAAAGAAAAACCAGGAAAAACCAAGAAGGCGAGTAAGAGACAAGGAGAATCCCACCTTCAGTGTAGGTGTGCTGGTACAGTAGCAGAATGGACCATTGGACAAGATAGTTAGCAGCAACATTTCAGGATTGGTGGCAGTGGGTTAATCACTGGAAGGGAGCAGATTGGTGGTCAGATGAACACAGTATTGTGAGATAGGGACCATCACCCAAAGTGATTGTTCTGCTTCAATACCTGTCTGAAGTGCTTAGTTCTTCTAAATGGCTCACTCTAAAACCATAGCTAATTATAAATGAGGTAGAATGAAAATACTATCTCACACACACACAGTAGATTCAGGTATAATCAAAAAGAAGCAAATTGTTACTTAGAAATAGTATTTACTCTATGTGTTGCTATGTAAATGAGGAATTAATACTGATTTTCTGGAGCCTAAGAATCCTAAAGGTATCAGATACCATCTGATCTTGGAAGCTAAGCAGGGCTCACACTGGCTAGTACTTGGATGAAAAGCTACCAGTAAATTCTGGGTACTGTGGACTATATTATAGACTATAAGCAAGCTGTTATAAAACCGCTGTTGAAGAAATCATCACTGGACCCCACTCAATTAGTGAACTATCGGCCAGTTTCCAATCTCCCCTATTTGGGCAAAGTCATCGAACGTGTGGTGGCTTCGCAACTCCAGGGGTTCTTGGTAGACACTGATTATCTTGATCCGGCACAGTCTGGCTTCAGGCCGGGACATGGTACTGAAACAACCTTGGTCGCCTTGGTAGATGATCTACGCCGGGAACTTGACAGGGGGTGTGTGTCCCTGTTAGTTCTTCTGGAGCTCTCAGCGGCCTTCGATATCGTTGAACACGGTCTCCTTCTGGGTCGCCTTGCAGATATGGGGCTTGGGGGTACTGTGTTGCAGTGGCTCCAATCCTTTCTGGAGGGTCGTACCCAGAAGGTGTCATTGGGTGACACCTATTCAGCTCCACAGCCGTTGTCTTGTGGAGTCCCTCAGGGTTCAGTACTGTCCCCAATGTTATTTAACATCTACATGAAACCACTGGGAGAGATCATTCTGAGTTTCGGAGTAAGGTGTTATCTGTACGCAGATGACGTCCAGATCTGTCACTCCTTCCCACCTGTCACCAAGGAGGCTGTCCAGACTTTGAACCAGTGCTTGGCTGCTGTGTCGGACTTGATTAGGGCTAGCAAATTGAAGCTAAATCCAGACAAGACAGAGGTCTTCCTGGTCAGTCATAAGGCCGAACAGGGCATAGGGTTACAGCCTGTGTTGGATGGGGTTACACTCCCCCTGAAGACGCAAGTTCGCAGCTTGGGAGTGATCCTGGATTCATCGCTGAGCCTGGAAGCCCAGGTCTCGGCGGTGGCCAGGGGAGCTTTTGCACAGTTAAGACTCGTGTGCCAGCTGCGCCGGTACCTTGGGAAGTCTGATCTGGCTATGGTCATCCACGCTCTGGTCACATCCCGAATAGATTACTGCAACGCACTCTACGTGGGGCTGCCTTTGAAGACAGTTTGGAAATTGCAATTAGTCCAGCGGGCGGCAGCCAGATTACTAACGGGAGCTACATACAGGGAGCATACCACCCCCCTGTTGTGTCAACTCCACTGGCTGCGTGTCCAATTCCGAGCTCAATTCAAAGTGCTGGTTTTGACCTTTAAAGCTCTATATGGTTCTGGCCCACCTCACTTGTCCGAACGCATCAGCCGCTACACCCCACCTCATAATCTAAGATCATCTGGGGAGGCCCTGCTCTCGCTCCCGCCTACTTCTCAAATGTGGCTGGTGGGGACGAGGGATAGGGCCTTCTCGGTATTGGCTCCCTTCCTGTGGAATGAGCTCCCTATCGATGTACGATCCACCTCATCCCTCCTGGAATTCAGGAAAAAAGTAAAATCCTGGCTGTGGGACCAGGCGTTTGCACACCAGCACAAGACTGCACTTTAGATGGGATTTTAATGGAAAGTGGATGAATAGGGCCAATGCTTTTATGAACAGAACATTGTTTTAATCTGGAATGAATGCACATGATGTTTAGGTAATTGGATTTTAATGTATTTTAATGTATTTTAATTGTTGAAGGGTTCTGGGGTTTTATATTGTTACTGTGTGGGCATCGAATTGCGCCTTACTGTAAGCCACTCTGAGTCCCCCCCCTCGGGGGTTGAGAAGAGAAAGGTAAAATCCTGAAATAAATAAATAAATAAATAAATAAATAAAATAAATATTTCAGAGGAAACAACTGGCAAACCACCGGAACATTCCTGTCCTAGAGAATCCATAAGCAGTACATATGACTGCCATAATTCTATAGGCGACTAGAAGGGCCACGTAAACAAGGATTGTCTGTGTCAGATGCCAAAATGTAAGGATTATATCTGACTGACAGTTCTAGTTCTGACAGTAAAGTGTCCTCAGCCACAATTTACTTTTAACACTAATCTAGAAATTTCTTAAACTATTAAAGGACCATCCTGTAAGCTTAATGAAAACATCATAACCTCAAATAATTTAGTTTTAGAATGTCATCCATCAGAGTTCCAAGAACTTCAGAGTTAAAGGCAGTCAGATAAATAGAGAGTAGATTAGGGTAGTGACTGTTGTGCTAACAATTGTGTTTTGATTGTAAAGACTTACTTCCGCGGTACTTGGAAGTAAGTCTTATCAATCTCATGTAAAGCCCAAAGTAGCATGGCCTTTGTGAGAACGATGATAAAGTCATTCTTTACCCACAATACATATTCCTTTGTGTATTTTAACCATCTTCCCAGATTAGAATGCCACGTAGTGAAAGCACAAATCATATATTTGGGAAAGGACCAAAAGAGCTATCCATGTAGGATTTTTTTGTTCATCTTCCAGATTGGTTTAAGAAACAAAATCCTGTATATTAATTGCCTCAGATAAGGATGCTTACGTAGGTCTGAGATTTTCATTATATATAGATTTAGATTTGCTCACAATATACCTATAGAAGGAAAGCATGACAGCAGGGGTTTCACTATATATAAACCTTTCTCATGTACCTTCACTGTGATGACCTTCTGCATTATTACAGTGAACACCACAGTCATAAGATAGATCCTTGGCATATAAAAATTAATCACATTGTAGCCCAAGTTAGCCCACTTCAAAATGTCTTGTCTTTTTTTTATGTGTAAAAGTATAAGTAGATATGAACTACAGAACAAGCCTGGTGTAGCGGTTGGATGGTGATTATAGAGGCCAGAGTTTGAATTCCTGCTCAGCCATTGAAACCTGCTAAGTAACCTTAGACAAGTCACATTCTTTCATCCTCAAAGGAAGGCAAAGGCAAAGTCTTCTGAACAAATCTTGCCAATAAAACCCTGTGACAGGGTTGCCTTAAGGTCTTCATATGTTGGAAATGGCTTGAAGGCACACAACAACAACAGAAAGTAATGACCTATGCTAGCTTTTATTCTTTTTACCTCCCTCTGACAACTTTCATTGTTTTTTCAGAGCTGTGGAAGACAAAGGGATGCTCCAGACACAGCACAGAGAGATAATCGGGATAAAAGATGAAAGTTGTGCTTTGTAGAATTTTGAACATATTTACATTTGTCACTATGGAGAATACAGAAGTGTGCTGCCTCAAGCAATGGCTGAGAACCTGTTGTTCTTGAGAGAAAATAAGTTCCCATAGGAACTTTGAAAAAAAGTAAGATTGCTTGGGGAAGCTGTTGAGAAGCAGCATCTATCTCTTTAAATATTTTAAACCAATATGTTAGAAGATGCTTTTTCAAAGGGATTGTATAACTTTTATCTTGTTTTCATTTTACAGGGGAGAATCGACCCTTAAAATATATATTATAGTAGATTATATATGGCTCATATGAAAGTCAGGTATCACAGTCTCAAAATGCTCAAAATGCTCTGTTGCTGTGGTCCTGGTTGCATCATGTTTTGTACAGATTGGCTATTTAAAGAGATAGCTGCTGCTTCTCAACAGCTTCCTCAAGCAATCTTTTAAACCTTGACTTTGTCTTTTCAGTGTGTCAGTACACAGCTAAAAAGTATACAAATAATCAAATGGATATTTGAGTCAGATTGTTGGACTTCAATTAGTTGTAGAACATTATCAACAGATATGAGAAATAGTTTGCGATCATTGTCATTAGTATAATTTTGTCATTGTAATGATTTTTTCAACAAATTTTAAAACATTCTGAATTTCTTTATTTTCTTTTGCATTAGAGGAAAGAAGGAGAAATTCATGGAATAAACAGTAATATTGTACATTAGGAAACCTAAATAACACATTTGATAGCTTATAGATTACTAGCTACCAGTTATGACATCCGACTAGTGTATTGAATTCTATACTTAAGACAATATGCCTCTAAATAACCAATAAATAGAACACATGGTTAAGGAAGCTGTTTCTAGGTTTCTAAAAAGTATGTGACAACTGTGGAAAGAAAATGATGGACTAGAACGATTTATTTATTTCCGGCATTTTACCCCGCTCTTCTCAACCCCCGAGGGGGGACTCAGAGCGGCTTACAAAAAGGTACAATTTGATGCCCATACAATAAAACACAATATAAAACCGCAGAAACATTCAATACTAGAATACATTAAAATACAATTACATTAAGCATCATACGCATTCAATTAAGTTAAAAACAGTATTCCGTCCATAAAAAGCATTGAGCCCTATTCATCAACTTTCCATTAAAATCCAATCTAAAATGCTGCCTTATGCTAGTGTGCAAACGCCTGGTCCCATAGCCAGGATTTTACTTTTTCCTGAATGCCAGGAGGGATGGAATTGATCGTATGTCGCTGGGAAGTGCATTCCACAGACGGGGAGCCACCACTGAGAAGGCCTCCTCCCTCATCCCCACCAACCGCATTTGAGAAGTTGGTGGGAACGAGAGCAGGGCCTCCCCGGAAGATCTTAAATTACGAGGTGGGACGTAGCGGCAGATGCGTTCGGACAAGTAAGCTGGGCCAGAACCATATAGAGCTTTAAAGGTCAAAACCAGCACTTTGAATTGAGCTCGGAAGATCTTTATTTTGATCCAAAAAATTATTTTATGTTGCATTGAACTGGGAGAGGTGATCTCTATAATGGCTCTTGGAAAGTGTTTTTGCACCAGTGGGTACTACTAATGTCTTTGTCAACCTGTGTGAAGAAGAATGGAATAGCAGCTAGTAAGGGAAGAGGAGAAAGATAAGAAGTGAAATAGTTTCATACTGAATATCTGAGTCGAAGATTGCCTTGAAACAGGAATGGTTAAACAATTGATTTAAGCATTGGTTTACTAGATATTATGTTGCATAGGTGTTGTTGTAAAAAAGGACTTGCAAAGTATAAAAAATCGCAGCAGAGAAGCAGTCCAAAACAGTTTACAGCAAATGTGGCTTATGACGACTCAAACCAGAAAGAAGACATCTGAGCAAACATGCCATGTTATCAAAGCATTTCTACTTTATTGTAGAAAAGCAACACAGAGCAGTAACACACATGCTACAGCATGTTCAAAAAGGTAGAACAGGAGAACATGAGGCACAAAATGGAGACACACAGTAAAAACACATCATCTCTTATCTCCTCCCTTCTTCATTGCTATGATTGGAAGAGAGTAAGCAAGTAGGCAGGTCTAAGTAACAATGTTTACATCCTCTTACTGTAATATTACTCACTCTACAGCTAGATGGCACTCATGAAAAAGGAAATCTGTTCACTTCCACCATGCACCCACTCTCATGAGCCAGACCAATCACGTTTATCTAGACTTCAGTATAAACAACTCGAGCTTTTCAAACACAGAAATGGTTTGTCTTTTTGAAAATAGAAAAACAGAGAAAAGACAGAAGTGAATCGATATTGAACTATAGCATTTTGTCATTAATTTCAACAGGTGTGAATTATGAATAATAGAAACCTAGAGTTCCAAGAGACCTTATGGGCCATCCAGTCCAACCTCCTTCCAAGAAGCAGGAAAATCACACGAAACAAGGATTTCTTTGGTAGAAATGATGAATATACAAATTAGAAAGTGACTTGTTTGATGGGATCTGGAAGGCTCTGTCCTCGGTGATGAAAGTGCCGTAGGATAATAATACTTTGAATTTTTAGTGCTGTTTGTGTTTAATTCTATTTTAATGTTTGCATTTTGTATATTCTTAAGTTGGATACTAATGCTTGGATGTCAAGCCATTTTGAGTTCCCTTTGGGGTGATAAAATGGGGTAGAAATACATATAATAATAATAATAATGGCAGATTACGTAAAAGGCAGTCAAGAACCAACATTAAGGGAAGTCAATAGTAGTAAACTGCTTAAAGCACAAAAGACAAAGAGTGAATACCATAAAAACACAATCCAGAGCAGAAGAGAAAAAAGGCAAAAGAAGGCACTCAATGGGCATTTTCTGGCAAAAATTGAGAGCCAAATTGACAAAGAAAAAACATGGCTGTGGCTCACAAATGGAACTTTGAAGAAAGAGATGGAGGGCCTGATTCTGGCAGCCCAAGAACAAGCCATTAGAACAAATGCCATCAAAGCCAGAATTGAAAAGTTGATGACAGATCCCAAATGTAAGCTCCGCAAGGAAGCAGATGAAACAATAGATCACATCCTCAGCTGCTGCAAGAAGATCGCACACACAGGCATAACACCATTGCTCAGATGATTCATTGGAATCTGTGCCACAAATACCATCTGCCTGCAACAAAGAACTAGTGGGATCACAAGCCAGAAAAAGTTACAGAGAATGAACACGCCAAACTCCTCTGGGATTCAGACAGACAGAGTTTTGGAGCGTAATACTCCTGACCTCACAATCGTGTTAAAAAACAAAGTATGGATTGTCAATGTCGCAAACCCAGGTAACAGCAGGATTGCAGAGAAACAACTGGAAAAGCTGGCATGATATGAGGATTTAAAGATTGAACTGAAAAGACTCTGGCACAAGCCAGTAAAGGTTGTTCCAGTAGTGATTGGCACACTGGATGCAGTGCCTAAAGACCTTGGCCTGCACTCAGGGCCGTAGCCAGGATTTTGATTCAGGGAGGACTGAGTTTGATTCGGGAGGGGCTGAGTCTGAGTAAGAGAGGGGCTACCCTACCAAACCTTTTGTATTGTTATCCCAATAACCCCATGAATGTGGGATATAATGAGCATGGTGATCAGATCATGATATGAATAAACATAACAGTTTAAATAATGTATCAGTAAGGCCTTATCGCAGACCACCCTGAGAATTTCGGGGGGGGGTGTTAGGGGGCTTCAGACCCCCCCCCCCCCAGAACTGCCTGCCTGCACTACACTGGCTACATGACTGCCTGCACTTAAATACAATCAGTACTGACAAAATTACCAGGTGCCAGCTGCAGAAGGCCACTTTGCTGGGATCTGCACACATTATTCACCAATACATCACATTGTCCTAGACACTTGGGAAGTATCCGATGTGTGAGCCAATACAACAGCCAGCAGAGTGTCTGCTGTGGACTCATCTTGTGTTTCAAATAACAACAACAACAACAACAATAATATAACAGGTAAATTTGCCCATGTGATGAAGTCCAAAATGGCTTTTAGTCATTGTGAGGCTGTTCATTGTTATTTTCCAGCCTTTTCCCACTTTGGAACTACAGGTGCTGTGAAGAAGATATAAATTGTTCCTCCTGGGCAGTGATCCTCCCCTTTCTCTCCACTAACCACATTGGGATGGGATTGCTGCAAATGATACTTGGTATCTGCAAAATATGAGAGGATGCCTATGCTCTTCCAACTTGACTGAGCTTTATAGTGCTCTGTCTTGAACCATGATCAACTCCAAATTAAGTTTACAGTATAAATATACAGTATAGAGCAAGTGGTTTGAAGGGCTTGTTAGCTGTTGGTATCTACTTTATGAAGAAGTGTGAGGTAATATACAATTGTAGCCTGGAAATCACTCATCTACATCGCAGATATGCAGGAGATGAGCTTGATTGTTAGTGGGAAAGAAATGTTGCCTATTGTGTTGTTAATTAACATAAATATATTAAAAAATGAACAAGAAGTTTCAGAAGAAGCTCTTGGCTTTGACCTTGATTTATTCAATACATGCCCCTGGACTTGTGTGTTATGCATTATTATATGCTTGCTTTGACTGATCAGTTTTATCAGGAGCTCAGATAAGTTATTTTTATGACCACAACTCCCATTGGCTGGGAGGTTGGGAGAGCAATGATAACCATTAACTTTTCCAAAATCTGAACAGGCATGGGCAAACTCCAGCCCTCCAGGTGTTTTGGACTTCAACTCCCAGAAATCCAAGCCAGTTTACCGGCTTTTAGGAATGGTGGGATTTGAAGTCCAAAACACTTGGAGGGGCGAAGTTTTCCCATGCCTGGTGTAGAAGATGAAAGCATATACTAAAAAGCACAGATTCTTAGAGGCTATGATTGAAACATTATCAGCATTGTTCAAGTGGAGTTGTTTGGCTTGAATGATCCCTCCTTTCCTTTAGAAGGAAGCTTAAATCATGGTTCTGGGATCAGGCAGAACCTGGGCAGCAGGCATGACAGCACTAGTGATGTTATGAGAGTTGACTATGGACAGGCTTTGAATCGGGTCTTTGGATGCTGAATCAGACTTGGAAATATCTATATGGTTGATAATAACGTTTTAAATTGATTTTAACCCAATGTTTTATTCTTTGTGTAATTGCCTTGTTATATTTTATTTTTGCATGTGCGGCATAAAATTGTTGCCAGTCGTAAGCCACCCCGAGTCCCCTCCTCGGGGGTTGAGAAGGACAGGGTATAAATGTTGGGAAAATAATAAATAATAAATAAACCAACCCAAGTATTCTGGTTTAATTGGTAAAGGTGCATTAGAACACAATATATTGTAATATATTGTATGTTTGTGCTTGTATGTATGGTTGTACATACAGTACATACATCACATGATGTACAAATACTTTGGCTTCTGTCCAAGAGATGTAAAAGCTACAAAATACATTGGGTGATTCTGTAATTACTGCCTTGAGAGTCTTGCTGAGAGACGGAACAGTTATGTGATATAATTGTTTGAACAGAAATGTATTAGTGTTTAAAGGATAGTGCTAATGAGCAGCTTTTCTTACCATGAATTTTTAACTGCTGGGCCTGTCAGCAATTATAAAACACTACCACTGTCAAGAGTAAATATAATCTTATTCACCATGCATTTAAAAATGAATACTCATTTTACACAAGGAAATGCAATTTGGATGGAACTGATTATAGATTGGATAACAATGCAAAAGGACAGTATTTCTGGAAATGTGTAGATCATTAATAAGACTTACACACAGCTGTTGTTATCTCTGTGTAAAAACTTTATAGGCTTAGGAGCTTACAGTAGAACATAGGGAAAACAGTAGACAATGTTTTATGTGCTTAGATAATTATTAATAAGCTTAATTCAATGGTTTTAACATTACAAGAGGAGTCTTTTAAGTAAATGACCACAGTAAAAGTCAAATTCTACATGAGGTTGAAAAAGTTGATATGTGGTTTTAGACACACACACACACACACACACACACACACACACACACACGATCTCTTTGTCCCTGTTTTGGGTTTGGGAGAGAAGGAAGCAATCACACTAATTTTTGAAAACCCAGTTTCTCAAATCACCTAAGCTCTTGTATTGCTTTGCCCCCCACCCCCAGGCTACTCTCCTTATTTCCACTTACCATATTTTAGAATGAATTTATTCCCACAACACTGTTGGTAACAGCTGACCTCCAGTCAGGCACTCAAGGGCTAGAGCACTCAATGCCACAATTTTAAGGTTGGCTTTATGCCCATATTTACATTTCTTTTCCTGTCCACCAACCTTCCGTTTTTCATTATTCAGTTGTGAGTAGAGTAACTGCTTTGAAAGATGGTGATCGGGCATTCAGACAATGTGGCCAGTCCAGTGGAGTTGATGACACAGGATCATTGCTCCAGTGCTGGTGGTCTTTGCTTCTTCCAACATGCTGATGTTAGTCTGCCTGTCTTCCCAAAAGATTTGCAGTTTTTCCCCAGAGGCAATCGTTCCAGGAATCCACGTTTTGCAGCCGTTCATATATCAGGGTTGGGAGGACAGGACAATAGTTTCATAAATAAGCATTTTTATGTCCCTATGAATTTCCTGATCCTCAAACACCCTCTGCTTCATTCAGAAGAATGCTGCACTCTCAGAGCTCAGGCAGTGTTGTATTTCAGTGTCAATGTTGACTTTTGTGGCAGAAATGGTCAACATTTTGTAACATTACTTCATTAAGCAGGTATTTCTGGCATTGCTGAGGGACTGGCTGGTACTTGATGAAAAAGCAGCTTGATTTTCTCCATGTTCAGTGAGAGGCCAAGCCTTTCTGGGAGGATGTCCTCTGAAATAGCTAGAAGGCAGTTTGTATTTTCCTAGCAGAGGCTAAAAAAACCAGGATACCTTGATAGTTTCTACAGTCTGTTCTTTCCCCCTTTTTGAAAAAGGTGATGATGGTTGTATCTTTAAAGTCTACTGGGATTTTCTCAGTCCCCCACACTTTTTCAGTGAACTGGTGGAGTTGTTGTGTCAGCTCAGGTCCACATTCTTTAAAAATTTCAGCAGGGATCCTATCAGGTCCACTGACTGTTGTTTTTTAGTTGGCTGATGTCTTTGCTGACTTTCTACAAACTAGGTAGGAAGTGTTGTGAGTTCATCCCTGGTTTGTGTTTATGGGATTTGTGAGGGAACTTCTTCAGCCATATTGGAACTATGGTTAAGAAGCTTATGGTAGTGCTCTTTCCAATGTAGTGTAATGTACCTTTTGTCCTTTAGAAGTTGTAGAACAACCATCTGGATGCAAACAAGGATTGTTCCCTTTCAATTTGTCATTATAACTTGTTAGTTCCCTGCATTTTTCTTGGAGCTGTCCTGCAATGAAGATCATGACTCATGGACTCAGATTATGGACTATGTGGTTGTGTTAGTTGCTGTTTTAAAACCTGTTTTCATTGTATTTTGTATGTGATTGTTTTATGTGTAATGATTTAACGTTTAATGTATTTATAATTTGTTATGTTTATGTTTTGATAGGGCATCAAATTGTGCCAAGCTGTAAGCCGCTTTGAGTCTCCCCTTGGGGGTGAGATAGGGCAGGATAGAAGTACGGTAAATAAATACATAAATAAATAGTTTATCATATTTTAATTATGGAATGATCATCCTCTAATCATGAACATATATATATATATATATATATATATATATATATATATGTTCATGATTAGAGGATGATCATTCCATAATTAAAATATGATAAACTATTTATTTATTTACCGTACTTCTATCCTTTAATATTTAATAAATACAAAGGTTTATAGGAATCTATATATATATATATATATATATATATATATATATATATAAAGATTCCTATAAACCTTTGTATTTATTAAATCACCTTAAACTGAAGCTGAGAGTTCTAAAAAAATGTACATACACGGTGTTTTGACTGTCTCAATAGTGGGGTGAATTTGAAATTATTATTATAAATATGTTCTATTCATGTTTATACATCCACTGTTTTCAACTGAGCACAAGCTGACATGCATGACTACTCTCCTTCTCACTTTATTGTCATAACAACACTATTATGCAAATCAAACTGAAAGAGCCTGAGGCTACAGCTATACTGTAGAATTATTGCAGTTTCACACCACTTTAACTACCATGGTTAAATGCTATGAAATCACAGAAGCTGTACTTTTGCAAAGTCGTCTTCTCTGCCAAAGACTGCTGGTGTCGCACCAAAATGCAAATTCCAGAATTCCACCATATTGAGCCAAGTCGAAGGAAAACTGTAGGTCACTTAATTATATTTACAGACATATTGGTTTATGGTAATCCATCAACTGAATTAGATGGTCTATTCTAGTTGGAGTTATCAATTTAGGTCATAAAATGCTGTGTAAAGAGCAGGTGAAAGAATTCTGATGAGTTCACAATTTTTCTTCTCACATGGATTTCAATTGTTTTCTGATATATATATATATATATATATATATATATATATATATATGCAGTATATATATATATATATATATATATATATGGTGTGTATGTGTGTGTGTGTGTGTGTGTATATGTATGTATGTATATATATATATAATATACATACCTATATACATACATACAAGCTGTACCCGGCACACGTTGCTCTGCCCTATTTAGGAGATGCGAGATGTAAGGGTTGGAAATGATGTTACTTACGGTCTTGGTGGGGTCATGTAGGCATGAACTGCACACTTTCTAGGTGTGCTCCAAATGATGTCATCTGGAAGCATGAGTTGTATTGTCTTATATAGCGGAGGAAGTGTTTTGATTCTGGAGTGTGTCCACTCAGCAAAGTCTGTAGTGGTTGTGGAGGAGTGGCAAGTGGTGGTAGAGAGACTTTACCGGCTAGGCAGCACATTCCTGTTGTTTCTGCTGGGTATTTCAGGGCTTTGCAGTGTGTGCAGATGTGCGTTAAGGTGCCAATGTCGGCCTCTGGCGCCATGCTGTAGTCTTCTGCAGCATTGTATCTGAAGGCTAGGCGGTGGAATTGGTTGTGGTGTTTTTGAAGTTAGTTTTCTGTGTTGCAACGTCGTGTTTCTGCGCTCCTTGCGCACTGCTGTTGTGTTGCATTTCTGCGTCTTTGTTGTTCCTGGCTGCGCGCTTCTTCTTGTCGTGCAGTTCTTTGCATTTGGTTCTCAGCTGTGCGTCGTGCAGTGACCTGTTGTCTGTGTCTCTGCTGCGCAGTGTGTTTCTGTTCTGGCGTTTGTTCTGCCCTTTTTTGTTTGATGTATGTAGCGTTGTGAGTGTGTCATCCGATGCTGTTATTTTTATAAGGCATGGCTTGTCTTTTGGGTCAGTTTATGTCTGTGTGGAAGGAAGGAATGGTTTTAGTTTGTGGTGTTTGTAGGTGTTGTGTGTACGGGGTCCCGTAAGGTTGGTGGGATGGGTTGTGATTGGAAGTTGTGTTGTGTTGTGTGGGTAGGAATTTGCTGGAGAATTGCTCCCTCAGAGTTTGGTTTTGGCAGTTTAACCCTCAAACACCAACTGAAATCTCTCAGCATTCTATCCTAGCCTGGGATGGCTCTTGCCAGCGTTGCTATGGTTACAGCAGTAATGCAAATCCGCCCTTATTGGCAGCCAATCATGTTGTTCAGAATGTAGAGGCTGGGTGAATCGTTGGCTGCCCCGGAGGATACTGGGAAATGTAGTTTTATTTTTACTCGTTGTTTTGGGGCCTTTTAGGTTGGGGGGAGTTTCTTTGCTACAAACGTACCTTGCTTGAGGCCTATTTCTGTTGGCAAGTATTGTTTTTCTGCGTTGTATGGTTTCTTTGTTTGAGGTATACATCACATGACGTGAACCCATTTATATTATATATATATATATATATATATACACACACACATATACATATATATATATATATATATATATCAAATTCCTTATTGTTTGAAGTATGTGGGCATGAGGAAAGGTTTATTATAAGACTCTAACTTCTAATCTATTTAACACAATTCATCTCACATGAATTACTTTTGAGTAAACGGCGAGGCTCTTGTCATATAAAGCTTGTAATTTCTTAACCCTAAGGGATTAATAAAAGCAAGAAGTAGGTTTGCATAAATGTGAGAAAACTAAATTTTGATTTTTTTTTAAAAAAAACCTGGCTAATAAATGTAAAAACTGTGGTCTGTTTAAGCATTTTCTCTCATTCAATTTACTAACATTAATTGATAACTTTATTTGGAATTAGGCTAATACTAAAATTCCACCACAGCATTTACTGTAGCTAAGCAATATATTTAATTAAGTTATCATTTTTATTAAGAAACTTAATTGATAACTTCTTTAAATTAAAAATAACTGTCTGTAAAATGATAGGCACATAGTTTCCAGGGATTAGTTATAGAATGCTGGCATTTGTCATGTTCAAAATATTGGAGTGCAGTTTTTATTTTATTTTATGAATGAGCATTTTGTCATGTAGAACCCCACCAGCAGTATGACAAGGTACAACTGGGATAGATTTTCTAGTTTTATGAAAATTAGGCCACACACACTGAGCAATTATACACTACCTAGAACTACAGATGACATGCCCGAAGGCCCTTCAACACAGCCACAAAATGTGTTGAAAAAAGCATAAAAATTACAGTTTTGAGCTGGATTTTGTCTACATTAGGCTGTCTCAAACCACTTCTGCCATGGACCACACAGTCCAGCCATGCTGAAGCTGGCTTAGTAGGGCTGAGCTTGAACAGTGCCTTCTTACTCTCTCTGCAATTACAGAAAAACATTCTTACTGTCACTGCAGAGTCTGTACTTCCTGAATCTGCATCCCTCAGGATGTGATAGACCTTTGGAGACCCCCCCCCCACTTTCTCCAAAGCCCCATCATGCCCTTACTGATGCGGATTTAGGAAGTAGAGACCCTGCAGTGACAGTAAGGATGATTTTCCATGGGTTCAACCTCAGTCTCGAATTTTGTCCCTAATCAAAAATATGATACAAATATTAGGTGTGGGGCTTACTAATTAACTTGTATTTTTTGTTTATAGTGTGTGTGTGTATCAAGTAGAACAGCCCTAAAGAAAGGGACAGGGAGAAATCTAATAATTTTCAGATCTTAGAGCAGATTGAAGAACAATATCTCTGCAAAAAGAAAATTTGAAATAAAGCTGCACATTTGAAAAGTAATGCTCTTTCATTGATCCACTGAATTCAATAGATTTACTCTGCTTGAGGTTACAAACTCAATTCAGAAAAAGCTTTTTTTTACCCAGCATTAGAAATATTGATTAGGCATGATGTTTAAATGTGTGCATTACGGAAATGTAGCTTGAATGGCTCAGAACAGTAGAGTAAATTTTCAGTGCTCGCTTTACCAGCGTGGCTCTTAAGGTCCATTTCTTTTTCTTCGTTTGTTAGATCTTTCAAGTAATTGCCATGACCTCATACACGCCATACAACACTTGATTTTGAGTCGGGAATCAAGTGGTGAACAAGAAATAAGGCAATACAGCCTAATGTAGACATGATGTAAAATAGCATGATGCAGTCTACAGTAATTCCTTACATTCTTAGATAAAAATCTTTAAAATAATGTGTACATGAAACTGGTCAATAAATTACTCTCAGTCAAAGTGAATTGACACAGTAGATTCAATGAAGTTTGACACCACTTTTAACTGCCATAGCTCAATGCTATGGAATCATGGGAATTGTTACTTTTACAAAGCGTTTAGCCTTCTCTATCAAATAATGTTAATGCTTCACAAAACTACAACTCACATGATTCTATAATATTGAATTGTGGCAGGTAAACTGCATTGATTCTATAATGTAGATCCATCCCAAGTGCTTCTATTAGGAGTGTGCAAGACTAAAAAAAACCTGCTTTGTTTGTCTGTACAAAATTCATGCAACCTCCATTTTGATTCTAAAGTGTTTTGAATGATTCCTAAAGGGTCTGGGTCATATCTAATATGAAGTGATGAGAAATTTGTTTTTTCTTTCTTTTGTTATTTAAAAGCCCTTCAAGAACTAAGCTATGTCTGGTGGAGGAAGAGGCCCTGTGGGGTTTGGGGTGGCTTTCCCCCTCTACCTCTAGAAAGAACTGCATTGTCCAAGTCTCCATCAACCTCCCCCTAGCTAGCCATGTGCAGGCCTTACCCCCTCAGAGAAAGGGAGAGCAGCCAGGGCAGGGCCTGCTTGCATCCCTCGCCGGGGCCGCCTCCTCTACCAGATGAGTGGCTTGCTGTGAGGGGGAGGCCAATGGAGAGTGGGAAAGAGGGAGGAGTGGCCCTGCCACCACCATGAGGGCACAAGGAGGAAGAGGGAGGCAGGCAGAGAAAGTGAGGGCAGACAAAAATAATGAACTTCTTTACAAAAACTCAGATTCATTTGTGTCCGATGGGGGTGGCTTGGGGGTGTGTGTGTGTCATAAATTGATTTACGATTTATGACCCTCTTACAATTTTCTGCACAGGCTGAGCTTCTATGTGAAAAAGATAGCCACGAGATGTAAAGTTATGATTTGAACGATGCTATCAGAACATTAAACCTCTATTTATTATCTGCAGCTTTGTTTTTCTTTTTAGTAATTCAGTATTAATGGAAATAAAAGATAGTAAAACCACACACCCGCAGATACATCCAGCTGTGTTTGCAAATATATACAGAGAAAACCCCTTGTTAACAATTGCCTTGGAACTGTCATAGTATTTTTTTTCTCTGACCAAACTATAAAAAGCCTGGAGCATTCATGTGAAGATATCAACATGGTGCTTGGAAATCTTGGCAGTTGATAAAAAAGCCCCCACCCCCAGTTGTACACATGACATATACAAGCATAAATGCCAGTCCAATGACTGTTTACTTAGAAGTAAGCCCCACTGAGTTCTATTTGGCTCACTCCCAGGTATTAAAAATGTTCATGGTCTTAAAATTTCCTGTTCTTTTGTGCTAATATGCTTGTGAATAATTTCATTTCAGCATTGTCTCTGGTTCTCTCACACACATATTTGTGTGATATATAGTGCCTGCATGCATTTTAAGGCTTAATATATTTTATTCCATTATTTTATTTATATATGTAATAATCCCTCTGCATCCATGGATTCTGTATCCATAGATCCTGAGCTGCCCACAACAAGCCACAAGAAGTCCAACAACAGCACTAGAGTGATTCTACCCTGTAGAATTAATGTGGTTTGTCACCACTTTAACTGCCATGGCCAAAGCTATTGAGTCCTGGGATTTGTAGTTTGGTGAGGTACCAGCACTTTCAGCAGAGGCGGCAAAATACTGTGTAAAACTACAACTCCCATGGTTCCATAACCTTGATCCTTGTGAGTTACCACTTCATCACATTAGTTAAATTCCACTGAATTCTACACCTAAAATCTGGTACCCCTCAGTGTTCATTACATTAGTTTTGGTTAAAGTGTAGAGTACAGCATTCTTTGATTTTTTAAAACATAGGGGGCAGGATTATTTTCAAATGTATCAGGAGAAGGTATGGGAATATATTTTTCTCAATACTCCTGATGTTTTGTCAAATCTGTAATGTGATAGCATTTGTTGCTCTCAGGCTTGGGGTTACCCAATTTGTGGGAGGAGAAATTATGGGAGGAGCCAACTACCCTTATTAGGACAATCTACCTTTTGCTCACCAAGTTTTTTACTTTGCTAGAATATTTTTTTCTAGGCTATTTTCTCTTCCTTCCTTTCTCTTCCCTTCCTTTCTTTCTCTTCCCTTCCTTTCAAAACATGTCTGTGCTTTGTGTTGCATGGGAAAACTGAGAGAGAGAGAGAGAGAGAGAGAGAGAGAGAGAGAGAGAGAGGATGCCAATCAGGCCTGGCCCTTCTTGCTTCCTTCCTTCCTTCCTTCCCAGGTGGGGCAGCAGAGAGAGAGAGAGAGAGAGAGAGAGAGAGAGAGAGAGAGAGAGAGCATCACGACTTCCCCGCTCGCCCTGCTTCCAGAATTGAAGATGCATAACAGCTGACATTTCAAAGAGAGGAAACTTTTTTCTCCCAACAATGAAAACAAGGAGGAGGGTTGGTGGGTGGGGTCTACATTCTGCAGTATGATATGAACTGTATTGAAAGAATACTGAAAGAATACTGAGTAACACAGATAGATTTAACAGTGTGATGAAGATAGGGAAATCATCTGTTTGATTTCAAAACTGAGATAGACTGAGCTCTTCTCTACTAAACACCACAATGTGATGAAGTAGATAAGTGGTGTCAAATGGCATTAATTCTACAGTGCAGATGCACCCACCTGCTGCAGAAGTCAAACTGTTGAGTGGCAGGTTAAACAGTATTGCGGCAGAATTCTTCTGTCTTAGCCATTCACTTTCAGATATAAAAGGTGCAGAAGCAGAGTTGCTCATGCACTGCTGCTTTGTATAGAGATGTGCATGTGGGCCAGGCATGTAGCCCGGGGGGGGGGGGCTTAGGGGGCTTCAGCCCCCCCCCAAAATTCTCAGGGTGGTCCGCGAAAAGGCCTTACATTATTTAAACTGTTATGTTTATTCATATCATGATCTGATCACCATGCTCATTATATCCAACATTCATGGGGTTATTGGGATAACAATACAAAAGGTTTGCTAGGGTAGACCCTCTTCCACCCAGTCTCAGCCCCCGAACCAAACTCAGCCTCCCGGAATCAAAATCCTAGCTACGGCCCAGATGTGGGCACAGATTTATTTCCATGTTTGCTTGGGCATTCAATTGTGCAAGTTTGCCATTTAGCACAAGAGCTTTGTAGGACAATCAATACATAACACCACTTGCAGGCCCTAGTGCTGTAATTTTTTTTAAAAAAAGGAATGTACTGGATTGTTTTTATAGTTCTTATCCCATATTAAAAAGTCCCTTAGCTGATGCCAATATGTTTCCAGAGTGATTTCAAGGTAATGAGGGTAACATTCACACTTAAAAAAACATGTTTTTCAACACACACACCCCCTCTAAATCCAGATATTCTTCTCATCCATATGTGTTTTTACTTTTGCAGTGCATTCCTATACATGTCTACTCAGAACAAAGGCCCATTGAGTTCAGTGGGATTTATTCCTGGGTAAATGTGACTACTACTGCAGAAACAAAGAAGTTGTTATTCTCAAATGGTAACAGAAATCCATTTTGCTATTCCTGTGCTGTTTTTGTTTTTAAAGATAGCTTAGGAAGGTGATTGATAGGATGGAAACAGTTGTACAATTATTTTGCCCTGGGAAATCACTAGCAAAAGTATTTGAAATATGTGTTTGAACTGTAGAAGTAAAGCAATCAAACTGTTTTTAGAAAGCTACAAGCCTAATGATGGAAACAGATCGGTATTTGTTTGTTTGTTTGTTTGTTTGTTTTATATCCCGCCTTCTCTCCTGCAAGGAGGGACTCAGAGCGGCTAACAATGCAATAACGCAATGCCGTTCAAGAATTTCTATAAGGATTATGGCTTTTCCAATTCAGTGACAGCTGTGATTCATTCTAGTTTTTATATGTTTTCAAGAAGTGACATTTAAAAAAGATTTACACTTATCGATCATTTATCTATTATTGTGATCTTATCTCTATCTAATCTACACACAGAGAGACACAGGATATACAAATAATACCATTCTCTTCTAATCCATACAGTAAGAGAGAATACCTATTGGATATCCTATCCCTCCCTTCTCTTAATAAGTTACAGACCAGGCTGAGGCGCAGCTAGTTAGTAGCCAGGTGCATTAAATCACTACAACTCATGAGTTTGAAGCCAGCCTGGTTTGGAGTAAGCTCCCGACCAGTAAAAGTTTAGCTTGCTGTTGTCCTATGCAGCCCAAAGGACAGTTGCATCTGTCAAGTAGGAAATTTAGGTATCACTTTATGTAGGGATGCTAATTTAACTAATTTACAACAGCATAAAACCTTCCAGCAGCATGTGTAAGAATGAGGAAGTACTCTATCAATGACTCAGTGTCACAAGCGGCAGCAACCCCTGTGACCAGAATCGAGCATACCCTCATGAAGCTGGAAAGTTAAATTGCCTCTGTGTTTGTCTATATATGTTGTATGTCTATGGCATTGAATGTTTGCCATGTATATGTGCATTGTAATCTGCCCTGAGTCCCCTGCAGGGTGACAAGGGCAGAATATAAATACTATAAATAAATTACAAAATTGTTGAAATACAATTTTGCATCATTGACTGGGCATGATGGGGGTTGAAATCCTATACATTTGGAGATTGCCAGGTTTGGGGAAGGCTGGTCTATAGGATCACAGCCTTGATAGTTGAAGTCCTATAGCAACTGCGATTCCATTGACATAACTTATAGAGCATTGATAAGAATTACTGTACTTACTTACTAAACTAAGAATTTGTCCTTTGGACTTAGCCTCATGTAAGCCACCCCGAGTCCCTTTTGGGGAAATGGTGGCAGGGGATAAATAAAGATTATTATTATTATTATTATAGTAGCTATCATAGTTAGAACATTATTAAATTGCTCTTCTGTTCTTGTTGTGTGTGTGCCTTCAAGTTGTCTCTGAATAAGGGTTTTCATCACAAGATTTGTCCAAAAGAATTTTTGCCATTGCCTTCCTCTGTGGCAGTGAGAATATGACTTGTCCAAGATACCTCAGTGGGCTTCCATGACTGAATGGGGATTTGAATTCTACTTTCCAGAGTTGCTCATACCACTACACCATTCTGACTTTTCTAAACTGTTGTAATAAATATTAAATATTCTTCTTAGGGAGTGGCAGTTGTATACGTATTTTACAAGCCATTCTTGCTTAGAAACAAGCACAATTTCGCTATATCAATTCTGGAAAAAAACATGTGTGCTTGTAGGATTTACTCTACAAGGCATTTTGTATTGTGTATAAATATATCCATTTACAGACTTTCATGTGAATCCCTTTTAATGTAATTGCATGACAGCCATAGCATTATTAACTTTCACTTTTTTCATATATATGTGTGTGTGTGTGTGTGTGTGTGTGTGTGTCCCAATGGTTCGATTGGAAGACTAGTGAGTTCTTCAGGGCCCCTTTGGTGTTTTGCATCCAATTTGCATGAAATTATCATATATTTTACCAGCACTCCATGATAATAAACTGCTCGATTTGGCACATAGGAAAATAGTTCTCATTTTAAAGGCAATTTTAAAAGGTATTCAGACACACAGCCTCAATACTGTTAAAATGTCCAAGTTCTCAATGACCCCCCCCCCCCCCACAAATTTACATTTAAAGCTCCAGAGATTATGGTAAATATTGGTGGTTCTTGTAGACCCAGAATTCATTTAACTAAGGTTTGGAACTGGCAGTCAATGTAGTGGTTGAAGAAGAAAGTTTTGTGCTCCCTGTAGCCAGCCCCAGTTGACAACCTTTGGTGCACCTGAAACTTTTAAAGCCTCTTCAAAGGCAGCTTCAGGCAGGGGATGTGACAGCAATACATATGGGATGTAACTAAGGCATGTACCACCATGGTCAGATCAGACTTCTCCAGGAATGGGAGCAGTTTGTGCTTTAAATGTGCAAAAGCACTGTTGGCCACCATTGAAGCCTATGCTTTCAGATGAACGAAACACTTTGGTAAGAAGACAATGTCCCCTGCCCCCCCCTTTTTTTCATGGGATGAGGCCCTAACTTTCTTTTTGTCTTCATCCAGTCTGTTACAGGCACAGGTTTAGCACAGGACTAGGAGTAATACATTAAAGGAGTAACAGAGCTGGATTTTTATCAGAATTCTGGTGACATCTGACCCCACAAGACTGGGTAAACTTTTCCAGCAGTTCCTTTATCATTCAGTGATGAAAGGTGATGGGATCTTTAGTCCAATACCTTTCTCTAGAGCACTGCTACTTACACTGTGGTTTGGGACGACAAATGGGGCCTCCTTAGATCAATGTTAGTGTCATGAAGAATTGGTCAACAGTATAAAGTTTCTGAATGCTGCCCATTTACACAAATCAGTTAGCAACAATTAACTTTGCAGAAAATGCTTCATCTGTACTCCACAAAATGGAAAATCAGCCTGCTCAGCAAGGCTTGCAAATGCTTATCTATTTTCAGTAAATGTTTGATTTTATACCTATTTTATATACCTATATACCCAAGGTCATGCAAAAATGTTTTGAGCGAAAAAGTGGAAAAAGTTAAAGAAGTCATACTCAGCTAGTGGTTCTCAACCTGTGGGTCCCCAGATATTTTGGCTTTCAACTCCCAAAATTCCTAACTGCTGGTAAACTGGTTGAGATTTCTGGGAGTTGTAGGCCAAAACACATGGGACCCACAGGTTGAGAACCACTGCCTAGAAGTCTTGGACTACAGCTCATATTATCTTTCACCACTAAGTGTAGTAGGTGGGGCTGATGGGAGTCCAACAATGTTTCCAAAGAAGGCAATGCTTTATTCACCCTTGATGTAAAGCATTTAGCAGAAAAATGGGTAAGATATTTTTAACAAACTTGTTTCCTCTTAATTCTGGTTGCATACTTTATGCCTGTGTGTTGTTTGCATGTAAAGGGTAATTTAGTTAGGAGGAGCTGGGGAAGGAAAAAACAGAGTTTCTGGCCATGTAAGGAACATTCCTGATTCACACTAGTATTTTAAACAATACCTTGTTTGAGCTGTAAGGACTCCAAAGAAAGAGCAGTTTCATATTGTACAACCTTTTCCAGAACCATTAACACAGCATAGCTTATGAATCAATTAAATACTACTGACTACTATCCAAATCTCCAAAAGGTCAAGAGCTTGTTTTTGCCAATCTACACCACTTGTGAAAATAGTGTGTATGTTTCTCATCTAATGTTTTGATGTTTATTATGAAATCACAACATTTTGTGTTGATTTATTCCAGTAGATTTCTTGCATAACATATATAAAGATCATGGGACAATACACACTGAATAGTCATGAGACGTTCATAGATTCTACTCCCTTGGGTTCTATTCACTAAGAGGTTAGAAAGCATATTTTCAACAAAACCAATCTCTCATCCCTGTCAGGATTTATATTGCCTCTTGATGATGACAAAGAACTTTTTACAATAATGTTTTTTTTTCTTGACTGCATTGCATCAATTGAATTTTTTTGTCTTCCTACAAGAAGTTGTTGATGGATGTATTACCTACATGACAATGGCAAAAAATGACAAATGAAACTATTTGGAATTAGGATCTATGAACAATTTTGCTCCTAGAGCTACTAGTACAATGTTGTACAGTCAAAAATTATTTTCTATACAAATATATTTTATACTACATCAGTTTGTTTCTATTAAGGAAAACAACAGTTAAGGAATCACAAGAGTCATCTGCATGGAGACAACATGAATATAATATGTTTTACAAGTAGCTTCATGGAATGACACTCTGGAGGTTCATATAATGTTTGGAGGCAGGGTGCACATGAGAATGAAAAAGGAGGCTGGAGTTGGATCCCTATTAAGGACTTCATCACATAGGGCTTTTTGACCATCTTAGAATGCTGTTGAGATGCAGCGAGATCAGAGCTCACTAGAGCCCATCACATAATGCAGGGCTACTTCTGGGTCTGTTCTGGCTCCAGGCACACCACATATTGGCAGTGTGCTAAGAGGAGGCCCTGAGAACACAGGTGACTAAGCCAGGGATAGCACAGGTCCAAGCCAGGGAAATGGCGTGGAATGGCATGGGATGGTATGGAAATTTGTGGGACACTGTCGCATGGTTTCCCTCGGTGCCCTATGGATTCATCTCACTGTCTGACAGATTTCCCCACTGATCCTGGCTTATGGACCTCCAAGTGATGAGATCCTTAGTCAAGCTTAGAATAGAGCAAGTGAAACTGGTAAGACATAAATATTCATGATTCATATGCATTTTTGATTTCAATGGATCTACTTAAATATGCTTCACAGTGAAACCCTAACTAGCCAATATGGGCCACATGAGCTATGACTAGATCATCTGACATTGTGCAGAATCCAAACCCCTATAGGTAATATTGAAAATTACCTATAGCTATTCTGCACTATTTTTCTATCTCTGAGCTGAAGGAAATATTGATATGATGCATTTTAATCATTACTTCTTGCAATGAATTTATTTGTGGGGTGAGTTAATGTATTGCATTTTTGAATGATTTTATACATTTGAAAATAAAATAATATTTTAATATGACAACTTCACCTATACACTCATACTCACATAGAATATTGTACATAGAATATTTATAGATTAATTTATGCAAGGAGAATGGAAATAAATAAATTCTATATCTTACCTTCCTCTGTACGTGTCAAAAATCTCTCACTCCTTTTGTCTTTCTTTGTTATCTACCTGTGGTTAACCCTGCCGAGAAAGGTAGAAATAGAAAAAATTCACCTAAGAGCAAATTCACTTCAAATCAGGTTTTCTGTCAATAATAAAACTGCAATAGTCAAAGAATCTAAAAAGTTCCCAAATCTCTACTTTCTTTTTTTAAAATCTGGAAGCAGTCAGACACTTTATTACCAAGCAAAATGACCCCCACGGCAATATGATATAAATGCAGAACTTCACCATGGTCTCAGAGTTTGAACCCACAATAGGAATTCAATAGGCCTGGGCAATCATGGTTTTAAATGGTTCTAACAAAATGGTACTTACAAAGTAAAGTTCTGGTGTTGAAAACCAGGGGGCGCTGGTGCTTTGCTTCTACAGTGTTGCTAAAGTTCTGGTGGTGAACATTTCAGAACTCTAACAAAACTTTCAAAACTTCATTATTATTTCATTATTGGTGATTTTTAAGACAGAACCAATTAGGAACAGCCATTTATAATGAAATTTTGAAAGTTTTGTTAGAGTTCTGAAATGTTCACCACCAGAAGTTTAGTAACACTGTAGAAGCAAAGCACCAGCACCACCTAGTTTTCACCACCAGAACTTTAGTTTTGTAAGTACTTTAGAACCATTTAGATCCATGATTGCCCAGGCCTAGAATTCAAACTTATGACAAAGTGAAGCTGGAAACATTACTGTGTTAAGAAATCACTTCGATTGTTTGTATTTGTTTTATGATGACTTAATAGATGCAGAAATTATTACATACAAAAATTAATTAAAATTATTGTGCAAAACTGCAACTAGGGTGTGTATAAGGGGTAGAGAACATAAATTATTTTCATATTTAGGCTTAGTTCCCATCTCTAAGCGAATTCATTGTGTACATGCATACAAACACACCTATTCCAAAATCAAAACGAAAAAGAAAAAAAGAAAGAAAAGATAAATTTGAAATCCACAACATGTGCGGTCCCAAGTGAAGTATACTCAGTCCATAATGTGAAACTTCATATTGATGATCCACTAAACAACATCCATAATTCTTCAAAATTTCAAGCAAAACTATATGAGATGAATATTGATAAACTTGACCTTTCTACTCCCATTTTTAGAGAAAAAAAAGTATTTTCCTGACAGATTTTGTTAAAAATGATAAATGAACTTTATTCAGTCCTGTTGAGGAAAAGCATCCTTGTTTGGTTTTTTAAAATTCTGGGCAGGGGCTCAAAATTATGAAATTGTGCCCTGAAAGCCTATGGCAGTAATTACTGACAAAGTCCTCTGAGTTCTTTCTATTAGCAACTTGGATCAACTGGGCATGTGTCAACCAGAACAGTCTTTGTTAGTCCTAACATTTGATATGCTCCATCCATCAGAATTTGGACCTGTAGAGAGAAAAAATTATGTGGTAATGGTAAGTTACAAATAAACATAACATGACATTGTACAGTATAATTTCTGATCATGGTGTACATTGTCTTTTAAAACAAAATCTTTAGTTTCCAGTTTCCAGTGCTCATCATATCCATTCATTTGTTTTTCTGGCAGTATTGAATTGTGTCTCCAGAACCATTTTTCAAATGAGATGAATCTCTACCTGTCAGTTTTCTTCACTGTCCTTTTTTCACAACCATACACAGAAAGTGAAAATACATTTCATGGGTTATCTTGACCTTGGTATTCACTGTGGCAATAAAAATCTTTGTTATTGGGGATAAAGATGTATTTTAGTTCTGCAAGGATACGGGATAATAGTTTTAGATTGCGAGAGAAACATTATTTGGTTCATGAACGTTATCATTCTTATAATACGTAAAGGTAGAATGCCTTAATCTAATGCTTTGCCATACCTCAAAAGCCATCTACCAAGAAAAACTTGGCTCACCTTAAAGCATTCTGAAGTTGGAGCAATGTTTAGATGCTCGTTGGTATTTCAGAAGCAGGCTGACTAGAATTGTGTTTGAGAACTGCCACAGCATTTTGAAAGTTTGGCATTTGCATCAAAATCACTGGTTTCATTCAAAGTAACCCCTTTATAAACTTGGTAATAGCACATTTTTTCCTGCCTATCAATCAAACTTCCTGAAAGGCCCAGCCTTTACCTACTTAGATACTCATCTCTTAGACCATGTTTATAATTATAATTGATGTTATGCTCTCTCCTGAATCTTGATGATGGAATTTGGGTTCTCTATGAGTATTGTTAATATAATAGGTTTTATTAACAAGGTTGTATACATCTCCCCATTAGTACTTGCAACATAAGTTGACATCAAGGTTGTTCCTAAGCTGTAGGAAGAGGAGAGGGGTGAAATCCGAAGTTAACAGGACAGTATGCAATTCATTCAGCATGCCAGAAAATGATGGAAGTACAGACAAGTATGTTCAGACTACAAGGTGTTTCAAAAAGATGGACCCAATTTGAAATCACTATATCTCTGCAACCATGAACCGCCTATGAACAACAGTCTTATTACCTAAAAGAGAGGGGTATAGAGATTCGAATGATCACTGCTACTGATCAAGCAATGCACAAGCAATGCCTAGCCTTAGTCATTTGAAAAAATGGCAAACCAACAATGTAAGGCATTTCATATTCTGCAAGTCAGAAAGACTGAATCTGTATTAGAGGTGTAGGCATGCATTTCAACTGCATATTGGGCTAGTAAAGCTTGATAATTTGATAACTCATTAAACCATGTGTAACTTTATGTATAACTAGCTTGGGGAACCAGCGGTGCCTGGGTTACTTGAGAAAGTTATTGATTGCTCTTATCAGTTATTTATGTGGCATGCAGTGATCTCAGGAAGTTAGTGAATGCACTGCACGTCCCATCATCCATAGTTCATCTTCCTCGAAACTGCACCAGGCTGTAGAGTGGGTTATGGGGGGCTCTGTGTGACAAGTTTGGTCTTGATCAGTCATTGTATGAGGGTCACAGCAGTCTCAGAAAGTGAGTGATGGTACTGCAAGTCCCATCATCCAAAGTCTGTCCTCCCCCAAACTACACCAGAATATTGGGTTGGCCAAGGGGGATCTCTGTGCCAAGTTTGGTCTTTATCGGTCATTTGATGAGGGTCGCAGCGGTCTCAGAAAGTGAGTGATGATACTGCAAGTCCCATCATCCAAAGTCTGTCCTCACTCAAACCACACCAGAATATTGGGTTGGCCAAGGGGGCTCTCTGTGCCAAGTTTGGTCTTTATCGGTCATTTGATGAGGGTCGCAGCGGTCTTGGGAAGTGAATGGAGGTACTGCAAGTCCCATCATCCATGGTCCGCCCTCCTCCAAACAATAGTAGGATGTAGAGTGGGTCATGGGGGCTCTGTGTGCCAGGTTTGGTCTTGATCTGTCTTTGTTTGGAGCCACAGTGGTCTGTGGGAACTGAAGGGTTTGACAGTACTACCTTTGTCCGTCCTCCCCCAAACCTTACCAGGATGTATGGTCAGTTGGAAAGTAGATCAGGGAATAGGGATCCAGCCCATCTGGATGGGGTTGCACTCCCTCACAGTTTGAGGGTCCTCCTAGACTCAGTGTGGAACCTGGAGGCCTAGGTATCTGCGGTGGCCAGGGGGGCTTTGCACAATTAAAACATGTGTGCCAATTGCACTCGTACCTTAAAAAGCTACTGTATATCTGGCCACACTAGTACATATTTTAGTTACATCTCATCTAGATTACTGTAACATGCTCTATGTAGGGGTGCCTCTGAAAAATGCTTGGAAACTTCAGCTGGTCTAAAACACTGCAACTAGATTGATAACTGGGGTTGGTAATAGGGAGCGGACAACCCCCTGTGAGACCCTTCTCTTGCTCCCACCTCCATCTCAAGCTCAGTTGGTGGGAACAAGAGAGTGGACCTTCTTGGTGGTGCCCCACAACTCTGGAACTCTCTGCCCAGGGAAGCCAGAATGGCCCCTCCCTGCTGTCCTTCTAGCAGCAGGCTAAAATCTTTTTATTCAGACAGACTTTTAAAGACGAAGGTGTTTAAGATCTCATCAGGGGGTGCTTTTAAACTGTTTTAATGGATTTAAACTGTGATTTTTTAAGTGCTGTTTGTGTTTAATTCTGTTTTAATGTTTGTATATTTTATGTATTTTAAATTGTATACTAATACTCTTATGTCAAGCAGCTTTGAGTCCCCTTTGGGGAGATAAAGCAGGGTATAAATAATAATAATAAACAATAACACATTATTTCTACAATCATCAGAGTTAGAATCAAATAGGAACTGTGGCAAGAGATGCTTGTCCCCAGGTTTTGCTTAGTTATACTGCCAGCATAATATCTGCTGACTGTATGACCTTCAGATGAACAAGCCAATGCTTATTCTTGATAGCACCATCAGATAGAGCTCATTTTAAAATATTGTTCTTCTAACTATAATACAATTGAGGTAGATAGTGTCAAAGCATTTATACTTATTGTTCAAACTTCAAGCACTACTAATGAACTTCCCATTCATGATGGATATGTTTTCTGTCTTAATTTCTATGACTTGATTCAGAGTTTAGACCCAAGTTGATCTATTCAGTTGCCAAGGCCCTAGATCTTTTTATTTATTTATTTATTATTCAATTTTATACACCACTACTCCCAAAGGCTCAGAGCGGTTTACAAATAGAATAAGACAATTCAGAGCTAAAACAATAAAAGCAGAATTAAACATACAATTTCAGTAGCCCAGTTCGAAGGCTGGCTGAAAAAGATGGGTCTTACAGGCCTTCCGAAAAGTTGTTAAATCCCGCAGTGCCCAGGTTTTGGCAGGTAGGGCATTTCAAAGTGAGGGAGCCACAATCGAAAAGGCTTGTGCCTAGTGGCTGTTAGGCGATAGGTCTTAAAATTAGGGATTTCAAGCAGGTTCTGATCTTTGGAGCGGAGCGGAGTGATCTCTGGGTTTGGTAAGACTTCAAGTCTTCTTCTTCTTGGCTTTTCTTCATTTTCTTCATTTGATCAAGTAGCAAATCACTTTATAGCAAATCAAGGGATTTCTATAAACAATAATTTCAAGCCTGTGTCTCTGAAAAGATAGAGCCATTTCTGTCTTATGCAGAAATATGTAATGCATAAAATTAGTTTGTTGTTAACTGCTATCACACCAATTTCTGATTTTGGCAACTCCATGAATGAGATATCCCATCAACTCAGGTGTTTCTTTGCAGTTGAAACTTCAAGAGCTAATAATGAACTTCCCATTCATAATGGATATGTTTTCTGCCTTAATTTATATGATTGAGTTTGTCCATCTTTAGTGTCATCTTCTTTATTTTCTACTGGAATTGATGATAAAGTTTCAGTGGAGACATCTTCTCCCCATGATAACTCTTTCAGGAGTGAATTTCTCTTCCTATGAGTAGGTTTCTCTCACTTCCTATTGTCTCACTTCCTATTTGTACTTATATGAGTTGTTTATATGTCAGATTTTTGTAATTCAGAGACTGCCTGTATATATATTTGGCTGGAGGTACACTTAAAATGTCCCTGTTCTGACTTACAAATTCAACTTAAGAACAAACCTACTGAACTTATCTTGTTTGTAACTTGGAACTGTCTGTATAGTATTTTTGGCTTCTAGGGAGAGTTCAGGATTGATTTGTTCTAAGATGTATTTCTTGTTTTTTTCCAACATTCATAACTGCCCTTACCATATATGATCTGTTGTATGTCCTTGCTTTGTCCAGTTTGTCTTTGTGCACTTTTCTTCCCTTTACTGCGTTTTTCTTTGTTTGTCCATTGTTTTCCTTATTGGTTGACATACTCATGGAAGTCAGGAATTTAAATGAAGAAGGAATGACAGAGTTCATATGTCTTGAAACTCTTATGTGAAGAGCAGCAATCTAAATACTTCTTGCTTGATTTTGGGAGAATTTATGAGGGGAAAATTATTAAATGTTAGGTATGCTTTATGTCTGTGTGCATATATGCACAGGATGTGCATTTTAAAGGAACCTTTGATGATAAAGTTAACAAGATCTTCATTGAGTTCCTAAACAGACATAATCTGTAGCTTTGTGCACTCCATGTCTAGATAAGAAGGCGTTTTAATGCTTACTCCGAATTTCTTCGAAAAAAAGTCACTGAAGCTTCTTGGCTTTTCTGTGACATAAATCTATATAAAATATTCTGAATGTTACATTATTATGTAGAAAAACATCCAGCTTCTTGAATACATTTCTTAGCCAAATAATGGTGATCTAAATGCTAATTGGTTTAAATAAAGCTGATAAAACAGATTTCCAAAGAATATTAAATGTTAAGGCAGAACAAACAAGGCAAAATATCAGTATGTGGGGTTCGGGAAGTATATGTGACCTGAATTGCAGAGTGCAAAAGCAATTAAGAAGAAACAAATGAAAGTTAATTATTTCAGCTGTGAAGACCTAGAAAGCATATTCAAATACTTCCAATGGAACAATGATAGTGGTAAGGAAGGAGGGGTGAGCTGAGAAACTAACAAAGACGAATAATAATAAAAAATGAAACCAGAGTTAGAAAATGTCCAGCCTATACACAAGGTCATATTAACAAGATTATTGAATTACTATAATTTATCATTTATATGAGGTCTTTAATATGCACACAGCATTAATATGTTTCTCATTATAAGATTTACAATGCTCATAGCTCTTATTTTAAAGAACTGAGCCTGAGAGCACTTGGTGCCACCTTAATTATCAAAGACTCCATCCTAGATTTTGTTCTTGGTAGCATTCTTGGAATTAGATATCACTAATGCACAGCATCAAAGTGGTATTGAACTGTTATAACTTTGCCTTGCATATCACTGAAATTTACGCAAGGATATTTAATGAAGTTGTGTCTGAATGTCTTTTATGTCAGCAGTGAAATTGCATAGTGCAGCAGAATCTCAACTGTTAAATTCAGGAGTATTCGGAGCACTGTACCTATTGGATGAATTTTCATTTTGGGTCTGCAATTCTAGTATGCGTCACTTTAAGGGAGGTGATTTATGGAAAAATTAATTCATCCTATATGCTTTTTTCCCCTTATGATGGCCTGACTCAGAGAATGTGATTTAACAGCATCGCTGATATATTAAGCTTCTATCAAATAGTAGAAGGGGAAATCCCAATTGTATTCATAGAGGAGCAGACTGACAAATTTACCATTACATCCCAAAATCTTGGCAGCTCCAGTGAAAGTAATGAAAGTATTAACTAAATTTGCCCCCCTCACCAAGTGGTGGTGGGGACTTGGATTAGCTATCCCAATTTCAAAATGGTATAGGTGAGAATAGAGATGGGAACTAACTTGTTAAAATTAATCATTATCAATTAAGTTAGGCATTTTATAATTCAATAAATACATACACTAAATTTTAACAAAAACAATAAAGTAGAATTTTAGAATTAAGTTCATTAATTACATGAGGGATAGTATTAAATAGCTAGCACATTTTATATACCTCATCTAGTTCTTTACCCAAAATCTATTTCACTTAAATCTTTTGGGACTGTTCCATTATCTGGGCAGAGGCCACAAGGGTGTGGGGGTGGGGCGCTAGACAGAGAAGAGAGTACGTGGTTGAAGAAGTTTAACCACTTCCCCCTGCTTTCCTGTTATTTTCCCCACCCATGTCACTATTGTTGAAACAACCATTGTTTATGATATGGGAAAGGGGGGTGAATAACCAGTGAAAATGGGGAAAATGGTTTCCCTCTTTCAACTCCCCTCCCCCCAACCAATATAATTGACTATCCTTCTCTGTCTAGACCCCCTTTTGGAGTTTGCCTGAATAATGGAACAGTACCCATAACTAGTTGGGACATTTTGGAAAGGAGTGATCTATAAATCTAGATGTTTTACACTAAACACTGTACAGAGGCACTTGACCTGTTTCAATAAGCTGGACCCTGAAGTTGTTCACCATTGGACATTTGCTGGGATCCATATGAGAAGCAAGAAGATGAGATCATCATGGAAGGAAAAAATTGAAAACGAGAGAAAGGTGGCATGGATGGGAAAAACAGTTCAAACAGTTGTGCTCTTTTTTCCACTAAAGCTCAAAACCAGGACAAGGGTGCTTAATATAATTTGAAAGGGCAATTTAACTCCTTTGGCTTACAGGCCAACACTGGATTCTGCTTGGAAAGCAAAGTTCTGTGGATTTTGCAGTTTCAAAGCTTACATCATTCTGTTTTTGGTCCCTCTTTTTGGTCCGTATGCCAAACATTACTGAGAGTAAAGCCAACAGCGGTGGCATTTCATAAAGTCCGTTCTCTGAGGTCAGAGTGGAAGGCTATCTAGTAATACAGCCATATTCCCCAAGAAATTATTGGCAGGAAACCTGTACTGTACCGTAATAACTTGCAATTAATATCAGACCTGGAGTTGTATCGGTAATATGAGCAGAAGCCAGAACTAAAATGCTCTTTTGTTTTGGCCAGGAGTTCAAAAGCAAGAGAATCAAATAGTTAAAAATCAAATTACTGGAATAACAATTTTTTCACCATGAATGAGCTTTTAAAATCCTCTGTCAAAACCATCAGGTAATATAAAAATGATCACATTGAAAACTATTCTGGAATCTCTTTGCAGACAGTTATTTTGGAGAGCTTTACTACAAAGTGAGAAGGTCAGACTATAATCAACCGAAAATAAGCTTTTATGCTGTGCTGGATGACTGTTTTCTGTAAAGCATCTTATTATGTTTAATATACCTTTTAGAAAGACACCCGGCTAAAATGCTTGGTGTGGCTGCAGCTCAGTTACCAAAATGAAGGAGAGATAAATTTTACTGTGTAAGCAGTGAAAAGGACAAAACAGAGTTTTCTCCTTTTCTAGAACTGATATTCAACAGATGATGAAAGAGGATAAAAGGTGCTTTTATTGTATGTGGGAAGAATGAGCCAGAGCCATCAGGGCTAACAACTTCAATGAACATGAAATGGAGTTATTAGAAGAGGATGAAAAGAAGTATAATAAAAAAGAGAAGGCAGTAAAGTTAGGGAGATTAACAAGCTGGAAAATAACATCAAAGCATAAAGCTATAAAGGAGTAGATATGGTTGTTTATGAACCCATAATCCATTAGTTAAGACAGTTGTGGAACCAATAGTTTTTAACAGGAATTTTATTTCTATGGAAAGGAAATAAATATTCAAAGAAAGATACAAAGCTGCAGTAAAGAAAATTTGGAGATAAGACTTTCAAAAGATTTTAACCTTATCAGGAATTTATCCCCCCAAAAGGGAAATACCTGCTTGTCTCTTAGAACAATGAACAAGACAGCTTCCATATATACTCTGTATAAGTCAACCTCATGTATAAATTGAGAGCAAGTTTGGGAACCAAAATTATGGATTTTGATATGACCTGTGGAAAGATGATGGTAATTCTATGGAGAGGAAAAAGCACTAGTGACACATCAGGAGGTCAACCACCCCTAGCCTCCACTGCCATTTTTCCAGCAAGGCATTCAAAAAAGGCCAGAAACAGCACTGTGGCAGAGAAGGTACAAGATGTTAATGTTTCCTTTAGGTTCTCCTACAATGGGACTAAACTCTTGACTTTCTCCACTCTGCTCAGAGAAGGAGATGGTTCCTTTTAAAAAAGAGAAGAAAGTTAAGGCAACATTGACCAATAGATAAGTTGACACTATTTTGGGGGGTTGATATTTTGACTAAAATTGTTAAACTTATACATGAGTATAGAGGGCAGGTCAACCAATATCAATATCAAAATGTACACATATAATTCCTGCACTCTACATTACAACAATGTGAATCTTTGACATCCCCCAACCCCATGCCTTTTTTTAACCTTGCCAAGTTGTTCCCTTTACTAAAGTGTATGGGGAGAGTGTTTTGTGGAGAGAACATATCCTGGCATTCTGAACAGAAAATAATGAATAATATCATAGCAAAAATATTTTTGAAGGAATAATTATTCAAGCAGGATAGTGTTTGAATAGTGTTTCTCTCCGAAGTAATTTCTGTTTAGTATAAAATATTGGGTTATGTAAGCGATTCTGGTATCTGGTATAATACTTTTGATTATATATTAGCATTTTAGTGCCCACTCTTCATCTCCCTTTTAAAATGCCAGTGTTTTGTATGTGTGAATTAAATATGAGAACGTGCTTGGCCAAAATGTATGCAAAGTATCTTCTATGTAGACTGGAGGAGTGGGTAACTGAAAATGGAATCTTGGTGGAAGAGCAGTCTGGCTTTAGACACAATAGATCGACAATGGATAATTGTTTTGTCCTTAAATCACTTGATTTCCAAATACCTAGCCAAGGGTAATAGACCACACGCCGCTTTTATAGATCTGTCAGAGGCCTTCGATTCAGTTGATAGGGAAATCCTTTGAGACAAACTCCAACGTATGAATGCAGACCCTAGATTGATTTTGCTGATCAAAGCCCTATATCATAATTCTCAGGTGACTGTGAGATTTGGTATTGCTGGTGACCGAACTGGCCCTATTAACACCAGCAAAGGGGTCAGACAAGGATGTATTCTTGCCCCCCTGCTATTTAATCTGTATGTAAATGGCCTTCCAAATTCGCTTAGAGGGGCGGATGTCCATATGCCTAAGTAGCTAACTTGCAAATCAACTCACTTCTGTATGCAGATGATATGATCCTACTCTCCTACACCCAAATAGGGATGAGGAGGTTATTAAGAAAACTTAGTGACTACTGCCTTAGAAACGCACTAAAGATAAACAAAACCAAATAAAAAATGATGATCTTTGGTAAACGCCCCTCCAAAATAAAATGGAAAATAGAAGACGAACAATTAGAACAAGTTAGATCTTTCACTTACCTAGGATTAGACTTTGCAGAAAATGGTCTATGGCATAATCATTTCCACAGGTGTTCAACTAAAGCCAAGGGCAGAACGTGCTTACTCTTAAAGCTGCTGAATCAACGGCAACCGGGCTCCCTCGTTCCCCTTCTGAAAGTTTACAATCACAAAATCTCCCCACTGCTTCTTTATGGTTCTGAAATCTGGGGTGCAAATGATACTCCCCTCCTGGATAAGGCCCAAGCTCAACATCTGAAGTGGATTTTAGGGGTCGATAGAAGCTCCCCAGCAGCGGCAGTTAGGGGCGGAGTTGGGAATGTTCTCTATTAGCACACAATCTAAGATCAGAGCCTTTAACTACTGGCTCAAGGTCATGGAGATGGAGGCGTCTCACCTCCCAAAATTATGTTTGCTGGAACAATCTAGCAGTTTTTATAAATCGGGGGCTGACCATTTGTTTGATTACATCAGAAGGTGTGGCATTCAGGTAATATTCCCAGTCCACCTATCTGGTCAAGAGTTAAGTAAGCACTTCAAAGAAGTGCGTCAATGAATTAATGGCATTGCGGCCCAAACCGATATAGACTCTTTGGGTTCTACTGTTTCCCTGAGATGGTTGAGTGGTTTTAAGAAATCCTTCCAATTAACCACTTACTTACAGCAAGTAAGGTTACACCACCTAAGGAAAATTTTCACTAGAGCCAGGTTTGAGCAGTTAGATTCAATGGTGAGATATGGGAGGTTCAAGAAAATTCCCTATGAAGAGCGTATCTGTATTTGTGGTGCCCCTGAGATCGAAGATCTAACTCATCTTCTGCTTTATTGCAAAATCTATCAAATAGAGAGAAAACAACTGCTAGAGATATTTCTCGTGGGAAAAACATCATTGGGACCCTCTAGCAAAAGTCTCACTTCTGCTGGCCGGCTCCAACAAGCTGATAACAGATGCTACTGCTCGTTTTCTCTGTAAAGCCATGAAACTAAGATCTGATTACATAGATGCAATTGGAATAAATTGTGTTGGAGATGAGGACCTGTGAATAGTTACCACCTCCCTTAGAATCCCTCCTGCTGGGCAAAACAGGGGTTTAATTGATGTAATGGTCTAGAATTCTCCTCAGATTGTTTTTAGAATCATTGCGATGTGACTGTGTTCTGTGTGTATTTGATATGGCTTCTGGCTAATCAATAAAATTGTTGTTGTTGTTGGTTTTTATCAGGCATCCTCAAACTTTGACCCTCCAGCTGTTTGGGTCTCCAACTCTCAGAATTTTTGACTGTTGAACAGGGTTTCTAGGATTTGGATGCCCAAAGAGTTGGAGGGCCACAGTTTAACATTGTCTGGTTTTTATGATGACACCCAGTTACTTTCCACAAAACATTTGGGGGAAATGGCCCTTTAATATCGTATAAAAAGAGTACTCTAAAGGGGGCACTAACAGTGCATTAAAAACAGATGTCACGAGCAGTGATCTCCAGTTTCACCAGTGTGTACTACAGCTTCTGCTTGGTTCACCAGATGTTTGTGCCAATTGCAGCGTTGAGCTACACTAATTTAAATGTAGTTCTAAAATCTGTATTGAGTGCTTGGGACCAAAAATGACTCAAATTTTGATTTGTTCTTCTTTTTTGTATTTAAAGCATAGTAATAAGATTATTTCTATCTTCTGTCTATCTATCTATTGCTATCACTCCTGATCCGTGATGGTATAATAAAAGTAATTCATTCTCTGTTGCTGTCTAGTTTCATCTGAAGAAAGAACTGCCAAGGCTCACATTAGCTCTGTTTGAAATGTTAGCCAGGAATGTGTAGATTAGAAGTAATAAAATAAGAGAAATTTCTCTAAACCAGTTAGAGTTCGATTTTATAGCTCTGTTTCTCCCCTTATTGCTTGTGTTAATTTATTAAATCTTTTGATTATTTTGTTGGCAAACTATATTCCAGAATTACTGGCAGAAATTACCCAGTGGTTTCCTTAGATGCCTGCCTGTTTTGAGGAATATGCTTGTTTCTTAACATTTGGCTGTCGCTACACATACAACAGCCCCTAGCTTCTCTGAGCTCAACCTGAAACTTGTTTTTCTGGGAAAGAAGAACAGTTGCTTCCCAGAAGGTTAGTTAGGACTTGTCAGTTCTCCAACTGCTGAAGCAGAAGCCAAACAACAAAAGTTACATTTCAGCCCTAGGTTTGATTTGTGAATTGGACCAAAAATAAAACTCACACTGAAGTATGCCGAATTCATTTTTGCATGAGGACCATTCTAGCAAATAATATAGAATTATTTGGTAAATAATACAAGGTTGTTATACAAAGATAAAATACAGAGGAAAATATGTTTCCAATTGATGAAAACATTTGTTTCCTTTGCTGAACACACCATGAAAAATGAACACACTTTTGATGTTTAGACGAAAGAAAAAGGAGGAAGACTGGTGGATGTAATTAATGGAAGCAAAAAAGTTAAAACACAGAGACGAGGGTGAAAAGTGTATGTTTTTTCTGTACATGAACAAAACGTTCAAATGCATTTTTTCTAGCTCTAAAATCATAATATGACCCACCCACATACCTACTAGCAACAGCAATAGAAGAATAAAGCCTACTCATAAAGGTTTTATGAAACACCATTGTCTCCTGGATTTTTGCTTCCCTTTCCCCTTTATTATTACTAATGGTTCTGCTGAAAGCCAGACTCATTCTGTGTAGTAATTCAAAGGTGCTCACTATCAGTGCAGCACATTCACATGGTGCAGCATACATCTTAAATGCCTGAAATAAAATGTATGTTCAAATAGTTGGGCTAGACTGAGAGAAAGATAAAACTAGAAGACAGACCACTTTTAAGTAGAGACAATTAAGAAGAAATAGAAGGAAAGCAATATATAAAGTATGCAAGACAAATGTTCAAAGTAGTAAACAAAATACAACAAGACTTGAAATAATAGGGTTGCAGTAGTGTATAACTAATTAACTGGAGGTAATCTTCATTCATGGGACTTACTAAAAATTACAGAAGTACAGTATCATACATTTGGGCATTCATTTATTCAGAATATCATTTTTAAATGGAACTAAAATTAGCAGGACTATCACTTCTAGTAGTTCTGAAGGACTATTGTAAGATTACAGGAACCTAAATTATGCATGTGTGATGTGGAGCTAGAAGGCTCCTCCCATTATTGCCCTTCTTTCTATAAGGTTTGACAAGAAATCTGACTCTACTGGGTCTGACTAGTGAGAGCTTCACCAAAATAATTTTCCATCAGTGGGAAGTGGTACTTTACATCAGTGGAGTTCCCATACATGAGAAAAGTTCTCTGCTTAATATTCATGGATCACTCCTCCACCTGTCCTCCTTAAGCTGCTGCACCGCAATGCCATCCCCTCCAGCATGGAAATCTGAAATTATCCAACTTCTAAAATTGTCCACAAGGGTGGATGAGATAGCAATACTTTTGTATTTATATTTCAATATATATAAACTTTGTTTCATGAACAAAATTATTGTGTGTAAAATGACCTTCGGGCTATGTGTATAAGATATATGTGAGCCATAAACAAATTTTGCATTCAGATTTGAGCCTCATCTCCAAGATATTTTATTATGTATAGAAAAGTATTCCAATATTTGAACCTCCCCCTTAAAATCCAAGATATTTCTGCTCTTAAATGTTTTGGATAAGGGATGCTCAACCTGTATAAACAAAGTAGCTGGAACGTTTGCAACTAATCTAGTGCACTTTGCAGTTGGGTGACATATTCCTGAAGGTAGGAAAACATGGATAGTAATTCGACAAGTAATACATTGTAGATCTTATTTATTTTTACTGTTTAGCTAGTTTTCTGTTAGCTGTTTTAGTAACATATCCAAACTCTATTTCAGGCCTCTTCTGGATTTTTCCCAAAATGACAGCTATTAGACAATATATTGTAACATACATTCTGGGCATTTTGAAAGCATTGTTCATAGAAAGGAAAGGGCTGTCAAGATGTTTGGAATATTTAAATGCCTGAAAGCAAATGTTCTTTTAAAAAGTGCAAAATTTCCCCTTGTGGCTTTTCTCATCTCTATAGATGAAATGAAGTGGTGGAAGAAAGTATAATGCATCATAAGAATCTTTTAAGTAATTAATTCATTTGCTATAATGTAAAAATTGTTAGTCATAGTTTTTACGGTCCTGAATTCTTACATTTTCAGTTTTGAAGCTTCAGTCATATGCATCTTAAATTGTTTTTTAAAAAAATACTTTGTATTGCAAACACTTATGATATTGTCTTTATTTGGAAACTGGCAGGTGCATTTTAAACTTTTTAAAGCTTTTAAAATGAGGCAAACACATTAATGAATGGGATGTTCATCAAAATGTTACCTTGCAGGGAAAGGAAACATTCAATTAACAGGGAAAATGGCTTGATGCAAACAAGTACAATCACAGTTCCTTCATTAAATTTTTTTAAAGGCAATAATTGGAATGATTGGGGGGAGAAAGAGCTTAGTTTTTCTTTGTAGCAGAGGAAGAGAGAGGCCCAGCAATCAGGGGGAGAAAGAGTTAGGGTTCTCTTTTGCAACCAAGAATGATGGCCCATGATGGACTCCAAATCCCTCAAAATGAGTGGCCAAAGTAGATTTCTCTTAGTGCATTGCAAAATATGTTCTTGATTTAAAATGCTTTCAGAAGCCAAAAGATGGGGAAAGATGTGGGGAAATCATTTTCATTTAATACAATTTTGACATGACTTCAAGTTTGGCTTGGGACAAGATTTGGATGATGTTTTTGTTCACGTCTAGGGAGTCTCCAACATGGCTTACAACTTGTGTGATAATGTCCCAAGATGAATCAAATGTCCTTCACTGTGTGCCCTTGCAATTTTCATTTCAGAACTGTCATTATCTTTAGGGATGGATGGCCCACTTGTCAAGATATTACATGTGTTCAGGTAATCTTATATAAGTACACAAGTCATCAGTAAAGACTCTTTTTTGTGTTCTGATAGAGATTTAGCCTGTAAACATACATGATAGAATGACAACACCCAAACTGGGAAATTCTTTTCCTGAGTGGATTGGTTGTGGGTGCTGTAAACACCTTGTTGTTCCAAAATGGTATTATCATAATTTATGCCTGTAATGTCGTTCCTCGCTCTTTTTAGCTGACTCTGCCACTATTTGTGAACAATATTCTAGTATTGTTTGTTTCTTGTATGTTCTACTCATAGTCTGTCAGTCACCTTGATAATTCTACTAGTAGGTCAGAAAGAAGGGGATGAAAATATTTACATTTAATGAATACAATATTTTAGTTGGCCACTGGAATAATTTGGTGCCACATATACCTTCTGTGAGCCATGTTTTTACATTAGAATGTATACTTCTCTATTGAGGCAATAAAGGGATTTTATTGCAGCCATGAACCAGTTTATTTACACTATATACACAAGAAGTATCATAGCACATAGCTTAAACTAACACGTGCGTACTAATTCAGGAACATCTTTGTAATGGCGATTGCAGTCTCTCTTATCAGTGAAAGGCACGCCTCCAAAATTCCATTGTGATGTTACAAGTCCGTTCTAGCAGAGGAAGCAGGAAAACATTTTTACTGTCCCTTCTAGGAAAACTTGAGCTTCTGTGTTCCTTTAACTCCACACCTGCTGGATAGCTTTGCAAACACATAGCTGGCTTTAAAACACACACTATTAAATCTCCCAACTAATCAAACACAGTTCAACATTCTCAGTTTATGTGTTTACGATATCTTATAAGAAAATTATTTAAGGATCCTTTGGGTGATATTTTGACAAATTATATGCTTAACAAGAAAGAAAATATATCTCTTCATCCTAATACATGCATGCTTAATCCAGCTGCAGAAACTACAGAATTAATATTTTATTTTATAGGTAGAGGTGAGGGATTTTTAAATTGTTTTATTTTCTGAACTGAAATTATATTCCCAATCCAATTGTATACATCCTTTCAGTTAAAACTTTTTATTTTTTAACAACCATATTGCAGAAATTGCATTTTTAATCCAGATAAAATACAAATCATGCTTGCCCTCCCTCCCCCTCCCAAAATCTATACATATATGTATACATAAAACACATATACGTCAGAACAATGGCCACAATAATTGTTGCCATTACACTATTTCCCCCACCTTCAATCCAAAGGACCTCCCGTCCTTTGAATTGAAGACATTCATATACAACCTTGCCCCTTTCCAGTAAAGCATTCACCCTCTAGCATAAGAATCATCATCTAAAAATTACAAGCAAAAATTCTAATACCAAATTATAAAACTTATCCTAAAATGCTTTCCCTTCTTCCCACAAAGTTCAAAGATAGTTTCCAATTTTTTAACAAAGTTCTTCTCTATTTTCTCCCTATTATCATAGCCAAAAATGCCTTTCACTACCAATTTTCTCTTTTACTTTTCTTTTTTCTCCTCACTACTAGCTCCTGTCCCTTCTCTAATGTTAGATCCTCCTTTCTTCTTGCATCTAGTTCAAATCTGGTTTTTTTGCAAAACATCCTGGCCTTCATCACTGAGTCTGGTACATACTGTCTTTCTACAAAGTGTAAAGGTATATCTCCATACACTTTATCCAAAACCTCTAGGTCCACCTCCCCTCCTCCTGTGAAACTTGCCAAAGTGCAAACCTTACACACAGGCACACACAGACACACACACACAGACATCTGTTCATTCCTTTAAGCCACCGAATCCCAAGCCTAGCTTTCCTTCTCCTGCTTCCACTGGTGTAAATAAGTCCATCAGATCTCTTTTTTTCTGTTTCTCCAAAAAGTTATTCTATAAATTCTTTCAAAAATAACCATTGTTATAAAATGATAGCATACATGTGATGTTCAATATATTGAGATGTATAGGAGGAAAACAGAGAGAAAAGCCTATTTTTATTTCATTACTGCATATAATAGAAGAAACCTTTAAAATGTGTGTATATATGTTTATCGACAGCATTTGATTCATATATTATAAGAAATACAGCTTTGATGCCAATGGATACAGATGCTTGACAGGGATAAAGTCTGTACTGATTTGGCTAGATGCTTTATCCCATTAACTGTTAAGAATAAGTGCACTCTAAAAGCAGTGTAATTGCTCCAAGGGAACAGGTACCCTTTAATCAGTGTCCTTAAGTGCTTCATAATGTAGACCCAGAAATAGCTTGTCTATATATCGGAGAACTAAAGAAATGCTACATCATGAAAATTGATGGTATAATCTTCCTTGTCATCTACATGCATTTATACAAGTGAATCCTAGAGAGAATTCAAGTAATATTACAATAATAAACTAATGAAACAGACAGATTACTCTGGTCATGGGCATTCAATAAAGAGTAGCAATGTTGAAAAGTCAGCAAAACATTCTGCATTTTATTCATAGTGCTGAAATTGGCTGGATGAGGGCAAATAAATTGAAAGTGACTTCAGAGAAAACATAAACTATGGATTGAAAGTTCACAAGCATGAAATAGGACAAGTGCCCTGCCCTGGTTGGAATTTTGTCACATCTGAAGAAACGGGTATTTAGATTGGAATACTCCTTGATTCTCCCTGAATCCCCATTTGCTCTACATGTCTTGAAGTGCCTGGGACCAGCTTTGGCTGCCCCAGTGAATATCATTATCTCCTGTACAAGTAATTCATATAAACCAATGGAGTTCCTTCAAAACAATAATTCTAATAGCTTCCTGCTTTGACTAGTGCTCTATTTAGGGCAATCATTAAAGATGGCTTGGAAGGTCCAGCTAGTACAACATACACTGACAGAAAGGACTTTCCTACCTCCAAAGGAGGAAGGAGAGAAGTTTGCCTCCCCCCAGGAAAAAGGAGACGATGGTTCCTTCCTGGAACCATCTAGATCAGGGGGCGGAGCTGGCCTTTAGCCGATCCACCCCCTGAAGATCTCATTCTGTGCCAGGTTCGAGGGAGAGAGGACGTCTCCCTCGAAGCTCCTGGACGAAGAGGACTCGACGACGACGAGGTCGGTGTTGGGGGCCTAGGCGGGGGGGGGGGGCTCTGCACCCCTCCCTGCCCCCCCATTTTCTTGCCCCCAGCGGCCTGGATCTGGTGGGCTCTCTTTTCGGGAGCCCGCCTCCCTAGCGGCGGCCCGCTTCGAAGCGGCCGTTTCGCCACGAGGACGGGCCGGGCTAGGCCCATTCCGGCCTGGCTCGGCCTTGTCCGCGTGGGACCGGGGGGCTCCTCCTTACTACGCCCCCCTATTGTGGGCCTCAGGGAGGAGTGCGGCCCCCAGCCACGTGTTGGCGGCGGGCCTGGGTCCCCCCACCTCTTGCTCCTACTTGTGGCGCGCTGCGGGCGCGGGGAGGGTTAGCAGGCCTGAGCTCTGCACTCCCTCGGCCCGCGGCGTGTTGTTCGGTGCCCCGCTGGGGCCGGGATCACTGGGCCTCGCCGGGGGGGGTGCAGGCCTTGGCGCCTTTTTCTCCCCGCGCACGCGCTTCGGGCGGCCGGGGGAAAACCCCCGGTCGCTGGGAGAGAGGTGGGGGGTGAGCTGCTGGCGTGTGCCGGCGCCTCCCTCTCCTCGTGCGCGGGCGCAGGGCTGCGGGGGCTGGCGGCAGCGGGAACTGGGCTTTGGTGGGGGTAGGGATGCTCTCCCCCCCTTATTTCCCTTTGTTCTTGCCTCCGATGATTATGCCTGGCCAGTGGTGCTGGGGTGGCGTATTGGGTCCCTGGTGGGGGATGTTTGGGGGGACATGGTTCCCTCTCCCCCCCCTATCGCATCCTGTGGCCGCCATTTTGGGCACGGACTGCCTTACAGCAGCCACGAGGCTGCTACAAAATGGCGGCCCCCATTGCCACCCGCATGGCCGGCGGCCATTTTGTTTTTTAGATGCCCCTGTTGCCATTGTTGGGGATAAGGGGCAGTGGGGGTTTAGCACTGGACTAACTTTGGGGAGGCATTCCCCCCTCTTTTCCCCCCTCCTTTTATTAAGGTTATGATTGGGTGGTTTTCACCCTTATTGGCTGATCATCAACTAATTTTATTTAGTTGCTGGTTTGTGCTTGGGAGAGCCTCTGACTCTCGGTATGGCTGGCTGTTGACCTAAGCCTTACACCTTTTCAACTTGATTTTGCTGATTTAGTTAGGAGGCTATTTCTGACTGGTTGTTATTAATTCAATTGTGGATTGGATTAATTTTAATAATGTTATATAATGCATATTAGTATTAATAAGTATTAAATAAATAAATAAATCAATAAATAAAAAAATTCCTTTGAACAACAAGGTGGCTGTGCGGCACGGCATTGGGGGTTGCATACCTTCACTCATAGGTGAACTTGAATAATGTCATATGAAAGTTTTTTAGTTATGGTGCACTGCATGGCACTGTTGGAACTAGTATCAGGGATGGGGTCCAATTTTAACCGCTATTTAATCATCGACGTGTATTATTTCGTAGGATGGCACCTAAGAAGAATGTACCAGGCCCGAAAGGGAAGGGCCCAGCCGAGAGGACGGCCGCCAAGCGCCCCCGCCCCGGATGTGACGTCTTCGGACGACGACGAAACAACCCCAGCCGACTTAAATGCGCTGAGGGCGCGAATGAAGGATTTCGAGAGTCGAATGGGTCTGGGGGGGGGGATGTTGGCCAGCGTCCTGCACGGCATGCCAGCAGGAAGCTGATACTAAAACATCTCATGTCTCGTATGTCTCGCCTAGAAGCCAGTGTCAGTGCAAGGGCGCAGGGAGAAGCGCAACCACCGCTGGAGGCTCCGGTTCCAGAACGCCAAGAAGAGCCGTCCGCCAGTGTGGAACCCATTATCCCGCCATCCACGATGGGGCAGTCGATTCCGGTTTCCTGTCCAGCGTCAGCGCCGTCGCAGGAGGAAGCCACCCAAGTGCCGCTGTCTGAGACAGCCACCACTTCTACGGGTATGAACACCACACTTACATGGCCCTGGGATCAGGGACACATACAGCACTCGACACCAAGACGGAGCAACCAGTTGGAGGCGGGCACATCAGGGTGTGAGGCTAGTGTCAGTTCATCAGCCCTGATTGTTCCCGCACCAACGCTAGAAGCTGCTAGGACAGGGCCAGCAAATCAATTTTGGGGAACAGATAAGTGGCCCGAGGAGGCGACTCCGGTGTTGTCAGTCGCCGAACTGGCCTCGCATTTAACTCAAAAGGTTATTGACAAGGTCCGGAGGAATGAATATGTAGACATATTCTCTCTATACTACAGGGACCTAGATAAAAAAGAGAAAGACGATTTGGATGAGGAGGCTAAAGAGAAGCTTAAAAAGCAAAAGGTCGAGCAAACATGGGAGAATTGGCTGGCCTGTTACATGATTTACATGGCATTGATAGTCGATGTTTCACCTTACAGGGCCATGTCATTAGTGATATACCAGAATATCATTTACAATGCTCACATTGAGTTCCCGGGGAACATATGGTTAGAGTATGACAAGCGCTTCCGTTCCAAGGCGGCAAGTCGGCCCAATAAGCGTTGGGACTTGATCGACAATCAACTTTGGTCGGAAGTAATGCAGTCGACCAAGACTGCGTTTAGCCAGAAAGCCGATAGTGGCCACACAGTACAGAATTTCAAAAAGGGTCAGCCCTTTCGGCAAGCAGCCCCGCAATCCCAGCCCCAGCGAAGGCCAATGTGCTGGGAATTTGCGTCCCAAGGGGCATGTAATAAACCTAACTGTAGATACCTGCACGCCTGCACCATATGTTTGGGTCTGCACTCAGCCAAACACTGCAATAAGCAAAAGCCCAATCGGGGCAACAACCGGGGAGGCCAGCCCCCCGGTAAAAGCACAGCATCACCTTCCTTTCCAAAAGGGCCCCAGTCCGGTTAATTTGGAGCAGCTGACTCACTGGTTGCGCTTGTATCCCGATAGGGCAGCGGCAACATATTTATTTGAGGGTTTTAGTTGAGGGTTTTTGTTTTGGTTTTCGGATTCCAGCTCAAGGACCACGCATGCCGTGGATGGCGCCAAACCTCAAGTCAATACTGGGAATGGAGACAATCGTACAACAAAAGATTGATAAGGAGCTCCGTGAGGGACGGGTGTTAGGTCCTTTCGCGTCACCGCCCACGCCTCAGTTTAGGGTTTTCCCGCTAGGTATAGTGCCTAAGAAGGCCGAAGGGGAGTTTCGCCTCATTCATCATCTGTCATATCCCAGAGGCAGATCGGTGAATGACGCGATCCCCGAGGAGCTCTGTTCTGTACAGTACACGTCTTTTGACAGAGCGGTGTCCATCGTAAAACGATTTGGCTCAGGCGCGGAATTGGCGAAGTCGGACATCAAGTCCGCCTTTAGGCTGCTCCCAGTACACCCCCTAGATTTTGAGCTATTGGGATTTCATTTCCAGGATTCATACTACATGGACCGTGCTTTGCCCATGGGTTGCTCCATATCGTGCGCGGCCTTTGAGGCATTTAGCACATTTCTTGAGTGGGCTATTAAGAAGGAATCTGGCCAAATGGGAGTTGTGCAGTACCTTGATGATTTTTTGTTCATCGGGAAGTGCAGGTCTTGTAACTGCCTTTCGCTGTTGCGGTCCTTTTAGCAACTTACCGCAAAAAATGGGGATCCCGTTAGCTGAAGAAAAAACTGAAGGCCCACTGCAGGTCTTATCCTTTTTAGGGGTTGAGTTAGATACTGTACAGCAATTTTCCCGGTTGCCACCCGACAAGGTGGCAGACCTGAGTCAGAGGGTTCAGCAATTTCTGGTGCGTAAAAAAACGACCCTGAGGGAATTTCAGACACTAATTGGACATTTAAATTTTGCATGCAAGGTTGTGGCGCCGGAAGGGCCTTTTACGCAGATTGTGCGACGCCATTTCCTCAACGGTGCACTTTTGGTGCGACAATATGGCCACAGTCCAGGTAATTAACACCATCACTTCCAAATCGCGAAGGGTTATGGCCGCTTTGCGTTTTTTCACACTTTATTGTTTAGAGCATAATATTTTGTTCCGTGCTTTTCACATCGCTGGGTTGGATAACTCATTGGCCGACGCTCTGTCTCGTATGCAGATGGAGCGGTTCTGGCAGTTAGCACCCAACGCGGACGCCCGGCCGGAACCCATGCCAGACCATCTCTGGATGGTTGGAGCGAGGAGGTGACCTTGGGTATGGCACACGCATTTGCTCCCAGCTCTAGGAAGTCATACTTGAAGTGTGTTCAGGAATTTTCTGATTTTCGAAAGTATTATGGTTTACCTGTTGTTTTTCCAGTCCCTTACAAGCATTTGGCCCAATTCTGTATCTATTCAAGGAGGCGGGGACTAGCCCCTCATACCCCTCATAATTTGAACCCAACTATACTTGTGTGGTCTCTTTATTTCAGGGGTGGGCAGGCAAAGGACTTTCCTACCTCCAAAGGGGGAAGGAGATAAGTTTGCCTCCCCCCAGGAAAAAGGAGACGATGGTTCCTTCCTGGAACCATCTAGATCAGGGGGCGGAGCTGGCCTTTAGCCGATCCGCCCCCTGAAGAGCTCATTCTGTGCCAGGTTCGGCCCACCACACCCGCCCATTAACAGTATAGTATTGGTCGTCGTGGAATCGGCGGAACCGGGGGGCCGGTTGAAGAATTTTTTCCTTCGTTTTGATTTTTGAAGGTTTTTTGCCTAGCCCTAGACTGTTTAGGGGCTAGATAGTATGGTGGGTCTACTCTTAATTAGGCCAGCGGAAAATAGAGAGGAGTATGGAAAGTTGTCTTCACACAAGCCCCCTCCCACAGTTCAGGATGGGGGGTGGGTCATTTGTTCAATCACTCACTCGAGAGGTAGTTTCGGTGAGGCAAGGCTTAATGGCATACTATGACAGAGTCTGATTGTGACATTTTCGGATATAGACTTCTGTCCACTTGTTTAACTGTTGTTTGGTTTTGATTAGAGCAAAGAGGTTTTTTGCCACTGTTAGCCGAGGGGTATAGCCAACTGGGATACCTCCTCGGGTCTGTCACCAAGTTCCTGATTCCTACTAGTTTAGGTTAGGACGAATTAAATAGGTAACAATTTACAATAAAAGTTGCCCATAATTTGAACCCAACTATACTTGTGTGGTCTCTTTATTTCAGGGGTGGGCAGGCAAATACTTTACAGATGCTACATTATAGAAGTTCAAAAGCAGTGTTTCCCATCCTCTAGTTTCCAGGTGTCTTGGACTTCGGCTCACAAAATCCCTGATCATTGGCCAGGACATCAGAGGGTTCTGGAAACTGAAGTCTGAATCTGAGAATCCCTTTTTTGAAGGAACTCTATTAGCTTATATTATGGTTCCAGTCTGAATTCAGGGTGCTGGTGGAGACATATGAAGCTCTATATCACTTAGAGCCTTAATACTGGGATGACCATCCTCTAGGTCCAACATATGTTCAATAGTTGTCCAGAAGAAATGCCTTAAATGTCAACAGTGAATGGGGAAATAAGTTACCAGGAATATTGAGGCATATAAAATGAGCAGTTACAAAATTCTTTTCAATGCATTATACAGAGATGCATTATACCTTGTCGACTGTGCCATCCTAGTTGTTTCATGTCTTCTACTTGGAAGCTCAGCTGGCTCTGGCTTTTTTTCTGCCAATTGGAAGCCTTACATTTTGTCAATGCCTAAGGATCATGCCATGATTAGGATGCAGAGTTTTGTGTAGTGTAAAATGTATACATTCTTTGAAATGAGTTTAAATTGGTTTAAAAAATATCTTAAATTGCTTTTTAATTGTTAGTGTGCTATTGACCCTGATTTTAAACTTAGCTGTCTTTAGTCTGTGGGAAAATATCAAAATGAAATAAATAAATACAAGCAATATCTATCTGGTATTAGGAGTGTGATTCATGGATTATGCTGAAGTATTTTAATTTTTAATGGATCACCATATATCATACAACTAATTGACCACTAGGTATCATACACATACTTGAAAAGATAATACTGTCAACCAGGAGAACCATTTATTACCATCAAAGGATTACTGGATTAACTATGTTCAGATAGAGTTTTTGAAGTGCACCAATGAATAGGAAATTAAGCTACCAAGGATACTGAGGCATGTGAAATGACCAATCACATAATCTTCTTCAATACTAGCAAAGTGGATTATTAATGTTAACTAAGACATGTCGCTACTTGAACCATTGCAATTGAGACCTTGTATTCTAGTGATTTTTGCAATGATTGATTTTCATTTAAAGCAGGTGGTAGTGGTAGTAAGAAGTTTGGTGGTAGTAAGGGGCTGAAATTTTAAAAAGGCTAAACCTCTTTGGACCACATATAGGCTTTTAGCACCTCACTTTAATTTTGTGAGAGGGAACCTTTCTCTCAGAGCAAGAGACAAAGCTTGGTCTGGGCCTCCGTTCGTCCCCTCCCTTCAGTATGGTAGCCATCTGCAGTTCTTTTCTGAAGGAAAGAAGATATGCCTCAGCTCTTGTCTCCATTGCTCTTTGCCTCTGGGTTGCCTCTGTCATCTTTCTCTCCTACAGAGAGAAAAAACACCAACTTTGTGATGTTCATTCCCCTCATTTGTGAGGGAGAAAACTTAGCTTATTTATTGATATCGAAGACCTGCCAACGCCAGAACTAATAAAAAGAATACATGAATTGAATCCTATGATTTATAGTTTTCCCAGTGATGGAGGACCTGATGAATGGAAACATCCTCCATCCCTACAGTCCCCTTGGGGCCTCCCCAGAGCCATCAACAACCCACCCGACATGGCCCCTGAATCTCCAACATGTGCCCCGATTCAGCTGTTTGGCTCGGGCCAGTCCACTCCAGATGATCTCAACAGCCTTGATAGAGATCAGCCAGCTGATCCTCCCCCATCCCAGTCAGGAAGCCAGCCAGGTGGCCACAAAGTAACCCAAGCACCTCCATTCCCCAAGCCCCTGCTACTTTGTATCTCCCCTTAACCCACTGCTATATATCTATCTCTTCCTATTTCTCTACTTTTATTATTTTTATTATTCTTTTTCCTGCAGTTTGAATCCATTGCTCCATGTCCTAGTCTCTAAAGAACCAGGAAACAACGCCCCCACCCCCAATGTGACATCTTTTCAAATATTTGAACACACCTCTCATGTCTCCTCTCAACCATATTTTCCCCAAGCTAAACAAATGTAACTCATAGGGCTTGACTTCCAGACTTTGATGTATGCCTTCTAGCTTGTCAATATCCTTGAATTTTGGTGGCTAGAACTGGACATAATATTCCAGGTGAAGTCTAACCAAAGCAGAATATAGTGGGGCTATGACTTCCATAGACCAAGATATTAAGCATCTATTTATGCTGCCTAGAACTGCATTCTTTATCTGTTGCATCATACTGTTGATTAAGCCTGTGGTCTACTAAGACTCCTAGATCCCTTTCACATGTACAGGGTGTTATGTAATGAAAAATTACAACCACACCAATATGTCACAGTTGGATTATCAATGGAGGGTAGAGACACTAGAAAATGCCATGTCACATTTGAAAGATTTCATGTAGAAACAACAGAATTTTTTTAGTAATACTGTCCTATTTGTAGTGCATATACCAATGACTGAGAACCATTTTCTGAAACAAAGATTTAATCTGAATCCTAAGGGTGTGAATATGTGAGGGTACTCCATAATATTTATCTGGTATATCCTAGGATAATAATCATTCTCAAAGTCATTCATACCATTATAAACAACCAAGGTTTTACATACATTTAATCCAGAGTAAGTTCTATGAACTTAATATTACTTATTTTTGTGGAAACATGCACTATTTTTATCTCCAGAAAATTGAAGACACTCATAATTGAAAGTCAACTTGGTGGGAAATAACTAGAGCAACAAAATATATTTGAAACAGAACTAAGGTATTTTAAAATGCACTCACTCATGATAGTAACAGAAAGGCTGCAAAAAATACTATTTTTGCAGAGAGCAAAAGATGAAGCTAATTCCCCTCAGGAAAGAGTTCTACATAGATTTAAAGATATCAATCCACATTGATCAGGAAATGTAAAGAAATAGCTCTCTGTCAGATCTTACAGTGAAAAAAACCCTAATCTTTTAAGCATCCTGGATAATAAGTGTAACAAGTTCAACTTTCCCAATTCCTCTGTCACGATCACGGACTTACTGGCCCCTTAATCACACACACAGAGACGTACTGAAGGCCAACTACTTTATTGAATATAAAAACAGTTCCAAAGAATATAGTCCAATATGATATGATATAGTCCAAAAGGCTTGAAGTAAGAATGTCCAAGATAACGTAGCAAAATAGGCAAAAAGCTTGGCAAGGCTCCGCAGCCAATGCGGATCAGGAAACAGGGCAAGGCTCCGCAAACCAATGCGGATCAGGAAACAGGGCAAGGCTCCACAAACCAATGCGGATCAGGAAGCAAGGCAAGGCAAGGCAAGGCTTGATGACCACGGCTTAGCTTGTGGTCCCACTCCGCTTCACGCCTATTCAGGTAAGACGTGGCCGGAGAACTGAGGATTCATTCCCACGGATCCTATACTTAATCCTTCGGCCGAGGTCCTCGACGCTCTAGGCTTCTTCGTCTCCAATCCCTGCTGACGAACCTCGGCCGGTCTAGGGCCCGGGACCAATCCCTCCTACTAGTCTCGATGTTCCGTCTCCTATCAAAGGTTCGACCTTGTCTCTCGGCAGCTGTGTTGCTATCTCCCTGAGAGCTTTCCTCCCTGGCCATTTCCCATGCGCTTTCTTCCATCTCTTCCTCAGGGGGCTCCTGGGAAGAATTCCCTCCCGGGTGTTCATAACTCCCTGGATCGCTATCAGACTGCACCTGGTGATCTGAATCATCCCTTGGACCAAAACACATTTCTTCCCAGGCCAAGCTCTCTGTGGGCGAAAGAGGCCCTTGCGGGGAAAGCTGCCCTTCACCCCAGTCATCTAGCTCAGTGTTTCTCAACCAGTGTGCCATGGCACACTAGTGTGCCGTGAGCGATCATCAGGTGTGCCGCGAGAAAAGCTCTCTGCCCCCCTTCCTTCCCCTCTCCTCCTGCCAAACTCCTGCTGCTTGGGGGAGGAGGAGGAAGGGTCGGGCGGCGGCGAAGAAAAAGAAGAAGGGGCCGGGGCGCCGCCTCCTTCGGCCATTTCCCCAGCCAGCCTCCAATCCGCCATGACTCCCACCATGACCCTCGCCCCTCGCTCGCTGAAGCTGCGCGGAGGAGCCCTTCCCACTGAAACCCATCCACCGCTCATGCTCCTCCTCTGTGGGAGAGCTGAAGCCGGGGAGAGGAGCAGGGCATGGCACCCCCGGCTTCAGCGCTCACAAAGCTTTGCCAGCCTTGAGGGGGCAGTGCCAAGCCAGCAGTGGCAGAGCCAGCACAATGCTGGCTTGGCACTGCCCCCTCAAGTCTGGCGAAGCTGCGGGAGAACTGAAGCTGGGGGAGGGCGCGGGGCATGGCACAGCCTGGCTCCTCCCCCTCCCCCGGCTTTAGCACTGCCAGCAGCTGCTCCCAGCAGGCCACCATCCCCCAGCTATTCTTTACTGTGTTAAGAGTGTCATTTTGTGTCATTTTGGTTGGTGGTGTGCTCCCGGATTTTTTTAATGTTAAAAATGTGCCGCAGCTCAAAAAAGGTTGGGAAACACTGATCTAGCTCATCCTCAGAATCCTGTTCTAGCACGCCTGGTTCTAATGCTAACGGGACCCCAGGTCCTGTCCCCTGCCCTCCAGGCACAAACGAGAACTGCTGTGCTACATCCTCTCTGGAAATATATCACTTACAGATCTAGACTCAGTTCACATATCTATGCACATCTCAGGCTGATTCAACTTCATAGAAGACATCTGGTGGATGCATGACCAAACCATGTGAAGTTATAGAACGACAGAAATTTAACCAAACACCATCTAGGATGTGGTTAGGGTCTCATCTCTTCCTCCTTTGTGAGTTTTTTTTAGCATCAAGAAAAAATTGGAAGCTAAGAGGTTGGCTGTTCATGTTATTATAAAATCAACAGATTACTTCTGAATGATTTTCTTCTTGCTTTTTAAAATAATTATGCTGAATTGCAAACAGGTTAAATTAACTCTCTTCCCTAGAATCTTCACTAGCCATGCTAAGATGGTTCACAGGAACTTTAAAGGAATCTCTGAAAATGACTTTAATCTTTTTTCATAACTGCATGGCCCCTGAATCTCCAACATGCGCCCCAATTCAGCTGTTTGGCTCAGGCCAGTCCTGTATCGTGGATCGGATAAATATTAAAATATAAGTGGTGCCAGCACTACCTCGCCTCAAAGTTTGGAAAATTACTTTAAAAAACATTCCATTCCTGTTACAATGCTTGAAAGATCAAACTTGAAACATACCTTTTTGGCACTGTAAAAACATAATAAAAAGTTAACACATGAAGTTACTTGTTTAATTGCTCTATACTTTTCCATTACTTTTCATTGTATTTTGTGAGTGAAGCCCTGCAACAAAGAAAAACCTTTAGAATAGCAGAATGGCACAAAAACTGAAAAATCAGGAGTAACTTTTAAGAGTAACCAGAAGCTGTCATTTGTTCCACCAATAAACTTCCCTCATGACCTCATTTTTTAAATATTCATTGAATACATCCTCCTTGGTCAAAAAAGTGACAACAGTGGAGCTTAGGGCTTTTGTTGGTGGCTAAAGGGATGAGAAGGATCCTAGAGAATTAAAAAAGTAATACTACCCCCTGCCTTGCCTTCTGAACGCTGTAAAGTGGCTATCCTGAAAGTCTTGATGGGTTAAAAGCTGTAAAACTAGCCTTCAAAATCTGTCTCTCAGCAATAAACTAATGGCGCATTTGTTCTACCTCCCATTATTAGAAATGTAGACAAACTGGATTGTTGCATTGATTATAGAAAGTCTGTCAAAGAGAGAGGCTGAATGTAGATGCTGCACTACATTTCTTATACAATTCAAAAAAGAACAAAAGTGCAGATCATATTTACTTGGGTAAAAATGTCCAAGAGACTAAATAAAAAGAAAAGCATGTTCTCTCGCACTTTGCACCCATGAAAATGTGACTTTAGTTCAATCTCTGTTTAAGTTGATAGGCTGATTTGTTGAGAGCCAGCAGATGCACAGTATTTCATAGTCTGGAAGAGATGCACATAATGAAGAGGCAAATGTAGTTTAAATATTTTTAGTGCCATGTTAACAAGTATCCCCAGCTTGTCTCATGACATAAATGCCCTTGAGATGTCCATAATCAGCCAAGTGATGAAAATGTTGCCAGTCAACTTCTAAGAGGCTAATTGGGAAGGATATATTTCACAGGACAATGAAACAGATTGAATTACTAGTAGTTGATATATATTATGTTTGTCTTTTTTCAAGGGCTAGCGGGAATACACAAAAATTATTTATGGTGCCATATGGCATCTCATCAAAAGATGGTCTAATTATGTTTAATGAAGCTTTTTTTTAAAAAAAAAGAAGATAAGGTTTTGTCATTGGGAAGGGGTCTAGAATTTTAAGAACTTTTCATCATATGCAGTAGGCTACACCTTGGTTCTTCTGTAGATTACTTCTTGTGAATTGTTGACAATATTTTGAATTCTTGACAAACCATAAATAACAAGGGACTTATCAATCTAGTCTGCAGTTGAGAACATGTAAAACACCAAATTTTGAAGGATTTACCCCAGGCCTAATTCCAATAGGTACTCTCAGCTGGAATAGATGCATTGAATCAACTGCTATAAATTAAACCAACATTTATGTAAGTCTCATGGCTTTGATGGGTTTGTTCTATCTGGAACAACAAACTATATTTAAGATATAGACCACAATACAGCTTGTGCATTTGTAGAAAAGAAAGGGGGAAATGATATCAGAAGCCAAGTCAAAGTAAAGTTTGTCAGCCCACTGATTTTCTAAAGGGTTGAAAATAAGGCGAGATTATTGTCCAAAGAAATGTTTCATTTCTAATAACTTTCAAAAATGTCTAAAGTGCAGAAAGTCAATTTGCTCTACTGATGGTATGTCACATATACTAGTTAACTCATTGTTTGTTTTAGTCTCTTAAATTCAACTGCCCTCCCACCAAAAAAAAACAAGGCACATGTCTCTTCTGAAGCCTGAAATTACTGAAATACAGAAGCCAGTAACCAGTGGTCTCAAGCAATAACACTTCCATCACACTTGGCAGCCTTTAAATTTGTTCACTGAATGTGAACTTGAGATGGAAAATTCTGCCAACTACCCACCAATTTTACAAAAAGTCTACTTCAGATACACAGAAGTTCTTCACTAATATACCAGATACATTAATTTCCATGCCAATAGCCCAGTCTAAGCACTTTCCATTTTATAGAGAATTATGTAAGGCAACCATAAAACAAAACAAATAAAAGAAGAAATACATATGAAAATTGCAATAATTTCAACATGAAGCATAACATTTATACTTTGTCTTAGCAAGAGATGTTTCCAAATAACAGTAAGATAGCTAGGTTCAAGAAATACTATATAAATGTAAAGGAAAGCCAAGAACTGAGGAAAAAAGTTCAATGTGGGTAGAAATAAAGTAAAATTAAACAAAACTCAGTTTCATGCAATACTCAGCTAAAATATTTGAGTACTGCCAGTGGAAAAATATATGTTAAAAAATTCATGGATTTCCCTGCAATGCACTGTTTCTTGGAAGTAAATGACTACGACATAATTCCTCCATGAACAATGAAGTCTAGCAGATTTGATTTATGGCTGGGCATTTGAATAAATCCTAGAGACTCAAAAGGTTTACATCAATATATGAAGTATGATTCCATATTCAGAATAATATAAGGAAGATTTAAATTGCTAAAACGTTAATTGCTAAAGATGTAGAGTATGCAGACTTCTTAACAAAGATTATGATGAGTATGGTTGTTGAATTAGTGAGACCTTCCCTTCACTTTATTATTTGACTCTATCTTTTGGCATGTGTGATTTACACAGCACACAAATAACCATTTTTTATTTCTAAACACTATTTCTAGGACTATCAGCCAGAATAACTGTCTGCTGAAACCAGGTAAATGATCAGAGAAGAAAACAGAAAGACTTATCTGTAGCCAAAAAGAAAAACCTGATTAGATGAATGATAAAATTCATCAAACAGTTAAAGTATAGTTAAGAGAAATTGGGTTAGAATCCTGACTGCAATTGTACAATGACTTCTGTAAGGACTCACCCATTCTAGGTAGGCCGGGGCCTGTTTTGCAGTTTGGCTCCCTGGTGGAAATAGCTGGCATCCATCTTGGGAAGGGAGTTCAGCAGAGCAGACATTAGAGTGAGGGAGTAGCATAGAAAGGGGGAGTGGTCTAGCTGCTCTTCTGTATGGATACAGACTCTCCCATGTAATTGGCTGAGTGCCATGGGGGGAGGAGTCTAGCTTTGTAGGAGGGAGGATTCCTGACAGGAATAGTTTAGTCTTGTGAGAGGCTTCAGATGAGAAGCATCTGAGCCTCGTGTGTCTTGTGCTAGGCTGTGATTGAGAAACATCTCAGCCTTAGCAGTCTTGAAGAGGCTTTTGGATAAGCAACATCCTAGCCTCTGAGGTGAATCTGAAACAGTCTATTCTTTAGTGGATCACCTAGGAATTAGTCTGTACTAAGGGGTCAGCTAAGCTTGCAGGTCTTAGGGACAGCATAGGATTCAGGGGGCCACTTAGAAGGGTAGAGCCGGTATACACCTTGGAGTCTCTTGTTACAGAGAAAGGTGGGCTCTTAGACTGGGGAAGCTAGCACGAGTCTGTTAGCCCCATTCAGAAGCAAGACTCAGGAACTGTCATTGTAGGAAGTTCCTGGTTGAAACAAGCTGTTCACACTAGTTGCAGTTTGGTGGAACAGGGCTTGTCCAGTCACGACTCAGCACTGACTGGATTTGCTGGTTTTAAGATCTAAGATAAAGAAACCTCTGTTTGTAACTGTACGCTCCAGCACACTTAGATCTTTTAGAAACCATACGCTTTTGCCATTAATTGTTAACAATACACTCGTTACCTCAAAGTGAACAACCATATGCTCGTTGCCTCGTTAGTAGTTAACCATCAAGCTTGTGCCTCGTTTGTTTGTAAAAGTTAATAAATACTTTCTAGTTTAACTTTTACCACATTCTCCATCGTGTTTCCTCACAGCTTCCTCATAGCTTTTTATGTAGTTAGGAGCCTAACTGAACATCTTAGATTTTAAAAATCCTAATTAGGTTAATTAGGTTGGTGGCAGTGATAGAATTATTGGGTGCATCCGAAGTCGTCACAACTTCTGTGTTGGAAAAAAATTATTGCCCTCATCAATGCAAAGAAACAGAGAAATATATCAAAAAGGTAGTCAGAAAGAGCTATTCCACAAGGTCCTCTAACAATCACAGATTCTTACAAAGCAGATTCTACAATTTTATGAAATAAATTAGAAGCTACTCTCAAAATATTTAGAGAGAAGAAATGTCATAATAGCACTGTTTCTGTATAGTTATATTGAGCTATATAAGGACATTCAAATTGTAATAAAATCTAATAATACATATAGGAAAGAAAACAATGGAAATCTAATAATACATACAGGAAATAAAACAATGTTCCGTAGACTGGAAACACTCAACAGAACGTGTATCCAAGAAAGGAGCAAAGTGAGGTGTACATTAAATCAGTAGTTCCCAAGGTCAGCAGTGGTCGGCAAGAACTAAAATATGGTCTGCGGCCTCACCACTACTACCCTGTTGCAACAAGAGCGATTGGTCTCACAAAACCCTCTTATGGTGCTGAAGCAATGGGGATGTTGGGATGGGAGAGGCTGACTATCCACGAAAGGAGTGACAACAAGCCTCCTACCTCCTGCTTCTCTTCCTCTTCCCTCCTCCAGAACAGAGCTGTTCCATGTGATGCTTGGAAGCAGGGCATCTTGGTGTCTTCATTTTTAGGCCTGTTCCTGGGCTTATTTGGGGTGCTGATTCAGAAAATTGCATTGGATACACTGCATCCGTTCTAGATTATTAAATATGGTTTTATGTGGGCAAGCAGATGGCAACTACTGGATGGCATATGTTCTGTATCAGAAACTAGAGCTGATGTTATCTATCCAATGAAATTTTCCAAATCAGCACCCCAAATAACCAAACAGAATATAAGGTTGACCAAAAACTGATTTGTAACCCTACTGGTACTAATGTTGGAGAGTGGTCCTTGGTCAAATGGTCCCTGGTCAAAGTGGTCCCTAGTCAAGTGGCCCCTGGTCAAGTGGTCCTTGTCAAAGAAAGGTTGGGAACCATTGCATTAAATCAATCAATAAACTGCTGTATTAAATTGAGCTTCTGCCACCAGAAAGTTGATTTTTGAGGTCTTGTTAGCAAACATTTCTCAGAGCTAATTAGGGGTGAGCGGGGGTTGTCACACTTGCCCATTGTGTTTGCTTCTGCACTATATAGTCCTCAGGAGCCTGACCCTGGAGGGGTACACCATAATTCAGATGCCTCATAGAGCAAGGAATTGCTAATGTCATTATTGGCCAGTAGTAGTTCAGGTAGAATTAGTTTAGGACACCAATTATAGCACTGGCTAAGTGGCTATGAGTACATTGGACTTCATCAATGAAAAAAGTGGAATGCCTTTCAGTGTACCATCTGGCCTATAATTTTCACTACTAAAGCTTACCTAATAATGGCAATGTGTATTTGTGTTACTGTTCAGCACTCAGCACCAAAACAGCTCTTGGGTAAAAAAAATATTATACACAAGAATTATCCAGATCTCCTCGTGGTGTTCCAAACAATTTTACGGACCAATTTTGAACTTAATTTACTATAAAGCTATTTTAAATGATATTGCTGCCATGAGGAAGATATTGTTAGTATTATCATCATCATCATCACAATTGCTGTAATGTCACAACAGCATGCATTTAGACTTCTGCAGTGGTAAAAGAAAAGAAACAATTTCCTTCATCTGCTTGCTTTTAAAATTGTTCTATATATTTTGTTGATGTGTTGTCATTTCAGTGCACTGGCATAGGTGATGTTTACTAAAATCAACTTTATAAATGTCAGAGGAATACTTTAAAAATTCTGGCAACAGCCATAGGAGGAAACAACAGTCAGGAAATATGAAGACTCATTTTGTCAATTTCAGATCTGAATTAAGGGAGCACAATAATCTCTAGAGAGGGTGGAAACATTGAACTTGGTTGATTTTTATATAATGTGGCCTGATCTACACGTTTTAGAAAAGTATACAAATGTGAAGTGAGATTTCACACTTCGTGAATATTTGTTATGTAATTTCAGCTTCTGCAAGAACTGCAGGTTTAGGACCCAATGTGCCAAGCTTTCCAGAAAGCCAGATGAGACACAAGTGGGTTGAAGGCAAAATCTGAGGCTTTATTCTCAATGACCAAAGAGGATGCCAGTGGAGACAAGACTCCAAAGAACTGAAATACCAAAATTGCAAATTCATAGGCATATTTATTCTACTTTGACTATTGCACTGTGTGAGGACTCACCCATTTCATGCTAGGCCCTGACCAGCAGTTTGGCATCCATGGTAAAACAGGATAGCCAGGAAAGGGGGAGTGGCTTGTATCCTTCTCAGGGAGTGAGCGAGAGAGAGTGCTGCCTGGGAGTGGCTCAGAGCTCATGGGAGGAGCCGAGCTGCTTGAGAGGGAAAAGGGGCAGCTTATTGAGCAGTTGATTGTCAGAGCTGAGTGTGAGCAGTCAGAGAAGACAGTTGTCTTGTAAAAGTGACAGGAAAAGTTATGTGTGCAGCTGACAGGCAGTCAGTCACAGACTTTTGGAATCTCTAGGGCTTAGAGATTAGCTCACATCTCTGGAGAAGCCAGCTATAGAAAAACTCTAGGAAAGAGTTAGTAGCTAAGGTGCTTCTGGAAGACTGAGTGTTAGTCTTCAACTAGGTTAGTTAGTTGAAGACTACTTACGTATCGTTTTAATATTAGAGTGAGGGAGTTTAGAGAGACAAGTTTCGAACTGTCTAGTTTTGTAACTATGTTAAGAAAGCAATCTTAAGTAACCAACACACTCTAGTACCATTCTGTATAACCGTTATGCATTTGTGCTTTAAGATCTGCCTGTTAAGTTAATAAACGTTCTATTTGTTAACTTTACAAGAAAGCTTTCAGAGTGCCTCATTACCTCATGTGTGCCAGTTCCAGCCTTCCCACATTCCCAGTCAAAGGGGAGAGATTTTACCTCAGCAAGCCTCTTAGTTTACCTTCAGTTTAGGAGCCTAGCTTAATTATTATTTTTATCAGAAATCCTAAAAACAATTTTAGGTTGGTGGCAGCGTCCAAAGTGGTTAAAGCCTCTCAGTTTATCGCCCAAGTCGTCACACACTGGCTTCTGATTGGTCCAAAAGGTGGACAGATAGGATCTACTTTCTAGTTGGGCTGGAGTTTTCTCCAATGTCATCACTGGTTAGTGCCTGCTGTCGTGGGAAACTGTCATTGCATTATTTTGAAGATCTGTGTCCATTTATTGACCAACTTAGGAGAGGAGAGAAATCAGAAAGGGATTTGGTGGGGCAACCAAAAATGGGCTGAAATGAATTTTGATATTTCAGCTCCAGTTAATAAAATGAGTGCCAATCCACTAAACAAAGAGTGCTCTGGTTGTCTGTTCATTTCAATTGAAGCCCCAGGAAGGAGTCTGATTTAATGGCATAGATGAGGAAACATTCCCAGAATTAAATCAGTTCATGTCAGGAAGGAACAGGTAAAGATCTAGAGGCTCTTGTGCAAGTCCATTGTGTGTCCCGTGTGTCTTACCAGGGCATTGTGAAAGGATTATGATAATCACAAAGCTATATCCTGAAGTCTGGGATGTGGGGAGACAACATTCCAAGGGAAATTTTAAAGCACAAAGTAAAAAATCAGAGGTGTGGAGGCAGAATTGCCAGGGGAGACAGCCTCCAGGCCCTGGATAGGTAGCCCAGCTGTAGGCCCTTTCTGGAGAGTGCAGGTCCTTGTCAACCAAGGACTCAATGGAAAGGAATCCAGTGGATGCTGTGATCGGGGTGTCGAACATGCTGACCCCAGCTACAAAGTGCTTAGTGCTTATTTCCCTTTTCCTTCCTCTTCTGCCCCTTTTCTCCTCTCCCTCCCTTCCCCTTCCCTTTCCCTTCTCTTTAATTCCCTTCCCCTTCCTTCCTTCCTTCCTTCCTTCGCCATGCAGATCCTTTTCCAAACACCTTCCTTCCTTCCAGAACCCTTTTCCTGCATAGCAGAAGAAGGTTGGACTGGATGGCCCCTGGGGTTTCTATTATTATTATTATTATTATACCCCTGGGGTCTTTCACTGAAATACTGTTAAAAATTTGTTTTGGTTAAAACTGTAAATATTTTAATTTTAAATATTGTATTGTTCTTTGTAATGACGCTCCAACTTCGGTAAGGATCACGCGTAGATAGAAGCACGGTCCAACATGATTTTATTGCAGGTACAGCACTTGTAAAGCTAAAGCACTGTCCCGCCACCCAAACACACCTTTTATACCTAATCCCCCCTCCCCTTGCTCATGCAATGTCCAGGCAGGGTTGCACCATATCCGGTGAATCAGCAAATCTCATAGTCCCAAGGGATGTGACCTCATTAGTCCCTGAGTCAGCATTAACAGTTCATTGTCCAATGTCCAAGTCCAGAAGAGGTTACCTCACTTCCCTGGAGGCACCTGGAAGTTACATCACTCCCAGACTGACTCAGCATGTCCTTCAGTAACTAGGGCAAAGGTCCCAGAGAACTGGGACAAAGGTCAGCCACCTCATGGCAGGCTGGAAACCTGAACTTCTTCCAAGCTCAGATTTCCCAGATCTGACATAACGTCCTTCTCCACCACGTCCTCCCCTGTAGAAACAAAACACCATTCAGTCTTTGGGTGGAAGGGTCCTATATATCTCTTCAACAAACTACAGTGAAATGTGGGATGAACCTTGCCCAAACTCTTCGGCAAGGAGGGTATAAGAGACTTTATTGGCTGCCTTTTCCACTCTGAAAGGTCCAATATATTTCGGGCTTAACTTTTTTGACGGGCTCCCCAACTTCAAATTCTGTGTGGATAACCATACCAGATCACCCTCTACATACTCCTCCCCTTCCTATCTCCATGATCCCCAAACAGCTTGTACGCCCGCTGCGCCTTTCCCAGAGCTTCGGATACCTCCTCAATCGTCCTGTGCTCGCATCCTCCACTCACTCTTCTCCTCCCCACCAAACTCTAATAATTGGGGCAAAGGAGCCACATCCTGGCCATAAACTATCTCGAAAGGGGACTTTCCCGTGGAAGAATGCACAGAGCTATTATTGCCATTTCAGCATAAGGCAATAAGTCTGACCAGTTATTCTGTTCCTTATTACTAAATATCCGCAAATATCCTCCTAGTGATTTTGCGCTCTCTCACGCCCCCCCATTGCAGCAAGGATGATAAGCGGTCGTAAGTTTCTTTGAGCCCCCAGCACCTCTAAAAACTTCTCCCAAAACCGGGCAGTAAACTGAACCCCTCGATCGCCGAGAACCTGCTCCGGGCATCCGTGCAACCGATACACATGCTGTACATATAACTCAGCCAACCTCTCCGCCGTTCATCCACCACTCCTTCTTCCTCTTTTACCTCTCTCTTTACCTGAGACCTTGTCTTCACTGCTAATCCCCCAATGCTCTCTTGTAAACACCTCCTCTGCTTTCTCCAAACAATTTTCCCTACATCAGGATACCGAGACAAAGCATCCGGAAGTGATGTAACCTCTGAGCCTGACATTGGACAATTGACTCCTAATGCTGACTCATGGGGCCATGAGGTCACATCCCTTTGGACTATGGGATATGCTGAATCACCGGATATGGTGCAACCCTACCTGGACATTGCATGGGCGATGGAAGGGGGGGTTGGGGTATATAAGTTGTGTTTGGTGGCGGGCAGGTGCTTTTGCTTCACATGTGTCGTACCTGCAATAAAATCGTGTTGGACCGTGCTTTCAATCTACGCGTGATCCTTACCGAGTGTGGAGAGTCGTTACAGCAGTCTTGAAGAGGCTTTTGGATAAGCAACATCCTAGCCTCTGAGGTGAATCTGAAACAGTCTATTCTTTAGAGGATCACCTAGGAATTAGTCTGTACTAAGGGGTCAGCTAAGCTTGCAGGTCTTAGGGACAGCATAGGATTCAGGGGGCCACTTAGAAGGGTAGAGCCGGTATACACCTTGGAGTCTCTTGTTACAGAGAAAGGTGGGCTCTTAGACTGGGGGGAAGCTAGCACGAGTCTGTTAGCCCCATTCAGAAGCAAGACTCAGGGAACTGTCATTGTAGGAAGTTCCTGGTTGAAACAAGCTGTTCACACTAGTTGCAGTTTGGTGGAACAGGGCTTGTCCAGTCACGACTCAGCACTGACTGGATTTGCTGGTTTTAAGATCTAAGATAAAGAAACCTCTGTTTGTAACCGTACGCTCCAGCACACTTAGATCTTTTAGAAACCATACGCTTTTGCCATTAATTGTTAACCATACACTCGTTACCTCAAAGTGAACAACCATACGCTCGTTGCCTCGTTAGTAGTTAACCATCAAGCTTGTGCCTCGTTTGTTTGTAAAAGTTAATAAATACTTTCTAGTTTAACTTTTACCACATTCTCCATCGTGTTTCCTCCCAGCTTCCTCATAGCTTTTTATGTAGTTAGGAGCCTAACTGAACATCTTAGATTTTAAAAATCCTAATTAGGTTAATTAGTTTGGTGGCAGTGATAGAATTATTGGGTGCATCCGAAGTCGTCACAACTTCTGTGTAGAAAAAAAAATAATTATTGCCCTCATCAATGCAAAGAAACAGAGAAATATATCAAAAAGGTAGTCAGAAAGAGCTATTCCACAAGGTCCTCTAACAATCACAGATTCTTACAAAGCAGATTCTACAATTTTATGAAATAAATTAGAAGCTACTCTCAAAATATTTAGAGAGAAGAAATGGCATAATAGCACTGTTTCTGTATAGTTATATTGAGCTATATAAGGACATTCAAATTGTAATAAAATCTAATAATACATATAGGAAAGAAAACAATGGAAATCTAATAATACATATAGGAAATAAAACAATGTTCCGTAGACTGGAAACACTCAACAGAACGTGTATCCAAGAAAGGAGCAAAGTGAGGTGTACATTAAATCAGTAGTTCCCAAGGTCAGCAGTGGTCGGCAAGAACTAAAATATGGTCTGAGGCCTCACCGCTATTACCCTGTTGCAACAAGAGCGATTGGTCTCACAAAACCCTCTTATGGTGCTGAAGCAATGGGGATGTTGGGATGGGAGAGGCTGACTATCCACGGCTGACAACAAGCCTCCTACCTCCTGCTTCTCTTCCTCTTCCCTCCTCCAGAACAGAGCTGTTCCATGTGATGCTTGGAAGCAGGGCATCTTAGTGTCTTCATTTTTAGGCCTGTTCCTGGGCTTATTTGGGGTGCTGATTCAGAAAATTGCATTGGATACACTGCATCCGTAATAGATTATTAAATATGGTTTTATGTGGGCAAGCAGATGGCAACTACTGGATGACATATGTTCTGTATCAGAAACTAGAGCTGATGTTATCTATCCAATGCAATTTTCCAAATCAGCACCCCAAATAACCAAACAGAATATAAGGTTGACCAAAAACTGTTTTGTAACCCTACTGGTACTAATGTTGGAGAGTGGTCCTTGGTCAAATGGTCCCTGGTCAAAGTGGTCCCTAGTCAAGTGGCCCCTGGTCAAGTGGTCCTTGTCAAAGAAAGGTTGGGAACCACTGCATTAAATCAATCAATAAACTGCTGTATTAAATTGAGCTTCTGCCACCAGAAAGTTGATTTTTGAGGTCTTGTTAGCAAACATTTCTCAGAGCTAATTAGGGGTGAGCGGGGGTTGTCACACTTGCCCATTGTGTTTGCTTCTGCACTATATAGTCCTCAGGAGCCTGACCCTGGAGGGGTACACCATAATTCAGATACCTCATAGAGCAAGGAATTGCTAATGTCATTATTGCCCAGTAGTAGTTCAGGTAGAATTAGTTTAGGACACCAATTATAGCACTGGCTAAGTGGCTATGAGTACATTGGACTTCATCAATGAAAAAAGTGGAATGCCTTTCAGTGTACCATCTGGCCTATAATTTTTCACTACTAAAGCTTACCTAATAATGGCAATGTGTATTAGTGTTACTGTTCAGCACTCAGCACCAAAACAGCTCTTGGGTGCTTAACACTACATCCTCTTCCAGAACAAGCCCCCCTCCCAACTTTCTGCACAAACAAAGTGTTGTTCAAGATTTTATAATAAACACTTTTATAATAAAAGGAGCAAGAAATGTCTGACACTCAAGTTAATTCAGACAAAGAAGGGTCACTAGAGATCATATTTCAAACATCTGTTGGCTAATGGAGTAAACAAAAAAAATTATTATACACAAGAATTATCCAGATCTCCTCGTGGTGTTCCAAACAATTTTACGGACCAATTTTGAACTTAATTTACTATAAAGCTATTTTAAATGATATTGCTGCCATGAGGAAGATATTGTTAGTATCATCATCATCATCATCACAATTGCTGTAATGGCACAACAGCATGCATTTAGACTTCTGCAGTGGTAAAAGAAAAGAAACAATTTCCTTTATCTGCTTGCTTTTAAAATTGTTCTATATATTTTGTTGATGTGTTGTCATTTCAGTGCACTGCCATAGGTGATGTTTACTAAAATCAACTTTATAAATGTCAGAGGAATACTTTAAAAATTCTGGCAACAGCCATAGGAGGAAACAACAGTCAGGAAATATGAAGACTCATTTTGTCAATTTCAGATCTGAATTAAGGAGCACAATAATCTCTAGAGAGGGTGGAAACATTGAACTTGGTTGATTTTTAGATAATGTGGCCTGATCTACACGTTTTAGAAAAGTATACAATGTGAAGTGAGATTTCACACTTCGTGAATATTTGTTATGTAATTTCAGCTTCTGCAAGAACTGCAGGTTTAGGACCCAATGTGCCAAGCTTTCCAGAAAGCCAGATGAGACACAAGTGGGTTGAAGGCAAAATCTGAGGCTTTATTCTCAATGACCAAAGAGGATGCCAGTGGAGACAAGACTCCAAAGAACTGAAATACCAAAATTGCAAATTCATAGGCATATTTATTCTACTTTGACTATTGCACTGTGTGAGGACTCACCCATTTTATGCTAGGCCCAGACCAGCATAGCAGTTTGGCATCCATGGTAAAACAGGATAGCCAGGAAAGGGGGAGTGGCTTGGATCCTTCTCAGGGAGTGAGTGAGAGAGAGTGCTGCCTGGGAGTGGCTCAGAGCTCATGGGAGGAGCCGAGCTGCTTGAGAGGGAAAAGGGGCAGCTTATTGAGCAGTTGATTGTCAGAGCTGAGTGTGAGCAGTCAGAGAAGACAGTTGTCTTGTAAAACTGACAGGAAAAGTTATGTGTGCAGCTGACAGGCAGTCAGTCACAGACTTTTGGAATCTCTAGGGCTTAGAGATTAGCTCACATCTCTGGAGAAGCCAGCTATAGAAAAACTCTAGGAAAGAGTTAGTAGCTAAGGTGCTTCTGGAAGACTGAGTGTTAGTCTTCAACTAGGTTAGTTAGTTGAAGACTACTTACGTATCGTTTTAATATTAGAGTGAGGGAGTTTAGAGAGACAAGTTTCGAACTGTCTAGTTTTGTAATTATGTTAAGAAAGCAATCTTAAGTAACCAACACACTCTAGTACCACTCTGTATAACCGTTATGCATTTGTGCTTTAAGATCTGCCTGTTAAGTTAATAAACGTTCTATTTGTTAACTTTACAAGAAAGCTTTCAGAGTACCTCATTACCTCATGTGTGCCAGTTCCAGCCTTCCCACATTCCCAGTCAAAGGGGAGAGATTTTACCTCAGCAAGCCTCTTAGTTTACCTTCAGTTTAGGAGCCTAGCTTAATTATTATTTTTATCAGAAATCCTAAAAACAATTTTAGGTTGGTGGCAGCGTCCAAAGTGGTTAAAGCCTCTCAGTTTATAGCCCAAGTCGTCACACACTGGCTTCTGATTGGTCCAAAAGGTGGACAGATAGGATCTACTTTCTAGTTGGGCTGGAGTTTTCTCCAATGTCATCACTGGTTAGTCCCTGCTGTCGTGGGAAACTGTCATTGCATTATTGTGAAGATCTGTGTCCATTTATTGACCAACTTAGGAGAGGAGAGAAATCAGAAAGGGATTTGGTGGGGCAACCAAAAATGGGCTGAAATGAATTTTGATATTTCAGCTCCAGTTAATAAAATGAGTGCCAATCCACTAAACAAAGAGTGCTCTGGTTGTCTGTTCATTTCAATTGAAGCCCCAGGAAGGAGTCTGATTTAATGACATAGATGAGGAACCATTCCCAGAATTAAATCAGTTCATGTCAGGAAGGAACAGGTAAAGATCTAGAGGCTCTTGTGCAAGTCCATTGTGTGTCCTGTGTGTCTTACCCCCTCTCGGCATTACTTCGCGAACGAAGATTCAGGAAGGACTCATCCCACGCTTTTTACAAGCGCGTTGATGACTAAAAAGGCCAATCTGAGATAGGCAAGTTCGGTTGCAGAAAGCACAGCAGAAAGTCTCCTTGGGTGATGTTTTTCCAAGTTGCGGTTCTTTCTGCGTTGTCGTTTCTCTTCGAGACCCATTCGGCGTGTCTTCTCGAAAGAGGCCGCAGCATTGTGGATAGTGCATCTCCATGCCTCCTGATGTGAGGCCAGGGTGGACCATTGTTGGTGATCAATCTGGCCAAGCCTGAGATGTTGTTTCAGGAGTCCTTATATCTCTTTTGGGGCGCTCTCTTGCGCTGACCCGTGGCGAGTTCACCGTAGAGTAGTATCTTTGGGAGGCGGTGGTCCTCCATCCTAGAGACGTGCCCTGCCCAGCGCAGCTGTGTTCTCAATAGCATGGCCTCAATGCTGGTGATCCCTGCTTGCTCAAGGACAGCAACATTCGTCACATAGTCGGTCCAGTGTATATTTAGGATTGTGCGAAGACAGCGCTGATGAAAGCGCTCGAGGAGTCGTAGGTGTTGGCGATAGGTGACCCATGTTTCAGACCCATAGAGGAGAATGGACAGTATGATAGCTCTGTACACACTGATTTTGGTGCTTTATCTCAGGTGCTTGTTGCTCCAGACTCTTTTGTGAAGCCTTCCGAATGCACTATATGCCTTTGATAATCTGTGTGTCCTGTGTGTCTTACCAGAGCATTGTGAAAGGATTATGATAATCACAAAGCTATATCCTGAAGTCTGGGATGTGGGGAGACAACATTCCAAGGGAAATTTTAAAGCACAAAGTAAAAAATCAACATGGCCTTGCTGTATGTCTCAATGCAGCCACGGATCACAATTCATAATTTTGGGGTTAGTTTTTTTATAACATATTCAGGCTTAGTTCTGATCTATGTGAATATTAAATAGATTAAATCAGCAAAGTGTGCTCTGTGGAGCCCTTAGAGCTCTGCAAAGCATAGTCAGAGGCTCCATGCTTCCCTCCTCCTCCCTCCGAGTGCATGGTGGTGGAGAAGGAGGCACAAATCAGATGGTTGCTCCCCCACTGCCGAAGTCTAGAAATGCTCACTGATAAAAGCAAGGCAATGACGAAGGGTGGGGGCCCCATTGGCAGTGGCAACTGAATGGGGGTTGGGGCAGGCCTAGGAAGGCTCTCCGCAAAGAGCAGCTTGGCAGTGGCAGTGGGGGTTCCATAGAGTGCCTCAGAGGTGTGGAGGCAGAATTGCCAGGGGAGACAGCCTCCAGGCCCTGGATAGGTAGCCCAGCTGTAGGCCCTTTCTGGAGAGTGCAGGTCCTTGTCAACCAAGGACTCAATGGAAAGGAATCCAGTGGATGCTGTGATCGGGGTATCGAACATGCTGACCCCAGCTACAAAGTGCTTAGTGCTTATTTCCCTTTTCCTTCCTCTTCTGCCCCTTTTCTCCTCTCCCTCCCTTCCCCTTCCCTTTCCCTTCTCTTTAATTCCCTTCCCCTTCCTTCCTTCCTTCCTTCCTTCCTTCCCTTTCCATGCAGATCCTTTTCCAAACACCTTCCTTCCTTCCAAAACCCTTTTCCTGCATAGCAGAAGAAGGTTGGACTGGATGGCCCCTGGGGTTTCTATTATTATTATTATTATTATTATACCCCTGGGGTCTTTCACTGAAATACTGTTAAAAATTTGTTTTGGTTAAAACTGTAAATATTTTAATTTTAAATATTGTATTGTTCTTTCTTTCTTTCTTTCTTTCTTTCTTTCTTTCTTTCTTTCTTTCTTTCTTTCTTGCACTACAAACAAGATATGTGTAGTGGGCATAGGAATTTGTTCAATTTTTTTCCAATTAGTTCACACAAACATTCTCCATCCATCTGCCACTGGTCTAGTCCATCTGTCAAATTTTAAAATGCAATGCAGCCCCTGTGTCCAAAAGTATGTCCATGCCTCATATATAGACTTTATATAATATATATTATATAATGTATAAACATATCTTGGAGCTCCATGAGAAACTTTTCATTCAAAAAGGACTCCAAATCTGAACAAGTTTGAGAACCACAAATGTCCCTTAAAAACTACATAAACCATTGGAAGTCTGTATCAGTCATGTTCAATAGCAGAGGAAAAGAAATGAGCTTACTTGAAAATGATATAAGACATCTATATCAACTTCCTGACAATAAGAGCTGTTCAACAGTGGAACCCACAGGCATTGTGTGTGGTGAGGGCTCCTTCTTTGGAAGCTTTTAAGCAGAGGCTGAATGACTATCTGGGAATGCTTTGATTATGCTTTTTCTGCGTGACAGGGGGTTGGATTGACTGGCCCATGTGGTCTCTTCCAACTCTATGATTCTATGAACTTTATGATTCTAAGATTTCCTTAGCATAGATTCATATTCAGTATATTTTAATCATGCTGTAACTGAAACTGGTCCACAGCCTTAGGACTGTAGTCATTCTGCAATGTTATTGAAGGCTTTGCCCTATGTTGGAAACTACCCTGAGTCCCCTCAGGGAGACAGAGCAGTATACAAATAAAGTTTAATTATTTATTATGCTGTTCACTACAACAAACAGTTGTGACCACAATAAAATCTAGATATCAACTGAGTTTTTTTCAGTTTAGAAGCCAGATGAATTCTATTGCTAACGTGAATAGTCACCTAGGAGAGACTGCAGCAGTTTACTTTGGTCTGAATCCAAGGGTGTTGTCCCATGAGGGAGGGAAAGCATCATATTACCAATTTCTTGCCTTCTGTTGTGCCCACCCCCTCAGGTTTCTTAACACTTTCAACACATTTCTTTAAGAAAGTATCATGGACAAAGACAAAAAGTCTCTTTGTGTCATGTGATGGGCTCCACACTACTTCATTTCAAAATATATATTCAAACTGTTTAGAAGGGGGGGTGCATGGGATAACATCATACCTTTGCACTTTGACTTCGACTGATATATGCTCAATTTAGACTGTCCTTGCCCAAATGGGAATTTTGGATTGTGTGCATTTCTGTACAAGAAAGAAGTTGCAGCAGTGGAACAGTTTTGGTATTTACAGTAGAAAGAAGGGGGAGACAGATAGAGAGAAGGAAGGAAGGCAAGCACAGTACAGAGAGATTCTAAAAGCAAAATGAGGACTGAGTATGATCAGAGTTTGGAGAATGCTAACTGCTGGGAGGAAAATGGACAACCAGGTGGATTATGGGATTCCCACGGTGGAAGAGAGAATTACTGATTCACTAGAAACCAGAACAGGACATTTGGCACTACTATGGATGCAGGATGATAATACCATGTTTTTTTGGAAGCCACTATCAAATGTGTGTGAAAAATACATTATGGATTGACATTTGTGTTTATTTTACTGATAAATGTTATTACACAGAAACCATTCCCATCATACTAGTTTAATCACAAGTCTATTCACAGCGCAGGAGACATTTCTTCTATTGCTAAAGGTCATGTAATTATGGTCAGAATAACTGTACAATTTTAAAATGAAATACTTTTCACTGAATGATGGTTTTTAAGAGAAAAAAATGATTTTCTTTTCTGTAGTTCAGTATACAGATTCACTAGAACAAGATAGGGAGACAGCCATTTATGTAGCAGATTTCAAAAGGGATTAAACACATCTGTAGTAAAGAAGTCTGCCAATATGTATTAGCGGTTATGTCTGAATGGAAGTAACAGTGTTCCAGCATTCCTGTGAATCTCAATGCTGAGGAGTAGCTGGAACAAACCATTGTTTGAATAAGCATGAAATAGGGGAGAAAATTATGAAAAAGAAGGTCTTGAGGGATTTTGATTTGATTCAACAAAAACTGTTCAAGTTCAAAATATTTTACCAGCATATTTTCAAATGTGAAAGATTATTACATTGGCCTTTCTCTGTCGGTAATCCGGAAACTTAAGCTGGTGCAAAATGCTGCGGCTCGACTACTGGTTGGTGCGGCACAATCGTGCCACATCACTCCAGTCCTACAGCGATTGCACTGGCTCCCCATCGAGTACCGGATTGCCTGCAAAGTGCTCGTGTTAACCTTTAAGGCCTTGCATGGCCTGGGGCCAGTGTACCCGAAGGAGCGCCTATCTCTGCACATTCCCCAGAGACCACTACGGTCCATGGATCAAAACCTAATGGAGGTTCCATCACTTAAGATCTGCCGTCTGTTCTTTCTCTGTAGTAGCGTCTACCCTTTGGAACGCCCTCCCAGAGGAGGCTCGGGCAATAACAGATCTACAGGCCTTCCGGAGGGACTGCAAGACCAATCTCTTCAGACAGGCGTTTAACCTTTAAGGCTGTTAAATTCCACTCTTGCCTCAATCTGTTTTATTATGTTTTTAACTATGTTGTGATTATGTTGTTCACTGGTGTGAACCACCCTGAGCCTTTTTGGGAAAGGTGGTATATAAATCGAAATAATAAATAAATAAATAAATAAATAAATAAATAAATAAATATTAGAAACGTGAATGTGTTAGTTTTGCTTTATAGAAAACGTTGATCATTTGGTAAATTGGTCTTTTTTCTAAACAATGTTACTAGTTTCTACATTTTTTTCAAGCTCACTAAGCCCTGTCTCAGCCATGAATCTATTGGCCTGGCCCAACATACCCAGAGAAAGTACACATTCAACAAAAACATGAGGAAGTTGTATGTTTCTTTGAGAAATTAGAAAGGAACTACTTGGTTGCTGCCCCTAAATCGTAGAGCTCCTAGAGCAGTGTTTCTCTTCCACGAAGCAAATACCTGTTAATCAATAGGTCTTTAGAATTTAAATAAAGGTGTTTCTGAAGAAGTTTTTACCTGGCTGGGTATAGCATGTAACTACATTAAAAATGCAACAAGTGTTGCTTGAGCATGGCCATATTTATGTCTTTGAGAGCCTAGACATCATGTATTTCACTATACCAAATAGGAACCTTATTTTTCGTATCTCCATTCCTATTTGGTTTTTGTTGTGTTTTTGTGGGGTGTGTGCACTACATACAGTATGCTTGCTTATTCTTAATATTTTACTCTGAGTAATATTCACACCTCTCAAAGTAGCCTTTTCTCCCCAAATTATATAATATATTTTTGTAGAATATACGTGTCAGATATGAAAAACAAAATGTGTCAGAAATCGCTGTATTGTTTCTGATGGCTTTAATTTGATGTTAGGTTTTAATGTTACTTTAATATGTGGGATTTTTCTGGTATTTTATGTTAATATTGTGTTTTGTATGTAGGCATTGAATGTTTGCTATTATTATGTTGGAATCTGCCCTGAGTCCCTCGGGGAGATAGGGTAGAATACAAATAAAGTATTATTATTATTATTATTATTAGAAACACAACAAGATTAGTACACAGCAAACAAGGTCACTCTGCTGGCTGTTGTATTGGATCGTATTTTGGACACTTCCCACGTGTCTAGGACTGTGTGATGTATCAGCGAATAATGCGTGCAGATCCCAGTAAGGTGGCTTTTTGCATCTGACAGATGGTAATTGTGTTTAAGTGCAGGCCAAGGTCTTTAGGCACTCCACCCAGTGTGCCAATCACCACTGGGACCACCTTAACTGGCTTGTGCCAGTGTCTTTGCTGTTCAATCTTTAAATCCTCATATCGTGTCATATCGCTTTTCCAGTTGTTTCTCTTCAATCCTACTGTTGCCTGGGATGATGGTGATGATGATGAACTTGAGCACCTGCATGAAACCTTTGGAATAGAATCAGCTTGTTATCCTAGTTTGTTTTTTTACTCTCTTCTAGTCTAAGCTAAAGCTATAGTCTCAACAGAAACCAAACTGCATTTTCAGTATCAAACAATAAATATAACTTTCCAGATTCCTGTTTGAAAGGTTTCAAAGAGAAATAATAAACAGAGGTAAGGTAAACAAGATTGTCTATTGTATAGACAACTGTAGTGATTGCAATTAAGGGCTGTAAGTATCTTTCATACCATGCAATTACGGTACTTTGATGCAACTTCAGCTGTGATTACTGCATCCTTTGGGTCCTGGGATTTTGGATCTGATGAGGCACTCAGGCACTTCATCGGAAAATTCTAAACATGTTGTGAATACACAACATTTACAATTCCATTGGCTGGAGTCTGACACTTTCAGATGAACGTGAGATTCTAGGAGTAGAACAGTATTAAGAAGTAGACCTATAAATGAGTAATGTTAAATAGACCATGATGAATTCTATAAAGGATTATACTGCAAGCAATAATAGTCTTCAAACTACTGAGATGAAGGCCCTCTGATGGCTTGTAAACAAATGATATCCTTATAATAAAGGACAAGGATACAGAAAAGGATAATACATTTTGTCGGGGTTGTATTCATTTATTTCTCATTTTCAGAGTTTTACGACAACTCATATTCTGATACAGAAGGAAGGGGATGCAAAAGATGAGGACCAATAACCATATAATAAGTACTGACCTCTTCCCTAGAGCTAAGGAATAACATCAGCTTCAGAACTTCCTACGCTTTCATGGAACAGCTGGTAGTTTTATGGAGCTACATAAAGGGGCATTACTCAAACATATTAGATTGAGACACTTTTCAGAACATCATTGGTGTTTCACCAGTCTTCTGATATCTTTGCAATTAAATAGAAATCCATAGCTGCTGGTGGATCTCTATTTGTTGGATCTTCATATTAGAACAATTTCCAGAAGTGCCAGACAGTATCATTATATAAGGCTCAATTGAGTATAACCCGGAGACTTTGAGAACAGACTCTAGATTCTTACTTCATGTACTGCTGGGAGTTTTTTCTGGTAGTCATTTCGCCTGATGTAGGTTCTTCTGCAGCACTGCGCGTGTGACAGCCGGAGACAATACTCCTCTCTCTCTCTCTCTCTCTCTCTCTCTCTCTCTCTCTCTCTCTCTCTCTCTCTCTCCCCACACACACACACACAAAAACATATGCCTGTACATCCAACAAAATCTTTCTTTGGTCCTTATCTCCTTCCTGAAGATTGTGGGAGATGTAGTCCAAAAAAGTAACTTTCACGTTCTGAGAAAAACATTTTATGAAATTATGCTTACTATAAATATTTTCTGTTTAAAAGGAAAATCCCAGGATGGGCCTATTGAATATAAAACTTGTGGGTGTGTGGGTGTGTTTGCCTGTGTGTGTGTGTGTGTGTGTGTGTGTGTTAGAAGAGACTTGAGAAACTACAGGTTGCTTCTGGTGTGAGAGCATTGGCTGTCTGCAAGGATGTTGCCCAGGGGACACCAGGATGTTTTACCATCCTGTGGGAGGCTTCTCTTATGTCCCCCCATGGGAAGCTGGAGCTGACAGATGAAAGCTCACTCCACTCCCTAGATTCAAGCCACCGACCTTTTGTTCAGCAGTCCTGCCGGCACAAGGGTTTAACCCATTGTGTCACTGGGCCCCCCTCAATATAAAACTCAAGCTGCATGCTAAAGTGAAGTGAGAAAACTTTCACATTTCATTCTTATTTGCACACATGATTGGAATACTAATAATTCAAACCACATAGTGTTGCAAATATAATGATTTTCTTTAATTCTTTTTCGTTCTTGCAGAAGTGTCAAATACTTGTGAATGATCTCAAGGATTTAAAATGGACATGTTTATTATCAGTACTTTTTTTAAAAAAAACCCCTGTACTCAAGGTTAATTAATTGAAAATTAATTTTCATACATATTATGGAATAATTGGTAGGCTGGAACAAATTGATGGGCACCCATCAGCACATGCTGTCTGAAAAATAAATAAGTGGCAGTCTTTGTGAGGATTTAAAAAAACCTATAGGCATAAGCAGCTTTCTGATTAAAATGTGGACAGCTAAAGAAAACAATTTTGCAGAAAGTTCAGTGCTTTCCATTTGAATACTAAATTGATCATGAAATGCAGACAGTAGGCATGGAAAATCAGGGTCCTAAATTGTTTGGGGAGCTTAAAGAACTAGACAACGATTTCTGCTATAAATATTCACATCTGAGGTTGTTGAATTACCATACTTGTCGTTCATCATGTGAATAATTTGGATACTTGAATACAGCTATTAAAGTAACTGCAATACTGGTTAGGCTTTATATGGCAGTTTTAAATGTTGATGGAACTTTGTAATAATATTTACAACAGTCCTGATTCCCAAACTGTCAGTCAGTACTAGCATCACTATATGACAATACTGAGAGAGCCAGACTGTTGAGTAGTTTGAATACTGGGCTGGGACTCTAGGAGACGAGGATTGCAATCAGCCATTGGGCAAATCACACATACGCATCCTAAGCGATATGTAGTGGAAAACCTCATCTGAATAAATCGTGATAGAAAAAAATCTTCTGAAAGCGACATCATAAAATGAAGTTGATTTGAAGGCACATACCTACAGGAAAAGGGTAGTGGGAGGCACTGAGTGTGAAATGTACCCTGATCCAGAAACTATGCACATGATAAAGGCTATTGGCCATGAGAGATAGACATAAGACCTCCATCACAAGAAAATAATATGAGGGCAACGTGTTCAAGCGCCTTACCAGATTCCAGATTCCAGTTTCCACAGTGATTCCAGTAAGTCTATGTGTTAGTGAACATTATCATATTTTCCAAGGAACCCTTCATTTGACACCCAGAGTGCAATAGCCTCAGTTTAGTCATTTTGGCAACTAGTTACAGTTTAGGTAGGTACGTAAAAGTACAACTGTTGGTGAAATATGCGGTTATATGTCCCAACAGGATTCTAGTCACATTTACACATAAATATGGCAAAGTAGGGGGCATATAATGGGAAGACATAGGGAAGAAAGTCACTACCCTATTACTTGGCTTGCTGTGTGAACTAAGCTAGTGAACTGAGGAGGAGTTTGATGACTTAACATGGATTTCCAATTTGATGTAATTTTAAGGGCTGTGCGTAGACTATATTTAAGTTCAATATAGATTGTAAGATCAAACTATTTTTGCAAACTCTTCTAACATTAAACACATTTCTAGACTGACCATTTAGGTCAATCTAGAAGTGGATCAGCCTTACAGCAGCTACGTGCTGCATAGGTCTGATCCAGAGTAATCTGGAGCAAGACCACCTTGTCACAACTTGGATTCCAGCTCCAGTTTCAGTGGGGTTTTTTTTCAATTTAAGGGCCTTGTAGAGACATAAGATTGTCTCTAACTGGAACTGGTCACAGTTGTCCTGATTGCCATGACAGGTTCTTTGGATGTTGGACTCAGGCAGCTCAGGGACATGGGCTGGCAGTCCCCTGTGCTCCCCATCCCATGTCTTGGTGGCCCCCAGTTGTGATCCAGTGGTGTCAAACTGTGTTCAGCATGGCTTGGCAGTAGAGACTCCCTCCTTTCTCTGCAACATCTGATGGACTCCCAATGAGGACTCCATGTGGGTCATGCTGTATTGGGCCCACATTTTGAGTCAGCATAGAAGGGTCCTAAATTTCTTCTTTGTGAGCAGTAAAGGTGTGTAACATGATTGTAGAAAATTAGCCCACAAGATTATAATCTAAATTATGGTTTCCCTATTTGGGTTTATATCTGGATTACTGTGTATAGTAACCAAGTGTTCAGTTACACCAAGGGTCTGTAAACTTTTAAAGCAAAGGATTGATTCATGATTCCTCAGACTGTTAGGGGGGCAATCCATAGTTTGAAAAGAAACATGAACAAATCTCTATGCACACTGCACATATCTTATTTGTAGTGCAAAAATACCCATGAAAGAACATTACAATATTAAAAATAAAGAACAATTTCAACCAACATAAATTTACTAGTATTTCAGTGGGAAGCGTGCATCTGTTTTTGGCTGATGAGATCGTCAAGTTAATTAGTATTGTTGTTGTTGTGTGCAGACAAGTCATTTCAGACTTAGGGCAACCCTAAGTCTAAAGTTTAGAGTGGGGGTGGGTGGATAAATGACCTTGGAGGGCCACATCTGGCCCCCAGGTCTTAGGGTTTTTTTGGGGGGCGGCTCTGATTTACACCATCTCCTGCACTGTGTTCTGACAGTATAAGTAAGGTAAATTGTGACACCTGATACTTTGTTTCATTTTCTTGTTGCCTTTCTTGCTATTATGGATAGTCTTAGGATGGTATCATCAATTGGGTATGGCTGTGGATTGTCCACATCCTGGCCTGGTTTTGAGCAATTGATCAGTGTATCTTTGCTAGCAGAATAGCTGTATTACTGCAGTATTTAATAGGCACGTTAAATGTTCCACCAACATATTTTAGTAAAACAATGTTACTTTTTTAAAGTATTCAACAGAATCACCTCAAAACTATGTGAATAGTTGTGACATTTTTAAAAAGTAAAGCTGTATGACCTCATAGTAATATAATTATTTACTAAATTCCTTCTTCATAGAAGAAATGCAATTTCTCCCAGCTGCAAGAAATCTTGGGAAACCACACAGTTAGCCAACTTGCAGCTGGTAGACTTCACCCACCCCAATCACATGATGATATGGAGCTGTAGGCTATTTAAGGCTGCTCCATACCTCTGTTGCCCTTTTTGCTTCAGTGTAATTTCACATTAGGAATGGATTTCATTTTAATCTTGAATGATAGCGATCAATGTTTGCTTTACTATAGGATTCTATAATGTAATCATCCTCTGTGAAGGTATTTCTTATGTCTATTTTTATGTTGTTTTTCCAATTTTTCATGCCAACTTTGTGGTATTTTACACTACACAACTATTGTATTCTGATTTTACTTTAACCACCATTGTCACAATCGCCGACTTAGAACTGCCCCTTTAACACACACACGGAGACGTAGTAAAGGCTAACTATGTTTATTGAATAAAACAAATCCAAAAAGGCAATTCACTTAGAAAGTTTATAGAATAGAGCAATCAGCACGAAGCTGCAGTTCAGTAAAGTAAGCAAAGTTCCAAAAGGTAGATCCAAAGACGAATGTGGTAAAAGCTTGGCAAGGCTCCCGGATTCAATCCGAACGAAGCAAGGGATCCGCACCAATGCGAATCGGAAACAAGGCAAGGTCTTGGTCTAAGGCGAGCCAAACTAGGCTCCAAGATTCACTCCGCTCACGCCCTTCAGATCAGACGTGGCCGGAGAACTGACGATCAGTTCCCACGGGGCCGTTTCTTAATCCTCGGCCTGGAACCCCGACGATCTAGGGCCCGGCGTCTCCAGTCTCTACTTTCCGAACGGCGACGGTCTAGGGACAGATGCCAGCTCCTCCTGCCCTCCTCTATGTCCCTGCGCCTGTTATGAGAACGGCCCCGCTCTTCCAGTCCAGTATCGCTATCTTCCTGAGAAGCAGCCTCCCCCGGAGTTTCCCAGCCGCTAGCCTCCATCTGCTGCCCGGCCAGCTCTTGGGAACCTCGGCCATTTGGGAATTCATAACTATCTCCGCTATCTGCTTCGCTGCCTCCCATCTCCACCTGGTCCGCTCCTTCCCCGGGAGAATGCTCCCACTCGAGATCCCAGGCTAAACTCTCTACAGGTGAAATGGGCAAAGGCACGGCTGACCAATCTTGCTCTGGGCCTTCCAACTCATCCTCCGAGTCCCTTCCAGCCTGTGCGGGTCCCAATGCCAACGGGACCCCCGGCGCATCACCCCCCCCCAGTGGCACGAACGAGCCCATGGGTGCTACACTATCCCCCCCCTCAGGGCCCCCCCTGGGCCGCCCCCGGGGCTTGGGCTTGTCAGGATACTTGCGGTGGAAACGAGCCACCAACTCCGGTGCGTGTACATCTCGAGCCTTGACCCAAGCACGTTCTTCCGGGCCAAAACCCTTCCAGTCAATGAAGTACTCCAACTTCCTGTAACGGAGGCGGGCATCCAAGATGTCCTGCACTCGACCTCCTCTCCGCCCCTCCCGCATCACGGGGGCGGAGGCGGCGGCGGCCCGCCAGGCCGCACCCCCTTCGCCGGGCGGAGCAAGGAGCGATGAAACACCGGGTGGAGTTTCATGTCCGCTGGGAGTTGTAGTTTGAAGGAAACAGGGCCCACCTTCTCCAACACCTTGTAGGGGCCCAAAAATCTCGCATCCAATTTGCGGCTCGGGCGTTGGGTGGGCAGGTTCTGGTAGACAACCAGACTCGATCCCCACCAGGACGTCAGGACCCTCCTGGCGCCGCCGATCAGCCATCCGCTGTAGTCGGCCTTGGCCTGGTCCAATTGAGGGGATGGTATCCATAGTTGGCAAAGAAAGGAGTCTCCTTGATGGATTCCTGCGTCGCATTGTTGTAAGCAAATTCTGCCATCGACAACAAAGACGCCCAGTTGCTTTGCTGGTAGTTAACATAGCACCGCAGATACTGCTCCAAGGTGGCATTCACCCATTCGGTCTGGCCATCGGTCTGAGGATGGTGGGGTCGTAGACATCCGCGCCTCAATCCCCAGCTGCTTCTGAACAGCCTTCCAGAACTGGGAAGTGAACTGGGAACCACGGTCCGTCACCAAACTCGGGCAGGCCATGCAACCGAAACACATGTTGCACAAACATATCGGCCGTCTCCTTGGCCGTAGGCACCCCCACACAGGGGATGAAGTGTCCCATCTTGGTGAGACAGTCCACCACGACCAGGATCGTGGTGAACCCCTTGACTTGGGCAAATCAGTGATGAAATCGGCCGAAATCATCTTCCACGGGGCAGAAGGGGTCGGGAGGGGCTGGAGCAAACCGGCCGGCTTGCCCCCCGGGTTCTTGGCCCGCTGGCACACAGGGCAGGATCCCACAAAGTCCTCCACATCCCGGCGCACTTTGAGCCACCAAAAGTCCCGTAGGACCAGCTGCAGAGTCTTAAAGAGCCCAAAATGTCCCGCTGCCTTGGTGTCGTGGCAAAGCTTTAGAATGTCCCCCTGCTCAGGGCCCGGAGAAACATAAACAGAGTCACGGAGATAGAGTACCCCGATGCTCACCTGAAACGGAGCCTGCACCCCCAGGGTCAGCTGCTCTTCCACCCAAGGGACGTCCCGTTGGCGGGCCTGTCCCCGCACACTCAACGGCCGCTTATCCACAGGGCCGGGCGGGGCCGCCGGAGCCGGCGCGGGGGGCGTCGAGCGGCTGCAAAGTTCTCCGCCTTGAGCAGAGGCTGCTCGGGTAGGCCTTCCCCCCCGCGGACATACTCCGGCTTCCGGGACAGGGCATCAGCTTGCTTGGTCTGCTTGGGGGTCACATAGTGAATGCGGAAAATGAAGCGCTCAAAGAACAGGGACCATCTCTGTTGCCTCTGGTTCAATTTGCGCTGAGACTTCAAGTGCTCCAAATTCCGGTGGTCGGTGTGAACTTCCACCGGAATTTGGCCCCTTCCAGGAGGTGTCTCCAGACTTCAAACGCCACCTTGATGGCTAGGAGCTCCTTCTCCCAAATGGTATAGTTCTTCTCCGGCGCCGTGAGCTGCCGGGAATAGTAGGCGCAGGGCAACAAGTCCGTCCCCTGTGGTTGTAGCAGGATCGCTCCCACTGCTACATCAGAAGCGTCAGCCTGCACGATGAAGGGAGTGCGGGGGTTGGGGTGCTGCAAAAGCGGCTGAGTGGTGAACAGCTGCTTCAGCCTCCGGAACCCCGCATCGCCTCCGGCGCCCACCGAACGGCACCTGACCCCGCAGGCACTGGGTGATCGGATCAGCCCACTTGGCAAAGTCAGGAATGAACTTTCTGTAGTAGTTGGCAAAGCCCAGGAAGCGTTGAATGTCCTTTTTGCTGGCCGGAGCTGCCCAGTCAACCACAGCCTGGATCTTGGTGTCATCCATGGCAATGCCCGTGGAGGAAATACGGTAGCCCAGAAAGTCCACCTCACGCAGATCAAACACACACTTCTCCAGCTTAGCATAGAGCCCGTGGGCCCGCAGTCTCTGGAGCACTTCCCTGACGTGGCGGTCATGGGTGGCCTGATCCGGAGAAAAAATCAGCAGATCATCAAGATAGATGGCCAGATATCGATCCAGCAGGTCTCGAAAATGTCATTCATGAAATGTTGGAAACAGGCGGGGCATTGCACAAACCGAATCCCATCACCAGGTATTCGAAACTGCCCCACTTGGTCTGGAACGCAGTCTTCCACTCATCTCCCCTGACGAATCCGGACAAGATTATAGGCACCCCGGAGGTCCAGTTTCGTGAAAACCTTGGCGCCCGCATCCGTTCCAGCAACTCGGGGATCAGGGGCAAGGGGTAGCGGTTGCGGTGTGATCTTGTTGAGCTCCCGATAGTCATTACACAACCGCAGTTCCCTGATTTCTTCTTGACAAATAGGATGGGCGCCCCCGCCGGGACTGCGAGGGGCGGATGAACCCCTTCCGCAGGTTTTCGCCCAGGAAATCGCGAAGGGCCTGCTGCCCGGGTCCGAGAGGGGGTAGAGCCTCCCCCTCGGGATCGGGGCCCGGGTTCCAAATCAATGGCACAGTCATAAGGCCGGGTGCGGAGGCAGCGGTTCCGCCTCCTTCTCGCTGAAAACGTCCCAAAAGCCAGCGTATTTCTTGGGCAGCGCGTCGCCACCGTAGTCACCTCCTGCGCCGCACACGCCCGGCCATCATGCAGTGGCTCTGGCAATGGTCAGAAGCAAAAACAAGCTGTCGCTTGGCCCAGGAGATCTGGGGATCATGGAGCGTCAGCCACACACCCCCAACACAATAGGAAAGTCCGACAGCTTGGTCAGGAGAAAGGAAATCTCTTCTTTGTGAGAACTAGTCCACATCCTGGTGGGAGCGGTATACTGGGTCACAGCCCCAGCTTTCAAGGGCCTCCCATCAATAGTCTGAACGCCCTTGGGCTCTTGAAGATCCAGAAATTGTAATCCAGCAGACTGGGCATAGTCGGCGTCAATGAAGTTGTTGGTAGCCCCGAGTCGATCATGGCATGGACCATCATCGGCCCCTTCTCGGGAGACCAGAGGGTGACCATAACAAGGAACAGTTGTCCAGTCTTGGGTTCCGGAGGAAGATGGGCGACGGCGGCCGAGTGAGCGAACCCTCTTACACTCGGCCGGACCCTTCCCCCGCCGCCTGAAGGGCTTCCTCAGGCTCTGGGGCGCTGGCCACCGCTGCAGAGGCTCGAGGGGTCTTCCCACGCGGTTTCTGGGGGCAATCACGAGAAAAATGACCTGAGCCCCCACAGTACCTACAAAGGTTGAGTCTTTGGCGCCGGGCCTTTCGGGCGGCGTCCACTTTCGGCCGCACCGTGCCCAGTTGCATCGGTTCAGAGTCATCCACAAAAGGGGTGGGAGCAGGAATCTGGCGGGGCACAAACTGGCCGGTCCCGGCCTCCCGCTTGTTCGGCGGTTTCTCTGTTGGGCCGCCCCACCTCCTCTTGTGTTGCGTGGCCGCCTCCGCCCGCAGACTCAGGGCGATGGCCTCCTCCAGGTCGGCGGGCTGGGGCAACTGTAACATCTGTTGTTGAAGCTCGGGCGAGAGTCCCGCTAGATACGTATAGCGTAAGGCCGCCACTTCCCACTTGGTCTGGCTGGCCAACACTGAAACGGAAATGTACTGGGCCAAGGACATGTCCTTCATGGTCAGCCGTGCCAGATCCCGTTCTGCCAGGTCCTCGTTGACGGGAGGTCCCCAGGTCGCCCGGATCGCTGCCAGGAAAGTGTCCAAAGTAGCCACATGAAGAGACGCTGCATTGATGAGGGAAGTTGCCCAAGTTGCTGCCATCCCCTCCATGCAGTTGAACACGAACCCCACCTGGGCTCGGGGGGTGGCAAACTCGTTGGGCCGCAGCTCCAGGTACATCCTGACCTGGGCAATAAAAACTTCCACCGCCGCCGGATGTCCATTGAAACGTGCCGGGGCATTCACCGACGGGTGCCGCCCCGCTCGGGTTCGCAACTCTGCCACCTCCTGCTGCAACGCCACCACCTGCTGATCCGTCAAGTTTGCCATGGCGACAGTGGGGACGATGGGAGCCTGGATGCGCTCCGGCGGTTCCTGGTACGTCCCGTGGTGCGAAAAAGGGGTTCGAGGAGTTCTCCGCCCACCGGTCCCATCGCCGACTTAGAACTGCCCCTTTAACACACACACGGAGACGTAGTAAAGGCTAACTATGTTTATTGAATAAAACAAATCCAAAAAGGCAATTCACTTAGAAAGTTTATAGAATAGAGCAATCAGCACGAAGCTGCAGTTCAGTAAAGTAAGCAAAGTTCCAAAAGGTAGATCCAAAGACGAATGTGGTAAAAAGCTTGGCAAGGCTCCGGATTCAATCCGAACGAAGCAATGGATCCGGAACAATGCGAATCGGAAACAAGGCAAGGTCTTGGTCTAAGGCGAGCCAAACTAGGCTCCAAGATTCACTCCGCTTCACGCCCCCTTCAGATCAGACGTGGCCGGAGAACTGACGATCAGTTCCCACGGGCCGTTCTTAATCCTCGGCCTGGAACCCCGACGATCTAGGGCCCGGCGTCTCCAGTCTCTACTTTCCGAACGGCGACGGTCTAGGGACAGATGCCAGCTCCTCCTGCCCTCCTCTATGTCCCTGCGCCTGTTATGAGAACGGCCCCGCTCTTCCAGTCCAGTATCGCTATCTTCCTGAGAAGCAGCCTCCCCCGGAGTTTCCCAGCCGCTAGCCTCCATCTGCTGCCCGGCCAGCTCTTGGGAACCTCGGCCATTTGGGAATTCATAACTATCTCCGCTATCTGCTTCGCTGCCTCCCATCTCCACCTGGTCCGCTCCTTCCCCGGGAGAATGCTCCCACTCGAGATCCCAGGCTAAACTCTCTACAGGTGAAATGGGCAAAGGCACGGCTGACCAATCTTGCTCTGGGCCTTCCAACTCATCCTCCGAGTCCCTTCCAGCCTGTGCGGGTCCCAATGCCAACGGGACCCCCGGCGCATCACCCCCCAGTGGCACGAACGAGCCCATGGGTGCTACAACCATGATACCATCCTATGATGCAAGTGGGTGGGGAAATAATCTGATATATTCAAATATAATTCTCTTGATTTTTTTAATTAAAAAAACAGTGCACCTATGTTCCTCTACTTTGGCCAAACACCACATAAAGATAAATTTGATATTAACCTATTTATATCACATCATATTCATTACTTTTGGGAAAGGGTTTTATCTCAAATGTGAATTGTTAACTTGATTGTCTGATGGTGAAAAAAGCAAAGAGTGCAAAGGGAGGTTGGAAAAATGAGGAAATAAAAATTGTGACAATTTTTGCATGCACAAGCGTCTGTGAAAATAAATAAAAACTTTTTAAAATAATAAGGGAGATTTAAAATATAAAATCTGAGGAGAAATGTTGCAGAAAATGTTATAGTTTTTTTATCATCAGCCAAAAGGTAGGATACAATACATACAACAAATAGTCATAGAAAGCTTTTATTTGCCAGAGAAAAGGATGGAAAGATTAACTTGTTGTTAGCTAATGTTTCCGTTCTGAACCTTTGTGAACCTTTGCACACCTTGACAAAAGAATAATTTTGCCTTCTAAATATGTATTGAATCACTAGACTGAGAAAGGAAAACCCACCTTTAAGCCTCTATTCATATCTGAGTTTTTGCTAAAGGTGAGAGAAATGACACAGATGGCACTTAAAGTCTGAATATGTCAAGGTTGCCAGGTAACGGACTGGAGAAATATTCCAGAGAGAGCAGTTCTAATGAAGGAAATTCAGCAGAAGTAATGTTGCTCTAGGCAGGTGTTGTTAGGAAAATCATTATAACCTTGTGCAACCTTTTGAATTTAATAATGTTAATGTATATGTACAAGTTGGACCTTCCTTGTACCAAATGCCAGCAATCAGAAGTGTTTTGGAGCTTGAATTTCTTTAGTTTTTTGAATGCAGGTATTTAGCTCTAAACAATCCATAAAAATGAGAGTGAAATGGTTGAGCCACACCACAGCCATGATCTTAGCTTTAAACCACATGATACTGAAGCAGACCTCTAAGCAAACCTGATATGGCTGACTTAACTTCCAACTCACAACACATATGGAAATTGTAAAATAATTAAGAGATGGAGAATCGTGGCTTTTCTTCGTGAACAAATATTCAGGAAGGACTCATCCCACGCTTTCTACAAGCACGTTGGTGATTAAGAAGGCCAATCTGAGATAGGCATGTCCGGTTGCAGAAAGCACAGCAAAAAGTCTCCTTGGGTGATATTGTTTCCAAGTTGTGATTCTCTCTGCATTGTCATTTCTCTTGGAGACACTTTCGGCGTGTCTTCTCGAAAGAGGCTACAGCATTATGGATAGTGCGTCTCCATGCCTCCCAATGGGAGGCCAGGGTGGACCATTGTTGGTGATCAATCTGGCCGAGCCTGAGATGTTGTTTCAAGGACCCATTATATCTTTTTGGGGGGGCACCTCTTTTGTGCTGACCCGTGGCGAGTTCTCATAGAGTAGTATCTTTGGGAGGCGGTGGTCCTCCATCCTAGAGACGTGCTCTGCCCAGTGCAGCTGTGTTCTCAATAGCATGGCCTCAATGCTGGTGATCCCCGCTTGCTCAAGGACAGCAACATTCGTCACATAGTAGTCAGTCCAGTGTATATTTAGGATTGTGCGAAGACACCGCTGATGAAAGCGTTCGAGGAGTCATAGGTGTTGGCAATAGGTGACCCATGATTCAGACCCATATAGGAGAATAGACAATACAATAGCTACAATAACAGAAGGGTCTGACAATGAGCGCTAATGGGAAGGATGGGGGGGCTGGAGAATAGCAAATTAATTAAGACTTATCACATCAGGATTACTTTTCTATTTGTCTCCATATGTGGGTCATAGCTTTTCCACTTTAACATCTCCCCCGTCATCATATGCATCTTACTTTATTTTATTTTGCATCTCAAGCACCTTTCACATTCATTGGAGAGACAACCTGGAAATGTTGTATTAAACCAGCACAAAATTAATCCACCTTCTTATGAACAGAGGCATCTGGGAATCATAGTATATTTCATAATGATTTGCCAAAAATATATTTCCCTAGATGGGATCGATTTATATCTCATCCTTGTTATTCATTGGAATGCTTGTGTTATGTCCATAAATGCTATAGACATCGAATGTACTATAAACAAGCAAACAAAATGTTAGGTTGCTCCAACAGGAGCAGAGAATGTTTCATAAACTCCTTGCCTATCATGTGTTGTGAGTTGTTTGACAATAAAATCTATAGAATCTGGAGATCTGTATCAGTAAAGTGAAAGACCAAGTGTTCTGAGTCACTTACAAACCCATCACCAAGACCCTCCCTCTGGAAGACAATCAGTCCTGACTGCAAATGATCACCCATGATTGATGGTGACATTTGTATTTTGAATTCAGTTTTCAACAAAAGAAATAAGATTAAGACAAAGGGGGAAAGACCAAGGAGGTGAGACATTTTTAAAGCAGCTGTTAAAAAGGGAAGACAAAGGACTGAAAGGACCATCATTTCCAAATCAGGACTATTGGAGGAAATGAGACTGGAATACCAAGATTTTATATATTGTTCATTTTGTGCAGCTTTTGGGACTTTTGCAAAACAAGAATCTGGAAATCAAGAAACCAGGACATTTCTTTTTAACAAGCTGTGAAATGGTATTATCCTCTCAGTACATAGGCAAGATCTGTGCAAAGTTGATTTCATTTACAAAATTGATTTTTCAGTTTTCTGTTCCAATTACATACTTACAAACATGTTATTTCAGATATCTCCTTCCCCCAGGTTTCTAATGTGAAGTCATTTATGTGACTCTCTGACAATCACATATGCAAACCTTTACTATATTAAACCATTCCTCATCACACTTTTTAAAAAATCCTCTTTCAAAGAATTCTGTTGCTATGCCTTAACTGTCAGGAATTGCCTCATTGATCCTTTTCTTTTTCTTTCATTGAAGCTGCATGAAACTTGTTGCAGCTAATAACAATATTGCCTTCTCTGTTTCTACTTGCTTGAGAAGTGTGCTAATCTCCCACCTTTCTGTTGTATCAGTGACAGGAGTTAATTTTATTCACATTAAAAGGTATAATTGTTACAGTACCATGCAATGTGGGGCCTTGACATATAGCTTGAGCTTCTGATTCAGTGTAGCTAATTCTAGGGTTTTTTTTAATGCTTGAGTCTTTAGACTATGACAATTTTCTCTGTTGCTAAGAGGCAAATAGAAAAGGCACTAAAAGACTTTAAACATCCATCTATTCACAGATGGACAGACCTGTGGACTATATGCAACCTGTTCAATTTTTGCAGATCCAAGTACCAGAAAGATGTGATTAAATGTTAAAGATACCTACTGATTAGAATTGGAAATACGTTTTGTCACTTAAATTTAGTATCAAGCTTCTAAATACATTAATGAATTATAAAAGAAAGTTTTAATTACCTATTTGTGGGTGTACTATTTCTTAATTAAAATAACTTTCAATACATTTAAGATTTATTTATCTATATAAATAAAAATGTAATGTTTGTGGGATTAAAATAACTCAAAAACCACTGGATGAATTGACACCAAATTTGGACAAAATACACCTATCAGGCCAACGAGTAACCATCCCTCATAGAAACACTGCAAAACACAGCAGAAGATACTTAAAAACAAAACAAAAAACCCAAAATACATTACAACCCATGCGCAAAACTACATATATACACGCAAACACATACATGCACACACACACACACAAACACATAAACACATACTGGCCCACAGCAACATGTGGCAGAGGACGGCTAATTTATAAATATAACTTTAAGAATAACCAAATATTGTGAATTTTTTTAATAATATAGTAATGATTGGAGAAAGGTTTTCAGTGTTTTAATGGATATAGCTGTTATATAAATGTGTTTTTTCTATGAAGCAGTGACATAACTTTAAAAAACCAAATAATTTATGACATAATGACAGAATACTATAATGTACTTGTTTCATTCAAAATGATTCACTTTAGCATCAGGCTGAGTAGCTTGTAGGTCTATCATAGGTCTATCATAGCTTCTTAAAATCAATAAATACATTGCAATCAGGCCAGAAATAATGAGACAAGACATGTGTCATGGGGTTAACTAGCTCACAGTTCTATTTAATCTTTAATGTGACTTCTTCTCTTATAGTACTTTCCAGTATACAACTGATGCAGGAAACACTGTCCCTACCTTGAAGTAAAGTAAGGCACACTCAGCCCAGGAAGCTCTTCTTGACTCACTAACCCTTTGAGCCTCGCTACTCTTGCTTTCTAAAAAACATGTCCATTGATGTTCCACATTGGCAAATTAGTGGAAGTCACTGTCAACTTAATTTTTCAGTGAGCTCCCAATAATATTACCTGTCTTTTTTGCCTTTCCTATGCAGCCCTCTCATTATGCTCAAACAAACTAACAGAGTTTGGCATTACCTGTGCATTCATTATAAGGTAGACAGAGTGGGTTAGGTTTTCTTTTTTGTGAATGCTTGGAAGTGTAGATGTGTTGGAGTAGCCATACCAGTCATGATGCAATTTGAAAACCTGGAATGAGAAATCCCTACTGTGGAATTATTTTTAATTTTGCATAACCTGCTAGAAAAAAGAATAGGATATACAGTAAATGAAATACTAATAGCTGTAATATTTATAATGCTAATAATTGTAATTGTAACTGTCAGCCCTACATTGGCCAGTTAATGCCTAAATTGTGTGTGTGTGTGTATACACACACCAAGACATTGGTGCAAAGCAACCGAAGAGATTTGCTTAAAAACTAATCAGCAGTATCCATCAAATTGGTGTTAGTTGGCCAAAAAAACCTCTGCTTCCAGCCAGCATCAGAATAGATTTATAGCTACATATCCTGTACTAGTCATGTTTATATTATGCCTGGACCAGAAGCTTGTCCAAGTCCAAACGCCTTAATTGGAAATAACAAAGTGCAGAGATCATGCTTTTTGACATAATTATACATGACTAATGTATTCCCTACATGGTAAATATGGAACATTATATGAAATTACTGATGTGCAGAAATAATTACATACATGATCATCATTTAGCACATCAGTTGCCTACGAGGCAACAGCAAGAACAGTAAGTAACAATGGGAGGGGGGGGGAAGCATAGATTCAAGTACGGCATTTCCTGTGCATTATAAATTAATCCCTCTTGTGTGGAAAATTTGACTGAGTTCATGGAGAATAAATTGTTTTACTGACCAGTTTTTGTCTTCTATAATAGAACAAAATAATCAACCGATGCCTAACGGTACATCTACATTGTAGAAGTAATGCAGTTTGCCATTACTTTTATTGTTGTGCCTCAATGCTATGGATTTTTGGGAATTGTAGTGAGACACTTTTTTGAGGTCTTATAAAATTAAGGATCCAGCTACAAGTCCCATAATATATCTGCATATCAATCTGCAAACCACATGTGAAAATTAGCAGGGTAAGATATATGTATTTGCCCAAAAGTCATCCATTCAGCTAATTAGTACAGTTGATTTTAAGCAACAGATGGCCATGTCTCTAACAGGCAGATGAAAAACCTAATATGATCTATAGGGACCAACACTGACAGTAAATAAAAAGTGATTTATAACCTACCCATATTCTAGTCAATGCCTCTGTTTATTTAAAAACAACCTATTTGTATTTATAAATGACCTGATATGACCATTTATCATGCCAAAGGCACTCTGTCTAGATGAGAAATAAAAAGTGTCATATTTCCCATTTCAGTCATGGAATTCTTGATAGTCAAAACTTTGCAATGCAATCATAAGTGTTCCCAGAACAAAGGACCTCATTCCAAAGGCCACTGGAATTACCACATATTGTGGCAATTCTGGCAGTGCATGCCAGGGGGTGTGGGGAACCCGTCGCTCCACGCCACACATCGCCCAACTTATTCAAGTCACCATCCCATTGTCAGACTGTAAAGATATCAAACAAATGTTTGAGTTATGAGTATCTGTTTCTTTTGGTTTATGTGCTGTAGTAGTACTACTGTAGGTGTGCCTGAATAGGTGCAGCTGGGTTTGCCTAACTCCAGTAGGGTGTGGCAGCTGTGTTTGTATAAATCTCCTTTGTTACAGATTGGGTTGGGCTTTTGACTTTTGCAGTTTCTTACTATCTATGCTGGCTATTGTGCTGGCTGAAGTTCCTGGCTGATTCACTGCTGTGATGCTGGAATGCTGTAGACTGGAGAAATTCATTTAAATGCTGAAATGCTGAAGCCTGGAGAAAAGAATTCCTATACTGCTGTAATGCTGTAATGCTGTAATTTGGAGAAATGGATTCCTAAACTGCTGCAATGCTGAAATGGTAACAGGGATGCTGGGAGTTGCAATACTGTGTGAGTTAACACAGAAGCCCGTTACTGAAGAATGTGTGGCCAAAAGCGGCCAAAAGTAAAACTAGACATAGATTGTAGCATCCATGTTGGTTATATGGACCCAATGTTTGTGGATTTACAGGTAGCAGAGTGTCAAGCTCTAGGCCGTTCTAGTGGATGCAATGTTTTCCCATAAAGCAGGCAAATGTTTGAACATCAAGAATTCTATATCTGAACTGGAAAATATGGCACTTTTCTTTCTCAGCTAGACAGAGACTTTGGCATGATAAATGGTCATATCAGGTCGTTTATAAATAAAATTTGGTTGTTTTTGAGGGTGAAAATGTTTTTGAGTGTCTGGAAAGTGCTTGGTGGCAAAAATGTCCCTGGGAAAACATTTCGCCCAGAGGTTAGGGGCCTGTCCAGACTGACCCATTTCCCGCGATCTGTCTCTGTTTTACTGGAGGCGTCCAGACAACACTTCCGGTAAAACCGAATTAATTAAATAGCTGGGAAGATCCCTCCTCACCACCCCTGTCTCCTGGCACATCATTTCGTCATGCCAGGAGTATGCGAGGAGGGAACTTTTGGCAGCCAGGTACATTTTACTTAATTTTTAGGGGAGAATTTGTGAGTTTCAGGGTGGCTACATGGCATCCTGATTTCAATCATTGCCAAAGTTTTTAAAACCTGAGTTGGTGCAGATTTTAGTCTTGTCAGAAAGTACCTTGGAATGTTCCCTCCCAGATCTATAAGGTGTGTGTGTGTGTGTGTGTGTGTGTGTGTGTGTGTGGGAGTCTTAAGGGACATTTTTTGCCAGGAAGGTCTACAAAAATATTGTGCAACAACATTTACTGAATAACATTCAGTTATTATACTAATAGATATCCTTAGCTCAATTGCAACTGAAGTGTAGAGAGATAAATTATGCATTTGCCCCAGCACTCATGTCACAATGTCCAAAGCCTTCACAATAATTAATAATAAAAATTGGTATGTGTGTGTGCATTATATCGAGCTCTCTGCATTGCATCCCTTCCAGTAGATTTCAATCCCAATAGTAATTGGCTGGAGAAAGGAAAGGAGATAACCAGGCAGCACTCATCTACAGTTAGAGGAAGAGAAATGAGGTCAGCTTTCCAGACCTCCAACAACTTACCACAAACAATCATGGCAATTCTCCTGGGGTCGACAGCTGCCTGGGGGATGAAGCAAACATTGCACAGGGAGCTTGCCAATACTTCCTTGGGTGACGCTTTTATAAAGACTTACACTCAATTAATTTCAAGTTACTGTGTACATTTTTCAGGATTCAAAATTCCATAGATCATATATAATTATTTACTCATGCTTTTCCTCCATCCTTTGCTATAACATATCTTTGGAGAATTTACTCATGAACAGAAACATTAGCCATATTTGCTGCATGCTGTTATCATTTGTTAAAGTATAATTAGGCCACGCATAGCTGGAGGTAATCGATGTCAGTAAAATAATGGTCAAATCAGCCATCTTTTTAGAAACAGAGTAAAACATCTACTTCAGATGGAAGAAAGAAAAAACCTTCTTCGCTTACAAATAGCAAGCCATAATTTGGCAGCAAATTATAATTAGGGTTGAAATCAGAAATGGAAACTTTTTAAAAGGTGTGTTAGTGATTGGAACTTTAAATAAGGACAAATTATTTGTGGTTTTGTTTGTTTGGATAGCATACATTAGACTCATGCCAGGCTGAGAATTTAATCATATCTCATTTTCAAAATTCTCATCCTAGATTAAATCCATGTTCAATTATTGTTATTAGTACTAATAGTAGTAGTATATTTATACACCCCTTTTTTGTGCCAAAAGAGACTCAACGCTGCCAGCATTACAAATCATAACAATTAGTGAATTGAAACCTAACCCATATAAACATTAAAATAGAATTAAATAGAGAAATATTAAAAATGCATAGTTAAACCCAATAAAACCATTAAACAAATCTATTAATGTACACTTTTTAAACAGGATGTTTCAATGTGTCAGGAAACGTCCCAACATGTGGGTGGCAAAAACAGGGCAAAATAAAATAAATGTTCTTCATATCCCTAATAGGAAATATTTGAATCCTTCTTCTGTGGACAATAGAAAGTTTCTTAAAATGGTTCACCAGAGTATTACAATCTAAAAGAGCTGGTCAGCAGTGATTTTCTTATAGATGACATAATGTCATCTACAACTTTTCTACTTGTTGGAGGTCGCTGCTCCAGTGGGTACAATGGTGGCTCTAATGATACAACTGGGAGTGGAACCTGATGAATGTTGAACCTGATCAAATATGCCTTCTATGCATGGCATCTGTAACCAGAGGGGCTATTATGCTTGACTGAAAGCTGCCGAAAACATTGGCCAGTCATGGCTGCCTTGCAATAAGTGAAATGTTAAAAGAACAAAAGAAAACACGATATTTGGTGGATAAATGTATGATGGAGAGCATCAGCATTGAAAAGGGTAAGCCTGATTAGCGAACTTTATGACTGAAATTCTTCATTGGCATTTCACCATCATTGTTACAGCAGACAATACCTCAACCCAATCCAAATCTACTTTTGCAGCCTGGCAGTAACCTGACTGAAGAAATTATAACATGCTGGAGAGCAAAGCACTTCATGACCATGAGTATGCCACAGAGATCCTTTCCTAGTGTCTCTATCTTCAGTATCTTGAAAATTCTTCAGTCAGGGCACTGCCAGTGCAAAAGGTAAACAAGAATTCTCACCAGAAAGAATATTGTAACTCCAGTTTACAATTTTGTAGCTCCTGAACAGAATACCAGTCCATATCAGATCTTGACATGAACTTGCCACCAAATACTCATACATTCTTGAAAAAGTTTTAAAAAAGTGTTTTCCAACACATTTTTAAAATCTTCTCTTCACTCCATTATGAGTATATTTTTAAAATGCACATGTTTGTCCAGTGTATTATTAATGCTTACACCATAGGCCATTTATAACAATATAGGACTGAACATAGACTGAGTTCTTAATTAGTATCCCAAGCGCTGCCCATCCATATAAAGTATAGGATGTTTTCATACCAGTGGCAGGGCACTGGTTTCCACTACAACTTTGAGGAGAATTTTACTAAATGAGCCCTTCAAAAATATCTTCAAACTAATGCTGTCACCAACCTTATTAATATAAGGGTTTTCAGGATGTAAAGTGAGTTAAGCTCTAATGCTGCTGTAAGCACTTTTAACAAGCCCTGGCTCCCAGGCAAATATTAGCTGTGTGGATTTCTGAGGTAAATTATCCTTTAAAATACAGGAACGGTTGGAAGACTTCTTGACAGAATGAGGCACACTTGAAGCTTGATTTTAAAAGTGAACAAAGAATGTTTATTGTTGAAACTAGCATCTGAGAAGGCGCATATGCGTAATGGTTACAAAACTACGTAAAGCTTGGTGGTTTCTTAAAATTGTTATCATAGGATCTTGGTTTCAATATATCTCCTTTAAATATAACACAGGATCTCACTAACAGAATTCACTTCTGAATAGCTTCTCCCAAACTAGTCCAGATAGTGTGTCTCTCAAACGTATCTTGATTAAAACTTCCCTCACACTATTATTTCACTGAATAGTTGTGAGTCTTCCACTAACTAAAACGGTTAGCAACCTGAAATCCCTCAGGCCTTTTGACCAAAGTAACTAATATCTTCCTTCAGAGTTTCCTAGTTAGCTTAGAATCTGAGATGAGCACCAAGCCCCAGAGTTGGACATGACTGAACTTAATGTCTTTTACCTTTACATGTGGATCTAAGATCAAATAACAATATCAAGATATAGAATGTCAATAAAAGAAATACAATTAAAATTCAGTCCAGTTCCATGACTCTTGCACAACTCATAGGTAATATGTCTTTAAAGATACTTCATAGATTCTTTTATTGGAATATATGCATTCAAAACTGTTTAGTTTGTAATATCAGTTAGGCATAAAAACATGCACTATACCACTGTGATCTTTAGAGGTACATTCATGTTACTAAGAGCCAGGTTTAAAATCGTTCAATTTCATTAATATATGGTCCAGGGAAATAAACTCAAGGATATATAAGTTTTGAATCATCAACCATAATTTACCACTTTGGAAAAGTGATATGGCTGAGATTAAACCAATCAAAGTGGCAGTGACATGCTAGTTATTAAATTAATGGATGTTATTTTGGAAATTAAAGAAGCAAAGATTGCACTTCAAAAAGGGAACAGGCAGTTCCACAGAGCATCCTTGTGCAAAAGAAAGAAAAGGCTGTGTTCACAGGACCACAAAAGTTTAGAAGATGCTTTCTTCCAATGCTCTATTATAGACTGAAACAGGGGGTGTTGGACTTTTTTCATAGTACAAGGATGAGGCCTAGAAGGATCTCCAATGCACATTAGAATATGTCCCAGAATTTTGGTATAACATGTAACCTTCAAGTGAAGGTACAAATGTTCTTGGCTGGTATATTGAAACAATAAAATCCTTTAGGTTTTAATCCTATGCATATGTAATTGAGAATATGTCCCACTGAATTCTATGGAATTTATATAAAAAATCATGTATTTTGTTGTTTAGTTGTTCAGTTGCTTCCAACTTTTTGTGAGCTTTTGGACCAGCCCACACATAGCTCCCTGTTGGCTGTTGCCACCCCAGCTCCTTATACGATTTCATTGTATAGGGCTTCATTGTAACAGTGGGTTATTTGAAAACCATAAAAAAAACCTATGCTTTCCTGATAGGCTACATTGTTGGGATGACAACCACAAGGACGCTTTTCTTCATTGACACACAACTTGCCTCTAGTGAGATCTCCTTTGGCGTCATGTAGATGTTAGCAGATACTTATCTCAAAAATAAGGTGTGTGAGGAAGATTTAATGAAAATGGGCTGTCTACACTATCCTCCATGAAAAGAGGTGATTTAGCCAAAAAAAAAAAAGAGGCGAGCATTAGAATTGAGTAAATGGGGCATTATTTAAGCAAAAACATTGGCTGTTGCATTCATAACAAACACTTTTTTGTGATTTTTTTTTTTTACAAAAAATGCAATGTTTCAAATGCAATATTTGGCAAAAATTAATTCAAAATATTTCCAGGTTCAACCAGTGAGAAGAAAACTTTTAAAATTATTTGTACTTGCACATGAAGAAAAAATTAAGCAAAGATTGACAACCTATATGCTGCTCTCATAAAATATGGACAAAAAGACAACAAATCTTTTTAGCCAATATTATGGCCCTCCCACACAGCCATATATCCCAGAATATCAAGACAGAAAATCCCACAATATTTGCTTTGAACTGGAATATCTGAGTCCACACTGCCATATATTCCAGTTTAAAGTGGATAATAGGCATGAGAAAAATGAAACGGAAATTAAAAGAAATCGTAAGTGATTCGTATGTAATGGGCCTTTCAAGTTTATACGGATCGCAAGGCCAATCCCGGAAGTGGACTTTCTTTTCCGCACCCCCTGGGCCCAAAATTTCGTTAGATTATTAAATATTTCGGATGTCCCCCCAACAGGAAAATTTCCCCCTCCAAAATAGCTTTGCAGACATAACTCACAGTGAAATCGGGGCCTTTCCATGCTTGCAGCCTAATTAGAGTGGAAGGCCTCTTCCAGGAAGTGAAAAGGGAGCCGGAAACGATAGAGAGCCCGAAATCAGGACTCCTAGAGGGGCTGGAGGACTGACGAAAAAAGCTATTTAAACACCCAGGAAGGGGGTTTAGATAGAAGGACAGAGTAGAAGGACATAAGAACTGCTGAGAGAAGGGCAGCAGGAGTGAAAAGAGCACGGAGAGGAGAAGGAAGAGTTCAGAATCAAGAAAAGCCATAGAGTTCCAACGGAGGTCCTAGACTGCTATGGTAAAACTGAATGGGGAAAAAAAGATGAAGTGAGGAGAACTCTACAGATTAGCAAGGCCTGCACCAGAGGTAGGCCTAGGCATTTATTTAATAATATTAATAATAATAATATATTAATGCATTATATGTGTCCCTGCAAAGGAACCCTGTCCTTTAATAATATTAATAATAATAATATATTAATGCTTTATATCTCCCTGCAAGGAAACCAAGGGAAATGTTGCCCCTTGATTTGCCTGTGCTTAAAACAGTGTCAGTCCTGTTTCCCTGCTTTGCCTACTTTAGAACTACTAACGAATTTCGTAAGTAATTAAGTTACATTTCAGAAATTTTTGGAATTTTTTTGGTAAGTCTTTCTTTTACTAAACAAAAAAAAATCCCCCTCCCCCATTTGATATAAGAATCACCATTTTGGGGTTCTAAAACATGCCTAGTGGATAATGTGGGATTTTATTCAGCTGTGTATGGAAGCGGCCTAAGTGAAAGTTAAGTTATCTCTTTTGGTCAATTTCAGTGTTTTCATAATGGATGGTAATGTTTTCATTCAAAGGTACTGTACATTCTGGGATGAAAGTGCTATTGAAGTAGACATCATTATCTTTGGCTGTCTGTGTTATTTTCTTATACAGCCTTGGAGGAATTCTATTATTTTCATCCATCTATATTGGAAATGTGACTACTAGTACCACCCTTCCCTGCCCCACAAAAGAAAATAAAACCACAATCCAATATTACCACATTTGAAAAATGTTTCCAATACATTTGGAAGGAAAAAAAGAAATGGCAACATTTCCAAAAATTAAGCAAATGTCACCCAGATGTTTTCATGCGATTAAAGTACACTCGCTGGTAAGTGTCATAATACTGCAGGGAAAAACACACCCTAATCTTTTACTAATGGTAAGTTTCCAGCTGATTTTATGAGTCATAGGAGATAGATACTTATGATTATTTGTTCCGAGGCCTGCCCTACTATTGCAAACTTTCTGTTGATCTCTTGAAGACATATGGGGAATGAGTGAGTTTGTGCTTACCTAACAGCTCAATTCCTATCCTTAAAGGAACAACATGTATCTGCTGTACTAAACCCAATTAGTTCATGTGGGGTAATCACGTCTATTCTTGTTTCCTTCCTTTCTTGCTCTCTTAACAGAAATAATAGTGGCCTTTATGGCATTGTTTCTAATGCTCTGGTTGCCAAGTTTCAAAAGGGCATTGACAAATTGGTGCATATGTGGCTGGATCGACAGTGTTTTATAATCTAGTTTCTGAATCCAGATTATTTGAATTGAATTATAGTGTTCACTCGCTTTTGTGGTTTTCCAATAAATATGAAGTTAAAATATTTATTGAAAATATTTTAAATATTCTCCCCTGCAACTTCCACACATCTTCTCAGCCCAGAGCTCTGCATCTTGCCCATTACCTGTGAGGACCCCCATACGAATTTAGCAGTTGTGGTTGGTTAAAATCATCCCCTCTGATGTCATGTTTCCCAGCCCAGCCACTGCACTGACAGGGAGGTGGGTGGGGGGAGCCATGGGGGGAGGGGAGAAAGTTGAGGAAGAGGAGGAGGGGAAGAAGGTGAAGGTGTATTTGAGCGAGGAAGGAGGAGGGGAAGAGGAGGAGGAGGGGAGCCAGGTGCGCAAGGAGGAGCCTGCAGGAAGTGTGGTGTGCAAGGTGAGGCAGAGAGGGAGGAAGGGAGAAGGAAAGAGGAGAGGAAAGAGAAGGGGAAGGGATTGAGTGAGTGTGTGTGAGAGAGAGTGGAGTGGGCAGAGCCACTCTTAGGAAGTGGTCTAAAAGCTGCTGCTCAACTAAAGTGACTGAAGGATTTGTTTATAAGGTAAAGGAAAAGAGTTATGTAGTGTATAGGTGTGTGGGAAGGGTTTATAAAGGCTTAAAATAGTGTATAAATACTGAAATAATGTATAAATATTAAAATAAATATAGCATCCCTACTTCTGAGAATTTTTGACATGTGGGTAATCCATTTGCTTTATTCTATTCTTAGAAGATGTCTTTTACTGGTTTGGGGCCCCAAAACCAGCTTTCTCTGCAAACTGCTACTCTTCTACCTCAAACCAAAGTGAAAGGGAACTCTCACTCTTTAGCACCTTCCTTGAAGTCCCAAAGGATGCAATATAAAAGATGGAGTGAGATTGGTTTTTGCTGCTCTAGAGACTATGATACAGAGCAATCAATTCAAACAATATGAAAGGAGACTCCACCTAAATATTAGACAGAACTTCCTGATGGTAAGATCTGTTTGGCAGGGGATTATGCTGCACTGGAGTGGGTTGAGGTTTCCTTCTCTGAAGCCTGGATGGCCATCTATCAAGAGTGTTCTTGTATGACAGGGGTTGGACTAGATATCACTTGTGGTCTCTTCCAAATCTCTGAACCAAAACTGGCAGTTCTGTTCATTTCCACCTTTTACTTTTATGATGAAGGTTGAAAGTGACAGGAAGCACAGGCTTAGAAATGGGTTTTAACATGAAAAGGTTCAGGAGATGAGAATTTGACAAATTTGCTTTTTAAAATTGCAGTTCACCAAATCTCCTAGCTGGCATGTTTACTACGCCATACTGGCTGGAAGATTCTGGGAATTGTAGCCCAAAAGATAACCTTTTATAACCTTGCAAGTCATTATTGCCAACATTTTGTTTTATTGATTGGCATTAAACTTTGTAGCAATCTGTCTACTTGCCAAGTTGTTTGAGTATTGATTTAGAGCTATATGATATCTAATTACTTCAGTCTATATCAATGAGCATTCTAGGTTAGCCCTGAACTGTGGTAAAGACATTGAATATGTCCAGTTACAGCTATTTCACTAAATATATATAATGAGTACAGCTTCAATTTGCAGTATTCTGCCCAGGTTTTATCTACTTGTAATTACATTTGCATTGCATTGGCAAAAATAGCAAGGGCAAATATTCTCAAAAATTTGGATTGCAAATATTGTGTGAGCTGATAATTAGGAAACAATGGCTGTCCAGGTCAAATTTACAAATATCAAATGTGAAGTTCAACCACTAATTGTGTCCATGCATTGAAATAATATAGCGTTGTTGAGTATTCTGTAGCACAACTATTGGAATGTATACCACAGTAGTAATTTAATTTGGGTGTGAAGTATTTAGGGAAAGAAAAATGTGACAACAGTTGTAATTTATTTACGTATTTAGTTATGTAGACATCTAAATTAATAAATAATTTTTAAAAGACTACATGCTACATTTTGTTTCATCACAGTTGGTTGTATATATCAATTTAATTACCTCATACACAGGATAATATCTTGCATCAGGAGATGAAAATGAAATTTTGCTTACATGGAATTATGGGAGATTTTCCAACTTTAGAAATGTAATTGTCTGCAGAAAGCCAGTGCTTTCAGAGATGTACGGTATCTCGCTATGTATCAGGAATCATCTACCCAATAATAGAGTCATCCTTGAAGTGATCACTAGAGCTGCAGGATGTGTTGTGCTGCTCCTGGCTATAGGACACTACCAGGAACTTGTCTGATGCCCCTCATTTCCCACTGATCACTTACCAACTATAACTGAAGATGTATCCGGTGGAGATTTGGATCACTGTATAAGAGAGCTAGTGGTTTACTTACTACCTCTGTCATGACCTAAAAAGATCATTATGTATATGTAACCTCTAGTTTAACTTGGCTACGTCACTAACAGGATGCCATCAAATATGTTGCTGTCATACTCGAGGGGGGGGGACACTATCTCCAATTCATGGAATTCATAATTAAGCCTCTATGAAAAGGATGGGAGGTTTCTCAATGTCTGTGGACTATACATAGCTTCATTCAGCCAGAAGTCACTTACATTTTTGGTGAGGGGATGAAGAGCTAGGAAGCTTATTGGAGGCCACCAAAAAAGACTGACATTTTTATCCTTTTGGGTATGACAAGGACTTCGACATTTGCAATATAAAATAGGAGAATTAGCATTTTTGTTAGAAGTCCTTTGTGGTTGTTACATAATCTGATATATTGATCTGGGAGGTAACATCATAGTAACAAGATCCAAAATGTTCAAAATATGCCCCCATTATTGATTACACCGAAATTTCGTGGGCAGTTTGCAATATATATTTAGGATATAAGTTGCCCTCTCAAGAGGGCTAGGAGTGTTTGGATTTATTTGAATTAGTAGCAGGACCAGATCCCTAGGTGTTGTGAGTCAGCTTCATTGTGGTGGGTGATTATTTCCACTGTTGCCTCAACTTTATCATACATGTTGTTGCTTGCCTAGTGAAGTATTGCCGTACAATCACTGGGAATTCAATTTGCTTCATGCTTGAAATAATCCATTAATGACCCTCTTTTCTGCTATGGTTCACTAACTAGCATGAGTGTGAATGTCTCATTCTGCATCACTGCAAGAATTTGAATGTGATATACAGCATCAGCATTCAGTTATCTTTTGGCTACGGGGAACGGGCTTTTTGAAACTGACAGCTCCAAACAACTGACTAGTGTGATAAACACCTCAGTAGTTGACAACTGGTCAATTCTATTTGTGTCCTCCCTGATGTTTGGTCACCTTTTGTGAGAAGGGGATATAAGTGGTTAGGGCTGCTAGTCTCTTTTGTGAACCACGTTGGAGGACAAGAGGCAATCTCCTTGTTCAGGAGGAGGGAGAAGATTGACAGGACAGATTAAGGAGATATATGCTTTCCAAAGAGAGGGAGGAATAAATGTCTAAAACTATATTCATTAAGAACAATGAATATCAGAATACGCATGAATTTCCACAAGTCTCACAAACCTAAACAGAACTTAGATGGCATGACAATACTGATGGATAAGATTTTGTGAGAAGGAAAAAAAAGGAACTGGCAGATTTTCACATGAATACTTCACTCTTGCTTTTTAGACACAGATTTCTTGTCTGGCTTCCTGACTATTATATCTTCGAAGCCAAGGCATACAACTCCGGCAGGCTGGGAAGTCAAAATTTTATCCTCAACAACATCCTGTTTGCTATGGGACAAAACAGGTCCCAAAAAGGTCAACAATGGCAAAAACAGATATTGAAGTGTCTAGATATCTATTTCAATCATTGATTTTTCAAATGTATGGGGAGGGCTTGAGATGTTTTGCAATGCGAATAATTGCTCCTTGAAAACAACAGAACAAGAACATAATTAAAATGGAAGGAACAGGGGACTTTGTATAGTTTTGTGGGCCCTAATATGCCCTTATGGGCCGTGGTGTCACAGTGGGTTAAACCGTTAACCTGCAACACTTGCTGACTAGAAGGTCAGTGGTTTGAATCTGTGGGATGGGGTGAGCTTGTGTTGTTAGCCCCAGATTCTGCCAACCTAGCAGTTTGAACTCATGCAAATGTGAGTAGATCAATAGGTACCACTTAGATGGGAAGGTAATGGCACTCCATGCAGTCATGCCAGCCACATGACTTAGATGTCTACGGACAACGGCGGCTCTTTGGCTTAGAAATGGATATGAGCACACACACATACACACACACACACACACACAGAGTCAGATTCAAGGGGAAACCTTTACCTTTAATATGGCCTGTGTACCAGACTTTGCCCTCTTCAGCTTTTTTGCTTGCTCTGACATGATTCAGAAGTTAACTAACCCAGTTTCTTGCACCAGAAATGTTTGGCTTTAATAAATACGTACCAGATCATAAGGAGACAATCTGCAATCACTTAATAAGGAATGCTGTAATTACTCAAAGTCAACATGGATTTCTCAAAAGCAAGTCATGCAAAACTAATCTAATCTCTCTTTTTTGACAGGGTACCAAGCTTGGTAGTGTTAGGATTTTTAATTCTCTGCAGCGTATGTTTGATGTTGTGAAGCTTCTTAGATAAACCAGGACGCTGAGTCGGGAGTTCAAAATAAAACAATTCTTTACTTACAAAAACAAATCCACCTCACTCCTCAGCACAATCTCTCAGAGAGCACCCCCCAAGGTTAGATAACAAGGCTTTATACAAAACGCCGAGGGAAGTTTAGGCCAGGTATCCTTCGTCACTTCCCACTCTACATAACACTTAAAGATATACATACACAAATTAACATTTCATTACTATGGTACACTCTATCAATTCCAACAATTCCCCTCTGAAATGTTAATTTCTCATTCCACACTGTTTATGTATTTATCTGAGCATGTCTGGACACATTACTTTCATTTGCTTTCTTAGTTCTTCATGTTTAGAAACGGCTAAAGGCTTTGTCATAATATCTGCTACATTGAACTCAGTAGGACAATACTCTAATTGTATTATTTCTTCATCGATCATTTGTTTTACTATGTGATACTTCACCCCTATGTATTTGGTTCTATTTTTCAAATTTTCGGTTTCAGTCATGGCTATACACGCTTGCGAATCTTCTTTAATTGTTATAGGAGTTTTACATTGTTCTTGTACATCATCCATTAATTGTTGCAACCATTGAATTTCACTTATTGATTCCGATAAAGCAGAATATTCCGATTCTGTAGTACTACGTGATACACAATTCTGTTTACGTGAACGCCATATCAACATGTTGCCAGCATACTTGACTATTATCCCTGTCACGGATCTACATTCTTGTTCAGTAGCAAAAGAACTATCTGCAAAACATTCAATGTCCTCATCATTGTTATCAAAAACTAAACAATAATCAATTGTACCTTTAAGATATCGTATCACTCTTTTGAGTGCAACCCAATCTATATCTCTGGGTTTGGCTACTCTTCTACTCAAATAACTAACTGCATAGCTGATATCAGGCCTGGTATTATTTGCTATATACATCAGACTTCCAATTGCAGAGTGATAGACATCAGTTCTTTCAAAAAATTGTTGAGATTCCTGACTCACATAATCCACTACCATAGGGGTGGATACAATCTTGGCATCTGTGAGTCCACATTTAGTAATTAATTGTTCTATTTTCTCTTTTGAATCAAAATTATTTTACCAGTCTCAGTTTTATTTACTTCTAGTCCCACATACTTTTTAAGAGTTCCTAAATCTTTTATCTTAAATGTTCCCTCTAATTCTTTTTGTACTTTGGTGATTTTATCTAGATTTTTAGCAATACAACAAACGTCATCAACATAAAGAAGAAGACCAACCCAATCGTCTTTACTACCTCTTGTGTATACACATGCATCTGCAATACTTCTTCTGAACCCGAGTCGACACAACTGTTCATGTACGCATAGATTCCAGCATCTTGCTGATTGTCGTAGCCCATATATTGCTTTTTTGAGAAGACAAACTTTACTATTAGATCTGAAACCTGGTGCTTGCTCCATGTAAATTTCTTCTCCTAACTCAGCATTAAGATACGCGGTTTCAAAATCAAAGTGTCTGAGTTCTAATTGACGTTTGGCTGCTAGTGTGAGCATTAATCTTAAACTTTCTGGCCTAGCAGTTGAGGCAAATGTCTTATCATAATTCTCAAATTTGACCTGAGTGTATCCTTTCGCTACTAATCTAGCTTTATGTTTATAAGTACCATCAGGCAGTATTTTTCTTTTATAAACCCATCTACAATCCACCACTTTTTGGTTTTTTGGTCTCTCTACTACAACAAACACTTTTTGTTGCATCATAGACATGTATTCAGTATCCATGGCTGTTAGCCATTCAGCTGCATCCATACTTTTGGTAGCTTGAGTATAATTCTCAGGCTCACTTTCTAACATCAAATTTGTTGTAGTTTGATATACCATGGGATCACCATACCTATCCGGAGGCTTCCTAACCCTTTTACTCCTTCTCAACGTTATTCTCTCTGAACCACTTAATTCTTCTTCTTCATTGTCTTTAGGCTTGCCTTTCTTTTTCCTATCCCTAAGCCTGGAACGTGGTGAAGGAACATTTAACATATCGCTATCTGATAGTGAATCTTCCTCAATATTGACATGGGTGTCTTCAGTAGTCTCAATTTTCTGCCCAATATGTATGAAAACATCTTTGTTACAATGTAACCTTTCCCATCCACTATGGGTTTCAAAACTTGCACTTCTGGAAAATACTATTTTTCCTCTACCTGCATAAAAACGATATTTATTCCCTTCGTATCCAAGAAAACACAATTTTTGATATTTCTGTTGACCTTTACATCTTTGTTGAGCAGGAATAAGTACATATGCATATTGTCCAAAAATTCTCAGATGTTCTAGTCTGGGAGATCTACCATATAATGAAAAATACGGTGTTTGTTCTATGGCAGAACACCACACACGATTAAGAACATAGTTGGCAGTGGAGACTGCCTCTCCCCATAAGTTATCCGGGGCTTCTGCATCCTGTAACATACATTCTTTCATAGTATTAATTATGCCAATACGTCTTTCAGCTAAACCATTTTTGGCTGGGTTGTACGGATTGGTAGTATTATGCCGTATTCCAGTTTCTTTTAGCCAATTCTGGAAAACATGTCCACAAAATTCACCCCCTCTATCCGAAACCAAAGAAGACACTTTATAAGGGAAAGATTGTTCTATCATACGCACCCACTGTTGAAACACTGAACACATCACTCTTGTTTTTAAGATTGTATACAAAACCATATCTAGAAAAATGATCAACTATTACAAAAAAGTACTTAGCCCCACCTTCACTCTCTGGAAAGGGCCCGGCTAGATCAGCATGAACAATCTCAAAAGGTCTACTAGTCTCTCTCTTGCTTCTTTTTACTACAGGAAAAGCTTTAAGTTTGGCTTGTTTGCATACTGAACAATCTAAATAGCGATCACATTTTAACATTTTCAATTCAGGACATACACTCGCTAATTTTTCTAAACCACTGAAGCTTACATGTCCTAGTACTCTATGAAAATAATGTGCACATAACTTGTGCAAAGGTTTGTTTAGATCCTTATTCACAAGTTCACTTTCAGAACCATCATTCCCATCGGCCTCATCGGGAACAGCACAGTCTGTAGATACCATCATCACCCTTGCTTCAATTTGGCTCGATGATCTGTCTCCATGTTCATTGCCTCTGTGGTAATAGTCTCTTCTTTCTCTTCCTCCAGACACTTCCATCTTGGCCTTGCATTCCCTGGCCAGGTGGCCTATTTTCCGGCAATTGTAACACCTCTTTGCAGTAGCCACTCCACGCATACTCCCAAAGACAGGGTCAGCTTCTTTCAGCAATGGCTTTTGCTGAAACTCCCTCTCAAGAGAGCATCCTCCTCCACATCCTCTGTCTCTGTTGTAATAGCCTCTTCTTCCTCTGCCTCTAGACCTCTGCGTCTTAACCTTGCATTCTCTGGCCAGGTGTTCCCTTGAATTGCAAATAAAACACCTCCTTGTAGTAGCAACTCCACGCACACTCCCAAGGACAGGGTCAGCTTCTTCCAGCAATGGTTTTTGCCGAAACTCCCCCTCAAAAGGGCTTTCTCCTCTCTGTTCTCTTTCAAAGACAAGCCTGTCTTCTTCTTCCAGTATTCTTGAACAAACAAGGTCTAGTGTAAGATCTCGGGCACGCACAGTCTGTAGAGAATGTAGCACATGGTCCCAATCAGCAGACAAACTCGACATTAATATGTAAGCTTGATTCTCAGCAGTAATTTCCACACCTCTAGACTGGCATTCTACAAACAGTTCCTTCATCTTCTTTATATGACTCCGCACATCTCCACCATCCTCCAACTTGGCCCGGTACAAGCGTTTAGTCCAGATCATCTTTCCAAGTACAGTCTCACGTTGATGCACAGCCCTTAAAGCATTCCAGGCATCTTCAGCAGTCTGCAAGCCTCTAACATGTATTAATTGATCTGGCATCAGACAGAGGACAATAGTAGACAAACCTCTTTGTATCTTCTCATCATCTTCTTCTGCACCCAGGATGGTATTCAATAATCCTTCACGTGTCAACAAATGTCTCATATACATAGACCATTGCGGATAATTAGAATCAGATAACTTCTCAATTACAGTGAGGGGATTGTTTGAAGCCATTTCCTCTCTCACTCAGAAGATCTCCTTTTCTCGGATTCACAGCCCAGCCTCTGTATTTCAACACCATTTACTCACAGCAGACTTCTGGCGATCTTCTTCCCATCAAGGCTCATCATGGATTTATGGCTGTTCTCTATTTTAGTGAGTGGATTGTACCCAGTCAGTTTCTCCTTTGGAAGATCTTCGGTTGCACCCGAAATTCAGCCCAGCTATTTTCCTATAGCCTCCGGCAATCTCCCCTCTGATCTGGCTACTCACAAGACTCAGTGGCTTTATGGCTTCACACCCCAGTACCATAAATCTTCAGGGTCCCAGCACGCCCCGCTGTGCAGATATCTCTGCTTCTTCACTGGAAACACACCGTCTCCCTCTAGCAGTAAAAACCTCTTCTGCAGCAGCTCCGATTCAGCCTTGCGTCCTTTCCAAAAACTCTAAGCTTCAAAACAAACTTTATCAAACTTTCTCCTTGGCAGAGGGCCCATAACCACTGTTAGGATTTTTAATTCTCTGCAGCGTATGTTTGATGTTGTGAAGCTTCTTAGATAAACCAGGACGCTGAGTCGGGAGTTCAAAATAAAACAATTCTTTACTTACAAAAACAAATCCACCTCACTCCTCAGCACAATCTCTCAGAGAGCACCCCCCAAGGTTAGATAACAAGGCTTTATACAAAACGCCGAGGGAAGTTTAGGCCAGGTATCCTTCGTCACTTCCCACTCTACATAACACTTAAAGATATACATACACAAATTAACATTTCATTACTATGGTACACTCTATCAATTCCAACAGGTAGATGCTGGGAATATTATGGATGTAGCATAGCTTGATTTCAGCAAGGCCTTTGGTAAGGTCCTCCATGATGTTCTTGCGAACAAATTAGTCTAATGTGGGCTAAGCAACGTTACTGTTGTGTGCCAATGGGATTTTGGGTTTCATCAAAAGGAGTATAGTGTCCAAATCGAGGGAAGTCATGGTGCCTATCTATTCAGCTTTGGTTAGACCTCACCTGAAATACTGAGTCCAATTCTGGGCACCACAGTTTAAAAGATATATTGATAAGCTGGAAAGTGTCCAGGGGAGGGCAACAAAAATGATCAAAGGTCTGGAGACCATGCCCTATGTGGAGCATCTTAAAGAGCTGGATATGTTTACTCTGCAGAAAACAAGGTTGAGAGGAGACACAATAGCCATGTATAAATGTGTGAAAGGAGATGATAAAGAAGAGGGAACAGACTTTTTTCTGCTGCCCTGGGAACTAGGACTAGGAGCAATGGGTTCAAATTAAAGGAAAGGAGATTCCACCTGAACATTATTAGGACTTCCTGACCATAAGAGCTGTTCAGCAATGAAACTCTCTGCCTCAGGGTTGGTGGAAACTCCTTCCTTGGAGCCTGGCTGGTCATCTATTAGGGGTTCTTTGATTGTGCTTTTCCTGCATGGCAGGAGGTTGGACTAGATGGTCAATGTGGTCTCTTCCTACTCAATTATTCTATGATTCTATAAGAAGAATGGAAAAGGTTTTTCACTGTCACCTCTCTGCAAAAGAGGGGGGAAAGGATTCCAAGTCAATTCTATGCTATAGCAAAGATGCCAATGATATTTTTAATCTTTCATTTTTTGGTGAAGAGGATATAAACACAGCTATGACAATAGTATGTCTATATCTGATGCCAATTTTATTGCCAAAGATATTTTTAATCTTTCATTTTTTGGTGAAGAGGATATAAACACAACTATGACAATAGTATGTCTATATCTGATGCCAATTTTATTGCCAAAACAATACATAAATGTAAGACCCCTTGCAGAGTAAAATATGTAAAAACCACCTTGTTGTATGTACAAGATTGCCAAATACTGAGTTGGAGTTAACTTTCTTGGATACAAATTAAAATATCTGAATGAAGTTGAATATGGCTTCTGTGTTTTTAGTTCATTGCTATTGATCACACAACTCTCTTGTTGCAACTGCTACACAGGCTTTTTATTCATTTCCAGGCACAATTCAATGCACTAGTTCTAACCTTTAAAGCTCTATACCAGGGGTCCTTAACCTTTTTAAGCAGAGGGGCGGTTTACAGTCTATTGGGGGCCAGACGATAGTTTGAAAAAAAAAATGAGCTAATTACTATGCACGCTGCATATATCTTATTTGTAATGCAAATAATAATATTAATAATAATATGAAAAAACTACAGTATTTAAAATTAAGAACAGTTTTTACCAAGATAAACTTACCAGTATTTTAACAGGAAGTGATGAGATAGTCAAATTAATTAGGATTGCTGTTGTGTACCTTCAAGTCAATTTTAGACTTAGGGTAACTCCAAATCTAAAATTTTGGATGGGGCCAAATAAATGACCGTGAAGGGCCACATCCAAGCTGCGAGCCTTAGTTTGGGAACCCCTGCTCTAAACAGTTCAGGTCCAAGTTATTTGTAGGACCATATTCTCCCTTATAAACATCCCATGCTTTGAGATCTGTTGGGGAAGTTCTTCTCTCTTCCCCACAATCTCACAAGTACTTCAAGTAGGAGCACAGTAGGGGATCTTCTTGATGGTTATCCCTAGGCCCTGGAACTCCCTTCCTGGTGAAATTAGATTGGCACCCTCCCTATTTTCTTTTCGCAAGCTAGTAAAGTATTTTCTCTTCCAACATTCGTTTGATGACTCAGTATAGATGCATCTAAACCCTAGAATAATGCAGTTTTGCCCACTTTAATTGCAAAGACCCAATGCTATGGAAACCTGGAATTTGTATATTGATGAAGTACTACCGTGTTTCCCCGAAAGTAAGACACCCCCGATTGTAAGACGTATCGAGGGTGTCGGGGGGGGGGGTCGGCTAATATAAGCCATACCCTGAAAGTAAGCCGTACCTCGTCCCGCCGCCGCGCGGCGCCGAATAACCCGGCCCATCGGCCGCGCACACCTCCGCGGCACACCTTTCCGCCAGGCCTCCAAGGAAGGGAGGGAGAAGAGAGCCAGAGGCGTGGCGAGGAAGCGCCGCATCAGAGTGACGCGCCACCGCTCGCCACGCCCCTGGCTCCTTTCTCCTCCCTTTCCTCCAAGCAAGGGAGGGGAAAGAGAGCCAGAGGCGTGGCGAGGAAGCGCCACGTCAGAGTGACGCGCCGCCGCTTCGTCACGCCCCTGGCTCCTTCCCCCTCCCTTTCGTCCAAGCAAGGGAGGGGGAAGGAGCCAGGGGCGTGGCGAGGCGCGCGTCACTCTGACGCGCGCGCTGCCTTGTCCCGCCCCTGGCTCCTTCCCCTCCCTTGCTTGGACGAAAGGGAGGGAAAAGGAGCCAGGGGCGGGACGAGGAGCGCCACGTCAGAGTGACGCGCGCTTCCTCGCCATGCCCTGGCTCCTTCCCCTCCCTTGCTTGGACAAAAGGGAGGGAAAGGAGCCGGGTGGGACAGCGGTGGCGCGTCACTCTGACGCGGCGCTTCCTCGCCACGCCTCTGGTTCTCTTTCCCCTCCCTTGCTTGGAGGCCTGGCGGAAAGGTGTGCCGCGGAGGTGTGCCGCGGCCGATGGGGCCGGTTTCGGCGGCGTGACGGCGGCGGCAGTGTGGGCGTGGCGACGGGGTACGTCTTGGGTTATATAAGACGTACCCCGAAAGTAAGCCATAGGGGGACTTTTCGGGGGGAAAAGAAAGTAAGACGCTGTCTTACTTTCGGGGAAACACGGTAGCATTATTTCGCTGAGAAAGCTAAACACACTGTGAAATGACAACTTCCTTTATATCATAGTATTAAGCCATAGATAAAGTGAGGTCAAACTGCATTAATGCTACCATGTAGATGCACTCCACATAAGGCATGTGTTATACAATCTTCTGGATACTGCTAATTGTTCTGTTGTTATGCGTGTGTGTGTTTTAATTATGTAATTTTTAATCTGTTTTTAATTTTTCATTGTCTAATCTTTTTTTAATTTTTGCATCTTGTGAACTGAGTTCACAAAGGAAGAAGAAAAGTAAGAATCAGAAAAAAAAGCATGCAGGGGAAAGGCACATTTCTAATCTAACAGATTGTTCTTTATTATACAGGGTGAGAACATCTAGATCTATAAGAAATGTCTGAAAAAATCCTATTTGCATTTTGAATCAAGTTAATTGTTAATCAAAATACAGTGCATGTTCTATTTAAAGACTATGAGATGTTTTCTATTGCCTTGTGTTAGGTCACAGTACTTTCACAATTGGATATCCTTAACTGTTCTGGTATTTAATTCAACTTATATTTATATATTCATTGAGGGAATTGCTACGTCCAAACTTTTTTGTTTAAACCAATTGTAAATTGAGGCTACTCTGGGCCACTGGTACCCACAGGAGTTTGGTTCCAGAACCCCCGTAGACACCACATTCCATAGACTCTGAAATTCTATTGTATACAATGACATAGTATAATGATGTCCCTTATATAAAATAGCAAAATTGAGGTTTGCGTTTTGGATTTTTGTATGTGAGTGGAATATTTTCAAGTCATTAATTAGTTGATATGGATTTAGAGGGCCTATTGTATACTCCTCCGTGGCTAGATACCAGAACTATATTAATACATTGATACTGCAACTTATGAGCATCCCAACATACACTCGTTTTGACCGATGAACGGTTGCTCGGTCTAGGTTTTGATTTCACATCTGAGCACCATTTTGACTTGTGAGCAGCCCAGATGGAGTGCTTGTGCCATATGGTGCACTCATTCCAGATGGAGCATTTGTGCTTGTGCCAGATGGAGTACTTGTGTGAGCACCAAAGGAAATCCTGTCACAAGAGTACAAGGCTTCAAGGGAGCAGCCTCTGTACCTCGTGTCTCAGTGCTCCTGCTTGCATGCCTCTGCCTGCTTGCCACATGTTCGTTTCCGCTTTGGGAGATTGGTTCCTGCTTGCCTCTTCTTTGCTTTTGGAGATTGCTGTCTGCTTTGAGGAAGTTTGGGTTAGTTCATTTTGTGTGCTTTTTATCCCTGGTATGTTTCACTTATGGGGGTGGGGGATAGAATTAGTACTGCACTGTACAGTATGAAGAAAATGATGCTGTTTTGCCTTGCTCTCATACTGGCCAACACAGATTTTGTTGCCTCAAATGTGGTTCTTTGCCACAATTTTGTGCTTCAACCATTTTAAAGTTCACCTTTTTTGTTTACTGTTGTATGTTAATATTCTGGTTTTGTCTCACTCTCACACTGGTCAACAGACATTTTATTGTGTTTCCTTGCCACAACTTTGTGCTTTTACCATTTTAAAGTTGATTTTCCCTTTTTTAAATTGTTCCATGCGAATGTGCATTTATACATTATTTTTTATTTTTTAAAAACATTTCTTTTTTTAATGTAACAAAAAGCTGGGGGAGCCTCAGAGGGCCAGAATGGGTAATTAGCATTTCAATGGGGGAAATCTGCTTTGAGATATGGGCATTTTGAGTTAAGTGCTCAGTCACGGAATGAATTAATCCCTTAAATCAAGGTATCACTGGAAGCTAAGTTTCTTACCATATGTATGAACACTACACTAGATAAGTGTAATTTCTCTTATACACAGGATATAGTTCATGTTATCAGATGGATATTCAGTAGCAAGAAAGGATTGTTTTTACTTTCTTGCTGTTAGAGACTTCTTTTAAGAGCATGGAAGACTATTTTACATGAAGTAAAGTATAGCAGTGGTAGAAAAACATTTTTAGTAATGAGAATAAAGCAATAATCATTGAGCTTGTTCTCATTGTTCTCCAGTTTGTTCTCCAGTGATACCTTGACTTATTCTACTTCCTCAAAAACACAAACATATGGGGTATTCAGATTTTAACACATAGAAATGACCCACATATTTAAAGTGTGTGTGCCTATGCATGTACAAGTGTATAAAATGGCTCACAATGGTTCATTATTCTTAGACAAATTGCCAGACTGCACAAAATCAGTTTCAGGAATCATAACACTGTTATTTTGGCTTATGATTTCCTTCATTTGCTGCTCAGTTTATAATAACCATCTTGTTCTTCTACATCATCAGCGTAAATAATGACATGCCATGATTTGCTCCTGGGTTTGTAGTGTTTTGCATAAGTCTGATATTATCCAAATGTCACTATAAACAGATGCTGGGAACCCATCAATATGCAGGGTTTAAAATGCCATGTCTTTTGCTGAAGCTTACATGATAATCATAATTGATCTGCTCTATAATTACTCCTTTATAGTTGATTTGGGTGCGTGCATGCAAGCTTGTTGCATAATTTTAATTTTAGACCCATGAAATCCCAAACTCTGAAAATACTTTCTGTACTGAGCAATATTGTCTGAAAATACTTTCTGTACTGAGCAATATTGTCGGAAAATACTTTCTGTACTGAGCAATATTGTCTGAAAATACTTTCTGTACTGAGCAATATTGTCTGAAAATACTTTCTGTTCCGAGCAATAATGTTCACTTTGTATGTATGTATCTGAAGAGCTGAAAGTGAACACTAGTCCACCGAGCTTGCATAAAATGTATCAACACTACATATCAATAAGGATCTGAAATGGGTTTTTAAAACACTTTCCCCAAACCCTTGAACATATAATTCAGTTGCATTTGGCACTATATAAAGGTTAACTCTATAAATAAATCATTTGATTGTCAACATTGAAAAAAAGTAAACTTTTTAAAATATAAAATATTTATCTGACATAATAGGAGAGATCAAGGTTATCCAGAAAGCAAAGCCGAAGCTCTCCTGGTGAGCTCAGATGTATTGACAGCTTCCTGCAAGGCATGTTTTTCCATATCTAAAACTAGGAAGGGATAAAACAAAACAAGCATCAAAATGTTTTGAATGAAATGTGAATAATAAAGTAAAGTTGCAACTTTCTTTCTCATGTACTATCAAATAGGCTTCCTGCAAACCAGTTCAATAGCAAAAAACTTCCTTCGTTTTCTGTTATACATAGATGTCTAGTCAAAACTAGAACTGCATTATGAAGCCACACACTGTATCAGCCCAGCTCTTTTGTCCAACCTGTATGCAGGGACGGCCCCAGCGATTCCGCGACCTACTCGGTCGCGTAGAGCGCCATCGGCTGGGAGGGGCACCACTGGCTGGGAGGGGCGCCGCCGCGCCGACTCCGCGCCCCCCACCGCCGCAGCACTGCCCTTCGCCGCCGTCTGCACGTGCACAGAAGCACCTACAGGCGCTATAGCACGCGCGAATGTACGAGAATGCGCACTCGCTCCCAAGCGCGCCTGCCGCTTTGGAGCCAGCGCGCATGCGCAAAACCTGCACTGCACGCATGCGCGCTGGCTCCAAAGCGGCAGGCGCGCTTGGGAGCGAGTGCACCTCCTCGTACATTCGCGCGTGCGCAGAAGCACCTACAGGCGCTATAGCGCCTGTAGACGTTTCTGCGCACGCGCGAATGTACGAGCATGCGCACTTGCTCCCAAGCGTGCCTGCTGCTTTGGAGCCAGCGCGCATGCGCAAAACCTGCACTGCACGCATGCGCACTGGCTCCAAAGCGGCAGGCGCTTGGGAGCGAGTGCGCGTCCTTGTACATTCGCGCGTCCTCGTACATTTGCGCGGCCGGCAGAAAGGTGTGCCGCGGAGGTGTGCCGCGGCCCGATGGGGCCGGCGGTGGCGGCGGCGTGGTGGTGGCGGCGGTGTGGCCGTGGCGGCGGCGGTGAGTGACGCGGCGGCGGCGGGCGACGAAAATTTCTTCGCGTACCCCCAAATTAAGTCGGGCCGCCCCTGCCTGTATGTAGGCTATTTACATTCCTTTTTATCTATGCTCTATCTAAAACACTAAATCCTAATGTTCATTATTATGGCATAAGCTAGAATGTAAAAGAATGACAAAATTAGAAGAAATTGCAAGAAGTATCAGTGCTCATCTAAATCATTGCTAATTGGTGATCATCCAGTATGTTTTTTAGAAAAACTAAAAAAAACAGCCATAGAGAATCCACCACTTTGTACGTTTGTCTGTACAGTGGCTGAACAGCTCTTATCACCAGGAAGGTCTTCCTAATAGTTAACCAGAATCTTCTCTTTTTTTGATAATTTGGATGTATTGTATTATGATATATTTTCTGGAGCAGCAAAACATAAGCTTACTTCCCATTCTTCATAATATCTTTTAAAATATTTACCTCAATTTTCTCTTTTCATGGTAACCAGACCCAGCTTCCTCAATCATGAAATATAGGCTTTGTTTTTATTTTTAAAATATTTCAGTTTGTCAATATTTTTAAATAGTGGTACCAAAAACTAAACACATTAGTCCAGCTGAGGTGACCAAAGCAGAATCGACCAGTACTGTCATTTCCCTTGATGTGGATGTTACACTTGTGTTGTTGCTGCCTAAAATTGCATTGATTTCTTTCATCCACATCACATTGATTAATCTTTAGGTTATGATCAGACTTCTCAGAACCCTTTTACATGTAGCATCATCTGATCAAGTGTCTCTCATTTCTTTGTATATCTGATCTTTTCTGACAAATGTAGACTCTTTTATTCACTGTTAAAATTAATAGTGACCAATTTCTCAAATCTGTCAAAGTTGTCCTAAAACTTGTGGTATTATTAGCTACTCCACCCAGTTTTATGTCATCTGAAAATCCTTTCAATTACTGCATCCAGATCATTTATAAAACACTGGGCCAAACCTAGTGAACTCTTAGCAGTTTACTTGTAACTGTTTGTGCTGAAGAAATGAGCAACACTCTTTGGGTTTTGTCCTAAAGCTAGAAGCCTATTTAATACCACTGTAAAGCAGAAAAAGTGGAGTGTACGCCATCTTGATAAGGCTCATAAGAGGTCTAACAATGAAGTGTGCCATGCCTTACTTAAAGGTCTAGGGTTTTATGTAGTTTATCCTGACATTACATATAAAAGCATTTCTCTACGAGAGCCCTGAGGAAGAATATTCGAAACGGCCCAGAAAGTCTGGCACCGGTATAGCGCTTCTGCCGTCGGCAGCTGTGTTCGCCCATACCTACCTCCGACTGGAGGTTTCCGCCTCATTTAGCGGCTTTTCCTTCTAGTGGCGCCTATTCGCCCACTGAAGCAACTCTGATTCGGACATTCACCGCAAGTACTCTTGAACGTTTTTCTCCTATTAAGGAACGGATTCTTCGACCATATACTGTATATTATTTTGGAACTACTTAGCTCATTATTTTCATACCATCACGGTTCTTTCACATATGAATATATGGACTATTTGAATATATGTTTGTTTTGACTGTTATTGATATGCTCTGTGCTAATGAATGACACAGTGTATATGACTTGTTGTCCTAATTGATATATTGCTACATATAAGCTACCTTTACTTATTATATAAATATATGACACAATATATGATACTATAATTTGCCTGTCAGTGTTTTTTGAGATTTCATATAAAAGACCTGCATTATTGTGAACCGATGGAGTTCACCTTTCTCAAATAGGTATGGAACTGTTTCTCGGAGATTTGCAACATGACCTTAAAATTATTCTCTGCAGTTCTCATGAGGAATAAAGGGCACAACGGACACTGACCCCGTACTGGTGGCAGGTATAGGGGGTATGTGTGTCAAGTGTTCAAATCTTGTTTAGCCATAGAAACTCACTGTAGCCCCTTCAACACTGCCATATAATTCAGAGTATCGAACCAGATATTCTACATTACCTTCTTTGAACTGGATTATATGAATCTACACTGCCATATATTCCACTTCAAAGCAGATAATCTAGATTTTATATAGTGGTGTGACCTTGGGTTAGCCTCTGAGGAAGGCAATGGAAACCCCACTCTGAAGAATTTTTGCCAAGAAAAGCCCATGATAGGTGTGCCTTTGGGTTATCATAAGTTGGAAATAACTTGAAGGCATGCAACAACAAGAATGCTTGTAACAAAAAAGATGCAATATTTGTCCAGCTTGACTTATTTTTGAGAAACCCATGCTGACTCCTAGTAATCACAACCTTCTTTTCCAGGTGCTCACAGACTGACAGTTTGCTGATGTGTCTGATAACCTTGAAATTGAGATGACAGATTGGCAAGTGGCCTGGACCCTTTTCCCTGTTTTGAAGATATGGATGAAAATTGCCTGCTTCAAGTCTCAATTTCACCATTCTTTCAAGAATGTTCAAAGAATATATAGAAAAAGGCTCTAAGGTTATAGATGTATGTTTCTTTCTTCTTCTTTTTTAAACCCTTTGGATGTGGTTCACCCCGCCCGGAGAGAGATCTGAATTGCTTTTTAAAAAGTAGCTGTGTATTTCTATTATGTACAATCTCTTAACCCATTTTGGACTGCAGGCCCCTTATTATTTATTTTGTTTTTATCAGGTGGAGCACAGATTCCTTCATTTTAAAAGATATTATTCCTACTCTTTCCTTGTTCTGCCACATGCTCTGAACATAGGTGAAAAGACCCATTTTGTTATTTTACTCATCTTGCTAGCTTTCTGAGCTTTAGCCATGCTGAACTTCTTACAAATATTGGCTACTTATTTGCACTCTTCTTTGGTGATTTTCTTCTTAGATTTCTTATATATGCCCTTTACCAATTTTAGCTCTTCAGATATCTTATGCACTCACCCTGGCTAATTTAGGTACCTCTGACTTACCTTTCATGCTTGGAATGGTTTGTAATTTGCCTTCAAAATCCATCTTTCAAGAAATAGAGATCAATCCTGAACTCTATTCCCTTTGAGTATTTTTTACTGTATAATCTCACCTGGTATTTTCTTAAGCTAATTGGAACTAGTCCAAAGTTCACACTCGGCTTTCTTTTTTGTCTGCTTAATGAATTCCAGGATGACACACTTTATCAATAAAATCTGAAAAGGCTCAAAAAGAAATTATCTTTGAGGCTGAAGTCACTATCACCTAAGGTTCTCATTACTTGCAAATAATTGGCCAGTGCTTTCCTGTTGGTTAGAATCAGGTACAACATGACAAATCTGTTATTGTTTCTTCTACCATACAGAAAACAAAATTACCAGCAGAGCAATTTAGGAATTATTATTATCATTATCCTGTTTTCATCCCAGCACTGGGACGGAGTGGCTCCTAGCCTTAATAACTATACAATTTAAAAACCTACAAAATATTAATATTAAAATAAATTAAATATTACAATTATAAAAATGAGTTTAAATTGTTTTTGAAAAAATCCTAACCGCATACAGAACCCCTTCACCCATTCTTTCAAATCTTCTGGTTTAAAACCTCTCTTGAAAATACCAGACTCTCAGGCTGTGTCTACATAGTGACATAATCAGAATATGGATTAATTAATTAGAATATGGATTAAAGAAATTCTGTTCTTTTTGGAGAGTTCCACACCCGAGAACAGCAAAAAAAAGATCCTGCGGCATTCAAAAAGCTTCTTTCATGCCAAATTGATCTAACAGAACTTTTTTTTACTCCAGTTTGGAGAAATATGCAAAAATGCAGCAGCGCATTGGATAAGAATCAGCTATGGAACTCATCTTCCAGCTACACCACTGCTGTACATGTTCCTCCTGAATTTCTGCTCTTCATCATCCATACATTGATCAGACGCAGGGCATTTTATTGCAGATTTCAGAGTTTCACTTGATCTTTTTTGGATGTGCTTCCTATGTGGATGAAAATTGCAGTGCACATTAGGGCACTTCTAGTCTTCTTTTATAATGCACATCATTCTGGATTTTACAGCATGTATAGATACTCAGATAGAGCCTCAATTAACCAGTACCCATGGGGATTGGTAGATGCCAGGTAAATGTAGTTTCTGGTTGCTTGAGAGGCCTACTAATAGGCCTCTCAAATAAGCTACTAACAGGCCTCTGAAGCAACCAGAGGCCATACTATATACCATACCATATACATGGTATTGGCTTGATATTAAAATTGAACTACTGTAATTAAAACCAAATAAAACCAAATAAAAATAAACTTAACATAACACTGTTTTAATGTTTTACGGCATTAGTCAAAACAGCCTTTCTTCAAATTTGTTTTGCTAGTTACTTGAGAGTTTCAGTTGCTTGAGTTCTGATTAACTGAGAGTCTTATTTTGAAAAGGTTTTAGTTTGCTGCTGGAACGTCATTCCCGCCTCATTGGGAAAGGAGTCCCAGACCCCACAAGCAGCAACAGAATCAGTTGACCATTATATTCTTGGCAGAGTTTGACTTCCAAAAGTTATAAGGATTTAATGTGAGACCTGTGTTTACGCAAATCTCTTCTTCTTTTATGGCTAAATTGTCTCTCCAAAATTAGGGTACACATTAGATTTGTGTGATATGCTAATAATGCTGAGCCAAAGCAAAAGTGGAAGTTGCTTCAGAAGCACTTGGAGCTCCCTACTTGAGGAACACGTTCTCTAATTTAATAGTCATGGCTCAATGCTACGTATACAATCCTGGGATTTGTAGAGCCTTCTCTGCCAAAGAATGAGGCATTGGCATTCTTTTGCAGAGAAGTCTCAAAGCCTTGTCCATGATTCCATAGCATTGAACCAAGGCAATTAAATTGGATTCATTCTACAGTATAGATGCACCCCAAGTGTTATTTTCCATTGCTGGGGGGGGGGGGAGAGTGAACCTTTTGCCGCTGCACATTACATTCAGTAGCAAATACTTTTTTGGTTTCAGGGTTTTGAATATTGACATACACATTCAATTCAATAGTGCATTAGACTCAAATAAATATGGTAGTTTTCCTTTGAACATTTGTTAATATGTGGTACATTTATATGAAAATATCTAAACCATTGTTGCTTCCCCACTTTCATATTGTTTGTTTTCACCTGACCATTGAGGATTTAAGCACTACTGCCCCAATTTCCCCAGAATTTGGTGCCCCCTTGCCTACTGAAAGGCACTGTGCCTCCCACACTGAAATCAGTTCTTTTTATTAGGGTTGCAAGATGCTTAACAAGTACATTCTTACCAGTTGTCTCTTTCCAAATGTTAATTGTTAACATTTTATGTATGAAAATTGAATAGAACATACAGAAAACATAAACGACAAATCAAATCTAGGAAAATGAAAAATAATGAAAAAGTACCAAGTAGCACACTAAAATGCCTAACTAGGAAACAAAAAAAGAAAAAATAACAAGAGGAGGAGGAGAGAAACAGAAAAGATGAGTTCTTACTATAATTTCTGCTGTTATATCTTAAATTCTATAATTGCACCCTACTCTAGTTGAACTGGCACTTCATCAATTTAATTTTGTCATCAAAATTCTATCATTATTAAAATAAATCTATCAGGGATTTCCGGTATTTCTATAGACACTTTTTCACTGAATTATTTAGTTGTAATAACTCTTCTTACATAGTAGACATTATTGACTTCTGGATTTATGATATTCTTGCAGTTATAGTCAAATATTGAGGTATTCTTCCATAACTTCTTCCTTGTTTATCATCCATCAATCTCAGAAAAAAAACATTGAAGTTTTAATTTAAAGTTTTCTAATTGAGAGTATGGATTTGCACTCAGTATATTTTTAGCTTTTTCACTAGCCCACCACATATAATAAAAAGTCCCTTTGAGTTGTTCAGATGTTCAATATACATTGTAATCTCAGTTGGTCATCAAGGGTATAAGGGCTAAGAAAAAAATACTGTAAATAAGAGGCAAAGGTATTTTAGCAGATGCTTTTGTCTACATTTTCTATCACCTCACCTGCCATAGCCAATGTTAAAGAACCTGGAGCCACAAGATCTAGAGCCAAATATGTGTGTATGTGTGTAAAAACTAAATAGTGGTTAAATGGTGGGATCACATGGCAATAGAACGCAAGTATAGCCTAAGACAAAATATATATAAAATCATTGCAGGAGTGAGTACAAAATCAGGGTTTTTTTTAAAATTAAAAATGCCAGCTAAAACTTGTAGTTGGGTACAAACCTATTGTCTTTATTCTAATCCAATAAAGACAATAGTTATAGATTACCAAGACAGGAAGATGTGGGAGTGGCCAAGACAATTTGGGCAATAATCAACTTGTTATTAAAATAGTAACATTCAATTAAATGCCTAAAAACAACATTGGGCAACTAACTCCATGGTGTTTAATTGAAAAAAGCTGTTAATTACTGTTTAGTAAGTTTACCTAATATACGGCAATTTCATACAATTTAGTTGCCAGGATCGCTTGAAAGAATCTAGTATAATGATAGTTAGTAGATATGTAAACAGACACATATTTTAAGTATTGATCTATCTAAACTATATTAGCATCATAGGCATTTCATTCTTACACATTTTCATTCTTTTGGAAGCCTACCAACTGATGATACTTAATTTATCAGTCTCGTATAGAAGTCATTTCTTCTGATGTGTTCGTCTCCAGTGAGAAATGAATTTTCTTTTCAAGAATAATGATTTCTGTCAAAGATGAAACTTTATTATGAACTACTTTTCTTGTGGAGCAATTCTGGGCATATTGACATAGATGAAAGACCTATTGTCCTATTGACCTATTCCATGAGACTTATGTCCAACTTGTAGTCAAATTATTACAATTGTATCTTTCATGTCAATTAACACTAATAATTTAATCATTTAATCATATTTCAAATAGAAGTGAATGTTTAGAACAACTGCCATATAAACATAGAAACAAATGCAAGGCATAAGAACCTCTTGCAAAAGGCTAGTATATAGCAGTAGCAGTACTTTATTTTTTATTTTTTATTTAATATTTGGACTTGTACGCCGCCACTTCCCGAGGGCTCGGAGTGGCTTACAAACATATAAAAGTATCACAGGAGTAAAAACAACATATTAAACTAGACCAATAAAGATTTTCCAGCTTAGCAATCAAAAGCTTTAGCTTCAATGACTCCATTGAAATTTATTAGATATGTAGTTTGCAGAGAGATTATTAGAATTCTCTGCTTAAAGCTTTTGTTTGCTTCTTTGAATTATAGCACAGAATTCTAAGTTCTTCACCAAAGTACAAATCCCAAAATTCCTTAGGACGGCCATAGCAAGTAAAGGAGTGTGAATAAAATACTATAATGTCAACATATCCTGAATTATGTTTTAATCCCACTGAAGTCCATTGAAGAAATTGATTAAGAATAACCTGATTTCTGTTGATTTCAATGAATGACCTAGTCTACATACCAATACAAAGTCTTTTTATCATTCTATTTAAAGTTTCCAAATATGTAAAGAAAAAGAAGTGTGAAAAGAAAAGAAAGAAAAGAGGAGGGAATCCATATTGGGAGGTAAAAGGATGAAGATTAAGGAGCTAAGAAAAAGTGACTTCTATTCTTCCTTTCAATGGCTATATACAATTATTATTTCAAGTTTCTCAGACTAAAAAGCCAACAATCTTCGTCTTTCTCTACATTATTCTCATTAGTTCTCAACAAATCAAAAATATTTTCTCTTTTCGACATGATCATGTCCAACATTAAAATATCATCCATTCTCTTAATATAATCCTATCAAGCAATACATGCAAAATGTAAATGCCCTACATGGTAGCATTTCTAGTCTCACAATTTTAATGAACAAGTTTCATGAACTTGCAGACTTCTAGAGCAAAGCATTCACTGAAATTTTCTTTCATAGTCACCTCTGCATTGCAGGGAAATTGAATTTCTAAACTAAACTCACTAAACTGTGTTTCCCTAATGAATATTTTTGGAAACTTGGCAAGTCTTGATTTAGAAAACGATAACTGATGTGAAATGCACTGCTGATGTGTCTCTTCAATTGGTACTTAGTTCCAATAGTTAATCATCCTCACTGTTTAAAATCTGAGACTTCTTTCTAATTCAAATTTGTCCAGCATTAACGTGGAGCCATTAGTTCTAATTACTCCTTCTTCTGCTAAATTAGAGTTCTTTATTACCCCATTACTTTTTCCATGTAAAGGTGCTTATTCAGTACAATCAAGTTACCACTCAATCTTTGTTCAATAAACTAAATGGGCCAAGCTTTTTCTGAAAAACTTGGACTGATCTCATATCTGAACCAACTTTATGGGCCCTTTCAGGTAGTCACAGATAGTTCTTCTGGTGAATAACTTGAACTTGGAGGGGAAAAACTTGTGTTCACAATAAGCAATGTAATAGTTGCATAACATTTTAGAAGAACTATATTCCTCACAGTATAATTATCTACAATATATCTGACTAGTGGCCTGTGTAAGAAAATGAGGAGGAAGAAAGAAGACATGTCTCTGACTTTGAAAGTGCAAACATATCACAGATCCAGTTTATGGCACAACTGCAGGCATTCCTTTACTGAGAAGGACATCTACATCTGTCTCAGAGCAAGAATCTTTCTTCTATAGTGGAATTTTAGAAACTGCATATTCCAGAATTTGAAATAACAAAATATATTTCTTTTATACTTTATGTACATGGATAAGCACCTGAGAATAAAAATCAGTTTGTGACAGTACTTGCAAAATGCTGACATAGACATCTTTTCAATGGTAGAATTAGTTTTATTTATTTATTATTGGAACTTCTCAACCGCCGACTCCCAAGGGCTCGCGGCGGCTCACAAGAGCCAATGGCACAGTGCCATGGGTTAAAACATAAAACATTTAAAAACACAATTAAAACAGGCAGTACAATTGAACAAGCAGCAGCAAATATATACAGCCGAGTGAGTATCCACATGGGCCTACTCTCCGAAGGCCTGCCTAAACAAACAAGTTTTGCAGGCCCGTCTGAACGGGAGTAGGTCACTCAAGGCTCTGACTTCGGCCGGGAGGGCGTTCCATAGCGTAGGGGCTATCACTGAGAACGCCCTCCGGCGAGTAGCTGTTAGATGGGCCAACCTTACAGATGGAACTACTAAGAGGTTGGCCTCTTCAGACCGCAGTGATCTCGCTGGGCAATATGGGGTAAGACGGTCCCTCAGATACGCTGGCCCCAGGCCGTGGATGGCCTTGAAGGTAAGAACCAGCACTTTGAAGGCGACCCGGTGCTCAATAGGCAGCCAGTGCAGATCCTGCAAAATTGGTGTTATACGGCAACCTGCTGGGGCCCCAGACAGGAGCCGGGCGGCAGTGTTCTGCACCAGCTTGAGCTTCCGGATCAACGACATAGGCAGGCCAACGTAAAGCGCATTACAGTAATCTAGCCTCGAGATGACCGTGGCTTGGATCACCATGGCTAGGTCCCTCCGGGACAGGTAGGGGGCGAGCCTCCTTGCCTGGCGGAGGTGGAAAAAGGCAGCCTTGCTAGCCATGGAGACCTTGCTAGCCATGGAGTTGTGTGTTATAGAAGGATGAAATGCATTTTGATGGCTTGCCAATAGACATTTATTTATTCATGTATTTATTTATTTATTTTAGAAAAAGATAGTCCAACCTTATAGTAATCTATTTAAAAAGCTAAAACATGCCATATATAACATGCATACGTCAACCTTATGTTTATGTCTTTGGGGTCCAAACTTATATATTTTGCTATGACCCATGGATAGGTTGAGAGATGTTCTGCAGAGAAGAGAATGCACCAATGGCACCAATGGTATCACAGCAGGGAGACCGTAGAGGCTCAGCACTCTTTTTTTTACCTGAGGTGTCCAAATGACACCTCAGGTAAACTCAGAATCAGAATTTTATTGATTAGCCGAAAGCCATATCAAATACACACAGAACACAGGCACATCGCAAGGTAAACTCATATTAATCTGGAGTAAACTGGGATCTGTCAGGGCCTGTAAGATATTCATTGACCAAACCATCTCCATTTTAGCATCATTTTCCACATTAGAAACAGCATGATCAGAAGCATCATTTCCCACATAAGAAACAGCATGATCCTGAAACACAACTGCAGGCTGAGTCACATCATCTACTCAGAGAAAGGGATGATTCCCCCCTCCTCCTCTATCTATGCACACACAAAACAGTTAAGGTACAGTATACAATGGTTAATTGACCAATGGGTAAGTTGATCCAGACTTTTCGATTGATTATTTGACTAACATTTCTCAATGTATAATTATACAGGGCAATTCCAATAAAATATGTCACACAGAGAGATATTTAATAATATTTTATTTGAAAGAACACTAAAATATATTTATTTTATCCTGAAATTGGAAAATTTGCTTTTTTTGAAATTCTCCAAGACAACATGATTACTGGCCAAACTAGTGAGGATTGATTTTGCCCAACAATGCAATGTTTCCACCTTCTGCTTTTACCATCACCCGTGAAGTTATATTGAGCAATTTCATTTGCAGTAAAAAGCTTAAATGTCTATGCTTTGTTTCACTAAAAGCAAGCAAACACTTCAGTGTGTCATTCACCTATATAATGACATGTTGGCTTATAATAATGGGTTCCATTCTTTGAAATTAAATTGTGAAAGGGTTTTACATGTAGGTTGAAGATGAACCCATTTGGTAATCCCATTCAGCATCTGCTTGAAAAACATGATTTGTTATGAAGGTGTGTGTGGATTAAGAGAAAAACCAGAATGGGATAAATTAAACAGAAGTGAAAACAGCTGTGTTCTCAAAGAGTGTAAAAAACCCTGAGAACCCATTAGCAATATGTCTAGGAATCTGCTTTTTAAAAGGTAGTTTGAATAAAAGATGAATTTAGGAGGAAAAATGCTGCAGAGCTCAGCTGTTAAAACTAAGCAATAATAATAATAATAATAATAATAATAAAAACTTTATTTTTATATCCCATCACTATCTTCCCAAAGGGACTTGGGGCAGTTTACACATGGCCTAAAAACAGAACAATTTAAAAATACAATTAAATAAAACATATAAGCATGAAACAACAACTAAACCTCAATTAAATACAGCGCTAATTACCAATAGAGCAAGTGAGAAATCTCAAATCTAGTTTTTTTGTCAGTAGAAGAAATGAACATTTTATGCTGTATGTTCACTTTTACTTTTTAAATGTTCATTATTCTTTGCACAATATTTGTGGATTTCTCTGATAGATACAATAGGAAACAACTTTAGAAACAAAACTCTGAACCACAGAGTTATGCGCAACTCAACTCTCCTATTATTTTACAAAACCTACATGATGGAGACATATGTATCATAAAAAATCTGCAGTGGACCAAAGACTAACAAAATACATCTTATTCATTCCTTATTCATTCAAATTATTGAAAATTCATTCACTCTGAAATTTCTCTAGGTAGTCTATTACTTTAACAATATATAACCTTTATGAATACATATTTGTCCCATTGTGTTAAAAATAGAACTATATGTATTCCACATTTATCCTGAATTTGGCTAAGAGGAATCAGCCACATGGCTATTCCACTGAAAGGTTTTCTTTTCCATCTTTTATTACACAAAAGTATAACATTTCCAACATGTTTCTATGAAAATATTAATTTATTACTTTTTAATACTCATATACATGCCATTCTCATTTTTCATTTCATCATAGGACTGTGGATTATTTTTAGTCTTCCTATCCTGTTTTGGAAGATTTTAAAAATACATCATACTTCTCCCTTGTCTTATCTCTATATAGCACATTGTTTGTGCTACTTCCAAACAATTTTTGCTTGTAAATATTTTTTGCTTGACACTTTTAACTTTTTTATTTTCAGAACTAAACTAGCCAATTTACCTCTGTTGTGAAATTAGTTCAGTTTCCTGTTTAGTTTTTTTTCCCAACACTCTGATTAATATGGTATCCAACGGCAGGCATTTCTTTGGTCTTTCCAAAATGTTTGCAGCCTGTTTCCTTCATATCTGTGGACACTGTAATTATACACAGTATGAATCAAAACAGCTTGGAATATTATTTCATGAAGATCGAATTGCACATTAGTAGCTCCCTAATAATAACTGGAAATGCTTCTGGTTGCAAAATGTCACCTCATGTTCACTTCAAATCAATTTGCAAGCAATTGTTAGGCTATCATTTTATATATGTGGGAGATTCCAATTTTTAGGTTGCAGAAATTACGTTCTTCCAGAGGTATGATAAGACAAAAGTAATGCTACAGTGAATCTGGGAAATACATTTTGTTCTGGCCAATTGTGAGCATCACTTTTCTCCTCTTCGCTTCTGGCTGTATAGTTGTATTTTCCCACTTTAGTTTACTTCTTTAAAAAAATAATTCCAGGTAAATACACACTTTTTCAGGCAACTCCTTCTATTTATATGAATTTCCGTTTTTGCATAAACATTTCCTTACTGTTTGCAAGACTTCTGAATTCTGTTTCACAAAAGTTTCCAGTTGTACAAGCCCTGCAGCCCAAAGCAAGATTTGGCACTCATAAGTACACCTCTCACTTTCAGAATACACTAATAAGGAAAAGGCTGGGGATTGCAAAATGCATGAAATTGCACATTTTCATGAGAACAGCTCAAATTTTAGAGTTGCATAATTCTTCTTGTAAAATAAAAATAAAAATAACAAGGAGGAGGAGGAGTGGGCAATAAGGAGCAATGCATAGATTTAGAGGCGTTTTGTTGGAGCTGATGTGCTAAGCTGAAATGAAACGTCATCATGTGATATGAAGAGTGGGAATTCTGCTATGTTCTGACTCTCTACAAAGATTTAGAATGCCAGAACATGCTTTTAGGATGCTTTTATCTCTGAGACAGTTACTGGACTGCCCCAGTTGCAGTCTGTCTCAGAACGTCTGAGTTTCTGCTGTGGTGTGCCTGTTCCAGCCTGGGTAACCACTGACCCCACTACACCTATGGCTAGAGTTCTTCCAGTGGAAACCCTCCAGTTGTCAGTACCCATGTGTATACTGACACCTACTTCTGGTTTTAAGACCCATGCCAACTGCCAACACACAGTTCTGACATATTGATGAAATATAGGAAGAGAAGAGTTAGTTGGAGATCCAAGAAATACTTGCTACTTTCACCACTTTTGGTTTATTTATTTAGAGCCTTTGTATCCTGTCAGTCTCAACCCCTGAAGGGGGAATCAGGATGGCTTACAAGTGGCAGTCATTATATGCCGACAAAGAAACAGAGCACAACAATTAACATGAACAAATCAACAGCTATAAAAAATACAATAAAATACATCAAAAATATTGGCCCTTAAAATATTAACACAACTTATATTAACACAATCATGGCAGGCTCACCAAAGGGGAAATGCCCATTGTGGGGCTCCCACTGACTGACTCACTCACAAAAAGGTGGCTCCTGCAGTGCAAAGGTTTCCTGGGAACCACAATGTGCTCTCAGCAGCAGCCCCCGCATCCTACCAGAAACAATTTCCCTTGAGTTCTTTGATTTAAATATATTTAAGCAGTGTGTTGTGAACATTTGAAATGCACACTTTAAAATGACTTTTTCACATGGAATAACAGCCATGATTCCCATGGAGTGGGAATTGTATCTGACTCACAGTCAAGGGAATGTGGAATGGTAAAGGCCCAAAGTCAGGGCAGTGTGGAATAATAAAGCATTCTCCCTCATACACACACATATAAAAGTAAAATAAACCTCCACTGGAGTATACCTCAACCACCTAAGGCCCATAATTCCAGTATTCCTAATGTTATTAACTTCTCAGCTTCTCATGTTTTATACTCTCTACAGTAATATCTTGATTGAGAATCAGCTGCCCCTTCCACACAGCTTTATAAAATCCACATTGAACTGGATACTATGGCAGTGTAGACTCAGATAGTCCAGTTCAAACCAGATATTGTGAATTATCTGCCTTGATGTTCTGGGTTATATAACTGTGGAAGGGCCCAGCAAGTACTGGCTTGAGCATTGGACTAGGACTTTGGCAAACAGGGTCTGAATACTCATTTGACCATGGAAACACTTGGGGCCCTTCCACAGAGCCCTATATCCAGAATATCAAGGCAGAAAATCCCACAATATCTGCTTTGAGCTGAATTATCTGAGTCTACACTCAGATAATATGGGATTTTCTGTCTTGGTATTTTGCATGGAAGGGCCCTTGGTCAAATCATACTCTCTCACCCTATTATCAAACCAGGGATTTTAAGCAGGTAGCCCCGCATTATTGCTGCCTGTAGAATTTTGGGAAATTTAAGGACCTCTGTAGCTGAGAATTCAAAAGACCCCACCCTGAACTACATTTCCCAGAATTCTGCAACTGGCAGAAATGTGGGGCTGCCTGCCTTAAAGCCCTGGTGTGATAACATCGTTAGTTTCAAGGGAAAGCATTGGCAAACACCATCTGAACAAATCTTTCCAGGAGAACTCTGTGATAGATTTGCTTTAGGGTTGCCATAAGTTGGAAAAGATTTGAAGGCATAAAAATAGCAACAAAATACCCTGCTTCCTTTATGGAGCTGGATGAAATCTCTAGATTGGCTGGTAGAATTGATTGCCTGCTCGTGTTTTGTATTAAGCATATACTTGCCATGCTTGACAAAAGAGATATTTTCTTAGGCACATAGGTCATATTCCACTTCCAAATGTAATGATGGCCAGATAGCAGTGTAGAATTTGTTCAGGGACCTTTTCTGAGCCATTCACAAGAAGAAATAGCCAGAAGATGGCTGAAGAGAATAGCTAGGATAAGATTTCAATTCCTCAGAGAGATACTCCAGTAATGGCTTGTATTCTTAACTGTTCTCTCCAGAGATTCCTCTCCTGGGAAACCGTTGATCTCTCTCTCTCTCTCTTTCTAATCATTCTACAAGTCATGTTAGCAGGGAGCACTATCCTAGTTTGCTCACAGTCAAAGATACACAAGTCTTCTGATAATTTGAAAGAAATTGAGAAAGGACAGTTTTGCAAAGAAACTGTCTCCTTGATTGTCGGATCAGATGGAAAGTAAACAAAGGCATTATCCTTCTTAATACTATGAGCTTTAAAAGAATTTGTGCACAAATGTTCAACCTATGGATTTAAATTGAATGTAACTAGCTCAGCCTGTTTCTTTTCAACCAAAATGTAATTGGTCTCTATAAGCTTTGTAGTTGTCTCTTATTCTCTCTCTCTTTTTACCATTTCTCCTCTAGTGGAACTAAGAAGTCACCATTTATAACAAATAAAAGCCTCTGAGTGGGGCATATTATCATTCAGTAAAGAATAACAGGACTCTGTTCAATGCATTAAATAGATGACAATACAAGTAGCATAGACAAACTTGGCAGCAGAAGAGTAAACCATTTCAGTTAGCAGCATGGTAACTCACTATGCACACAATTTCTACTGTAGTGATTATGGTCACCATTCCAGATGCAGCTATCAACATGAGGGAATACAATTTTGGTCACAGCAAGGCCATTTCTCTAAATATTTTAAAATCAAGAAGGTGACATTTAATTTATGGCAAGAGTCAGAGTCAGAATTTCTTTCCTAATATAGCTCTGAGAAAGATAATTAGCACAAAGCATTATGAATAAACAATACATAACTGAAATTTAAAAACCCAAAATGCACCTGCATCTTTCAGCTAGCTTGATTCTCCATTAAATTATCTGTGTACAGATATACCTGCTGGTTTGGCTTACTTCGGCTTTGCTTTGAAGACATTCAGGTGTGATTCTGTAGTATTCAATCTGAAGAAGATACAGGCTGGCTGCCAAAAATCTGATCCAGTTAAAATGGAGCACCAAGGCCAGAGGTGAGACTCAGATGTTATTTGACTGCAAGTCCGTGGTGTCCTTGCTAGTGGAGACAAAAGCAAACTAAGGAGGTAGGGATCTGAAATTATTTAAAAGCCTCACATTTACTAGTGTGATTTCTTTGAATCTCCTTTAAAAGAGCAGCGTGGGATCATCACCATTATTTCCCTCATAATCCCTCTCATGAGAGTTCAAACTTTGCATTATGTTGGATCAGGATCCTAGTGATTCTGCGCTAAAAGCAGTCCTCATGCTTAAGAAAAGGAGTGGCTTTGGGCAGTCCATTTGGTGTAATATTGGGTGGAGTCACAAAGGCAGAGCACCACTGATCTCTTCACTTGCTGCATGGCTGTAAAATGAGGGTAGTAGTAGGATATGCTACCAATTTGAGGTACAGTAAATCTGTATCCTTGGCCTTCTTAGAAATATTTTTCTCTGGACGGAATCACTATACTAAAGGTGAAAGTATTACAAATTCAGTATCTTAAGCCATTGATAGAAATGCTGGGAAGTACTGTCCAATATCTAGATTATCATATGATTTCCACCTCAGACTATTACAGGTGAAGCTTGGATCTTGAAGGTGTCCTTTAATTGCTACCCGGGAGAAAAAGAAGGGTGCAGTGGCCTTAGCATGGTATATGTCTTTAAAAATTGGTCTATGGCTTACCCTTCAAGGTAGACTTTAGAGCCTACAATATTAATGAAAATATTCATGCTACACCTTGGGCTAAGTAACCAATCCCTTGTTACTAACCTTAAATACTCTTCCCAATAACCATCTCTTTTTGCTTTCACTGCCCTCACTCCTGTATTGATCCCAGCCAACTGAACACAATTCATACACCTGCTGGAGTCAGCAGCTGCAAAAGGGACTGGCTGGGAGGGTCGATGGCAGCCAGGGATTGGTTAGAGTGAAGGACCAATCAGGGCGCAGTCTGAGAAAAATAAATGGTAAAGAACATGTTGGTGAGTTTTTGATGAACTCAAATCTCCAGTTCCATGCTAAACAAAGGTATGGATCTTAAGAAACAAAGATGCAAGACTCAAGGGACAAAGATCCTGATCTTGGGTAATCAAAGGCTTGGCTGTCAATAAAGTGTTAACAAATGTGCATACTATAAGATTCTATTTCCATGAAGGAGCAGCAAACTTTCAGCTTCATACACGTTGTACCAACATTTGGAGCTTATCTGACTGGCAAAGGAAGTCCCCTATCTTTTCACACACACAATGAATCTGATGATTATTTGGCTTGGGAAATAGCCAGAGGGCTTTGCCCAATATTTTCCATTCCTAGAAGAATATCTGAACAGGGTCACAGAGGGGTGACTGTTTCTAAGTTACATTTTATACATTTCTAAGAAGCAGTTTATATATATTTCATATATAAGAAATACTGTTCATAGTTGAAAGATACAAGTTACACAAAATCATAAAGTAAATGAAATTTATTTAAGGGTTAGATATTAAAAGACTTTAGGGGTTCGCCCTCAGTTTTCCGATGCTTTGAACTTGCACAAGTCTGGAAAAGGTCTCTCTTTTTTAAAAAACCAAAAAGAAGAAGAGGAAAAAGCATATATATATTTCTGAGTCCTTGGTGAACTATAAATCTTCGGGGAGGGGGGATGTGATTTAGCCAACGGGCTAAATCAATATTCTCATTCTGTCTCTATTACTGTACATCTAAACTTAACTTTTCAATTATTTATGTGTTTTCTAAAACACAGACAATATGTTAAGAACATTGCAAAAATATCACAAGATTAGGAATTGAGGAGGAAACACAGCAAATATTGAAGCAATAAATGAGACAACAAAAATTGCCACAAGAAAATCAATACTGTGTTGTCATTAGCAGGCATGGAAGACATTTATAATTGATATATTTCTTATGAGTGAACTAAACAATGCTCCAGATAGCTTCATTTTGCAGTGTTCCTGCAAACTTTTTCACACCTTTGTACAATATATCTTTTTATGGACTTGACTTGGAGGTTCACCTCTCCTTCAGAACCATATTAAAGAATCTGTTATATGGAAGAATGTTGTTAAACAACCTTCACTGCCCATGCTTGTTGTCAAACAGTTTGCTTCTAATTAATAAAGTGACAATAATCTCAAGGCTGCTTTTTCCATTAGAGTTTAGGGACTCAAGATAAATTTGAAATTACTCAGGCTCTCTCCCTTGGCTGTAACAATTGATCCTTCACAAATAAATCATAATCTTAAAGAGAATTTTAAAAAAGAAAACCCAACAGCCCAGATAGAGATTTAATTCAAGGCTAGCCCAAAACATTTTTTTGACTATGTCCCATTCCCGTAAAGTCAATATGCGAGACATCTGGACCAGGTTTATAACATTAGATAGAAACTTCATTCATCCTTGTGAACTCAATGGGATAATTCAGAGAGAAATTCCACACTCCATGAGATTTTTTTCTCAGAGTTTAAGAGATTTTGTGCATTTTCAAAACAATTTGAATTATTGTAAATGTGCAAAAAATTAAAATATGATAGTTGTTGTCGTATTGTGTAAGTAACAAAATGCTAAAATTATTTTTTCTTCCCCTTCCTTCTTTTTTTGGCAAATTGAAACTTTTTGCTGTTTGTAACTAACTATTGTGTTTTATTTTTAATTGCTTTTCATCCACTACAGATTTTTTGAATTACATTAAGCATGGTACTCTTGTTGGATCAGGTGGTGCATCAGGGAATTATGCAAGTTGTAATCCTCTGCTCTGCAGAATGGAAGTTGTGCATGGATGGACTTAGTATGCTCCGGCTAACTGGAAACATGCAGCTGTTTCCCCCCACATAGTCGATGACGCTGGCAAAATAAACAAGTGGACATTCTTGCCAAACACGGCAGGCAACTTTATCTTTTATTGTTGTGTTTCTTGCAAAAACTTTAAACAAAAACATTCAGCAGCTTGCTTCAACAAAACATGCTTAAACTTCAGCTTCAGTAATGGCAAAAAAAGTAAACAGTAGATAAAGGCAAAACACACACACAAAAATTGCCCTACTACTTCTTCTGCCCAGAAGCGACTTACTGTCCAAGCAAAACAGTGAAGCCTTTTACAGCTACTTCAGCCAGAAGCAGATTCACATAGCTGCTTCTTCCAGCTCTCTCCCAGGAAACATGTTCAGCTTCTCCAGCTCTGAAATGAGCCACAAGCCCAATATGAGCAGCATAAGCCCAAAAGCATTCTCAGCTTCTCTTGCTCCGATATGAGCACAAACCACAATGAGCAACATGGAGAAATTATAGCCCCAAGACCCCACCCACTCAATTAGCCCAAGTGGGCCTGGTTAATTAACTGTACTCAGGGCTTGCACCTAGCTGTAAAGCTACACAGGCTAGCACTTTCTTACACTTAAGTATACAGTAAAACAAACCTCAGTTATTCATGAGTATACCCAAGTAACCAGACACTCATTTCTTTTTCTTTACTTGGATTTCTACAAATCCCAATAACTCTGTCAGTTGAAAAATGCAAAACTAGCTGCATAGCTGTTGGCTTCTCTCACCAGAATATCCAGATTTTATTTCATTTTTCCTTATGATCAAAATATACAATAGGGGATAAAATGCATCCTAATAGCACCTTGCAGTATACTTCTTTGGCTGTCATTCAATAAATGTGCACCCCAGAAACAGCTGATTTAGCAAGACAACATATTTTCATGCTTTTGTGCAGAAGTCTCTAACAGGTTCATCTGGTGATTCACAATCAAATTATATTCTCAATGTGTGGCTCTGAATTCTTCTGTGCCCCCGGCCTTTCCTTTTTTGTCAGTCTGTTCAGGCTTTGGATGGTTCCAGGAATATAAATATGCCCATTTAAAGGCATGGGAAAATTATTATATGGTATAGTCCACACACAAAACAGCACTAGTCTGAGCTTCTTGTAAATATGCTAGTAGATAGCCAATGTACTGTATTACTCCAGTGAGTGTTACTCATTTATTTACAACATTTCTACCCCACCTTTCTCACCCCAGAGAGGACTCAAGGTGGTTTTACATACAGGCAATGATTTGATGCCTTAAAACACAATGTACACTTAAATAAATATTAAAATAAAATTAGAAAGTACATTAAAACAATTAAAACATTTGAAAACAATGCATTCAGAGTAAAACACATAATCCACGAGTGTACTCTGGGGCGTTCAATTGTCATTGCACATTGTTTCAAGTCTGTCTATTGCACAAGTTCCCTAAAGGCTTGGCCACAAAGCCACATTTTCATTCTCTTGTGGAAGGTCAGGAGGGAGGGGGTTGATCAATATCCCTGGGGAGAGAGTTCCACATATGAGGTGCTACCACTGAGAAGGCCCTGTCTTTTGTCTCCACCAATCGCACCTGTGAGGGAGGCGGGACCGAGAGCAGGGCCTTCCCAGGTGATCTTAAACTCCGCAGTGGTTCATAGAGGCAGATATGTTTGGACAGATAAGCTGGTCCAGAACTGTTTAGGGCTTTATATGCTAAAGCCAGCACTTTGAATTGTGCTCGGTAGCAGATTGGCAGCCAGTGGAGCTGAAGTAACAGGGGTTGTATGCTTCCTGTACTCCACGCCAGTGAGCAATCTGGCTGCCACCCGTTGGACAATTTGTAGCTTCTGAACAGTCTTTAAAGGCAGCCCCACATAGATCACGTTGCAGTAGTCAATTCAGGATGTAACTAGAGCAAGGACTACCGTGGATAGCTAGTTAATAGATAGTGGATTGTAGTCAATGGAGTTTCAAGAGCAGAGAAAAACACTGTTGCCAGTGATTACAAATACAGTAGTATTCCTAGGCACATATTGGCCCTCTGCCCCACCCCACATCAGACTGTTTAATTATGAGTCTAAATTATGTAGACATCTAATCTACTTGAAACTACATGATGTAGTTCTTTGAGTATTGGACTATGAATCTAGAAAACAGGGTCCGAATGCCTATTCACTTGTGAGAACCATTGGGTGACTTTGAGCAGGTCACTTTCTCTCAAGCCCCAGAAGAAAGAAAGAAAAAAAACTCTGGACAAACTTTTCCAAAGAAAACGTTGGTACAAATGCCTATTTTATACATGTTCAAACAGTCACATATCACATTCTAATATTGCTGACGCTACGTCTTACCTTTATCTAGCTAGCTATTACTTCTCAGGCCAAATTTAGCCATGCGTCTTAATTGCCCCTTTGTTGTTTTACTAGGGAACTTCTTGCTTACTCTGCAGACTTGTATGTGATGTGAAGCCCATTGTGGCTAACTCCTTGGCGCAACTCCTCCCTTCTCTGGAGTTGCCTGAACCAACAGTGATTTAACAGATGAAAAATTGCAATTAGTACAGATTCCATTCTCTAACAATTAATAAAAATTATATTATTCTAGCCATGTGTCTTTTGTTTCCTTTAAGGTTGTCCTAAATTGGAAATGTCACACAACAACTACATAGACTCTCCCCCCCCCAAATAAAGCTATTTTCATGTTTGTTTTAATGAAACCAATGCTAATTCCTTATTATAACTTCCAAAGCCATGAATAAATGAAATATTAGTGGCAGGTTTATTCTTTTCAGAGTTATTCTATAGACTTATGAACAACCCTTTAGCTAATTCCAGCCCTGGAAGGAATAAGCCCCGTTAAAAATGGAGTTTATTTCTGAGTTTCTATTTGTGCTATTAAAGATGTTGTATATTTGGACTTAACAACGTTAAATATCTGGACATTGGTGTTATTTTTATAGCCATCTTTTGCCATGTAGGAACAACAGTGCAGTTTTAAACAAAAGACTGACAAGTACAATTACTTTTAAAGGACTACGGTGTCTGATTTAAACACACACACAGACTCTTCCAAAGTCCTTTGACAAAAAAAAATCTATAAACCATTAACCCTCCTTTCCTCTCAACATGTCAAATGTATACTAATATTTGATGGAATCAGTAGAAAAGCTCCAATGCAAAAATATTATTTTTATAACAATGTGGAACCTCACCTCTTCTAATCAGGTATATCAAGAAAATATATATCCTGTTTCCAAGTCACATTTTCTGACATATTGGTTTTGTGGACATCATCTGTCAATGACTGGATTTCTCAACAGAACACCATCTTATTTGTTTTACTGCTGTTTGAATGCATCATGAGGTCCATCACAATAGTGATAGATTTACTGATCTCCTTACCTTTGTGGCTCTTCTGATGAATACAGATACAAATAATTAGCTTTCCCCACACAGGAAGTTTCATGAAATAGGCAGAATCCTATATTCATTCGCCTCATAACTATGGGATGGTTTTGCCATATATTGTATTCTCATGTATAATTCCAAACTTTTTGGACAAATAATAATTCCACTCATGGGGCTGAGGGCTAGGAGCCTCCCACCCAATTGCCTCTCCCTTACACAAATCAGAGGAAAAAAAGGTTGCTTTCCTTCATTCCACATCTTTTTTGGCCAGCAAGCTAGCAGGGCATTTTGGGTGCTCATGGTAGAGTAGGGCAGTTGTGTTTATTTTTAACAAGGGATTTCTGCATAAGCTACTTTGCAGAAATATTAAAGTGATCATTTTAAATAGGGTAACAACCCCATTTAGGACCTCATCAGATGGCACTTTGTAAATTGGGAGAGAGAAGGGGACAGTAGGGGAAATCATGGGCCAACATATGGAACAATCTGACTATTTTCCCTACCTTCTGTGTTCTGTGCCATCTCTTCCCACAACATTTACCTGCTGTCCCTCACTTCCTCTTTGGCTCCTCTTCCTTTTCTGTATGAGGAGTCAGGTGTACACCTCTGGGCTCTGTTCTCCCAGCTGCTGGCATGGTGTCTGACTGAAAGTAGCCCTACATCATGTGATGGGCTCCGTCATGTGATATGGGGACTCCATACCAGCAGTGTAGAGAAACGGGGAGAAGACGTTTCTCTGCCTTCATCTAATGAGGTCATAAAGTGACTATTACAGCCCCTCTATTGAGAAGCTTATGCAGGAATTTCTTATTAAAATGGCCATCCCTGTTCCAGTCCACCTAAGGTGCCCAATGAAGGGCACTGGGTTGGAAAAAGAAAGAAAGAAAATTGTTTGTTTCGCTAGTTTGGGCAAGGGAGAGCTAATGGAATGGGAGCACTTCTTGCCTCTGCCTCTTGACAATACCGTCCACTGGGTCCCTAATAGAGAGAGGTTGCTTTCCTTGTCTTCTCCTTCCACCCTTTTTTCCTCTAGCTACTTTCTCATTCTTTCCCCCATGTATATTTCTTTCCCTATCGGTATTTGAATAGATGTATACATTTTAAGATCACCAGTGCAATTTAGAACTCCCCACCCCGTTGCAATTCTTCATAAATAAATATGCATTTTAAGTAGATATGGCAAGATTTCAGCTTGAGCCTATTCCTATAGTCTTTCTGATCAATCAGGCCCAGGGATATGCAGATTTGTCAATATTGTTTCCACAGTTTTCTCTTTTCCTTGAAAACGTTCCGTGCAAGTTATGTGGTGTGGTTGTTTTGGTTTGTTTTACTTTTTAATAGTAAAACATGTATTTGTGCAGGAAATTAATACATTAATGAACACTACTGCTTTCTAACATTTGGACATATTTTAGAAATGTGTGCAGTGACTTTGAATATTTTTCCCCAAACATCTGCACTTTTCTTTCATTTCTGAAAATCATGCCAGGTTTGTTAATAGACACATTGCTTATCTGAAATTGCATCGATTTCTATGTTCAAATACATTTGAATTACACAAGTGAACATCACTTGACTTTAGAATTTGAGGTCATGTTAACCATGGTTTTTGCAAGTTTTTCAGATAATTGATTAATTACTTTTCAAAGTTATTTTCAGCAAATTAATTGTAAAATTTGTATGGGTTCCTTCATGACCCAATTTTTCATGTTAGAAAAAAACCCCAATATTTTCAATAGTGGCTTTAGGCTTCTTTTTCATATATAGCAGTGGTTCCCAACCTGTGGTCCATGGACCACCAATGGTCCACAAGAATGAAAATATGGTCTGCGGTCTCACCATTCTTACACTGTTGCCTCGAAACCATGTGACAATGAGAGCAACTGGTTTTGCAAAACCCTCTTATAGTGCCAGAGCAGTGGGGATGTTAGGAGAGGAAAAGCTGACTACCCGGGAAATATTACTACTACCACATCAGTTCTAGATTATTAAATATGGTTTTCTGTAGGTGAGCAAATGGCGACTACTGGATGGCATATGTTCTGTATCAGAAAGTAGAGCTGATGTGGTCTAGCCAATGCAATTTTTTGAATCAGCACCCCAAATAAACAAACTGAATCTAAAGTTGTCCAAAAACTGTTTTGTGACTGTTTTGGTATTAATGTTGAAGAGTAGTACCTGGTGAAGTGGCCCCTGGTCAAGTGGTCCCTAGTCAAAAAAATGTTGGGAACCACTGATATTACACTTCACCCTCCAACAAGTTAGGTGGTGGAGAATTTTTGTCTCCTCCTCTCGGAGAAGAGATTGGTTAATTTCGCAGAATGTGCTGGGAGGGAGGAGGGGCTGGCATAGTGTGCTGCCAGCCCCTTCTCCCTCATTCTGCAATAGGACGTCGACGAGGAAGGCAGCTTGCAGAACGAGGCCCCAATTTGGATGAGTGAAGGTCGGTTTGGGGCCCGTTAGGGGGCGAGGAATGGGCTCCTGGGGGATTTAGCCCCCTGAAGTGGCTTCCTCGCCCCCTCGGGGCAGCAGCTGCATTTCAGGGCAAGGGCACCCATGTTCGGGACCTATACTCCTTGTCCAAGGGCCTTGGAGGGGGTGTAGCTAGGCCTGGGTGGTCCCCCTCGCCGACAGCCCTACCTTACCTGAACCCGGTGGGGTTGTACTGGGATGGGCCTTTTGGGCCTGGTAGAAGGAAGGACTGGATTGGGTGGGTCTGCAGGGGGTGCAGACCTGGGGCTCCCCTCTTCAGGGTAGCGGAGTTAGATAGGTGGGTACACAATAAGGATGCTGTCTTTCCTGTTATATTTCATCTCTCTGATATTTGAAACTAACAAAATAAATAATTTTGCCTAAATGACGATAGCATAATATAGAAACTGATTCATTTTAACATATTATGTGGCTATGCCTCAGTGGTCTTTCCTTTCTGGGTAGCATTAGGAAAACTTTAATATTTGTAATGTGATTGTGTAATTTTGAATCATATTTCTATTGCTTGGAAATTAACTGGTAATCATTAGATGGATCCTGTGCACTTTTAGCACAGCTAAAAGATTTATTCTCAAAAACTGGAAAGAAAAAGAATGACCCAGTGTAAAGATGCTATTCAAATGAACCAGCTGGACAGGGTGGACCCTCTTTTACTGATCCCACCGCTGCCACTAATTTGTAACGATGAGGTCACTGCGTATCTGACCTAATGTAAAAGGGTGTTGTATAACTTTAATTTAAGGATCCCTTAAATATGAAGAGATTAGCCACCAGATTGTGAGAACTGTTGTTGTTATCAGTTATCTAGGAGGGTCTGTCACCAATTATTGTGAGACTTCAAACTGTGTAACAAGACAGGTTAAAAACACTTTCCTGTCTTGCTTTACTCTGAGGCTTGAATACGGAACAGAGAGAGATTGTTGATGAAAAGAACAATAACAGTTTATTTATAGCTTGGCACAAAAGCGTGATGGATACGTTATAACTTCTTAGAGGCTCAACTCATCATGGTTACATTGGTATTGTAGAAGATACAAAGTTTAAAATGTTTGACTGTTACTATTACTCAGTTAGATCAGTATGTAACTATCTCACACACAGACCTTCTTTCCTCCTATAGGCACCTTGCCTATCTCTAGCCCTCAGGCTCTATACAAACAGACTGGCTCGCAAGCTCAGCCTACTAGAACTGTCTCTCTACAGCTCCAAAACCAGACTGCCTCAGAACCCGCTCTCTCCTAGAGCTGGGCTGACAGTTAAACTGTCAAAATTCAAACTTCCCCAGAATTCTATTCTTGGCTGTGGCAGAAAGCTGTTGACTCCTCCCACCTCTGCCTTCCAGCCATGTTGCTATGACAACTCTTCCCCAAGGTGGGCCTTCACTGAAGAAGTGCACCTTCCCTAAACATCTAAACATCTCAATACATATTCAATCCTCAATCTTATAATAAAAAATAAACACTTCTGCACATACCTTCCAACCCCTGGAAATTATTTTTGACCTTCTCTAATCCTAGAGAGGTCAAAAATAATGCAGATTGCATATACAATACAACAATATTTTAACACTTAACCACATTTATACAATCATTTGAATTATATACAAACCATAAACTCATCGGTCATCATCTCCTGTTCTCAAGGTATTCTGGATAATGAATCCGCTACCACATGTTTCATGTGATCTTCCCAGGTATCACTAAAAATCCCTATATCGTCCATATACGCCACACAAAATTCTCCCATACCATGTAATACCTTATCTATTAATCGTTGGAATGTGGCAGGGCTGTTTTTTAATCCAAAAGGTAAAACTTTAAATTCATATAGCCCTCCATTTGTCTTAAATGCTGTTTTTTCCACATCCTGGGGAGCCATAGGCACTTGCCAAAATCCCTTAGTCAAATCTAAACTGCTAATGTAGTTGGCTCTTCCCATTTTTTCCAACAAATCATCCAATCGGGGCATCGGATAAGTATCCGGTTGAGTTACCTTGTTTAAAAGTCTATAATCTACACAGAAACGTATAGTATTATCCGGTTTCTGTACTAATACAATAGGCGATGCCCATGGGCTATTGGATGGTACAATAATGCCCATGTCTAGCATTTCCTTAATCTCCTTCTCAATACATTCAATTAACCTTCCGGTAACCCTATAAGGTGTGGACGCGATACGTGGTGCATCCCCTGTGAGAATTCTATGCTGTACCCCTTCTACCTTTCCTGGAAGGTCGGAAAATAACTTTTCGTACTTGCGGATTAACTCCCTAACTTGCATTTGTTGTTTTGAGGATAATCCCTCATCAATCTTTACCCGATTGATACTCCCATCAGCTTTCCTGTTTCCCTCCCAAAAGGAAAACGTTCCTACTTCTCCTTCCGTAACTACCATATATACATTGGCTGTTCTACTAACATAGGGTTTCAACATATTAACATGTACAAGCCTTTCAATGTCCAATTGTTCATCATAAATCAGGTAGTTAACATCATTAAACTTCTTAGACACCGTCCATGGGCCTGTCCAATTCGGTTGAAGCTTGTTGGACTTCTCTGGGATCAGGTACAGGACTTCGTCTCTGACGCTAAAGGTTCGGACTCTTGCCGTCAGGTCATACGATGACTTTTGTTTCCGCTGGGCTGATGCAAGGTTATCCCTGGCGATGTTTCTCGCTGTCTCCATCGTCTTTTGGAGATCCTGAAGATATCGGGTCACTGGCATCGGCTCTGGTTCTGAAGGTGACTCCCAGAACTCCCTCACGAGGTCGAGAGGTCCTCGTACTCTCCTGCCATATAACAATTCAAAAGGGCTGTATCCAGTACTCCCATGGGGAATCTCTCTATATGCAAACAGGAGCTGTTGCAGCTTTACATCCCAATCATTCAGGTGTTGTTGAACATAAGCTTTGATCATTCTTATTAATGTCTTGTTGAGATTTTCGACAAGACCATTAGTCTGCGGATGATATGCAGAAGATGTCAGTTGTCTGATGCCACATAGCTCTAGTAGTTTCCCCATCAGCCTTGATGTAAATTGGGTTCCCAGGTCCGATATCAGTTCTTTTGGGAAACCTGTTCTACCCCATATCGACAACAGGGCATTTGCCACAATAATTGTTTCTATATTTGATAATGCTACAGCCTCAGGGTACCGAGTAGCATAATCACTTCTGCACACCCAGTAACCTGCGTATTATTCAATGGTTAGACTATCTTTCTGCTTTAGCTATTCTATAGTGTTTCCAGGCATGTGGTCAGCTTGTACTACCGTGTTTCCCCGAAAATAAGACACCCCCGATTGTAATCTGTATCGGGGGTGTCAGAGGGGTCGGCTTATATAAGCCGTACCCCGAATGTAAGCCGTACCTCCTCCTCGCCGCCGCCGCCGCCGCAACCGGCCCATCGGCCGCGGCACACCTCCTGGCGCACCTTTCTGCCAGGCCTCCAAGGAAGGGTGGGGGAAGAGAGCCAGAGGCGTGGCAAAGCGGCGCTGCATCAGAGTGACGCGTCGTCGCTTTATCACGCCCCTGGCTCTCTTCCCCCACCCTTCCTTGGACAAAGGAATGGAAAGGGAAGAGAGCCAGGGGCGTGGTAGAGTGACGCGTCGTTGCTTCTCCACGCCCCTGGCTCTCTTCCCCCACCCTTGGAAGGGAGGGGGAAGAGAGCCAGGGGCGTGGTAGATCGATGACGCGTCAGAGTGGCGCATCTTCGCTCTACCACGCCCCTGGCTCTCTTCCCCCTCCCTTCCAAGGTGGCTCAGGCGTCTTTCCCCGCCGCCGCCCGCCCCGCCCGCGCTCCAAACGGGAGCCGGGCGGCGGCGAAAGTGCCTGAGTCGCCCTGGGGCGGGACTTCTGCCGGCGCCTTCTCCCTCTCACCGGATCCACCCCTCCCTTCACTGAAGGGAGGGGCAGATCCGCGAGAGGGAGAAGGCGCCAGCGGAAGTCCCGCCCCAGGGCGACTCAGGCGCGCCGCCGCCCGGTTCCCGTTTGAGCTGGCGGGCGGGCGGCGGCGGGAAAGACGCCTGAGCCGCCGTCGGGCGGGACTTCCGGCGGCGCTTTCTTTCCTCTCAGGCGGCGGCGGCTCCGCCCCTCCTCCCTTCACTAAAGGGAGGGGGCGGAACCGGAGAGAGGGAGAAGGCGCTGCTGGGAGGAAGAGAAGGATGGAAGGCGCCGCTGGAAAGAAGAGGAGGAAGAGGAGGAAGAGGAGGAGGATTCCGGGCCCAGCCAAGCCAGCCAAGACATGCCGCCCGAGGTAAGTCTTTCGCCTTACTTTCGGGGTACCGTTGGCTAATGTAAGCCGTACCCCGAAAGTAAGCTGTAGTGGGGATTTTGGGGGTCAAAAGAAAGTAAGACGCTGTCTTACTTTCGGGGAAACATGGTATTGTATAAACCTAAACCGCATTCATACAATATGTGCTTGTTTCCTTAATTTCCCCTATTAATTTCTTATCCCACCTGTCTATGAGTGACAGCTATTATGTTAAAGATAGAGGAGTAGAGGAATGTTTGAATACTATAACTGACATGAGATAATGACCAATGTTTAACATAAAAGGTGTCCTTAGATTAAGATTTTGACTGGATTCTGTTAATTTGCATTAATCTCTTTTACTGTATTCCTAGTTTAATCCCTGTTGGTTTTCATGTCTACAGTGTGGGCTTCATTTCATCTCTTCTCTTCTGAAGAAGAAGTACCCTTGCTCCTTACCATTTATTTATCTGTTTAGTTATTCCTCCACATTCACTGGGGCTAGGAGGTACAGCACCCCATGAAAATGGAAAAAACATATTTTTTTTTAAAAAAAATAATTTTAACCAAAGTAAACATCTCTCTACGTCTTTTCAGTATGACTCTGTGCTCTGCTTCTACCTGAAGGTGATCATAGAGTCACACTAGAAGATCTAGAGTTTCTTAGATAACATATTGAGCAAATTGGGAATGAAAAGTAAAATCAGCAAATGTGGAGGGCCAACTGTAATTGATTTCTATACCATTTAGATTCGTCTGGACTCTAAGTATTATTATTTCTAATCTTAAGGAGTAAATAGATGGAAAACAATAAAGAGTTCAGGAATGTTCATGGGATACTATCATAAGAATGCTGAGTTAATTTCAATGTACTGTTTTGATTATTCACCATAATATAAAACCAAACTGTTAAGAGAACAACTAAATCAGAGAGGAGAAACAAATATGCCAAATATTATAAAAATATGCAGTTGTAAAACTTAATTATGTGGAGAATTTTGTAAATGATTCATCGTACTTGTAAATTTTCTACACATATACATTACTTTTCACAATCTGAATGACTTTGACTCTAATAAATCTGCCTGCTGTAACTGCAAGGCAGTATTCTGTAGTATTTTATTATATTATTTAAAGCCTTGAAAATGAATACAAATAAAATAAAATACTATAATACTAATGAAAAACTTCATAAAATCTTGAATATGTATGCAAAATCATAAATAATATTGAGCTGCCAGATATGGAGTCATACTTGCTTCACTGGAGCAGCACAAATAGTAGAAATAAAATTGTATTTAGTGCCATTGACATGGCTAGGAGTGTTTCTGGACACACACTTGGAAGAGCAACTCCCCATTTAATTAATCAGGCTATGGTACAGTGCTAACAATTTTAGGAGATTCAAATTGCACTACAATTAATTATATTAGAAGATAACAGATGGCTTGGGACCAAATATAAGCAACTAATCCACTGGGGCATTTGGAGAAGTTAATAAAATTCAACAAAATCATTCTTTTGGAAGAGCAAATACGTATGTCTAAGTGGAAATGTTGTATAAGGAATTTTTTGAACAAAGTATAGAGCCATGTCTTAATATATGGAACAAAACTATCAACTGGCAAGAGAACACTATAAATAGCATCCAACCAACGACTTACAAATGACAACAGTTTGATGAGGAAGAAAGCTTTTTGTAATGCCTCCTAGGTTTTCTTTCCTGAAGCTTTAAAATGAAATTAAACCTTTTTTTCTTTAGTAGATAAGGCCCAAACAATTGGCTGTATAGATTATAATACATATACTAGAAAAAATGTTGCCAGAATTTTTTTCATTTAGATGCTTACTGAAGGCTCTTAAGGTCATAAAAACATCAGAAATTATTTCAATAAAATAAGCACATTTTGGTTCATATTTCTACTATCTTAAGTAATTATGCATATTTAGACCAGGAAACAAATTACTGTGGATTTAAGACATTATCACATGAGGGAAATTCCCCATCGTAGATCACTTCACCTACGCAGACAGCACAGAACTCTCCAGATCTCATGAAATGACGTACAACTGCTTCTACCCGGGGGGGGGCAGATTCTAAACATGGGAGACTACACATATTCAGATAGAAAATCATGGAGACAGTGTGTGATGCGGGGTACTGGGCTACAGATTCCCCGCCCCATGATTTGCTCTGCTTCCCTATGGATTTTCCCCACTTTCCTCTGCATGAAGGACCTCCATGTGATGAAGCCCCTAACTGCATGAGCCTAGTGGATCTTTAGACTTGTATTTCTTTCTCAATAAAATTTACAGTCAGATCATAGGTGATCACTTGTGGCTGAGTATGATTGTCATCCAAAGGTAGAGTCTTGGTGATGGGTTAGAATGTCTGAGTCCATATCCACCACCCATGGGCCAGTCCATGCTTTCCAATTTCATAGTCCTGTCTTCCCCCTCCCCCTGTTATTCACCAATCACAATATGCCTGTGCGTGTTGTTTTTATATGTGGGGTTCAGTGCACAGTGGCCAGCACTTAATCTTCACAGAAAGAGGTACTAATCCAATACTATGAATACCATGACAATTAGTGAACTCTTATCTGTTGCAGCCTTTGTCTGCCTTCACAGCTTCTGTAACATACAGTATGTTATCATCTGTTCCAGACTTTTTTGGATCATTGTATGTAATACACAATACATGATACAACTGTGTCTCACTGGCTGCCTCCCTCTCACTCAATATTGAGTAAAATGACAGTTGAAGTAAGTGGGAGGGGCTATCAGCAGCTGCTGGATGAAACAGATCCTTCCCATTCAATGACCACTAAGTGTTACAGAGCTATCTTTCGTTATTGCAGTTGAGAAAAAAAAACCCTGATATTGTAGAGTATTTTGAATTGGTGATCTGAATGAACTAATATCAATTCATAAAAACCCACCATAAATATAACAAAATTATTGGAAACACATGATCCCAAACATGTAGATAAACAACACATACACATCTAAAAAACAAAAAGTCTTTTGTTTGATGAAATGTTTATTTAGTTCATTTCTATCCAATTCCTCCCGCCCCGTGTGGGACTCAGAGCAGCGGGCTCTGAAATGTTGAAGCAATTCCAGCCTCGCAATCATATTCTGGACATTTTTGAGCCATTATGGCAAGGATTTTGTTGGAGATCCAATGATACCTTGTATTAGAAAAAGGATTAGCTTTAAGACTAAATTACAGATAAACATGAATCTCAATTAGTGAGGATAGTGTGGTGAAGAGTGACTACTTGAATGGTTAATTCAGGTGATATCTGTGGTTTAACATTTCTGCAGCTTTTGAATGGAACACAGACCAATACTGTCCTACCCCACAGTCAGGAGATTTTGGAATGCCCTGCTCTTTCAACATCAGGGCATGAGTACCTTCATCAAATTTTAATTTTGGTCAGTCACTAGCAGAGTCTTGAGTAACCACAAAGGTGGCACCATTTTTAAAAGAGGAATGTTGCTTCTATAGCTTTTATAATGGATTTCACTGCCCCAGTCACCAAAGGAACAGACAGATAGATATTGAATATTTATCATTGCTTTGTTGCATTTGGCTGGTAATCACCAATTCAAAAAACTCTACAATATCAGGGTTTTTTCTAGAGCCAGCTCACTGTCTGGCTGTCCTTCCTCAGCCCAAAGTTCAAAAAGGTGCCATAAACCAAGTTTACATAATAATTCTATTCATTGTATATTTAACATCATATACATAAGAGTTCATATATATATACACAAGTGTGTTTCAGACACGCAATTCCAGTCCTACTGGTAATTCATTGATAATCTGGGATAAACAAAGTCAATGCTGGTATAGGTCCACAGCCAGTTCCTCAAGGTGCTGGGACATTTGTAATCCAAAGGTGAATAGGATTGAGTCAAAAGGGTGACGGTAGGTGACGGGAAATCCAGGAAAGGTGTCCAAGGGATCAAAGAAGCCGGTTTGAGGAAAATGTTGTGATTTCCTCTGTGCTAATGCTGCGGAAGTTGAAAACGCTGACGGTTTGCCAATGCAATCATCCAAAAGGCCATTAAAAGGTCCGTTTCTCCTTTAACAGGTTTTTTCAAGGCGAGGCATATAGAGTGTTAAGAACCAACTTCATTCTAAGTAGCATCATGAGCACAACCCCTATCCATGTCGGCAGGGTGACCAAAAAGGTTTATTTCATTGTCCTTCCTCAGCCCCCATCCTTCCCTGGCCACTGGACATGGAGGGAGGCATGTTGAATGTTGACTGGTGAAATGAGACAAGATGTAACTATTGTACATTGTGGTACTTTACAATATATCAGCGCATACCTGGTCTTTCCTTGGCTGATGGAAGGTGTTGATCTTCTGCTTGATAAGGCAAATTGAACCTCAGAAAATTCAGAATTGTTGATGGATTGAACAGATGAAGTTGATATAGCAAGGGCTCATCCTGGTGCTGTTTATGAAAGGACATGCCATTCCCTTCATTTCTAGCTCTTCACTTGTGTAGCAGTAACATTGGTTACTGCAAGGCAAGGTAGTTATGCTTCAGGTCTTAGACTACATAAAAGAGGCTATGCAACACTGCTCGGGAACTAAGGCTAGCTTTATTTGTCGAAGAAGATGTGACATGAGAAAAGTGCCTGAAGCTGCATGTACATAAGTGGGAAATAAGAGCAAGTCTTGAGCTGAAATTCTTTGCATCTTCCCATGAGTCATGGGGCTTGAGGAGGGAGAAAATGAAGACAAGTTTCAGGAAAAAAAGTCAACTGTGGGGCAAGCCAAAACATTGCTCGCCCACCGAGAAGATTAGGTAGTACTATTGCAAGACATGATTCTGCATTGTTCATTTTTCTTCTGAAGGTTTGTTAATAGTTAATTAAATAGGCTTCAAATATCCATGCATATTTGGATCTGTCTCTTTCTTTTCAGTGATTGGGCAATGCATAAAATATTCACAAAATGGAGAAACTGATTTATTTCAGCTCCAATGCTGAAGGACATTCTAGAATAAGTGGTGTTATTTCAAATTTTCTTCACCAAAAATGGCATTAGATGCAGCCTCTTACTTTTTTTCACAAACAAAACTCCCCCTATTCTTCATATCACTAACCCAGCATTCTTGCATTCAACCACAATTAAATAAGTTACTTGTTTTGACCTTATGCTACCACCAAAATCCTTCCATTATAGGAAACATAATGCATTGTTGCAAGCTCAAAAGAAAAGCAATGAAGTGTAAACTTGTAGCCATGGCTGTTAACACAGAAGTCAGAGATTTAAGGGACACACAGAGCATTGCAGTAATGTATTACTGTGGAAAAGGAAATTGCAAGAACTTTTCACTGATAAAATGGGTCTGCGGGGAATTTATATTTCTCTCTACAAGTAATGAAGAATTTTTAAGATACATGTATAAAGCCTTATGTGTAAGAGCCAATATCTGGAAGCACTTCCATTTAACATCTAAGAGTGTAGTTGTAGAGTATTTACTGACTCATTTAACAAATATTGATTTTTTGCATCAATTAGAATGTTAAAATTATGCAATAAAACAAACCCATTGATGTAACAAAAGCTTGGATATTACAGAGGCTTTGCAGACATATTTTGTTATTAATGTGAATATGAAATGTACAAACAGCTTCCTGCCTCTGTGTCTCCCAGCCTTATCTGGAATTCTATTAAAACTTTTTTAAAAAAATCGTTCGTTTTAACATGCTGTGTTGCAGCATATCTCTAATTAATGAATTCTTTCTTTTGGCAGTCATTTTGTGTCTCTCAAGATCTTTCAGCCATGTTGTGTAAAATGCTTGGCTACACTCACTATCATCTAGGGATGAAGTTTCCCAAGTATACAGAAATCAGTTGGAGAAAGCCAAGTCTAACAAAAATAAAGTGGTTGCATATTCAGGGAATGCCTTTGCATTGTGTAGTATTATAAAAGTGACCCTAATCCTAAAGAGGAATGAGTACACCCCATATGAAAAATCAGGCACTATGATCAGAGAAGTAGAAACTATCAGTAAACACAAGGCAAGGAGATATCACATATAAAAACTTGATGGTGTTGAAAAGGTATGGCTGGAAAATGCTGTATAAGGTTTGGTGAAATGAGAATGTTACCTATGTTATTACCTGTTCTAGTTCAGGTTTAGTTACACTTGTAGGCCACTGCTACATGAGAGCAATTAGCTCGCATCTTTTTCAGATAATGTCAGCTAAGATAATGGAAGAAGACCAACAAAATATCTTTGAGATGGTTGTCTGTAAGGATCTGTTTACAAAGGAGATGCACAGGAGCGAAATCAAGAATCTGAGTTTTGTGCAGGACTGAGAGTCAGCCAGTCCTATGGTCAGGGTCTTAGAAATATAGAACAAGAATATAGGAATGTGGAGCCAGAAAGCAGAAAATTGTCTTTAAAATTAACTGCAGCCAGCTGCCCATTGATTAATAACCTTATCACATGAGCCAGGGAAAGTGTCCTGCTTTGCTGAAAAAAACAGGGGCAGCAGGATGAATCCGTTGTCCAACGTGCCCCTCCCCTGCGGCGATACTTCCCCCATCACATGTGGGAATCATCTCCCAAGCAGAGAAGATCTGTCCTGGCTCCATTGGAGCTAGCACAACACTGGAAGACTTCTAAGTTGAGAGGCAAGCCTTGTATGATGCTTCCACTCCAATTGTGGGCACGGCCTCTACCAGAAGTCCAGTGATATTGTGTCATGGGTAACATACCCATTCATTGCTGCACTGGTGGTGAAGCATCCTAAGATGCTTCCCAAATTCCTTCTGATGAGGTCATTAGAGCACTTCTCCTGTTATTTAGTAATGACCTCTGTAGAACATCTTTGGCTTGCTCTTTTCTCTTTTTTGTTACTAACAGGAGAAACAGCAATTCAGCATTTTTAAAATAAATAAATAAAATTGATATAATTTAAATGGTGAGACAAATCATAAATGTTACATATGTACCTGAATTACAATTTTATGAATTCTAGCAGCAGAGCAGTTGTTAGTGTGGGCTAATAAACCAAGTATCATTTAAAAAAATATGGCATAATGATTTCAATAAATATGTTAGATAATGAAAAGTGTTAATCACCATGAATACTTCATATTTTTTAAAGATAAAATTACCGTTTGTTTCCATTCAAAGGGGAAAATGAAAACACAAAAGGAGAGAAAATGTTTCTATAAAAGTTGATCAAATGTTGAAACATAAACCCATTTGTAAATTTTGTCTACACACCATATTTATAATGTAAGTGTTGTTTAATATTCTATTCATTGGATCACAGGAGGGAATTTTTTTCCCAATAATGAAGTACAAATCTTTGAGCAGTTAAAAGGGTCAGTATAGGAAATGAACAAAGAGCCAAAAATGTACTTTGATTGGCAAATTGTTCATTTCTTAGAAACAGGTGAATAACTCAAAGAAAATGCATGTCTCCAAATATCAGGGAACTTTCCTAAACCAAATTTACTTGTGTGATTAATTTTCCCCAAATGTAAAATTTATTGAGAGTCCCCAGTGGTGCAGTGGGTTATACCCTTGTGCCGGCAGGACTAAAGACCATCAGGTTGGAAGTTCAAATCCGGGGAGAGCAAGGGTGAGCTCCCTCTGTCAGCTCCAGTTCCTCATGAGGGGGCATGAGAGAACCCTTCTACAAGGATGGTAAAACATCAAAACATCTGGGCATCCCCTGGGTAACGAGATTGCAGACAGCCAATTATCTCACAACAGAAGCAACTTGTAGTTTGTCAAGTTACTCCTGAAAATAACAACAACAACAAAAATCTACTGGAACAACTCTTAAAACATTTGAATTGGGGAAGTGTTATTCAACCAATAACAATAACAACAACAATAACAACAATTTTAAAAACTTTATTTGTGTCTTACCCTATCTCCCCATGAAGATTCAAGGTGGTTTCCAACAACAGGGCAAACATTCAATGCAAATATCAAATACAATAACCATAAAAATTTAAATAGAAAAAAACCCCAAAATTAAATTACAATACAAAACATTGAATGACAAGAAGTTAAAATTAAGCAATCACATCAGAATTATAACAATTTAAAAGCCAGTCTGCAACACAAACAATAATGTGTATTAATGTTAATTATGTTTACCTTACACAAATATGCATCTTTAAACACTCTATTGTACAATATATTTTATCATATGAAGTTTAATAATTCCAGATAAATTTGTAGGATCCATAACCAATCAAATATTTCCAGCTCTCTGCCTATTATTGATAAATCCTACTTCAAAGTCAACCCCATGTACAGCATGTTACAGTAATCCATATGGGATGTAACCAGAATGTGGACTACAATGGCCAAGTCTGACTTCTCAAGGTATGGGTGCAACTGGCACACAAGTTTTAATTGTGCAAATGCTCCCCTGGCAACAGCTGAGACCTGGGGTTCCAGGATCAGCAATGTAGTGGGACTGACTGGTTATTGGGAACATGTGAAACAGGTGGGTGGGGTCAGATGTTTGGGGGCTTTGAGAGTCATCTATTAAGCTTCTTTTTCTCCTTCCTTCTCTTTCCTTTAGAAAATACTTCTCTAAACGATAATAATAATTAATAATAGTAACCCCAGCAAACAAAAAGAGAAGCCGCATTCTCAGAAAACTACTACCACCTAGTTACCTACCTACCTAATTTCATTCCTTTGTTTTTCCTCTGTTGTTTATATTTCTGCCTTCTGAATTTCAAGAAATACATTATTATTATTATTATTGGATGTTGCCACCAGTATAAAAAGGAAAGCCCCATTCTCAGAAAACTACTACCACCGAATTACCTCTCCTATAGAGTAGAAAGTAGAACTGGTTTTAAGGAAGCATTAAACCTATAGCACAATGGAGATTGAAATACCGGGGGGGGAGGGGGGGGACGGGGGACCACTCCAGGAAGGGCCTGCAGTGTAAATCAAGAGAAAAGATAGGGCTTTACAAAAGTAGCCCAGGGTAGGATAGCTCCAGGTCATCGCTCTTACTTCCCTGGAAAATGGGAAAAGCCTCCTTTAAAATGCATAGGAAAGATGTGTGCTGCGGGGGGGCATACATACATGCCGGCCTGCAGTGCCTGTCTCCTCTACAGTAGAAACAGCATTAATGAAGTATTAAACCTCATCTCTTCTACAGACAGAAGGGAAAGGATTGCAGAAAGAATGGTATGTTAACTCTGATGCTATTAATCCAGGTCTTAATGAAGGATATAAGGACAAACAATGGTAAAAATGAAGGGAAGGGGAGCCTGGGAAGTCTCCCCCCCCCATAATGGGCCAGATAGAAAATGAATCTTTTGGCTTCCCCAATTGAAAACAGATTTCTGCCATCCTGAATTCAGTGGGCCCCAAAAAACAGGTCAGGACCTCTACCAAAATCCGGGAGAGTGAAATGGATAGTGGTTTACTCGGATTGCACAAGTCTAGTGATAAGTTAGTGCAGCAAATAAGATCCTTATCTGGTTAACATATCAGACATCATTTCATGATGAAGAGGAGGAGATGGATTCTAAGGTAAGTTTGTAAAATTGGAGTAATCTTGGTGCTAACATACTGCAAAAGGTATATTACCATTCAGGTGGTAACCAGTCAGGGGCAGAAGACTAACATTGATCATTTTCTCTAAGTGTAATTTCTGAAATAAATTATTGCTGTGATTTGTTAAGAGGGTGAAGGTCAATATGAAAAGAAAGTCCCCATATCCTGTTCATGAATTTCATTACCAAAGATATAAAGATCTGCATAAATCTTCAAAAATTGTAGATTACTATCTCTATGCAATGCATATAAATTATTGCTTTAATCTTTGATAGCTGAAATAACATTGTTGATGCTTAAGGCAATGTACCAGAATCTTGTTGGGACATCCTCCATTTTTCCAATATGCATGCCATAGACATGTCAAAACAAGTTCACTTTGAGAATATCACAGTTTTATATTTAACTTTCTGCAATTCTTGAAAAAGTTATTCAGATGGAGACACAGCAAACTGAGATACAAGAGCTTTCATATGGTTATTCAATAAATCTATTTTTTATTTTTAAACATTTGCTATAGGAAAGATAGTAGTTGATAATACTACCATTTTACCTCTGATTAATAGTTGCCATCCATATCCATACCCTGTTCACCCCACCAGCTCAATAAGTCCCAGGTCTCAAAATGTTTCAGATAGAGAATGAATAAGCAAAGTAAACAAAACAGAAGAACTTGCCTTGGAGCGACAGGGGAAAGCGTCTTGCTCCCTTCAGAGCTCCACCAGGTTCCCAGCTCAATAGATATCTTGAGCAACCATGAATCCATTTGCCCCAAGGAAATAAGAAATAACAGGCTGTGCTTTTTTATTTAATTTTAGTTTGTTAAGTTATAATTCGTGTTTATATGTTGGGTTGTATAAATTTTGTTAGTATGGATATATTGTTGTATTCAGGCATTGAATGTTTGCCTTTTATGTATGGAGTCCGCCCTGAGTCCCTTTGGGGAGACAGAGTGGAATATAAATAAAGTTTTATTATTATTCATTATTATAAACATAAGCAATTATTCTGTCCCAGATTGATGCTTTACATACTTCCCCGTCAATAGCATATAAAACCACACAGCATTCATTCATTTTAAAATATTCCATCAGTTCTGCTGACTTTTGAGCCCTAAACTGTTTGTTGTTGAGTGTGAGTCGCCCTGAGCCTGCGGGAAAGGGCGACTAATAAGTCGAATAAATAAATAAATAAATAAATAACATTGACAGTAGTTAAAGAATTTAGGAACATTAGAAAAGTCCATTTCTAGACAAATCAGTGTGAAAGTACTCATTTTACATGTAAATATTTGTAACCAAAGATGCAGAAAAATTAAGAAATAATCTGAAACAATTATGGTGAACTGGAGAGATAAAGTAATCATCTCTGTCTCCTAAAAGAAGAAAAAATGAATAAAGCAAAGCAGTGAAAAACACTAAAGAAGACACACCAAAAGAAAACTAAACAAAGGGCAAGCCAAATGACAGATGCCCAATTAAGATGGTAATTTCTGAGATGTTACCTGCTTAAAAAGCTTAAAAAACCAAAACAACAACAACGAGATTAAACAAAACAAGTACTCATGCTGCCATCCCAAGTTGAAGTCACGCCTTCCGGGGAATTTATTTCAAAGGAGTGTAATTAATCTTAATCTGTCACTTTTATAAAAATTAGAAAAGAAAAATGTGTTTGAAAGAGAGTCCACTTATCTATCTCTATGTAGACTAACATGGTTTTTGTAAAGAAAGTGACTATCCAGCTCAGCAGAAGGAATAATACGCTGTCACCCTATTGATCCCTGGAGTTGATTTCCCTAATCTGATTGAATAAGTGAGTATCCAGTTCCTGCTTCTCATCTCCATGTGTGTCCCTCTGAAAGTGGCATGCTTCATAGAAGAGCTAGGAATGTACTGTTCTTCAGTAATGGGTTGATGATAGCTGCACTCCCATGCTGGAACCTCAAAATACAATCTTATCATCTATGGAACAATAAATCAATCCACCTGTGTTGTCTGGTCTTACGAGCAGCAACAAACCAATGCTAGTAGAAAAGACAAAGACAAAATGATTACATGCATAGATCCATGTTTACAAAGAATTTCTCAAGCAGATCACTAAGAACAACCAATGCCAGAAGGCTTCCAAAAAGTGTGTTCTGCCAGTGCAGTGCAGAAAACAGTCACTTCTTTCCTTGTTCAGTAAGCAAATTGCTAAACCAAGAAATTACTGTAGTATTTAATATGGAATGTGATGTGTGTTACTTTAATCTACATGCTAATAATGTGGACATTTTATATTGTAAAATTGATGACTGCCTGAGCTATGGCCTACGTTTGATTGGCAGAAACAGACATTTATCAGCATTAGTGAGACAGCTGTTGACCTATCTATAACAGCAGGAGACATTTAATCAAGCAGATGGGTAAGTCCAGAGTATGTCTGGCAGACAAAGATAGACCTCCCTCATCCCACACACACACATACATCCAGCCATACTTTCTAAATGAAATGGGAATAGAAAGAGATAATCCCTTTAACTCTAATTAAGGAATGTAATGTGAAACATTACTGGCATGTCAGAAACTTTCAAAAATGTTTCTGTTTTCTGATAAAATATTTTACAAGCTCGGACTGGGACAATGATTTAAATTAGAAGGCAGTGATGTCTTTAAAAGATGCTAATTAAAAGAGAACACATGCTATCAATACAAGAGAGAACCAATTAGCAGTTAAAACAGTATGTAAAAGCATGTATTGAAAGTCAAAATTTACTTAAATTATATAGTTGGTAATCACTTTGGTTCTAATTTTCGCAGTCCCCCAACATATGAGCAAGAAATAGCAAGTATAAGTGTTTTTATATATATATATATATATATATATATATATATATATATGTGTGTGTGTGTGTGTGTGTGTGTGTGTGTGTGTGTGTTTGTGTGTAATACTGTGGAGCTATGAGTGCATTGGCTTATGGTGACCCCATGCATTTCATAGGGTTTTCTGAGGTGAGGAATACTCAGAAGTGGCTTTTCCAGTTTAGCCACCCTTTCAAATAAAGCATATAAAACAAAATCATATAGGTGTCCTTGAAGTGCCAAAATACACAGGTCCCAAGTACAAAGTGTGTATCTTTGCTTTGATTTCCAGGAACAGTATCTCTAGAATATCCTGTGGAGGCATTCATGCAGCTAAACTCTCTTCCGATACACGGTTGCTTTGATCTCTTTCTTGCACAATGAATTTAAATAAAAAGGGTGCTATCCAGGGCTAGATCTTTTGCATCTGATCGAACCAGTGGTCCAAGTAATGAAACAGCAGTCATTTCATACTAGCGTACTTCGCAGGTGATGGAAAATGGCAATTAAGCAAGTGCAAAATAAATTCTTAACATGTTAGTTCTTCTAAATGAAAATTATGTTCTACAACTTCTACTAATTGATTTTCTTGGCTGTCTAGTAAACTCTGCTCTCTCACTAAATAATCCAGCTACAAAAATCAAATGGATCTTTAATATATCACTTTGGTAATATTCCCAGGTAACCACAAATCAACCAAAATATTCTTTATTCCATTCATGTAAAAATTCTATGTTAGACCTCTTAGCAATCACTGTTTTTTTCTGTCTAGACAGCAGCAACAAATAATACTGATTTTTTAAAATAATAACCTTTTGTCAATAGTATTCTCAAATCCTAATACCTTGACTAGTTTGATGGAAATATAATGTCGGGAAAAAATATGTATTTACCATTTTGATTTTTGTAGTAAAAAATACATCCTAGGGCTTCATCACTCTAGAGTGATGAAGTGTGTATAATATTCAGTGTGTATAATATTGCCCTTATGTTGCATACTAGTTACCTCATCACACTAGAGAATGAATCCACTTTAAATCTGGTTGCTGCCTCTTACAGAATTCTGGGGTTTGTAGTTTAGGGAGGAACCTTTAACAGCCACACTAAACTGCAAACCCCAGAATTCTGCAGGAGGCAGAAACCGGATTTAAAGTGGATTCAATCTCTATGTGATGAGGTAACTAGTATGCAACGTAAGGACAATATTATACACACTGAATTGAATATTTTCCACTGTAGACAATAAAGCAAATTTTGACCAGAGTGCTATTTATATCCATATAAGAAACAGCCTGAAATAATTACAATTGCATGCATTTAGAAATCACTATTTGCTATTGAGACACTGAGCACAAAGGGGTGTGTGCTTTTGCAATCCTTGATGTGACTGTGCACTATTTTATTCTGCAGGATATGGAATTCCTGTAATTTTTGTATACAATAAGGCAGTGTTTCCCAACCTTTTTTGAGCTGCGGCACACTTTTTACATTTACCAAATCCTGGGGCACCCCACCAACGAAAATGACACAAAATGGCACTCTAACACAGTAATACATATAGTTAATATGTTTTAAAATGTATTTACAGGTCCTTCTCAAAAAATTAGCATATAGTGCTAAAGTTCATTGTTTTCCATAATGTAATGATAAAAATTAAACTTTCATATATTGCACACTAACTGAAATATTTCAGGTCTTTTTTTGTTTTGTACTGATGATTTTGGCATATATATCTCAAAAAATTAGCATATTTGGTCGGATGGAATATGCTAATTTTTTGAGATATGTATGCCAAAATCATCAGTATAAAAACAAAAAATTCAAGATAGACTGCTAGAATTCAAAAAATTTAACCTCTCATGGTTTGGCAGAATAGCAATTTTTAAAATGAAAGTATTACCTAAATTCAACTTCCTCTGTAATATGTTACCTATTAAACTGCCGGAGGTTGATCTTAAAAAATGGCAGAAAATAGTCAATGAATTTTGTAATGGTACCAGAAGATCCAGGCTACCGAGAGGCTTATGGTATATTTCTCAGAAATTAGGGGGACTAGGAATACCAGAACTAAAAACCTACCATCAGGCACACATTATTTTTTTTTTGCAGTTTTTACATATAATAAAATAGCGAAACTTGTGAAAAAGAGGGGAACAGATTAAGAAAAGGAAAGGGAAGGGTTAAGGGAAGGGGGGGAGGTTAGGTGTGCACATAGATAGATTAGGGTCTGGATAGAGGGTAGAGTTGGGAGGGTGTATAGTAGGTATAGTTAGAATAGAGAATAGAGTAGAGTAGAGCAAAGTCTATATTCACGACATTCACTTCCAGTCCATTCCGCAGGGAGAATTATATCTTGATGTTAATAATTTTTCTTCCTTCTCCAAATACTTCTCTGCTGGTTCCTTCTTTTTCTCTTGCTTTACCTCTATTTATTAGAGTCGTTCTTTCTCTTTGTTCCCTACTCAGTTTTTAGTTCTTTTAAGTAATCCTTGACACATTGCCAATCTATTCTTTTCCTTAAATTACTATCCTGGATTGTATTTCTTATAACATCGTAATCTATAATCTCTCTAAGCTTTAACAGCCATTCTTCAACTGGTGGAGGGTCTCTGCATTTCCACTTCCTTGCGTACTCAAGTCTCGCAGCTGAGGATAAAAAAAAGAAGATCTTGTCCTCATTACTGTCCGTCTCTAACTCTGTTATATTTAAAAGATAAGCATCCGGTTTAAATTGTATTTTCCGTTGTAAAATTTTCTCCACATGGATGTGTATTTTCCTCCAAAATTTCTTGGCTTTTTTGCATGTCCACCAACAGTGGATATAGCTTCCTTTGGCTTCCTCACATTTCCAGCATTTATCTTTCAAATGTTTGTAAAACCTTGCTAATTTCATTGGTGTTAGATGCCAATGATGGAACATCTTATACCAATTTTCAAGAATATTGGTAAATTCTGAGTATTTAACCTTTTTTTCCAAAGCCCTTCCCAGGTTTTCAGCGGGATAGGATGTTCTAATTCTTGCGCCCATTTGACCATCGTGTCTTTTATTAGTTCTTCTTCAGTATCCCATTGCAGGAGTTCTTCATAGATTCGGCTTATTTGTTTCTTTTCAGCCTTCAGAAGCTTGTCCCAACTTGTTTCCTTGGTCTCAAAACCTACCTTTTGGTCCTGTTTAAAAATTTCATTTAACTGGGTGTAGTGAAACCAAGTCCACGATTCATCTTGCTCTCTCAGTTCTTCTAAAGATTTCAGCCTCCATCCTCTTGCATCTTTTTGTATTAGGTCTTTATATCTGTACCATTTGCCTGTGGCAGTCTGCTTTATGTGTTGAGCCTCCGTGGGAGATACCCACATTGGGGTTTTAGAATAAAATCATGTTTTATATTTTTTCCAAACTTTCATTAAAGCAGCCCGAATGAAGTGGTGCGAGAAGTTCTTTTCAATCTTATCTTTGGCATGCCATATATATGCATGCCAACCCCTTCTCAGGTCTTCTCCTTCCAGTTTAAGCAGTCTCCTTTTTTTTAATGTCACCCATTCTTGAAACCAATTCAAAGCTGCTGCTTCAAAATATAGTTGTAAATTTGGTAAGGAAAACCCTCCTCTCTCTTTTTTATCTATTAGGATTTTATATTTCACTCTTGCTTTTTTTCCTTCCCATACAAATTTAACTATATCTTTCCTCCATTTTTCAAAGCAGTAGTTTGTTCTTAATATGGGGATTGTCTGGAACAGATACATCATCTTCGGCAGCACATTCATCTTAATTATCGCGATCCTGCCTGTCAGGCTCAGTTTCAAATATTTCCAGCTTTCCAATTTCTTTTTAATAGACCTCCAAGTCTCCTCGTAATTATTTTTTAAAAGCTGGTTATTGCTTCCGGTCATATAAATTCCCAGATACTTTATCTTCCTCGCTATTTCAAATTTTGTCAGCTTCTGAAGTCTTTCCCTCCTCTCATTTTTAATGTTCTTTGTTAATACCTTGGTTTTTTCCTGGTTTATTTTAAAGCCCGCAACTCTGCCAAAGTCATCTATTTTTTCCTTCCACTTCATTATGTTTTCCAACGGATTTTCCACAAAACACACCACATCATCGGCGAAAGCTTTTAATTTAAATTCTTCTCCTTGTGTTTTAAGCCCTTTGAGGTTTTTATCTTTTCTAATTGAATCCAAGAGAGGTTCCAAAATCATAATAAAAAGTAGGGGGGACAGGGGACACCCCTGTCTCGTCCCTTTTTGGATGTTGATACTACCTGCTGATTGGCCATTCACCAATACATTCGCCTTTTGATCTGTATATATTGTTTGGATCACGTTTTGGAACTGAAAACCCATATCCCTCTCCTTTATCAGCTGTAACAGGAAGTCCCAGTTTGCGTTATCAAACGCCTTTTCCGCGTCTAAAAAAAGTATACCCACCTCTTTCTGATTGTGATTTTCGTAATACTCAATAACGTTTATTACAGTCCTGATGTTATCTTTTAACTGTCGGTTAGGCAGAAACCCCGTTTGATCTTCATGGGTCATCTCGTTCAATAGAGTCTTCAACCTGTTGGCAATAACTGACGTAAATAATTTATAGTCGTTATTTAAAAGGGATATGGGTCTATAATTCTTAACGTTTGATGGGTCTGTCCCTTCTTTGTGTATCAGCGTGATATACGCTTCCTTCCATGTGTTTGGAATTGACGCGTGGCATAGAGCATTATTCATCAGATCTTTCAGAAAGGGCATCATTTCTTCTTTATATAATTTGTAATAAATACCATCAGGCACACATTATAAAGGGAGTGTTTAGGCTGCTCTCGGAACCTAAATTAATCTGGCAGGAACTGGAAGGGAAATGTTGGCAAAGAGATTATGGGGAAATGTTTTACAGGGCAAAAATAGGCAAAGAAATTAAGGAGTGCAAAAATAACCTGGCTAAAGATGTTATGGAGATATGGGTTAAGTTAAAAAGCAAGATATTTCCAGAAGTTTCCCCCTTAACCCCAATAGTGTTACTGGAGAATTTCCCAGAAGACCTGAGAATTAAACTTAAATATAAAAAATTAGTGGAGGTGGAAACTGCTCTTTCCTGGAAAGAATGGATACATAATTCAATGGGCAAGTTCAATAAGTTAGAAGAACAAGGTGCTCTGAACTGGTTTGAGAGACAACAGCTGTATAACTGGAAAAGGGACCTTAAGTAAAAATCCCAGATGTAGAGCAATGAATAAATATGAGGAATGGCTAAGCAAACTTAAATCCCAAGAAATAACAGGGAAAGGATTAATTGGGAAAATATATAAAGGATTAATTGGCGAAGAAACAGGGCTGAAGCGGTTTGAAAATGTATGGGAAGGAGACCTAGGGCCTCTGACAGATTTCGATTGGAAAAGGGTTCTGAAGTGGAGAGTGGTTAAGAATTTATCAATAAGATTAAAAGAAAATGTATTTAAAGTTATATGGAGATGGTATACCACACCGGTGAAACAACATCAGATGGACAGCAAGCAAAGCAACCTCTGCTGGAGATGTGGCATGCACAAAGGGACATATTTTCATTTATGGTGGGAGTGCCCCCAAGTGAAGAATTTTTGGAAGGCTATATTTATTGAAATAAGCAATATTATAGGGCTAAATATTACTCCGGATGCTAGGTTAGCATTACTAATGGACACCACAAGGTTGAACTTAGAAATGGAAAAGAAAGAACTGATGATTATTTTACTCACTGTGGCAAGAATTATAATAGCAAGGAATTGGAAAATAATAACTAATCTTACACTGGAAGCTTGGTATAGGGAGGTATGGAGCGTAGCCTTAAATGATAAACTAACAATGGAAATGAAGGTATTCAGGGGGGAAACTAATAGATCAGATTTTGAGGCATACTGGTCGGTTTTTATTAAATACACTTTAGAGAGTGAAAATAGAATGCAATATAACCCTGTTGGTCAGGAATTTTGGATATGACATTTGATTAATGGTTGATTTATAAAGATATGACAAAGGAAAGGATACCTGTTCAGGCCTTGGTGGTGGGTTTATGTATGTAAAATGTTCATTGTTTCGTATTCTGTTTACATTGTAAGTTGTTTTTGTATGTAAATAAAATCTTTTTAAAAAAAATTAAAAAAAATAAAACAAAAAAAGACCTGAAATATTTCAGTTGGTGTGCAATGAATCGAAAATATATGAAAGTTTAATTTTTATCATTACATTATGGAAAAAATGAACTTTGTGGGATTTCCTGCCTGGATATTCTGAGATAGAGGGCTGTGTGGAAGATCCCAGAATATCCAGGCAGGAAATCCCACAATATCTGCTTTGAACTGAATTATGTATGTCCACACTGCCATATATCCCAGTTCAAAGCAGATGAGGGATTTTTGCCTGGATATTCTGGGCCCTTCCACACAGCCCTCTATCCCAGAATATCTGCTTTGAACTGGATTATGTGTGTCCACACTGCCATATATCCCAGTTCAAAGCAGATATTGAGGGATTTTTGCCTGGATATTCTGGGCCCTTCCACACAGCCAGAGGGTTATCCAGAATATCCAAGCAGGAAATCCACAATATCTGCTTTGAACTGGATTATGTGTGTCCACACTGCCATATATCTCAGTTCAAAGCAGATAATGAAGGATTTTTGCCAGATATCTCAGTTCAAAGGCAGATAATCTGCTTTGAACTGGATTATGTGTTTGCCTGCAGATATTCTGGGATCTTCCACACAGCCCTCTATCTCAGAATATCCAGGCAGGAAATCCACAATATCTGCTTTGAACTGGATTATGTGTGTCCACACTGCCCTATATCCCAGGTCAAAGCAGATAATGAGGGATTTTTGCCTGGATATTCTGGGATAGAGGGCTGTGTGGAAGGAACACCAGAATATTAAGGCAGGAAACCCCAAAATCCCAAGAAGAAGAGGAAGGGGGAAGGGGAGAGAAGGAGAGGAGGGGAAAGATTGAGAGGGGGAGGGAGTCAGGAGCAGAGGCAGACCGGAGACCCATCGGAGAGTCTGCTCCGAGAGTGACACCCTTTACCTCGGCGAGGCCAGGATCTCCTGCAACCTCGAGGCAGGTGGATGTGGCAGAACCTGTTGCTTTCCCCCACCGCCACCCGGCTGGAGGTGCTGCACAACTTCCTCCCTCCCCTCTTTGTGTCTGTTGGGTGCGTGCGTGTGTTGACATATATATATATATATATATATATACATATATATATATATGTCCACACACACACCCATCAGACACAAAGACGGGAGGGAGGAAGTTGTGCAGCACCTCCAGCCGGGTGGCGGTGGGGGAAAGCAACAGGCTCTGCCCAAACCTCCTCAACTCTCTCTCTCTTCTCCTTCCTCGGATGGGTCACCCGGCGAGCTAGCGAAGGAGAAAGAGGAGCCCCAATGTGGGAGGAAGAGGAAGGGGGAAGGGGAGAGAAGGAGGGGAGGGGAAAGAGAGGGGGGGAGCCAGGAGCAGAGAGAGAGAGAGAGAGATGCAGCTCCTGCATCTGCACTTGGACTGTGCTCCTCACTTCCGTTCCCTGCCCTCTCTCCCTTGATTGGAAGCTGGCTGGCTGGCTGGCATAGCAGGAGGGGAGCACTGGTGCGGCTGAAAAAGATTGATAAGGTTTCAAAAGCCAATGTAGCACAGCAGTTCCGTTTGTGCCTTCTTCGTGGGGCCTGCAGCAGCTGCCAGAAGGAGGCATCACTGGGCCTCCTTCCTCCCCTCCTGGCCTCCCCGACGAGACAGGTAACCAGGTGCAAATGGAAAGCAGCAACAACAGAAGTTTGGCAGGAGGGAGGGAAGGAAGGGGCAGCAGATGTTGGGAGAGGTTTTAGCAGGAGGGGCTGGTACCATAGCACAGGCAGGAGGTTCCCCATGGCAGGAGCACTGGTGTGCCGAGTCACGGAGCTAGGTTGAAAAAGATTGCAATAAGGTTTCTTTTGGATAAAAGTTGTTTTGCACAAGCACATTTGTTTTGCTATTTTTATCAAATAAGAAATGGATGAAAAAGAATATATATATATATATATATATATATATATATATATATATATATATCCGCCCACTATCAAGATGCATGTGGAGCTCATCCATCTCACTGCAAGAAAAATATATGCACAATTTCTTCACTTTTGCACATTAAAAAGGAAGTTCAAAAAAGGGAGATGTGACTCATACTTGTTATCATTGTTAGTTTGTTATGCCTGAAGCTGCTCAAAGAAAGATTGAAAACATGAAAGCAAAAAACACATCCTGACAGTTAAAACATTAAACCTGAAAACAGCAAATAGACAAATAATCTGTATTGCATCAAACAATGTAAAGAACAGTGGCTGTGATATAGCTATATCTATGTATGCTGACCTCCCAGCACATGTCTAGACAATGCTAATATTGATAGGACCAGTGCTGTTAAAACCTGTGCATTTATCTTCTGGTTAACACAAGTGCATGGTTTAAAATACAACCGTATTCTAAACCAAGATAGACAAGTAGTTTCCATGATGGATTCCTTTTAGTAGAAAGGATAGTTTTCTATAGAAGGAGGTTATTTTTCTTTGAGATTGCATCAAGTTTCTCAATCATGTGCTACAAACCTGTTGTGGGATCAAAGAATGTCTCCCCATTTCAGCCCTATCCACAGAGTTTAGGATAGGAGATGTCAGATACTGTAAAACAGCACAAGAGCAAAATTACTCAAAACATCAGAAATATGTTCAGTGAAGGCATTGGTAACATTAGTCATGGTAAAGAAGTCCCCAGAGCTCAAGGCTCGTCAATGTATATAACAAAGAGGGGGAGTTGCTACAAAGCAACACAACACAAAGAGTGTAAGCAATATGCAGAAGTAACAAAAGTATTTTTTTGAAATTCAACAGTGATAATACACATTCATAATCAACAAAATATCACAATAATGTATACATGTCAAGCATGCCCGCCGTGGGCTCCTACCCCATACACCAATAGCGTCATTCAATGTCCAAGATACTTCGGGTCCAAGGGGAAAAGTTCAAGGGCTCATTGAGTGAGAGTGGATTTTCAGGTAAGTAAACAAGGGGGAGGAGGAGCACAAGCCCAACGGGTTGTGCCCAAGCCCAGCGGGTAGGCTCTCCTTCCCAAGGAGAGCTGGCAAGCCGTGTAGAAAGTTGATGAGTCGAAGAGTTGTTTGCAGGCAGAGCCCAGGAACGATTTCAGTTTGTGTCAAAGATAAGAATTATCGCTGGACTGCCTTAGCATATCGATGGGCCGACAGGGATAACACTGTACAATTGTCCCAACTCCTGTTTCGACCCTCCACACCGGGTCTTTCTCAAGGCCATAAATGTAAGGCAAAACAACTCATATCCATCCTGGTGCAAATGCAAGGTCTGTAAACAATTGACCAAAGTGAGTAAATGGCTTGAGATAAGATAGAGAACACTCAAAAGCAACTGATATAGTAATATGAACAATTGTACATATATAATAGTGATAATACACAAATAAGAGGTAACATTACCTAGATCATAGAGGCAAATGCGTACTTCTACGTCATGACCAACGGCCGAAGCAAATACACAGTGCTATGTGGTCAGGTTATAAACCCGCCCAGAGGCACAGGTGAAGTTAATGTAATGCGGTTTACTCTAAATCTACCGTAGGAGATCTGTTATACTGATTTTATCATTTAACCCGATTGGAATCTCTGTACAAAGCCTTTGGATATAACGGGTTTCTGTCCTACGGAGATACATATCCACATTGCCATGGGGGGGAACCTGAACTTTCTCAACACCAAAGAAAAGGAGGTCATCCGGTCCATGTCGCATAGTTTTAAAATGCATATACAGAGGAGAATCCTCCGAAAGATTCCTTATTTTGGACCGGTGTTCAGAAATTCTGACGTTCAAATTTCTTTTAGTCTCACCCAGATATATTTTGCCACAAGGACAACAAATCCTATACACGCATGAGTCCATTTTGCAAGTAAAAAACTCCTTAAAGACAAACATGTGGCCAGTGCCAGGGTTAAAGATCTCCCTATGAGGGTACACAAATCTGCATTGGGCACAAGTGCCGCATTTGTGTGTCTTGGGTGTAAGGTTACTTTTCTTCTTGGGGGTGCGCATGCTAGAGTGTACAATGATGTCCTTCATGTTCTTGCTGCGCTTGTGTGCAATCATAGGTACATTTGTCAGTACTGGAGTGTCCTGGATAAGAGGCCAATATTTGGTGATTATCTTACGAATTTCTGCAGAATGACTAGTTAGTGTAAGGGGCCAGACGATTCTATTTAGGGGCATTCTGTCTTTTTTGGTGAGGAGCGACTCACGTGTAACAAGGGCCGCTCTCTTTTCAGCTGATGAAATAACCCTATCAGGATATCCTCTGCTCTTGAGTTTGTTGCGTAGCAACTTAACTTCTGTTTGGTAATCATTGGGTTCAGTAGAGTTGCGTTTAAGACGCAACAGCTGCCCACAGGGTAAATTGGATTTTAATGAATGACTGTGGAAGCTATTATGGTGTAAAAGGGCATTCCTTTCTGTGGGCTTATGGTAACATTTAACTTTAACTTGGTGTTTTTGAGTGTAGATAGTAACATCCAAGTAATTAATGCTGATGTCACTAGAGTTATATGTGAACTTAATACAATCCTCCCACGAATTCATCCAAGTAACGATTTGTTGAGGGTTGGCCTTATCAGATATGATAAGAATGACATCATCAATATAGCGGCCATAAAACTTAATCGTTTCTGTAATGGAATTATAATCCGGATTATAGATGTATTTACACTCTAAGTGATTCATGTACAAGTTCGCGACAGTAGGGCCGAGGGGGCTGCCCATAGCCATGCCCCCTGTCTGCAAATAGAATTGGGAACCAAATTTAAAGTAGTTGTACTCGAATACACAATCAGTCAAATCCATTAGAAACTCGGTGGGTGGGATGTCCTGGGCAGAATGTTGTAAACATTCATAGGTATCGAGGAGGACCGTCCTAGCAATGTCCAAGGGCACGTTAGTGTACAGGGATTGGACATCAGCTACCACAAAAGTATCACCAACATCATGCAAACCATGCAAGGTCAATGGGAGAGCTCTGTGGTGGCTAAAAGAGCTGGAGATGGCCCTGAAGGCAGGCCAAGCTCACAGGAAGGGAGGGAGGAGTTTTGTTCGAGTGACTGGAGACCTCCTTTCTTTCTGTCTCGGCCTCTGAAGGGTGGACGACAGTAGAGAGGCTGAGAAGTCGCTGCTCAGAGAGGGCTGGCTGAAGCCCCTGAAGTCAGTGGGGCCTTGACAAATGGGTTAATTTTTTTTCTGTAACCAAGCTTGGGGAAATGTGCTTTAATGTACAAGCAAATCGTGTTATGAGCTTGGTCACAGAATGAATTAAACTCGCATGTCAAGGTATCACCATATCTTTTTCATATTTTGAAAATGTCAAGTGAAATTCTCTAGAAAGTATTTTTTTCATTATTTCTATGTTTATAAATCATAGCCAGTTTTAGCATAGCATTGAAGGCATCTTCCTGTTGTATGAACCTTTCTTTATTTTGTACTTAAATTATGGTTTAGCATTAGAAGTATTTTAGTATTGTGCAACCAAATAGCAAAATGTGCAAGGATGATCTAGATGAACTAAGATTACCAAAGTAGAAATTCTAGGTTCACAAGGTATATAAATTCCTTCCTTTTGCACCCAGGTGGGTCTTTTTCATTCCTGCTATTCTTTCTCTGCTTTCCCAGTCTCTCCTTTCCTTTCTCAGAGGTATTTCTGCTCTCAATCCAGGTACTTATTTAGGCCCCTTCTACACTGTCCTTGTATCACAGGATCTGATCCCATATTATCTTTTTATCCCAGATTATATGGCAGTGGAGGTTTATATAATCCAGTTTCAATGGGATAACCTGGGGTCAGATCTTGGGATATGACAGTGTAGAAGGGGCCCTAGTTTATTGAGTCATTTTCTCTGCTCACTCACATCATGCTTTAACCACCAATAGGAAATTCCTCTCTCACATGCACAAAGGTTTTAAACAATAATAGAATTATTGTGCTGCATGACCCTAGGCTCTCTTAGCAGGCTTCAGATGAGAAGGTGTGTAGTGTCTCTCTTTCACACACATTTTAATTGTAATAGATAGATGTGTTCAAATTAAGAATGACACCAACCCTTGGCTCATTATAAATAAATACTCATATTGATCTATTTGCAAATTGTTTTCTGTTGCAGTTTATTTTATTCGAATTACATAGAAAGTGGGGGAACACTAAGTGTATTGGAACATAGGAAGGTATTGCAACAAAAAAGAGAAAAAGAAAAAAACTGCACCAATTTTTTTAAAAAAATGGTCCATATATACATAAAAATAGGAAAAATTAAAAATAGAAAAAATAGGGAGAGAGATGGCAAAATCCTTTGACTTCCATTCTGTGTCTCGCCAATAATGTGTAATTACTGGGGGGGGTAAGTTTACATTTAGTTTTAATCATCTTGCTCTATAAACTCCTTTATAATGATGAATAGGGGAAAAGCAGAGTAACTTGTATATAAATATGATAAAAATAAGAATACAAACAAAAAAAACCCTCATTGGTAAGCACTGTCTCTCTGTTTCTTCTCTTTCTCATATTTTTCAAAGGAAGACCAATCGGTCCTTTTTATTGGACTTCCCAAGCTATTCTTCAAAAAGAACATTAGTTTATGCATGTCTCTAATTTCTCATAATTTATTTATCCCATCGTCTATTTCTGGAATTTTGTCTAAATTCCAAAGTTTCGCATATGATATTCTTGCTGCTGTTGAGATATAAGTGCATAAGATGTCCTTATTTTGGTCCAAAATTAAATCTGAGTCAGTAATATTTAGTAAGTAGTACTCTGGTTTTCTTGGGAATAACATTCCCAGTATTTTTTGGGACTCTTCATGTATGCACTTCCAATATTTTGGGGCTTCTCTACAAGTCCACCACATATGGAAGAAACTCCCATTGTGGTTGTGACATTTCCAGCATCCCCCCCCCCCCGTATTTTTGTACATTATTTCTAATTACCATATGTGGAATATCTTAAGCCAATTTTCTTTTAGATCCAACGCATATGTATATTTTCGTTTCTTATTCCAAATTAATTCCCATTCGCTCAAATGGATAGGTCTTCTTAAATTTTCTGACCATCTAATCATACAAATTTTTACCACTTCAGTTTCTGTAGACCATTCCAATAATTTATTATTAGTCTTAGTTATAAATTTTTTTGTGTGCGCGTCTGAAGAATCCTATCCCAAGTAGATTCTTTTACATTGAAACCTATTTTTTTAATCTTAATTGCTGCAGTTTATTTGTTAAGTGAACCTATAACCAAAACACATTGATTCTGCCTGGCTTCTTTCTACAACTTTTTTCAGGGAGTCCTAAACAATGGCTCCACTGGATTGTAAATAATACATGAAATGGGCAGAATATGTGCAACAACAGTTAATCTAAATGGCTGTTGATGTAAATAGTAGTTTATGTTCTAACCTTTGTGGGGCATTTTATATTTACTTTGTCTATTTGTCTGCCTGTACTATTATCTCTCCCCCACATTCAATCTGTAGTGATTTCAAAATGTGCCTTACACACTGAACATGTCTTTTAAAAGCTTTTGTGAAGACCAAATGTTTGCTTGCAAAACACATTTTTATGATCATTTTTAAAAACAAAGGGGGAAAATAACTTAAAACTGATCTTCAAAATATATACATGTCTCCACATGCTAAGAGGTAAAGGAATTACAGTAGGATAGTGATGAAACCTGAGTAACAAACATAACCTGGTATGGAAGATTACTATGCTGGGAATGAAAGGGTACATAGACTTCTAAGCCCCTCTTCAACAACTGGATGTGATTTATCTCTTTAGGGGGTTTTTTGGTTCTGCAAATCTTGTTTTAAAAAAGTTTCAACATATATACTTGTTAGGCATGAGAAAAAAGTTATGAAAATTAAAAGATTCGTAAGAAATTCGTAAGAAATGCTACTTTTGAGTATTTCCACATCTGGAACGCCAACCAGGAAGTGGACTTTCTTTATAGAACTTGGGGCCAGAATTATCTTAAGTATCGTTATAAGTCGTAAGGGGGGGCACCCTCCTTCTCTCTCACCACCCTCCCGCCTCCCTTGCCAATAAGTATTATGGCAAGGCAAGCCCTAAACTCGCTGCTTCTTTCGGCTGGAAGCCTGGAAAAATGTAAACAGAGAGGTTTACTCAGAAGTAAATCTGCAAAGGAAGTAAACAGAGAGGTTTACTCATGAGTAAATCCGCAAAGGAGGGCACTTTGGATGAAGTGCCCTCCTTTGTGGATTTACTTCTGAGTAAACCTCTGTTTACATTTTTCCAGGCTTCCCTGCCCCTCCTGCCTGCCAGGATCTAAAGCATCAAAGAGTATTGGGGTAGTATACCTACATTCCATGCACATGCAATAATACAGCAGTAATAACAATGGGTATAAGAAGAGGTAAAATTCAAACCGAAGTATTCTGACTGTGGTCCCTCCTCAAGCGGTGCAAACTGCAAACAGAAGGCAGCTCTCCTGGGAAAAGCCAAAAGCCCGGGCACAGCGTTTGCTTGCTGCAGGATCCCGGGCTCATAGAGAAGAGCCCGTTTGCACCACTTGAAGAGGGACCAGTCAGAATACTTTGGTTTGAATTTTACTGACTGGTATTCTGACTGGTCCCTCCTCAAGCGGTGCAAACGGGCTCTTCTCTATGAGCCTGGGATTCTGCAGCAAGCAAACGCTGTGCCCGGGCTTTTGGCTTTTCCCGGGAGAGGCTGCCTCCTGTTTGCAGTTTGCACCGCTTGAGGAGGGACCAGTCAGAATACTTCGGTTTGAATTTTACCTCTTCTTATACCCATTGTTATTACTGCTGTATTATTGCATGTGCATGGAATGTAGGTATATGACCAGTTGGATTACTTATAATATTTAGGCACTTACTCTATAAGTTAGCATTCATTCTATTATACATTAGGTTGGTTTCTCACAGGATCTAAAGCGTGCCAAGCCTTGATGCGCTTTAGATCCTGGCAGGGCAGGAGAAGTGGACCTCCCTGCCCCTTCTGCCTGCCAGGATCTAAAGCCTTGAAGAGGCTTCATGACGGGCCAACTTCAGCCCTCCAGGTGTTTTGGACTTCAACTCCCACCATTCCTCACAGCCTCAGGCCTCTTCCTTTTCCTCTCAGCCTGGGCAAACTTGGGCCCTCGCTCCCTCAGGATCGGGGTGAGAGAGAGGCAGCGAGGAGCGAGGGGGGGCTCCTCCTCCTTTTTTTGCTCCTTCCAAGAATAGAATACCCCCTCCCTCCCTCCCTCCCTCCTTCCTATTTGGAGAGTCCCATCTAGAATTCAGTGTGATTTATTCAAGTTTTGGCCTACAACTCCCAGAAATCCCAGCCAATTTACCAGCTGTTAGGATTTCTGGAAGTTGTAGGCCAAAACCATCTGGAATGTGCATGCGCTGGCATACGAACTACTAACGAATTTCGTTAGTAATTACGTTACATTTTAGAAAATTTTTTTGAAATTTTTTTGTAAGTCTTTCTATTATTAATCAAAAAAATCCCCCCCAATTAGATTTTTGATTTCCTATTTTGGGTTCTAAACCATGCCTAATACTTGTATATGTATGTAATGTTTTTTAAAAAATCCTGGGTCAACTTTAGGTCAATGCTTAATAGAAATCCAGAGCAGAGGCAGCGACAAGAAGCAGACACAAGTAGCACTCACAGGGTAAGAGGTAAGTAGTTCCAGGATAAACGTGAAGTCAAGTAGACGGGTTCAGAGGAAGACGCAAGGGTCCAATATGAGGTTGAAAATAATATTTATCTTGTAAAGTCAATTTCCAAAATTAAAGGCAGTATTCTGCATTCGTCGTTGTGAAACAAACGTATATGTATCAGAGTTAATTGTCTATATTAGACGTAAGATTCAAAGCAAAAAAAGTCTTGAGAAGCTACGAATTCTAATAGCAATATAAGGATCCACAATGGGTTAATTAATTCTGGCGTGGTTCTCAGAAGGGGTCGACAGTCATGGTCCAAGCTGTTTCGCCAATCCTGGCTTCATCGGGACCCCAGACTTAATGCTATATATAAGTTTCACAGGTCCGGATTTCTGTTAATATAACATATACAAGAAGTGAATCAATACATAACATCCATAATTATACAATGCCCGTACATGGAACTACAATATAGTTGGAAGTTAAAATCAAAAATACATACCAATCTAATTATTCTTAAGCATTTTGGTGTGGGCGCAGCCACCGACGCGATGTAACCGAACACTGGTAGATGTAAAAGCGCATCAATATACCGTATTTTTTTCGCACCATAAGGCGCACCTGCTGATAAGGCGCACCTAGATTTTAGAGGAGGAAAATAGAAAAAATATTTTCGCTCCCCTCTAAAATCTAGGTAAGTCTTATCAGCAGTCCCCCTCGAGGAAGAAAGGGGGGAGAAGGAGCAAGAGGAGGAATGAAGGAGCATCGCGCCAGAGCCCTCTGGGGTGATGCTCTTTCGTTCCTCCTCTTGCTGCCTCTCCCCCCCCCTTCCTCCAGGGAAGAAAGGGCAGGGGAAGGAAAAGCCCCAAGAGGAGGAATGCAGGAGCATCGCGCCAGAGCCCTCTGGGGCGATGCTCCTTCATTTCTCCTCTTGCTGCCTCTTTCCCCCCCCCACCCTTTCCTCCAGGGAAGAAAGGGCAGGGGAAGGAAAAGCCCCAAGAGGAGGAATGCAGGAGCATCGCGCCAGAGCCCTCTGGGGCGATGCTCCTTCGTTCCTCCTCTTGCTGCCTCCCCCCCTTTCCTCCAGGGTAGAAAGGGCAGGGGATGGAAAAGCCCCAAGAGGAGGAATGCAGGAGCATCGCGCCAGAGCCCTCTGGGGCGATGCTCCTTCATTTTTCCTCTTGCTGCCTCTTTCCCCCCCCACCCTTTCCTCCAGGGAAGAAAGGGCAGTGGAAGGAAAAGCCCCAAGAGGAGGAATGCAGGAGCATCGCGCCAGAGCCCTCTGGGGCGATGCTCCTTCGTTCCTCCTCTTGCTGCCTCTTTCCCCCACCCTTTCCTCCAGGGAAGAAAGGGCAGGGAAGGAAAAGCCCCAAGAGGAGGAATGCAGGAGCATCGCGCCAGAGCCCTCTGGGGCGATGCTCCTTCATTTTCCTCTTGCTGCCTCTTGCAGGAGCATCCCCCCCTTTCCTCCAGGGAAGAAAGGGCAGGGAAGAAAGGGCAGGGGAAAAGCCCCAAGAGGAGGAATGCAGGAGCATCGCGCCAGAGCCCTCTGGGGCGCTCCTTCATTTTCCTCTTGCTGCCTCTTTCCCCCACCCTTTCCTCCTCATCGCGCCAGAACCCTCTTGCTGCCTCTTTCCCCCACCCTTTCCTCCAGGGAAGAAAGGGCAGGGGAAGGAAAAGCCCCAAGAGGAGGAATGCAGGAGCATCGCGCCAGAGCCCTCTGGGCGATGCTCCTTCGTTCCTCCTCTTGCTGCCTCTTTCCCCCCCACCCTTTCCTCCAGGGAAAAAGGGCAGGGGAAGGAAAAGCCCCAAGAGGAGGAATGCAGGAGCATCGCGCCAGAGCCCTCCGGGGCGATGCTCCTTCGTTCCTCCTCTTGCTGCCTCTTCCCCCCCCCCCCTTTCCTCCAGGGAAGAAAGGGCAGGGGAAGGAAAAGCCCCAAGAGGAGGAATGCAGGAGTCCATCTGGGGCGCCAGAGCCCTTTCCTCCAGGGGGGCGATGCCCCAAGAGGAGGAATGCAGGAGCATTCCTCCTCTGGGGCGATGCTGTTCCTCCTTTCCCCCACCCTTTCCTCCAGGGAAGAAAGGGCAGGGGAAGGAAAAGCCCCAAGAGGAGGAATGCAGGAGCATCGCGCCAGAGCCCTCTGGGCGATGCTCCTTCGTTCCTCCTCTTGCTGCCTCTTCCCCTCCCCCCCCTTTCCTCCAGGGAAGAAAGGGCAGGGAAGGAAAAGCCCCAAGAGGAGGAATGCAGGAGCATCGCGCCAGAGCCCTCTGGGGCGATGCTCCTGTTCCTCCTCTTGCTGCCTCTTTCCCACCCCCACCCTTTCCTCCAGGGAAGAAAGGGCGGAGGGAGGGAAAAGGAGCAAGAGGGGGAGCGAACCAGCGTCCCTCTGCCGCCGCAACGGACCAGAGAAGAGGAGAGGCAGCGACAGGGTGAGTATATATCGCCGTCCCCCTGCTCCAGCGCCTCCCCCGCCTGCATCTTCGCTCCATAAGACGCAGCTGATTTTTCATCCCACTTTGGGAAGAAAAAAACTGCGTCTTATGGTGCTAAAATACGATAACTCCGTTTGGAAACCCAGGTGTAATTAAACGAAATACACAAACATCCAATTACCCCTAGCCCGCACCATCAGTTACCGGCTATTGGATTTAAGACCACCACCAAAGAATCCTCCCACAGCTTTTCTAATGGAAATTGTAGACATCGTCTTTGATTATAATTATTTTGTATTTAATGGGAATTTCTTCATTCAACAAGGTGGCATTTCCATGGGACTATCTTTCGCTCCGAGTGTAGCAAATATTTTCATGAGTGAATTAGAATCTCAATTTTTATTTATGGATAATGATATTACTGCTCCCATTAAGCAATACTACCATTTTATAGATGACGTTTTCTTTATTTTAGGGCAAGAAGGTAATCTGGAAAATATCAAAGCGTATTTCAATTCTTGGAATGAACATATAGAATTTACTTTCCAAACTAGTTATGTTAATGTGAATTTTTGGATGTTTGTGTATTTAAACATAATAATCGAATCCAAGTTAGAAATTATGTTAAACCTACAAGTCGTAACTCCCTGCTGCACTATAGCTCCTTTCATGATCACTCACTGCGCAACAACTTACCTTATTCTCAGTTAATTAGATTAAAGCGGAACTCTTCTCGCGATCAGGATTTCCAGGCGTCAGCGAAGCTCCTTAGGAAACAATTACTTCAGCGAGGGTACCCCTCACGAATCATAGATAAGGCATACCATAAAGCGAGAAAAGTACCTAGATCCCTTTTACTGCAGCCGAAAGAACAACCCCCCCCTGACAGATTAATTTGGCCTCTCACCCTAACCCCGCATGCCAAAAACATCCAGAGTATTGTCCGAAAATTTTGGCCTCTAGTCAATGTGATCCCCGGTCTTGAAAAACCTCCGATGATTGCTTATCGCAAAACCCAAAATATCAAACAAATCCTGGTCCATACCGACACCCCTCAGTCGGTCCCCATTGACCCTCCCGTTGTTACACCCACCGTGTGGCGGTGTTTCGATATGCAAACATATCAGTCAACAGAAATCCATTGAATCCAGTGACCATACCCGCACCTTCCACTTTAAAACGGAGTACTCCAAGTGATCGAAACGTGTCATTTATTGTTTAATTTGTAGTTGTTCTTTATACTATATAGGTGAAACTGGGCGTGAACTTAAAGTGCGGGTCCAGGAACACAAATCGCGTTTCAGAACAAAAAATGACTCTTCAATTCTATACAATCATTTCAGGGAATTCCACCACTTCGATGATTTCAAAGTGGTAATATCGGAACGAGTTGACCCAAAGCCACACAGTGATATTAAAATGCATTTACTTAAGAGGGAAAAATTCTGATAATCAATTTAAATGCAGAGTACCCGGGAGGACTCAATGATCGTTTATCAATCAGTGAGCTGTTAGTTTAATTACACCTGGGTTTCCATACGGAGTTATATTGATGCGCTTTTACATCTACCAGTGTTCGGTTACATCGCGTCAGTGGCTGCGCCCACACCAAAATGCTTAAGAATAATTAGATTGGTATGTATTTTTGATTTTAACTTCCAGCCATATTGTAGTTCCATGTACGGGCATTGTATAATTATGGATGTTATGTATTGATTCACTTCTTGTATATGTTATATTAACAGAAACGGACCTGTGAAACTTATATATAGCATTAAGTCTGGGGTCCCGATGAAGCCAGGATTGGCGAAACGCTTGACCATGACTGTCGACCCTTCTGAGAACCACGCCAGAATTAATTAACCCATTGTGGACCCTTATATTGCTATTAGAATTCATGGCTTCTCAAGACTTTTTTTGCTTTGAATCTTACGTCTAATATAGACAATTAACTCTGATACATATACGTTTGTTTCATAACGATGAATGCAGAATACTGCCTTTAATTTTGGAAATTGACTTTACAAGATAAATATTATTTTCAACCTCATATTGGACCCTTGCGTCTTCCTCTGAACCCGTCTACTTGACTTCACAAGTAGCACTCACATCCAAGAATGATCCAAGGGATGGAGCGGCTCCCTTATGAAATCAGGCTACAACGCCTTGGTCTTTTCAGCCTTGAAAGACAGCGTTTAAGAGGTGACTTGATCGAAGTGTATAAAATCATGCATGGGATAGAAAAGGTGAATAAAGAAAAATTATTTTCTTTGTCATGAAACACTAGGACCATTCAGCCTGTTCAAGGCAGGATTAGACAGATTCATGGTTCGGTAGTTACTGAAAAGGACTTTTCATGAGGTAGGCAGGCACTGTGGGGGTCGGGAGCAGGTTAGGTTTTGCCCGAGAAAACAGAAAGAAAAATAGCCCCTATGTTCTTTCTCACCTTTTTGTATTTAACCCGAGTAGCCTTCATCAGCAACATGAAGGAGTTTGAAGAATGTGTTATGCATGCTATTGAGGTGGAGCACAGCCATTTTTAATAAGAGTTTCCTGCATAAGGTTCTCTGCAGAGAGATTGTAGTGACCATTTTTAATAGGGACCTATAGGATATTACAGATGCTGAGTGCCTAATAGAGGAGTGTTTCTTTCCTTGCTTTTCGCTTCTCCCCCTTTTGTTCAGGCTTCAATTTTATTCTTTTTTATCTCATTTATATTCCCTTTTCATTATTTATATAAATATAGGCATTTTAAGTTCTGCCATTTTAAAATCTGAAATGCAATTTACAGCCCTCCCAATTGTAACACTTCAAATAAACAAATCCTCTCCTTCTTTATAGCCTTCCTAAGTATGATCCTGCTATGAATTCTTAAAAGAAGACAAGGTTTGTTACATATTTATTTATTTATTCTATTTATATCCTGCTCTTTTCACTCCGAAGGGGACTCAGTGCGACTTTGCAAACTATGGCAAAAATTCAATGCCACATTGTGCACATAACATATCTTCAACTCATCCCACAGATCAATGCAAAATCCATAAGTTTGGTCCTAGATCCATACATGAGATCAATGTATGCAAGAGTATATATGATACTATATTCAGGAGTCAGATGAACTTCTCAAAATGCCCTATATAAAAAGAATGTGTTTTGATCTTTCTAGTCTAGAGAAAGATCAAAGTTTAATGTCAAACTGATTTTTGAGTCTGCAGAATTCTTGTCTCTGCAAATATTAACGTGATATTCTAAAAGAAACAAAAAGAAGAGATTAGAGAAATGGAGGCATCTTTATTGATAAGTATAAAGGCTATCCAAATGCTGAATTACATTTGCTTGAATACCACAATATACTGCAATGCAAGAAGATATCGTTACAGCAGTCCCTTTAAAACTGATGTTTAAAATGTGTATCTGTTTAAGATTCTGGATTCAAAGTCTGCATCCAGTCTAACCTACTTATTCCCTGGTGGGTTTATTTTTTCTGTCATCTATGTCTCCAAATGCTTATTAGAAGCACATAAGTTCCCCCCCCCCCCCCAATAGTGACACGCTCAAAGGAAAACCATACATTTCAAATTCTATTTGAAAAGTGGGAAATAAAGAAAGGTAATACCTTGGATCAAGACTAAGTTATACTTAGATACCATTGGGTCCATTGAAGTTAAAGATAAATAAATGCTTGTTCTGATGTCATTAAATTAGATCCTGACAGGAAAGCTGGATTATTACCAATGCTTACCAATTTCAAAGAGAGTTGTAGAAAGCTTAATTTGTATTCTAGGAGAGATTTAGAAAAGTTTATAGAAGGGAGGTTTCTATCCTTTCTCTCTCTTTAAGATCTTGGAAAGCATATCAAAGGGGGGGGGTGTGTCTGGATGCACCTTCTTGAATAGTAAACAGATTTGTAAAAACTTTAGTTTTAAAGGGACTGCTGTAATGATATGAGTTAGGATAGCCTATCAGACTATTGGACGTAGAGTGTATGCAGCAATGCTTATACAAATAACTGTACACTTCCAGGGGGCAATAGAAGTGGAAACAAGTAGTTAGAATTTCCTATTGTATCTCTCACACTGGTTTGTTTGTTGCTTCTTCATCCATAAAAGTGATAATCTTAGATTTGAATCCCCTTTTGCTTCCTTTTTCCTTTCCCCCCTCTTTTTCTCATGTAGGACATGAAGCCATTGTCTCATGGTGTTACTGTGGCAGAAGTTATTTACTGCTATTAACAGATCCCTCTTCACACCCTTGCTGAAGTTGTGCCACTGTAATGCCCCAGCAGTGTGAAATTGTAGTTTCAGGTGGGAGGTGTAATTCCCCCCACCAATGTATTGGACCTCATTGCATCAGATAAATTCTGTAGACATAGTAAAATTGGAGGATATTGACAGAATTTGCCTGTCAATGACCAGGGATGGCTTCATAACAGGGAGTGGGGGTGGGATGGCAGGCTGGCAGGATATCGCATCATGTTTTCTAAGCCGCCTCGAATCCCTATTAGGAGATGGTGACAGGATATAAATAAAGTTGTTGTTGTTGTTGTTGTTACTATTAGATATACAACAAGATTAGTACACAGCAAACAAGATCTCTATGCTTGCTTTTGAATTGGATCACATGTTACAATTTCCCAAATGTCTAATACTATGTCATGTATCAGCTAATAATGCATGCAGATCTGAGTAGGGTGGCCTTTTGCAGCTGACCAATAGGTTTTAAATGCTGGCCAAGGTCTTTTGGCACAGCGCCCAGTGTGCTGATCACCATTGGGACCACCTTTGCACTTTGATTTTTAAATCCTCATATCATGTTAGTTT